>CALZFC010000349.1:3112500-3712500 GCA_945643635.1 Allodiplogaster sudhausi
ATTGTCCATTCTCTTCTGTATGTTTTCCCCCCTCTTGTTTTCTTTCGTCCCTTCATTTCAAGCCAATCGAGATTGTCTCTCTCTCTCCCTGCTCTCCTTCTTCCTTTCTGCCTTGAGGGCTGATCCGGAAGGAGGGGGGGGGGGAGAAGGAAGAAGGAGGAGAATAAGGCTACCATGCTCGCAGAGTGGACTGCTATGTGCTGCTCTGCTCTCTCCCTCTCTCTCTCTCTCTCTCTCGCTTTCTCTCTCTCTCTCGCTCCTCGATCATTTTTCTCTGTTTCTCTGCGCTCTCTCAAATGTCCGTTATCTCTCGCCCTGATCTCCACTCTCTCTCTCTCTCTCTCTCTCTCTGCGTGGGTTGGCTCTCGGGAGCTCACCGGCCGCTTTACTACACGTTAAATATAGCCGAAGGGGAGAAGGAGGCATCAGCACAGAGGAAGCAGGAGACCACGTAAAGAAGGGGGCATAAGGTGGAGAGGATGAAAGGTAGATGAGAGAGAGAGCAAGAAGAGAGAAAATAGAGAGAGAGAGAGCGAGAGGGAGAGAGAGAGAGAGGGAGAAGGAGAGAGAAAGAGGGAGAGAGAGAGAGAGAGTAAGGAGGGAAAGTGAGAAGAATAGAGTGGCAACTATGCGACTTCGTATGCCGGTGTTGTCTGTTCTCTGGAAGGAGAGAGAGGTGGGCAGGCGAGCACATCCAAGGAGGCTCTCCAACATCTTTTATCTCTCCCCCTTTTTCTCTCTGCCCTCTCTCTCTCTCTCTCTCTCTCTCTCTTTCTCTTTTTCCCATTGACTTCTACTGCCACTCATTTATCTACTCTGCCCCCCCCCTCTAGACTAGCCAAGCCAAGGGTCACACAAGTCAATGAAAGAAGAAGAAGAGGAAGAGGAGGAGAAAAGGCTGGCACGATCTGAAACAGCCGCGAAAGGCACAAGCGCCACTCGCGCAGGTCTTCATCTTCTTTTCTTTTCTTTCTTTCTTTCTCTGTCTCTCTCTCTCTATCTATCTCTCTCTCTCTCCACTTTCTCTCACTTAATCTGCATCAATATGTGTCATCTCCAACTTAAATCGCTCTCTCGCTCTCTGTCTCTCTCTCTTTTCTCATTCATCACTCATTCATTCTGCATATTTTCCTCTTGCCTTACTCTTTCTCAAAACTTCCCGAATTCATTTTATTCTTTCCCTTTCTCACTCTCCATCTCTATTTCTCCTTTGCTCACCTTCATCTCTCTCTCTTTCTCTCTCTCTCTCTTTCTCTCTCTCTCTCTCTTCTCTCTCTCTCTTTTCTCTCTCTCTCTCTTTCTCTCACTCTCTCTTTCTCTCTCTCTCCCGCCATACAACAATGTGGTTTGTCGCCACCAAAACAAAGAGCACCAGCAGCAGCCCAGAAACGGGC
This sequence comes from Allodiplogaster sudhausi, assembly GCA_945643635.1. NCBI lineage: Eukaryota > Metazoa > Nematoda > Chromadorea > Rhabditida > Diplogasteridae > Allodiplogaster > Allodiplogaster sudhausi. The sequence goes on from CALZFC010000349.1 coordinate 3,113,895, forward strand.
AAAAGAAAGCAAGAAGCGATAGCTATCAGAAAAGCAGTGAGTCAGCTCTCGCTCCGGGAATTTCGAAAGGAAAGAGAGAAAATTTTTGGAAATGCACATGGGACTAGTGAAAGAAACAATACATTTATAACATAAAAAATTATATATATATTTATAAAGCTCGGGAAATTCAAATGTTCTTATCACTAGTTATTGATTCATTTGCATCTCTATCTCTTTTTTATCTCCGCTACTCCTCTCTCTCGCGCGCTCTCTCTCCCTCTCTCTCCCCCCTCTCTCTCTGTTTCTTCTAGCATTCTCCCTTTTCTCACTTGTTCTATCTTCATGCGCTCTCTCTCTCTCTCATTCTCTCTCTCTCTCTGTCCCCTTCTCTCTGTCACTCTTTCTCGCTTTATGCAAATCTGTCACTCTTCTCCTCTCTGTCTCTCTCGCTGTCTCTTCCTCTCTCTCTATCTCTCTCTCTCTCTCTCTCTCTCTCTCTCTCTCTCTGTCTGCGTCTCTCTCCATGTCCGTGTCCCATGCTTCAGCTGCACTATGTCCTGTCGGTAGCCGAGCAGCACGCCGCCCGTGCTGGCGCCGTCCCAGCTGGCGAGCTCTCTCGCAGTTCGTCCCGCCGTACCCTGGTCGCCCCAGATACGGTCGAGCAGCGGGTTACGGTATCCGACTGCCCCGTCTGCCAGCTCCTTCTACCATTGCCTCCAGGCAGACCCGGCCATCCATGTGTTCGTACATATATGTCCATGTGGCTCTTTCGCATGGACTCGATGCTAACAATGCCTCCCTACACTTTCCAAAATCCCCCCTTTATCGGGAGCCATATCCTAAACCCCACACACCCAAGGCCATTGGCATAATCCGGCGTGACATTCTGCTGCACTTCCTCCTGTAATCCACCACCATCACACAATCCTAATCCGGATTCCGCGGTTAGCTAACCTATTCATATCTCTCTCTTCTCTCTCTCTCTCTCTCTCGCTCTCTCTCTCTCTCTCTTTCCTTTCCTCTACCTCTCTCTATCTCTCTCTCTCTCTCTCTCTCTCTTAAACCGTGAGTCGCATGTGCCTGCTTTGCCTTTTGTATGTGCATCCATATGAGTGCAAACTTCTTGTGTTCGGGGGAATGGAAATCAGCAGCGGATTAGCCCGTGCAAGCGATCATTGACAATTCTGACAAGCATGATTAATGTTTCATCAATTGATGGACATAATGATATTGTCTCTTTCCAACACGTCTGCTCGTCTCCTTTCTTTGTATTCCCTTTCTAGCAAGTCTGCCTTAACGGACTGATATATGTATGTACATACATATATCAGTCCGTTAAGTCAGATATATTAAAAAAACGACAATATATGTACGTATGTAAATATGTACTACCTAGTCATACGAACGCCCTTTCCTCGAACCGGTCGGTCAAGTTATATAATAAATGTTCATGTACAACATGCGTGCTGATACTAAATATATATTTTTAAAAAAATTAACGAGAAAAAAGTATCATTTGAATTCGCGCCAAAAACTCATCAATCGATTTTCCCAGGTCTCCCGCCTGGTGATTCTACACGAGGAGGCCGAAGATGGCAATCCGATGCCGGACCTCACGCGGCCCGTCGGCATGGTGTCGCGCGCTGTCGACAACCTTACCAAGGTACCTTACCCTAAGGAAACCTTGACTTAAATAGTAATCAATCGATGTCACTAAATAGAGATCAATCAATAATTACACTCGAACAATATTTATTCGTGTTAATTATATGAGTTGTCTTTTTTTATTCTTATAATATGTCTCTCCATCGAAAGAGGCAATTTCGATTAGATAAGAAAAGTGGAAAGAAAAGAATGTCTCTCTTATCCTGTCACCCCGGTTCTCTCCGGCTTCTTAACCTTTGCTTTCTCTTTTCCGCGCCGGCAGAATACAACTACCGGATTTGGTCATTGCTCTCTCTCTCACTCTCTCTCTCTATCTCTCTCTTTCTCTCTCTCGCTCTCTTTATCTCTGCCTCTCTAAGCTGTAGTTTTCTCTGCTCTTTACGGTGTCTCTTATCTCTAAGCATATCCGTTCTCTTATCTCAACTTTCTCTCTTTCTCTCTCACGCTCTCTCTCACTCTCTGCTCTCTCTCTCTCCGCTCTCTCTCTCTCTTTCTCTCTCTCTCTCTCTCGCTAACCATTTCTGGAGGGCAAAATGCAATTTGCCATCTATTAGGCACGCCCTAAGAGGGCGCGCGACGAGTTCGCTTTTCTTTCATCGGCTCTTTTTCCTTGAAACGACACACCAATCCAGTCGGCTGTTGTCACTTTCATAATGTTTATATTTTCTCCTTTGTCATGCCGCCTCCAAGCCTCGTAATTAGGCTCTAGAAATTTGGCGTGAAAATATAATAGTAAAAAATAAAAATACTTCCGCAATCATATCTGAAATCTTCTTACTCATATTTATATTTCACCATTTTCCTTTGTTGTCATATGCCTGAAAGCGTCACGATTCTCCATCTTTTTATTTTCTTTTGTTTAAATTGCTTTTTTTGTCATGGACCACATGCCACTTTCTCGCTTTTTCGCATTTTCCCGACGCAATAATGGTGGCAGATTCCTGGAATATTATACTTCAAAGAATCGAACAGGTTGAGAGAAACTGAAAACGAAGGAGATAAAAAGAAAGAGAAGAAAAATTAGAAAGAAAGAGAGAGAGAGAGAGTGAAAGAGATAGTTAAAGAGCGAGAAAGAGAGAGAGAGAGAGAGAGAGAGAGAGAGTGGGAGTGAGAGAGAAGCGAAGAGAGACTGACATAAGATTGTTTTGTCTGTCCTAGAAGTGCCTAACTATGAAGACGCATGGATGAGTAGTCTCCCACGGGAAGAATGCCTTGGGAGTTCTCATTTTCTCTCTTTCTCTTCCTAACTATCTCTCTCTCTCTCTTACTCTCTATCTCTCTCTTACTCTCTATCTCTCTCTTACTCTCTCTCTCTCTCTCTCTCTTTAACTCTCTCTCTCACTCTCTGTCTCTTTCTAACTCTAATCTAACCCACACTTTTCTCCCTCTCTCTCTAAAATAGCCAAAGAGCTTGCCCAAGTGCTGTAAGGGAGTGAACAGGAAGGTCGCCTGAATGAATTTGAATTTATTACGGTATTAAAGTATTAATACACGTGATAACGAATAATAAGAAGTATACCAACAAAAACACAATGGAAAGATAAATATATACGAAGTGGCTTAAGGGAACACGAAACATTCAATGTTCCGGCACCTCTGTTCCAAAGTCTTACTTTATCTCTGCATATGTATGCTCACTCTCTCACTCTGTGACTGTCTCTCTCTCTCTTGCTCTCTCTCTGTCGTTCTCTCTCACTCTCTCTCTCTCTCTCTCTCTCCCTAGCTCTCATATTATCTCTATAAGAGTAGATGAGCTTTTTCTTCGTGATCATGTCTATCCGTCAGTTTTTGACAACTCTTTTCAGACATCCTCTCTTTCTCTCTCTCTCTCTCTCTCTCTCTCTCTCTCTCTCTCTCTCTTTTTCTAAAATACGCACATAGTCAGAGACAGACAGTTGTCATCATATCTCTCTCTCCTTTCCCGATTGCACAATTGTGAGAAAAAGAGAGGATATGAGCGTCTTCCAAAGATAGATGCACAGATTAATAATTAAATTGAAAAATAAAATTGAATTCAATTAAGTGTTCTTCTTAGAGCGAATATGCATCTTTGCAATAAAAAAAAATAGATGGAGGGGGGGGGGGTTGTGAAAATTATTTTTAGTGCGTTCCTAATTTCGGTGTGTTCTCTTCCCAGGTCGGTTACGACACCTGCGAACACTCGGACGACCGGGTCCTCCAGGCGGAAATGCCACCGGCACTGCAGAGAGTGTCCGCGAGCTCGCGACTTCTCGAGGATGCCTGCCAGATGCTCAAGGTGCTCTTGGATATCTCTATTTCTCTAGATCTCTCTCTCTCTCTCGCTCTCTAACTCTCTCTCTCGCTCTCGGTTGCTCTCTCACTCTCTCTCTCTCTCTCTCTCTCTCTCTGTCACTCTCTCTCTCTCTCCCAAGCCATTTCAATCGTCTCTCACTCTCTCACTTCATCTCAGCAAACACATCCGGAGAGAGTAGAAGAGAAAAGGGAGTGAGAAGAAAGATGGAGAAGAAGCTGAACGAAAAGATGTCGGAAGCGCGAGATTCGTGAAGGCTCCCAAGACGATCTTACATCCTCACGTTATACGCGCGGAAAGAGTGCGCAGGAGAGAGAGAGGGAGAGAGAGAGAGAGAGTGAGGGAAGGAGAGAGTGCGAAAGAGAGAGAAAGAAAGAGAAAGAGAGAGAGAGAGAAAAAAAAGAGCAGAAGGAGAAAAAAGACCCATTAAATCAGCGTGGCCATTAGAACGAGAGATATCGAAGATACAACCTACACACTTAGGTTAGGTTGATCGAGGTCATTGACATACGTCACAGAACAATCTAACGCGATATATTTCTAAAAACAACACAAACATCTCTCTCACTGTCTCTCCCCTCTTTCTCTCTCTCTTTCCTCTTCCTCTCTCCCTCCCTCCTCTCTCTCTCTCTCTCTCTCTCTCTCTCTCTCCTTTCAGGCCGAGCCGTACTCTGGCGCCGCGCGTAAGAAGCTGATCGATGGCGCCCGTGGTATTCTCCAGGGCACTTCCGCTCTGCTGCTTTGCTTTGACGAGAGCGAAGTACGCAAGATCATCCGGGTCTGCAGGAAGGTTAGGGTTCTCTCTCTTCTCTCTTTCTCTCTCCTTTTCTCTGACGGCTCTCTATCTCTCTCTTGCTCTCTCCGTATTCTCTCTCTCCCCATCTCTCTTCTCTCTCGCTCTATCTCTTTTCACTCTTTCTGTGTTCCTTTCTTTTTATCTTGCCCTCTCTTTCCCTCTCTCTCTCTCTCTCTCTCTCTCTCTCTCTCTCCTTCAACACTCATCAAATACATGTGTTTTTTTTAATACAAGAGAATATAATTACTAGAGTAAACAAACAATAAGTATTATTAAACTTTTTGTAAATGTTTAAAGCGAAATAAATTAATAGCAATAAAAAAAACCAAATCACAGGTGCTCGACTACGTGGCGGTCGCCGAGGTGATCGAATCGATGGACGACCTCGCGCAGTTCGTCAAGGACATCTCGCCGTGGCTCGCGCGCGTCACGCAAGAGGTGCTTTTTTGGGAAAAAAAAATGAAATTAAATTTCTTTAATTCAAATTAATTTTTTTTTTATAAATATTTGTATGAACAAAATTCTAGGCAAAATATACTACGATGAGAAGCGTCGTAAAGTTTCCATTTATTTCGCTTATTTTTTAAATAGATTTTTTCCTTATCATATACTTTGTAATAAAATTTTTTTTATTTTTATGGCTGAGAAAAAAGGCCGAGATAAATATATAATGCCCCCGACAGGTGAACGGTCGGCAGCAAGAGCTGACGCACGCGGTGCATCGCGAGATTCTGATTCGCTGCATGGACGCACTCAAGACGCTGTCGCCCATCCTCATCTGCGCCATGAAGATCTACATCCAGATCAGCCAGGATCCTTCGCAGGTTCTTTTTTGTTTTTGTTTTTTTTCCCGCAAAATATTATTGACACAGAAGTATATCAGATCAATGCTACAGCCAATTTGTCAACTCGATTCAATTCAATTCCAATGTCTTGATTATTTAACGAATTTCTGACATCCTCACATGCGATCAAATCATAAATGTGTATCGTGGCTTTAGTAAAATTTTACCACATGCGAACCACCGGGTTGTAATAGAAACCACTTAAAAAATGTAATCACGAAAATGTTTTCACATGAAGAATCTGAAAGCAAAATGTACATCCTTGTTCTGTCCTTCCAGTATATTCTAGGGTATTATCTCTAGGGAATCTCACTCTCTCTTACTCTCTCTCTCTCTCTCTCTCTCTCTCTCTCTCTTTCTCTCTCTCTCTCTCTCTTCAGCGCGGCGTTCACGAGGCAGCCGAGAATCGCAACTACCTGACGACTCGCATGACTGACGAAGTCAACGAGATCATCCGCGTCCTCCAGCTGACGACGTACGACGAGGACGAGTGGGAGAGCGACAACATCTCGGCGATGAAGAAGGTCTGGTAGGAGAGGGAGAGAGAGAGAGAGAGAGAGAGAGGGAGAGAGAGAGGGAGGGAGAGAGAGAGGAGGAAGAGAGAGAGAGTGGGGGGGAGGAAGAGAGAGAGAGAGAGAGACAGAGCGAGGGAGGAAGAGAGAGAGAGAGAGGAGAGAGAGAGAGAGATAGAGGGAGGACGTAGCCATTTATTTATTTTCAGCCAGAGAGATTTCCAGCGTATATTAAAAAAAACATTTTATTTCAGCATTAAAAAAATATTGTACCGTTCTAAAGTTGAACAGCCAAAAGCAATAAAAAATTTCATATCCCCACGCACATTCAAGCAATGTTGAAAATATGTTTAATTATTATTATTAAAAAATATATGTAAGCCTCTCTCGCCGGTCAAGTAGTAATCTAATTATTTTTAATAAAAAAATTTTCTTACATATAAAAAATCTGAAAAAATAAAATTAAATGATAGTAAAAAGAAAAACTATATTATTTTTATATTTTTAAAGGCTCGAGTTATTTATATAATAAAATATTCTAACTGAAAAAAAAAAATTGAAAAAAAAACAATAAATTAAATGATAGTAAAAAGAAAAAAAAACTATATTATATTTTTGAAGGCTCTCTCTGCGGCCAAGTCGCTGCTGGCCGCGGCACTCGACTGGCTCGCCGATCCGCGTGCGCCCCCTGGCGCCGTCGGAGAGAAGGCCATCCGTCGCATCTGCGACTACTCGGAGAGGATCGGCGCGCGCGCCCTGCCCGAGGACGCCGAGCACATCTATAGAGCAGTCGGCGAGATTCAGACCATGGCCAATGCCATCTGCGAACTGCGCAACTCGGTCAGTTCTCTCTCTCTCTCTCTCAGTCTCTCATCTATCATACTCTCTCTCACTCATAGTCTCTCGCTCTCTATCTCACTCTCACTCACCGTCAGTCTCTCTCTCTTTCTCTTTATCTTGCTCGCACTCTCCTACCTCAATCTCACTTTTTTTTATAGCAAACTCTACCAAATTTCGTTACAAAGATTACCAGGTGGTTTCGATATCAGCGGTCACAATAAATTCGGCAGGCGTCATCATCTTTTGATTCTATACATGCCACACCGAGGAACTGAAATGAGTAAAATGAATTCAGTACACGTGGATGCATATCGTAATTTTCATTGCCATGATTTGCGTGGCCGTAAATTGAAATACCGTAATTTCCTGGGCCTTAATTTACAATGCCGTAATTTCGCAGGGTCGTTTCGACAACGAAGGCCTCGCGTCCCGCTGCGCCGTCCGTCTGAAGGAGCTCGTCGGCACGAAGACATCCACTGGTCTGCTGCCCGATGCTCTCCTTCACTCGCAGAGGAGCGGCGGTGGCCAGCCTGCGCCCACTGCGGCAGGCAGACTCGAACAGGTACGGTAGACACACTAAAATTAAATCAGAACATGTAGCCTACAGTAGACACACTAAAATTAAACGTAGCATGCTGTAGAAAACTAAAATTAGCGATAAAATTAAAGATTAAAGGAAGAAGGGGGCTGAAAGCTTGAATATTTGAAAATAGAAAGGGAAATGAAGAAATTGATGCATTCGAGTAATAAAAATGTGTAATATACCAAATTTAGCTTGTGTTAAACTAAAAAAAAAACCAAACACAAATTTAGTACATCATAATTAGGATGTGATAGGCTAAGTATCCAATGTAGTTGATAGGCTAAGAAAATTATTTAGTGTATCTAAATATGGAGTTGATAAGCAGAGGAAATTATTTAGTTTATCTAAATTAGAAGTTGATAGGCTAAGACAATTATTTAGTATATCCAAATTAGGATTTTACTGGCTAGGAAAATTAATTAGTATATCAAAATTAGGATTTGATAGGCTAAGAAAATTATTTAGTATATCCCAATTAGGAGTTGATAGGCTAAAAATTGATTTAGTATATTCAAATTATTATTTGATATGCTAAAAAGTAATTAGTATATCCTAAATTCCTCCTAGGCACTCCGTTGGCTGGACAATCCGGGCGTCGACGACGGCGGACTGGGCGCGCGCGCCATCGCGCGCCTCACCGAGGACGCACGCCGTCTCGCCGAGGGCCTGCCGCCTCACGAGGCGCGCCAGCTGCTCGGCCTCTGCTCGGACATTGACAGACTCGCGGCGCAGCTCGCCGATCAAGAGCGACGTGGCCTTGGCAACTCGCCAGAGGCACATGCCATTAGGCAGCAGCTGAGAGACAGACTCAGGGAGCTCGCTGAGATGATGAGGAAGATTCTCACGGACAGAGTCGTTGAGGTGGCCAGAGAAGGAGAGAGTGAAAGAGAGAGAGTGAGAGAGAAGGGAGAGAGAGAGATAGAGGAGAGTAACAGGGATATAAAAAGGGAGAGAAAGATAGATAGAACGAGAGAGAGAGAGAGAGAGAGAGAGAGACCCATCTGAGAGGTATGATAAATGATGAAGAAAGAGTTGTGTGAGAAATGTGAAAAATTATAATATTTAAAGAAAAAGAAAAACAAAGGCATGAGAATTCCAGGACTTTGCCGACATCTCAACTCCGCTGAAGCAGTTTGTCGACGCAGCACGCGCCGATCCCGCAGCGCCGAATCGCGAGGGCAACTTTGCGGCCAAGTCCGAGAATCTGCGCCAGCACACGGGCAGATGCACGCAGACGGCGCGTCTCGTCGCCACCTCCGGACCGTGCAAGAGCAAGCGCACGGTCGAGGCCATCCTCGACACTGTTGAGAAGGTCATCATTCGAATATTCGAAAATATTTTCGTTTATTCCAAAAATGAATATTTTTTGGTTTATTCCAATAATTCTTTTTCGATTATTCTAATTTGTTTTTCGATCTTTCTAAATAGCTCTGTATTCGCGCTTTTTTGAATCAAATTTAGGATTTGAGAGTTTGTTTTGTGTAGAACATGCTCGAGCATTGTGAAAGCAAAGTTATGCCCTGTATTAAGAGTATTCATCTGGATTGAGTGGCGTTATTTTGATTTCTAACTATTTCTCTCTCTCTCACTCTCTCTTGCTCTCTCTCTCTCTTTTGTTCTCTCATTCTTTTCACTCTTTCTCTCTCTCTCTCTTTTCTCAATTTCTCTCATTCTTTTCTCTCTCTACACTATTCCTTTATCTACACTCTCCCTGTTCCAGCTGGACACGCTGACGCCGCAGATGGTGAACGCTGGCAAGATCCGACTGCACAACTCGTCCGACTCGGTCGAGCAGCACTTCGAGAACGTCCATCGACAGTTCGCAGACGCACTCCATCGACTCAGGTCGCATGTCGACGATGCCATCGATACTGGCGAGTTCATCAGGGCGTCCGAGCAGGTGAGAAAGCGAGAAAGGGGAGAGAGAGAGAGAGCGAGAGAGAGAGAGAAAGAGAAAGAGAGAAAGAGAGAAAGATAGAGAGAATGACAGAGAGAGAGAGAGAGAGATCAGCAAGCAGTAAGAAAAGAGAAACGAGAAGAGCAAGACTAAACATCAATTTTTTTATTTTTTTAAATACCTGTTTGTATTACTGTGTAATGTTTCGCTGAATGTCTAAGGCCATTTTTAAGGCAATGCGTCGTTACACGTCGCGCTGCGAGGATTCGATCGCTGCCAGTGAGCCGCAGTCCATGGTCGAGCACACTTCGCAGGTATTAGAAAAGGAGTTTGAAGAGAGAGAGAGAGAGAGAGAGAGAGAGAGAGAAAGAGAGAGAGAGAAAGAGTGAGAGAGAGCGAATGAAACCGAAAGAGAGGGAGAAAGAGAGAGAGAAATATTGGAAATAGAGAAGCATAAAAAGAACGAAATGGAAGGATAAAGCCAGAAAAAAAGGTGAAAGTCGAGGATAGGAAAGCCCGAAGAAAATTGCCTCCCATCGATATATCCCGTAAAGCTGTGCAATCTTACGGATCAAAGAGTGATCATCAATCGTCCCACTCATTTCACGCTCTTTCTCTGTCTCTTTCTACTCCCACTTTTTTTTAAACCATGGCCTCTGTTCGGACATCTATCCTGAGCCCCCTGTCTCTCTCTCTCTCTCTCAATGTCTCTCTCCCGCTCTCCTTCTCTCACACCTCTTTTCTCGCTCTCTCTCCTCTGCTCTCCTCTTCTCTCTCTCTCTCTCTCTCTCTCTCTCTCTCTCTCTGCAGGTCGCCCGTCTCGCCAATCGCGTTCTCATGAGTGCGAAGAATGAGGCGGACAACTCGGAGGAGCCATCCTACGTCGCACGCGTAAACAACGCCGCTGCCGATCTGCACTCTGGTAGGAGAGAGCATTTGATTGGAAGAGAGTACAGATATAGATAGAGAAAAAGAGAGAGAGAGAAACAAAGAGAGAGAGAGAGAAAGACAAAGAAAGACAGAGCACATGTATGAGAGAAAGAGAGACAAAGGGAAATCCCAGATCAAAGGAGACGCGATTGGGCCGAGAGAGCATAGCGAATTGAGAGAGCGGTCAGAGAAACGGCGAGAATCAGAGTGGCCAGAGAGAGTGGCGAGAGAAGCCAGAGCGCATACATGAAGTGCGGGGGAGGCTTTATCTTGTTCTCTCTTTCTCTCTCTCACTCTCGCACTCTCTCTGACTCTCTCTATCTCTATGTATCTCTGCCTGTCTCTCTGCAATACCTCTCTCTATCTCCATCTCTCTCTCTCTCTCTCTCTCTCTCTCTCTCTTTCTCTCTCTGCTTCTCCCCTCTATCCCTCTTTCTCTCTCTCTCTCAACTATCTCTCTCTGATGAGATGAAGCACACCGGTGGTTGGCAGCAAGCAAGCATCACACGAAGGAAGAGTTGAGATTAGAAAAAGAAGAAGAAGAAGAAGCAAAGCGAACGGATGGCAAAAGTCAGGGGTCTCTGCTAAAGAGCGAAGAGGAAAGAAACACAAAGGGAATGCCTGGAAAATAGAGAAGAGAGAGAGAGAGAGAGAATAGAGACAGAATAGAGACAGAGTGAGAGATTAGAGAGAGAGAGAGACAGTGAGTGAGAGATAAATAGAGAGCCAGATAGAAAGAGAGACCGGGAGAAAGACAGAGAGAGACAGAGAGAGAGAGAGAGAGAGAGAGAGAGAGCAATGAAGATGAAGCCGTGCCCCAACCTCTTTCTCTTCTCTCTCATCACGGAGGCCACACCATCCATCGTGTTCCGCGTCCTCCAAGCACCGGTATTTCCAGCCGGCATTTCCATCAACTCCAGCGTACTCTTCCCGTTCCTCTCTCAACCCTTGTCTTTTTCCCACCCCGGAATTCCCTCATCTCCTCTCCTACTCCTTAGCCTTAGCCCTGATCTTAAGGCCTTAGCCTTAGCCTTAACCTTAAGGCCCTATCCCTAGCCTTATCCTTAAGGCCTTACGGCGGCTCAAGGCCAAGTCCCTAACCATGCTACACTACGACGAGTACCAGTACACGATCAATTACGACAGCCGCGCTCCCTACACGAACTCGAGCATCTCAAGCTTCGCCAAGCCAGCGCCAGCTTCCCTCGCCTATGGCGCCAACAAAAGTAGCCATCTCAGTCAGCCCGCTCTCTATTCGCCTTCATCCACAATGTCGAATGGAGGAGGAGGATTCAGAGGGAGCCTCAAGGCGGACAGGCCAATTAGAGCACTCGAAGACGACCCCTACTTTGGCCATGACCACTCGTGGATCGGACAATCGATGCATTGTAAGGAGAGAGCGAGAGAGAGAGATAGAGAGAGAGAGAGAAGAGAGAGAGAAAGAGAGGGAGAGAGAGCGTGAAAGAGATAGAGAGAAGAGAGAAAGAGAGAGAGAGAGAGAAACAGAGAAACAGAGAAACAGAAAAAGAAAGAGATTGAATTGTCAACTAATCAAATTAAAGAGTTGAAAATACGTTTAAAAAAATTTTGACGAGCGAATGGAAGCTCGCACTCTCTTCCTTTTCGCAGCAACGGCATGATCCAAAAGAATCAAGAAGTATTGGAGTAGTAAATTAAATATATTTTTCCGTCTTAATCTGCTATCTCTCTTATCACCGTCTATCTCTCTATTCTCTCCCTCTCTCTTGCTCTCTTTCTCTCAATATCTAAATCAACCTCTCTCTCTCTCTCTCTCTCTCTCTCTCCAGCCATTCCCCCGATGGTGAACGACGCGAAGGCTGTCGCACTGCAGCCGCGCGACCAGCGTGCGGCCGGCAGCTGGCGCAACTCGAATGATCGTCTACTCAACTCGGTCCGCGCTGTCGGTGATGCCATCACGAGAGTGCCCACATCGCAGGTACAACATTATATTTTCTCTCTTTCTCAATCTGTCTTTCTCTCTCTTTCTCTCTCTCTCTCTCTCTCTCTCTCTCTCTCTCTCTCTCTTTGGTGCCCTGTTGTTTCCATCATCCCCGATCCATCTTTCACGATGTATATTATTATTTATTCATATCTATTTCCCATTCCATTATAACCCATGTCTTATAATCTCATTCTTTCTCGTTTCTCACGCAATTTTTATGCCTCTCCTGCTTCCTCTCTCTCTCTCTCACTCTCTCTCTCTCTTTATCCCTCACTTCTCTCTCTCTCTTCATCTCTCTTATCTTTTCTCTCTCTCTTCTCTCTCTTATCCACCAGGAGCACCATCAGTACCGCAACGACATCCCTGCTGCTGCGCCTCCGCACCACTCCTACTCGGACTCGTACAGCCGTGCGAGCCCAGCCACGCCCTCCATCCCGCCGCCCTCCACGCAGTTCATCCATCACAGAGATGTCGTCGCGCCGACGCCGCCGATCATTCATCAAAAGGTCACAAAAATGAAAGATTCGCAAAATTGGAATATTCCAATTTTTTTCTGGAATATTCCAACTTTTTTAAGAATCACAAAATTCGAATATTCCAACTTTTTATGGAATATTCCAAACCTTTTTTTATATATTCCAATTGCTTTGTTAGATGTTCTGGCGTTATTCTAGGCGAATATAGCAAAAGAAATGAGCATTCCTCTTGTTTTATGCTAACACTCTGACACGAGAGCTAAAACATGCCTCTATTGAAATGGTTCACGGATAGAAGGCGCTCAAGTATGGACATATCCAAATGATATTAAAGTACGGAGACATTCCGTACTATACATCCGCTGCTATTAACGGATATCTTTGTGCAGGTGCTCGTGCGCGAGGAGATCCCTGCGCCGCCGCGGCCACCACCACCAGTAGAAATCTCGCCACCGCCACGCCCGCCACCGCCACCAGACGTCGACGAAGAAGAGGAGACGCGCGCCTTCTGGGAGCGATACCCGCTGCCGGGCGCCTCCTCGCAGCCCATCCTCTCCGCTGCGCACAATCTGCACCAGGCAAGTCGTCGAGAGTGCACACCACACTAAAATAGATTTGGGCTCCGTGCATTGAATTGTATACGAAATTCCTGCAAAATTTCATGATACCTATTAAAATTCCAGCAGGTACCCGAAGTTTTCCGTCTGATATTGGGAAGCAGTTATTTTAAGTCATTTTAATCGACTCCTTTTTTACAGGAGCTCCGCCAATGGTCGTCACAAGAGAATGACATTGTCGCGGCGGCGAAGAGAATGGCCATTCTCATGGCGCGTCTATCGCAGCTCGTACGCGGCGAGGGAGGCACTAAGAAGGTTTCTATCCATCTTTATTTATCTTTCCCTCTCTCTTTCTTTCAGTGTCTCTCCATCTCTTTCTGTGTTTCTCTACTTCTCTTCCCTCTCCCTCTCCCTCTCTGTCTCTCTCTCTCTCCCTCTCTCTTTCTCTCATTCCAGGACCTGATTGACTGCGCAAAGGCAATCGCCGATTCGTCCGAAGAAGTTACGCGAATGTCGGTGCAGCTTGCGCGCCAGTGCACGGACATCCGGATGCGAATGGTGAGCACTTGTCCCCTTCCCGCTCCGATCACAGTATCCAGCACCAATCTCAGAACAATTAATTTCTGAAATCTGATATGATGTCCCATTCTACTCCGATCTTTTCTTCCCAAAAGCCATCCACCTTTCCAGACGCTTCTCCAAATCTCCGAGCGAATCCCAACGATCGCGACACAGCTCAAGATTCTGTCGACTGTGAAGGCGACAATGCTCGGCTCGGCTGGTGAGTTCACTGCTACAATCCTCTCTCTCTCTCCCTCTCTCTCTCTCTCTCTCTCTCTCTCTCTTTCTCTTTCATTTTCTCTTATTCTCCCTCCTCTTACCTGTCGATACCTCTATCTCCCTCTATCACGTTCCACTGTCTCTATCCATTTCATTGAATAGCTCTCCATTTTCTCACAATCAGTCTCTCATCTCTCCACGCGAATCTTGGACAGTGTTCTTTATTTCTCTCTCTCTCTCTCGCTGTCTCTGTCTCTGTCTCTCTCTCTGTTATTCTCATTCTGATCTCTTTCGCTTCGTTCATTGCCAATACTTCCGTGCCACCCCCATCTGAACTTCCAAGAGCACTGCTAAGCAGGCCGAAGAATGTGCACACACACATGTAGAAATAGACGAATAATCTTCTGCTTACTTTCTCTCTCCCCCTACCCCTCTACTGTCATTATAGTCTCATTTTCTGTCTGTCTCCTTCTCTTTTCTCTCTCTCTCGCTTCCTAGTTCTCTAGCCCTCGCTCTGTCTCTCTGTTTCTCCTTCGCTCTCTATTCCGCTCTCTCTGTTTCTCTATCTGTCTCTCTCCCTCTTTCTCTTATCCTCCCAACTGCTTTCAGTTACCATCGGGCCATACGGACAGCCTATCGACGGTAAATAAACTAAGTGAAGAAAAGCATGCATTTGTCTGTGCGAGACAACTAACCCCCGTCATCCCTCCAACAAATCTCTCTCTCTGTCTCCCTCTCTCTCTCCCTTACTCTCACTCTTTCGTACTCTCTAGGTCTCTCTCTCACTCCATTACTCTCTCTCTCCCTCTCTCTTTCTCTCTCTCTCTCTCTCTCTCTTTCTCTCTCTCTCTCCCTCTCTCTCTCTCTCTCTCTCTCTCTCTCTTTCTCTCTCTCTCTCTCTCTCTCTCTCTCTCTCTCTCTCTCCCAAGCGCCTTCTTCTCATATCCAACGACTCCCTAACTCTTCTACTTACTCCATTCTCTCCAACTTACAAAAATATCTCGTACCTCCTCTCATTTTGTTAGCAAAAAGAGAAGGGAGGTTATGAGTGCATGGCGCTCTTGGCAAAAAGAGCGAATTCCTTCCTTAAGCTCCAACCCCTTCTCATCCTTTGTTTTTATCCCGTCAACTCCTTCACACCCTTCCTTTGACGAATAACGAGAAACTATTAAGCTTTTACGAGAGAACGGGAAAGAAAGAGATTTGAGGCAAGGTATAGTTGAAGGAGCGAATACGAAAGTAAGGGCAACAAAAAGAAATATGTGCAGTGAAAAATGACTGAAGCGAGAGAGTGATAAAGAGAGACCAAAACAAAGCTGAAACGCGAGAATCTTCCCTGGCTTCAGTACTCAATCAATGATGGATGGGATGAGGGAAGAAGGAGCAGGGTGTGATTGAGAGAGGGTAGGAGAAAGAGAGAATAGGGGAGAGAAAGAGAGAGTGATGGAGTTGCAGAGAGATATAGGCGAGATAGAGAGAGAGAGAGAGATAGAGAGAGAGAAAGAGAGGGAGAGAGAGAGAGAGACAGGGAGAGAGAGAGTAGGGGTGGATTGTTTAAAAAAAAAAGAGTTGGGAGTGCAATGGCGGACGCAACTGCAGTGCATTTACTCACACATCTTGCATGCTCTCAAGTCTTGCAACTCTTGGCAAGAGATTTTACAGCAAAAAACGAGTGGACATACCCAATCAATAATGTCAACCTGAGCGTGCATTTAAGACATCAAATGTTGATATGCAGCGCCATAATTTTGTCCAAAGGATATTTGTTTTAGTATCTTGCGTATGCAACGAAACATTAGGCACTGCGGCGTGCGAAAAAAAAATAACATGAATTGTGCGTGCAACAAAGAATAATATTGATCTTTGAACTCTAATTTGGAATCAAATAAAAAAGAAAAATAAAAAAATCAATAAATCAATTTGTTTCAGGAAGCGAAGAGGACGAAGAGGCCATGCAGCAGCTTGTGCTGAACGCGCAGAACCTGATGCAGTCGGTCAAGGACACGGTCCGAGCGGCCGAGGCTGCCTCCATCAAGATCCGCACCAACTCTGGCCTCCGTCTACGCTGGCTCCGCAAGCCGATGTGGTCCAACTTCTAGATGGACCCAAAAATGGACTAAGAAAAGTCACCCACTCCCCAACCCCAATACCATACCATACCCAAATTCCCTTATTTTATAAGAAATAATGCCATCTCTACTCCGACCTCCGTTGTAAGAGTCTCCAAACTTCTATTGAGGTTATTATCGATAGGTCGATAGGAGGGATAGATGAGAACTTATGCTCACACAAACACAAATAAAGAACGCTCACTGCCCGATGCCTATTACCTATATAAGTTCGTAATGCTCTAATGTGTTGCTCTCTCTTTTCTCTCATTCTTTCTTTCTTTCTCTGCTTTCGCCTCTAAATCTCCTCTTTCGCCATGCTCTCTAGAGATGCTAAATTTAGATTGCGAGATCTCTTTCTAGAGGGAGCGCTAAGCTACTAGTCGAACGTGCTGCTTCTTCACCTAGAAACCATCATTCTCTGATTTAAAAAAAACCAGCAAAGTGTCGTTTGAGGAAATTGCGTGAAAATGGATGGGAAGGAGAGAGAGAAGGGATAAAAGCGTCTTCCTTTATGCAATCAATAATCGTTGCGTTTTGCCTTACGATCTTCTTATGCCTTAAAAGACAAAGATGAAAAAGTGCCTTTATAAAGAGTATCAAATTGATATGAATATGGATATGAATAATTTTTTCTCTAATTTTTTCCTATAACAACATCCTATCAGTATACTACATGCTAGTCGTATGTATTTTAGCCGGCGTTTTCTTTTTCTGCATTCAGTGAAGCATTAATTTGGAACCTATTCGCACCGTTGGGATCATGGCTGACTTTCTTTTCGCATAATGCTTAATGGTTCAGTCAGCTTTCTATAAATGCCTTCTTTCTAAGATTATATATGAAAAAAACGTTTGCCTCTCTTTTCACAAGCGTGCCATTCTTTGTTCATTTCCATCTGATAAAGACTTGTACCATATTTGCAAATCGTATTGAAAAAATGCTCGGATTTTATTATTATTTTTTTATATTATGTACAAATCCTATCAAAACAGTCCAGTATTGCGCGGAGGCCTTGCACACACTCTAAGAGTCCTTATCTCAATGAATACTGTTCGTAGCCTGTTTCGATTTAAAAGCTCTAATTCGCTTTGTTCAGTGTCACGGAACAATTCAATTTGAACTCGGAGTGGAGCACACATAAATACTGCAAATGATGAAGTAGGTTAGGTTCTAATCGAAACGGGCGTCCAGCTTCATCTTTCCAGCCATCTCAGTTAGTACCTACAACCAAGAGTGTCGGTTTCAGAGGAATTTTAGAAAAAAAATGCATGACATCGCTTGAAATTGTCTGAGAACTGCGAAGGCTCGGTCACTGGTTTCGGGGCAGCGCCAGAGGACGGCCATGAGCAGGGTGGAAGGAATGAAGAACACGAGCAGCGACCACTGGCCAATCGCACCCGCCAGAGGATACCACGCGAACTAAAATAAATTTTTTTTTGTTAGGCAAATAAATAAGTTTAATCTACATGATCACTTTAGGTTACACATGCAATATCTATAACATGTCAATGCACGATTAATAAGCCTGTTGCATCAATATATGCATGTATTTATGCATATTTCCCTTCCAGGAGTATGAGCTCTATCAAAAGCGGGCACGCTGTGACTTCGCGAAGAACTCTATTCTTACTCGGAGGCGACCTAGGCAACAATCTCGTGGCCGTTATTTTCTTATTAGCCACAGAATTTCTTTTCTTCTCTTGCTTACATAGCGATTGACAGTATCTATTTCTGTTTCTTTCCCTCTCAATTTTTTTCTTCCATTACTTGACCCAGAACTCAGCAGTGAATCTTATGGTTAACTACTAGCGTTGATGTATCTCTTATAGGTAATTGGCCAGTGCGATAAGGGAATTGAATTGAAAATGGAAAGAAGAGTACGAGAGCTGTTGAAGATTACGTTTCACAGCAATGCCGGTGCTACCGGGCTCCTTTTGTACGAAATGTCACATCAATAGAGGAGGCATTCCAAGAGAGGAAGAAAAGAGAAGATATCAAGCGAGAGAGGTAGCACTATTACTGGATTCCAATTGACCCTAGAGTGTTGGGAAGTAATGTTCATACCACCTACCGTATTTTCTCTATTAGTACCCCCCCCCTTTATTAGAACCCCCCTCTAATAGTACCCCCCCCCCCTGAAAATGCCATTGAAAAATAGAACCCCTCCTTCTAGTAGAACCCCTCCCCCCTCCAATAGTACCCCCCCCCTTTCAGTCTAATTGTCAGCTCGAGAGGCACCTGGAATGGATCTTGGAGGCATAGGATGCTCTCCCCAATGTAATGAGGGCAAATCCATTCAAGATATGTGGGAAATTGGATATTACAGTGATGATTCCATACAATTCGAGCTATAATTCTAACTTTTTGAGAAAAAATTTTATTATCAAACTTTTTTGTGTCTCATATTGAAAAATAGAACCCCTCCCTCTAATAGTGCCCCTCCCCTGCAAGAGTATTGAAAAATAGAGCCCCCGGGGTACTAATAGAGAAAATTCGGTAAGTTCATGTCAGAATTGATGGTCGCTCTCGTAAAACAAAGGTCGTAGGTTCGATTTCTGCAGGTGGCAACATTTCTATTTACGTTTCTGATCAACTCAACTATATAGATGGACAAACGTTATTCAGGGTTCTTCTATGACGCCACCTTAGCTTAGAGGTAGAGCGTCGCTCTTGTAAAGCGAAGGTCGCAGGTTCGATTCCTGCAGGTGGCAAACCTTTTAGTCTTTTTTGGGCTGATCGGAATAGGGCGCAATTCATAATTGTCAAAATCTTCATGTGAATCTATTGTCTACTTTGCCCATGTAATCAAGCTCCTTCCGTCTTCAATCTTGTATTAGGCCAATGGCCAAAGAATTTGTTCGAGGTGGATGCCAGGCCTCTGTTTACGTCGATTGGACAAATTTGGTTTCCTCCTTTTCAACTCATCGTCAGCCGATGGTCAAAAAAAGCTTATGGGTGCTCCTACAGTTCGCTACGCTCCTTCCGTCGCTCCCCATAATCTCCGTTTGAACCCCTCCCCTCTCAGAGACTCGCACAATTACAGTTGTAGAATTGTTACGCTTTATCGTCCGTGTCCGTATATACACTGGCAAAACCAAGACCAGGGATAATGCACCATGAACAACAACCTGTACAACAATATGTACACATTACACATTGTGGAAGACATTAATACAGTGCTATAGCAGCCAAACACAGTATTTACAATTCTCGTTATGACGCTGTCAATACAACTGAAAATTGTCCTCATAGGGTAAAACAAAAACAGCCTATGTACACCTCAGCTATTGTACAACTCCCCAAAACTTGTTGGCCTAAAGAGAAAGAGCGCCCCCTTGCGCCGGCAGTGAGTCTTTGATGTACGGACTCATGCCTCCCACGATCTACCTCGGATATGGATTTTTTCCAGAGTCGCGCCGGATACGATCGAGACTGACGTCCCGCCCACCCTGAGTTGATGCGGGGTGATGCGAGCAATGCCCGCCTCATCACAAGCTCTGCCGAGTTCCTTTCTCATGGTAGAAGTGGTGAGGGGCCTTCCGGTACTTCTACTCGCAAAAATGTAAGCTTCACCATGGGACGGGACCCAGTCCATATGTGAGTTGAAGAGCCTCTCACCGAGCGAGTTGGCTTCAGCAATGACACTCGTCACCCCTCCCTCCTTGTTCTGGTCGTTCTTGGCTCCGCGGATGGAAATGGCCACGACATTACCTTCCTTCTTGACATCCTTGCGCTGCAGGGCCACCGCTTCCGACACCCTGAGCAGTGCCGCCATGGCCAAGGCTGCAAACAGCCCAATCCGGATGTCCTCCTGCTTCGAACCCTCCCGTAACGCCCATGCGATCAGCTTGTCTACATCCGCCCTCTCGGCCGCTGAATGATGGCGAACAGCCTTCTGCCGCTGAGCTGCCGCCTTCATCTGAGAGAACTCCAGGGTTCTTGAAAAGCCGCGATAAACAGAACTAGAGTAAAATGATCTGATAACTTGAACACACCATGTCCACAACCGCCCCTTCTCTGAGATGGTTGACCGCCTGCCCAGTCGCCGTTTTGAATGCTGCTGTCGCAGTCGTCAATGTCGCCGCCGAAGCTCCGTCGGCAAACTTGCGTGCAACATATGCACACAGCGCAAGAGGGCTATCCGGGTCCATCCCGATTCCTCTGCAGAAAGCGATCCTAGCTCGCTCGCTACCCTCGTATATCTTTGGCGTGCTTGCTGCCATGGACTGCCCTGCTGCTCGCCAAATCGCATCCGTCACTTCTGTGGGAAGACCGGCTAGTCCTTTCGTCAAGAACGTCCTCCTCGGACCTGGGAATATAACACCAAACTCCATACAGTTCGAGCCGGTTCCTTTCATTGCTTAACGGGTGGGGGCGGGCCGGGTAACCACACCATCTCTTACGGACACTTGAGCGTAGAATGAAGACTAACCCCCTTGCTATTTCATAACCCATAACTCACGTGCTAATCCGCTCGCTACCGCTTCGCGCCCCTCTGCTCATCTCTGAGAGGGCGCGCATTCAAACCCCAATTATGGGTGCTCCTACAGTTCGCTACGCTCCTTCCGTCGCTCCCCATAATCTCCGTTTGAACCCCTCCCCTCTCAGAGACTCGCACAATTACAGTTGTAGAACCAAAGTAGAGGCGGCCTTGCTCAACTACTGCCTTCCAAAATCACAAAGAAGAAATGCAAATCCGGATTTGGCCAAGTTGGTCGAGAAGGGTCCCTCTGCGAATGACCCGGGAATGATAATGTCTGCATCTTGCCCAAAAACAAGAGAGTCCACCAAAAACCTTGCCCATGAATTGTGTGCAAAACAACTAGGGAACCAAGGGGCCGAATGCCACATTGGAATGCCCAGGACGCATCCCACTTTGAAGAGCCGCGCCATTGCTAACACTCTGGAGATTACAGAAGTTGGTGGCACCAACCAGAGAAGAGCGCCGGATCTCCAGGCCTGGCCATGCTTGAACGCGTCGACACCGCTACTTCCAGGGCACCATCTTCTGGAAAAGAAAACTGTACACTTGGCTGTTTTCTCGTCTGCAAACATGTCAAACTGGGGCATGCCCCATTTCCGTGAACAAATGTCAAAAATTCTTTTCTGGATTCCCCAATCATCGTAATCGTAATCCCTGCTAGCGGAATCTGCCATTACATTTTCCTCCCTTGCCACTCAAGCAAAACTCGCCACACAACCATGGTTCTCTAAAAGACCGTGAATATCCACAGAGAATTTATGCAGGTATTCTTTCATGCTTCCTCTTTTCATAATTTGAACCGCCGACTGGCTGTCAGAAAAAATGGTAATGGCCTGTCCCTGAATAACATGAAGGAAAGATCGGATGCCGAATAGTACCGCTACCAATTCCCTGAAAGTGCTGGATTCGCTTTGCTCTTCAACTGTGAAATTCCTCGCTGCTGTGTGTACTGTCCTCGCGATCTTCAACACCGCCCCTGCTGCTGAAGCTGACGCATCGCATTCTAGTGTGCATGACCCGTCAGGCACAATGAGGCAAACACTGCGGGAAGGGATTTCGACAAATCTATTGATCCAGTACCGCACTTCCTCCCTCTCACCTGGGGAAAGAGGGACCTTGCTACGCCTGCTCGTCCCACTGTTTAGCTCCCTCTCCACCGTAGCCACCAATGTCCTCGAGTGCCGCGGAGCTTCATCTTCTAGAACGATATGGCAGGAATGAATGGTTCCTAGCACACACTCTCTATCGTATACCGTTGGGGCGTTACTATTATACCACGTCTCCCCTGGGCCAAAAGCTAGAAGAGGGGCCTGCGTTCCCGACACACCGGGCTCCGCCGGCGGCGCCAGTGCGCCCAATTCTTGCGGTGCCAGTGCATCCGCCAGGCCGGGCTCCGCCGGCAGCGCCAGTGCGCCTCTGGTGACAACCCCAGTGGGTCTCCGTATGTCTGTCTGGCCCTGTTGTTGCTCTTCTGACAAGAGACCTCGCAGTCTCGCCACGGCTTTCTCACATCGTTCCCTGGACACTGAAACTCTGCCTTGGTGTAAATCGATATCATAACCCAACCATCTTCCTGCAGTAGATGGTGTCCAGTGCGACTTAGCCTCTGCCACATAAACCCCTACCCTATCCAGATCCGCTCTCACCCTTCTGGCCGCTGCTTCGCACTCAGCTTCGGTTTTGGCTAGAACAATTCCATCATCCAGGTACAAACAACAACAAATCCCTTGTCCCCTCCAATGCTTCACCAAGGTGCGGAATACTTTAGAAAAAACAAAAGGCGCCGAGCTAAGTCCAAAGGGAAAAGCCGCAAACTGAAACCACTTTGTTAATCCATCTATCTCCAGGGAGAAACCAAGAAACTTTCTATCCTCCTCAGCCACCGAAAGATGATGATACCCAGTTTCAAAATCGAAGGTAACCATGAACTTCATGTCCGCTAGATCGAACCAGATGGATGACAAATCCTCATAACGGAAAGAAGTCTTGTGGAGAAATTTGTTGAGGGCACTGAGGTCATGAATGAGCCTTTGCTTCTTACCTGTCGTAACCACTGAGAGGGGAGACATCACTGCTGGCTTGCTCTGCACCTCCTTAACTGCTCCCGTGCTCAGCCACTTGAAAACCTCCTGCACCAGAAACGTCTCCTCCCTTCTCGCGGACTCTCTATTGCCTGGAAAAGTCACACGAATAACATTTCTGTCACAGTTGAAATTCAAACGATATCCATACCGAATAACTCCAAGGACAAAATCAGAGGCCCCGATAGACTCCCAAAATCCAACTCTTTCTCGTAGACTGACAAAGGCCACCGCCTTATCAAAACCTGGAAGAGCTGGGGCCGCCGTACAGTCCGCACTGATGTGCCCATACTGGTTGCAACGATAGCAGAGCGGGCCACTGCGCTGGCGCCGGAACTGGTCTTCTTGTCGGCGCTGGTAGAAGCGGGGCGCAGCCTGCGCATCGGCTGCGCCCCCTTGACGAAAGGGCTGCTGAGGGGAAAACCGAGGTCGCTTGGCGGGAGAGGCAGAGGAAGCAGCCATGGCAGCCACCATAGCCATCTGCATGGCAGGGGCAGAGCTCCCGCTGGAAGAAGGCCCCGTCGTCTCGAAAGTCTTCATTTAGTCGTGCCAGCGGAAGACCGCTGGATTCTTGTCTGCCGCCGTGAGAAGGGAATTCCGACCCCTGAGCTCCTCCGATGCAAGGACCAACGGCTTTAGCTGTCCCGCCAGCGCCATAGCGTTCTCGATGTGGTTCAAGATGGCCACATTGAAGTCCAGTTGGGCCTGGTACGACACTGAACGGACTCGCGGGGGGACATGATGGGCTGGCTGTGAGGCCGGGGCCAAATGGGGTTTGAGGAGGTCCGCCAGATTCTTGACTTGTTCCTCTGAAAAGGCCGGGGCGGAAGATGCGGATGTGCCTGGGGCATCCTCTCCTCTTCCGTCTTGCTGTCCTTCCATAACTGAGACTGACGAAAACCAAAACCAACAGGTGTCAAAAATAACCACACCATCTCTTACGGACACTTGAGCGTAGAATGAAGACTAACCCCTTGCTATTTCATAACCCATAACTCACGTGCTAATCCGCTCGCTACCGCTTCGCGCCCCTCTGCTCATCTCTGAGAGGGCGCGCATTCAAACCCCAATTATCGGGCTTAGTTTATAAATTTCCGTGCCAGGCATTCGACATCAGTTTATTCCAAGCGTATTAGTCTACGAGTATTCGTAGACGAATACTGGTAGACTAATACAAACTTACGGCTAAATGTGACAAGCTCCAAAATTGCGCTCATATTTTGTAGAAGTACATAATATTTTAAATAATGACAATAATATGCTAATTTTTGTAAAGGTGAAAAGTGTAATTGGCATAATTTTTTAATGATGGACTAGCAACTTTTTTTAGTATATTCCAAATATTTTAGATAAGCTTCCACGGCATCTTAGAGACTCGTCCTCCGCAGCTGGTCCCAGCGGCAAAGCAACGCATTTTGTAATGCGCGTCTACCACTCCCTCCGCCCAGCGTGTACCCAGTGAACTTGGAGTACTGTACAATTCCGGCAAAGGCGCTGATCAACGCACTGTACTCGAACGGTGGCCAACTAAAATACGACAAAATTAAAAATAACAAATTTAATTTTTTTCAATTACCCTATCTTGTTCGCAAAATTTTATTTAAAATAAATTATATTTAAGAGAGCATGTCCGTAAGTTTGGAGCGCAGCCTGCCCCGGGAAAATTGTTTTCGAATTCATTAACAAAAATCATTTTTCTTATACAACTTGACCCGCTCTATTTAATGAAACGAATTTCATCATCATCCGATATTTTCCCTTCGGGATACACTACCGTAACCCTGAAAATTCATTGTGCCATAAATTCGTCCAAAACCTGTTTTGTGAAACCATGAACATATCATTCGTTAGCATTTCGAAAGCGCTTCAAATTTCATCTAGGAACATGTTTTACTAAAATTTTATTTTGGCCGAGAAAATTGGGTCTAAATTATTTGAAGGGTCCGCATGCCACTTTATGATCATTTCCCCACCCTGACAGCTAGCTAGAAAGAAAGAGCGTGAAATTTGCTTCCAAATAATCACCATTCAAGAAAAATCCGAGGGTACCAATTTTTGCTACGATATGAGTAATGCATGCGAGTCGGTCAAAAAGGCGCGTTTACGGTGGCCGAGGCACCCTGCAAGCGCATTCAGCGATCCATAACTTTGTTCAATCTTAACATCAGAAAATCGTAGGTATATCATCTAAGAGCTCTCACAGAGATCTTCAAATGCTGCATACATACTTTTATTGAAATATTTATATTTCTATGGAAAATTTCGTTCTGAACTTTTAGAAGGCTTAAAAAACTATTTTACAAACATTTTCGCATTTCAAAACATACATCGTAAGAAAGAGCGTGAAATTTTCTACACGATGAAACCCTTTCAATAAACTCTCAAGTCTATTTTGTTCTGTTATAAGTCATAAGAATAGGGCATCAGCTTAGCACAATTCTTCAACGTAAAAAATTATTGGAATATTCTAATTCGAATAACCTAAACAATGAAATTCTCGGGCTAAATGATAGCGACGATACTTTACCTATTCTTATGACTTATAACAGAACAATATAGACTTGAAAGTTTATTGAAAGGGGTTCATCTTGTAGAAAATTTCACGCTCTTTCTTACGATGTATGTTTTGAAATGCGGAAATGTTTGTAAAATAGTTTTTTAAGCCTTCTAAAAGTTCAGAACGAAATTTTAAATAGAAATATAGATATTTCAATAAAAGTATGTATGTTGCATTTGAAGATCTCTGTGAGAGCTCTTAGATGATATACTTATGATTTTCTGATGTTAAGATTGAACAAAGTAATGGATCGCTGAATGCGCTTGCAGGGTGCCTCGGCCGCCGTAAACGCGCCTTTTTGACCGACTCGCGCGCATTGCTCATGTCGTAGCAAAAATTGGTACCCTCGGATTTTCTTGAATGATGATTATTTGGAAGCAAATTTCACGCTCTTTCTTTCTAGCTAGGTGTCAGGGTGGGGAAATGATCATAAAGTAGCATGCTGACCCTTCAAATAATTTAGACCCAATTTTCTCGGCCAAAATAAAATTGTAGTAAAACATGTTCCTAAATGAAATTTGAAGCGCTTTCGAAATGCTAACGAATGATATGTTCATTGTTTCACAAAACAGGTTTTGGACGAATTTATGGCACAATGAATTTTCAGGGTTACGGTATTGTATCCCGAAGGGAAAAAATCGGATGATGATGAAATTAGTCTCATTAAATAAAGCGGGTCGAATTGTATAAGAAAAATGATTTTTGTTAATGAATTCGAAAACAATTTTCCCTGGGCAGGCTGCCTTAAGCGCATGCTCGACTCTTACAGAAAAGCTCTCTTAATAGTTATTATTGAGATACTTCAGAAGGCAAAAAAATTAATAAGGACCCACAATCTGCGAGTATTGAAGACGAGCGTGGGGAAGATGTAGGCGGCGGAGAGGACGAGGAAGCTGACGGCAAGACGATTCTCGGCTCGACGCTGCGAACGAATCGGACTAGATCGAGTCTCGCCAGGCTGGTTTGACTAAGACAACCATTTCGTTAGGCCAGGGCCATTATGACGTAGTATATCCGAAACAGAAAATAGTGATGTTCTGTAGACTTATGGTTAGGTCAGAATGATATTTAAGCATTTGTTTATGTCCTACAACAGCATGAATAGTCTAATTCCTATCTTCTCTACACAAATTATGATTTCATTATCAAAAACAACAAAAGAATGACCTATAACGTTTTTGATGGGGAAGGAAAGTGAGATAGCGAATAATAGAGAAGTTATGAAGATATTATCAAAGCATCCAATATTTTAGGCAAGAATAATGTGTAATCATTTTATATTATCTCCTATCAATAACGTGAATAGTACAACTAATTTTTTCTCAACATAAATTATGATTTCATTGTGAATAATAATAAAAAATGACTCACAACACTTTTGTTGTGTAAAGGAAGTGTGATAGAGAAAAATAGAGAAGTTACGAAGACACTATCAAAGCATACTATATTTTGGGTAAGAATAATATGTTGGTGAGTATTTTATTTTTTTCTCCTATAAATAACATGAATAGTACAGCTCCTTTCTTCTCTACATAAATTATGATTTCATTATGAAAAATAATTTAAAAAATGATTAACTTACAACACTCGAATAAACCGAAGAAATGTGTTCGACTCTGTGAAACAGTCCTCCTGAACCCATAACGTCAGTTTTCAAATCACGTGAAGAAAAATACTTGGAAGTGCTGTCCTTAGAAAGACCTTCTCCATTGGTCAATTGAAACAAAAGGTATTATTAACGAACAGTGAAGAGGCTGAATAAAAAGAAACGTTCCAGCAGAAGTTTGATTCTTTTGTCGCCGCTGAATTTGCATCTGGCGAAGGATGCAAAGGTCGCAGAAGACCATTATAGTTACGCAACAGATCTCAAAGGCAATTATCATAAGCGTATCTTTAGACCACTTTCTTTGTCTCAAACACAAAGAGCTCGTAAACCGGCTTGAAGTGATTTCATTCTTGCAAGTGTGATAACAAGGAAAAAATTAGGAAAGGCCATCTTTGACATAACCGGGAAGTAAAACAATTTCTATTTCTAGAACGATAAACAGAATTTGAAAAGCATTTTTAGTCAAACCTGCAGGGCAATGTTGAAGGTGGAGTAGACGGCCGATCCGGGCTTGGTAAAGTCAAAGGCCCAGAAGTTTCCAGAGATGTAGTATCTAATTGTTATTATGCAGTTGTAATTCTTATATGTAAAGTACAAAAAAACCACATAAAAAAACAAATAAAGCTATGGCACACTTGAAATCGCAACATTCGGTGTGAAGGGGCGGCGTGATGGCCGCGGCGCCTACGATCACAAATATGATCGTCGGGAAGGCATGTCTTCTCCGTAGACGGCGGAAGTTAAGGGGCGAGAAAACGGCAATGAGGTGGAATATCGCGAGCACGGGCAGTGAGAGCAGCTGCGCGAACCAGCGGCCGTTGATCGCGAGGATCAGCATGGAATGCCACGGCTGGCCAGCTAGGGAGATATATTTATTAATTTATTGCCTCGTTTTCATGTTATAAGTTTATTGATTTGTTGACTCTATTTGTATTCTTGCTTATTGCATTGCTTTCATTTCCTCTTCACATTTGAGTTTCCTGACCGACTTTTGCTGCCTACTTATGCTACTTGGTGAAAAGAGACATGGAAATATGCATAATTGTATACGTGAAAAGTTATGTAAGCTCTTATTCACCAAGCACTTCCGTTTCGGTGAGGTCACTCGTCATGTCGTGCGCGAGCGTTGCGACGAGTGCGATGACATCGAGCATGATCATGGCCTGACAGAGCACAAGCACCGGCGATGCGCGCATCGCGGGCACCAGTTGGATCTGGCCAAGACAGATCGTGAAAATAGAATATTCCAAGCGGAATCATTATAAAGCTATTCCAAGTGGGATAACAGAATATTCCTACCGCAATATTAAAAATTTCCAACCGGGAGAATAGAATATTTCAATTTGTATAAAAGAATATTCCAGCCGATACAATAGAATATTCCAATCGTGAAATTAGGATATTCCAATTGGGAGAATCGAATATTCCATCCATGATAATAGAATATACTAACCTTGAGAATAGAATTTTCCAACCCGAAGAATAGAATACTCCAACTGGGAAATTGGTATATTCCAACTGGAATAATGGTATATTCAAGCCGATAACAGAATATTCAAGAGAGGATGTCAGTAAGACTCGAGCAGGGCCTTATTATGGCCTGCCCTAGGAATTTATTTTCGAATTTCTTCACCAAAATTGATTACAGTATACAACTCGACATGGTGAACAAAATAGGCTATATTTCAAAGTCGAAAAAAATTTTCCGCGCGAGACCCAGTACAGTAATCTTTAAAATTGCATTGATCATAAGTCGCTTCAAACTTATGATTAGACAACCATCGAGCTATCATTGGATAGCTGATTGGACGGGCTTTAATTTTCATGTTGATGATATTTTCATAAAATTTGAATTTGGCCCTAAAATACGGCCCTAAACATTTTCGGGGGTGGTTTTTGGCAAACTTTTACATTTTCCGTTCATTTCCACAAAACCGCTCCTACATATTCTTAAAGTGCTTGAAATTTGCTACAATATATGTCTCTTTCAAAAAAATTAAGCGTCCCGGACTATGGTTCCCAAACGCTTGAACATGATCCTGTGTAAACTGTAACACCGTGCAAGCGCATTCTTCAATCCATAACTGCGCTCAATGTCAATATTACAAAATCGTAAGTATATCATCTAAGAGCTCTCACGGAGATCTTTAAATGTTACATACATTATTTTATAGAAAAGTTTCAATTTATATGGGAAATTTCGTTATGTACAATTTGAAGGCTTAAAAAACTACTTTAAAAACATTTTCGCCTGTCGAAACATACATCATAAGAAAGAGGATGAAATTTGGTACAAGATGAACCCCTTTCAATGGAATTCCATGCATACGATCTTTTGTTATAAGCCATAAGAGTAGGATAACAAGGCCTTATGGGAAAACTGTAGAGAAAAAGGATTGGAATATTCTAATTCGAATAACCTAAAATGAGAATTCTTGGGCGAAATGACAGCGACGCTACTTGCACTACTTTTATGATTTATAACAAAAGATCGTATGCATGGAATTCCAATGAAAAGGCTTCACCTTGTACCAAATTTCATCCTCTTTCTTATGATGTATGTTTCGACAGGCAAAAATGTTTTTAAAGTAGTTTTTTAAGCCTTCTAATTGTACAGAACGAAATTTCCCATATAAATTGAAACTTTTCAATAAAGGTATGTATGTAACATTTGAAGATCTCCGTGAGAGCTCTTAGATGATATTTACGATTTTGTAATATTGACACAGCGCAGTTATGGATCGATGAATGCGCTTGCACGGTGTTACAGTTTACACAGTATCATGTTCAAGCGTTTGGGAACCATAGACCGGGACGCTTAATTTTTTTGAAAGAGACATATATTGTAGCAAATTTCAAGCACTTTAAGAATATGTAGGAGCGGTTGTGTGGAAATGAGCATAAAATACTTAATTTTGCGAAAAACTGCATTCAGAAATATTCAGGGCCGTATTTTAGGGCCAAGACCGAAAATGTTTAGGGCCGTATTTTAGGGGGAAATTCAAATTTTATGAAAACATCATCAACATGAAAATTAAAGCCCGTCCAATCAGCTATCCAATGATAGCTCGATGGTTGTCTAATAATAAGTTTGAAGCAACTTATGACCAATGTAATTTAAAAGATTACTGTACTGGGTCTCACGCGGAAAATTTTTTTCACCTTTGAAATGTAGCCTATTTTGTTCACCACGTCGAGTTGTATACTATAAACTATAATCAATTTTGGTTAAGAAATTCGAAAAAAAATTCCTAGGGCAAGCCTTGATCGAACGATACTGACAGGCTCTCTCCAAATGGGATAATAGAATATTGCGATCCAAGCAATCGTAATCTGTTAGCGCATTTATGCTTATCTTATAACTCTAGCGATTTTTCTCAGGGCAGACAAGTTTTTCATGCTTTCCATGTTGACATTAGGAGATCTTATGTGTTCCATAAAAATTACTAACCACAAGGACAGAGAGCGCAGCAACGAAACCAACGAACGCCTGCCCTCCGTAGCGCACGGCGAAACAGAGCCACCAGAAAGGAGTCATCTTCACACTGACAACGACAGCTTAAATCGTGAGGTTCGAGCACCTTTGCAATTTATCCAATTGTCTCAAAACTGACGATGAATAGGGCCATTTTCAAAGAATATTCCCCAGACATGACCTCATCAAAGGTCGAGACAAGAAAGAAATTTTTTATCAATCTTTAAACACCAACGAAACAACAGTTTTTGCAACACATTAATGTAAGAAACGCTCCCGTTAAAGTATTAACGTCTGCATCCGGAATGAAGTCTTTAAAATACACTGAAGAAAGCCAAAAAGATATTGAGAGACCATAGGGTGACAGAGAGGGGAGGTCGCTAAATATTACACTTTCATTAAAGTGCTTCAATCACCGCTTTAATAAAGGGAAGAATGACCTGGCACGTGCTTTGTAATCTCCTAGCTCTTTTAGAGATGAAATGCTTCCGATAGAGATATTCCCGCCTACTTTGTTCTCACGTGATACAAAAGCTCCCTCATCAAAACAAAGACTCTGGACAATGCATGCGCGTGAAGTCACATTTAAAAAAAAACCTTTTCCCTGAATATGTCTCCTCTGACATAAAGTCTAAACTCCTTCATAACAGTGGAGGTGACTTTGGTTTATTTGCAGATACTTAGAAAAAATACGAATCTTAAATATATACCTGTCCCCAAGGAGTATGCGCAACCGCTGTCGATGTCTGTTAATGTTCTATAGATAAAATGTGGGCGTGGTCTACATATTGCAGGAAGTCCATGAATGCACATCCGTCTGCTTAAAAATTTGTGCACTCTGAATCGCAGCTCTAGCAAAAAGGGCGATAACGAGTTCGCAATCTGTCAATGTTTGCCGGGTTCATCTGCTGTAATGTATATGTATGTATGTACCTTGTGCCCACTTTCAAGAATCCACTTGACAATTGTACTTCGCGTCATTTTTCTCTGTGGTGTCTCTGAATTTGGCAGTGAAAAATTTGGGTTCATACAGCGAGAAGGTATGAATGCATCTTGATTTTCTTACTTGCAAGCGCAATATTCATCTCAATTAGATGGAAGAGTCGAGACTTCAGTAGTAACAGGATTCGGTTCATTTCTTTATTTCTTAATCATTCAGTAAAACACCATAACATTCATAACTAAAAGGCTGCATTCAAAATAACAAACCACAAGAACAGAGAACGCGGCAACGCAGCCAGCGAGCGCCTGGTCACCTTAGCGCACGATGAAACAGAGCCACCAGAACGGAGTCATCTTCCTATTAACAACGAAAGCCGTGAGCTTTCAATTAGAGCACCTTTGCAATTTATCCAATTGTCTTTAAAACTGATGATGAAATGGTCAATACTCATTGAATATTCTACGAACGTGATTACATCAATTGTCGAGACGTGAAAAAAATTTCTTTTATCAATCTTTAAAAGCCAAGGAAGCAAAGTTTTTTTGCCATACATCAATGAAAGCAGAGCTCCTCTTATATAAAACTATTAATGTCTGCATCCGGAATAAAGACTTTGTTAGAACACACTGAAAACCACAAGGATATCGAAAGAACTGCTTGACGAAGAGGGAAGTCATGCCAATATCCCTCTTTAATTATAGTGGCTCAATCACCACTTTAATAAATGGGAAGAATGTCCTGACCAGTGCTTTATAATCTCCAACCTTTTTAGAAATAAAATTTCTTCGATTTGAAATATACCCGCCTATGAAAATTGTTCTCACCAGATACAAAGCTGCATCATCAAAACAAAAACTATGTCGGTGCATCCGTGTGAAATCTCTTTTTTTAAACGTTTTCCCTGAATATGTTTCTTAATGACATAAAGCACAACTTCATCAGTGTAGGTGAAACTTTTTTTTTTTGTTCATTGTTAGAAAAACATGAATCTTACATGCCTATCCCCGAGGAGGATGTGATATCATTACAACGTTGGCGTGGCCTACATATTAAAAAAAATTCCAAGAATATTTCTTTCTCTGTCTGCTCAATAATTGCTGCCATCAATATCAGCTTACTAGAAAATAATCGTAAGAATTTTAGCATTCAGTGAGGCATTAATTTGGAACCTATTCGCACCGTTGTAATCAAGGCTGACTTTCTTTTCGCATGGCCCAGTCATGTCATCTTCCTGCTTACGCCTACTTTCTAAGATTATGTAAGAAAAAAACATTTGCCCCCAGATTATACAGAATGATAAAGTTCTAGAAGTCAATAAATTTCTGCACAGTGCAGCTCAACATTTTCATTACCGTAGTATCGCCCTTTGCTCTTGCAGCATTATGCACTCCAGAAGGATATCGCTTTTCTGTCCAGTTTACTGAGACCTGAGTTCTCTAATAATAAATAAATACAATCGAAATTTATGCATCGATTGCTGATGAAGCACAAAAGTTTACTTATGGTTAGTTTACTCCAAATATTTTAGTATTAGTTGCGGAATAATAGCGGTTAAATGTGGCAAACATAGGAAATCTTATAAAAGCAAAAATTCTAATTAAAATAATCTTTTCAGTCATGGTAGGATAGCAAATTTTGTTCCACAACATCTTAGAGACTCGTCCGGCGTAGCTGCTCCCAGCGGCAGAGGAGCGCATTTTGCAGAGCGCGCCTGCCACTCCCGCCTCCAAGCGTGTATGCCGTGAACTTGGAGTACTGCACGATTGCCGCAAAGGCGCTGATCAACGCGCTGTACTCGAATGGAGGCCAGCTAAAATATATATTTTTTGAACTAAACTGAAAAAGAATGTTTTCAACTTTCAGACATTATTAGAAAAATTCTTATCTTAAAAATTTATTTTTTTAGAATTTATTATTAAAATCCTTAAAGTCAGCTGTCTCCGGTCAGAACAAAATGAAGGCCACACAATCTGCGTGTATTGAAGACGAGCGTTGGGAAGATGTAGGCGGCGGAGAGGACGAGGAAGCTGACGGCAAGACGATTCTCGGCTCGACGCTGCGAACGAATCGGACTAGATCGCGGCTGGCCAGGCTGGTTTGACTAGGACAACCATGTCGTAAGACAAGGATGTTTATGACTCACTTTTTTTAGACTTTGCAAGGCTTGTTTTTAATGTTTATATTCTGAGAAAAACGTTCTTTTTTCATATATCTACTCTTCTCACATTCTCCTCATCCCAAAACAGCAGGTCTTTATTTGTTAACGGTACCCAATCTTGGAGACAGCTTACATACAACAATGAGTTGAGATGGGAGAAAGATGGAGAGAGGCAGAGATATAAGAAGATGTAAGGTCGAGAAAGTGAGTGAAATGGGACCCTGTTAGGTGCAATGACATTGCTAACCATAAGAATAATTCAAAAATGTCAGCATTTTTTTTATGTCATGTCCATGCACAACATACATAATTCATCTCCTTCCTTCTCTAGGTAATATATGATATCATTGCCAAAATAAGAAAGAAAAGAACTTACAACGCTCGAATGAATCGAAGAGACGTGTCCGACTCTATGAAACCGTTCACCTGAAAAATAACGTAATTTCAAGTCAGAAGAAAAATACAAAATACTAGAAGTGCTGAACTTTTCCGTGGGTCCATTCAAGCAGAAGGAATTGTTAACAAGCCATGAAGTGATTGAATGAAAACATACTTACCAATCGGCGTTTGATTCTTTTGTCGTCGCGGAAGTTGCATTCGCCGAAGAATGCAAATGTCGCAGAAGACCATAAGAGTCACACAACAGATCTCAAAGGCAATGTTGATGTGCTTATCCGTATTAAACCCACTTTCTTTGCCTCAGTTAACAATAAGCGAAGCTCGTAAATAGGCTTGTTGTTATTTCATTCCTAGATATGTACATAGCTGACACAAAACAAACTACATTCGTACATCACATTGACGTGAAAACAACGGTCTTCTCATGGTTGAACGATTTGAAGAATTTAAAAAAAAATGTAGTCAAACCTGCAAAGCAATGTTAAAGGTGGAGTAGGCTGCTGATCCGGGTTTGGTAAAGTCAAAGGCCCAGAAGTTTCCAGAGATATAGTATCTGACAATGAGTGCAATTATGCATTTAAGATTCTTGAAAGGAAAAAAAAATTAAAAGGAAGACATGAAAATTCAGGAACGAAAACTGCTGCTGCTTACTTGATGTCGCAGCATTCCGTGTGAAGGGGTGCCGTAATAGCCGCGGCGCCAACGATCACAAATATAATCGGCAGAAAGGCATGTCGCCTTCGTAGACGGCGGAAGTTAATGGGCGAAAAGACGGCTACGAGGTGGAAGAGAGCGATCACAGGCAGGGAGAGCAGCTGTGCGAACCAACGGCCGTTGATGAAGAGGATCAACATGGAGTGCCATGGCTGGCCGGCTAGAATGATTAATTTATTGACAAGTTTTCTCTTTTGCTATTGCAGATCACGTATGGCTAGCTGAAAAGAGCACTTGAAAAAAATTGTGTAAATTCTTATTCACCAAGCACTTCCGTTCCGATTACGTCACTCGGCACGTCGTGCGCGAGCGTTGCGGCGAGTGCGATGATGTCGAGTACGATCATGGCCTGGCAGAGCACTAGTACCGGCGAGGCGCACATCGCGGGCACCAGTTGGATCTGGCCAAGACAAAAAATAGAATATTCCAAAAGGGAAAACCGAAAAATTCCGAACGGAGTGATAGAATATTCCAACCGGGAGATCAGAATATTCCAACCGGAAAAATAGAAAATCCCATCCGGGATAAAAGAATATTCCAACCAGGATAGTAGAATATTCCAAATATGAAAATATATTACTACAACAGGAATCATTGAATATTCCAACAGGGATAATATAATAATCGAACCGGAATGATAGAATACTCCATCCGAGATAATAGAATGTTCTAATTGTGTATAACAGTTACAATAAGATATCGTAACCATTAGCGCATATAATCCCACGAATTTTTTTTTATGTCTGAAAGAGGCTTGTCATATTGACATTAGATACATATACTTCGTTCAATCATAACATACATATACTTCGTTCAATTAAAATCCTGCATCCAAAATCACAAACCACAAGGACAGAAAGCGCGGCAACGCAGCCAACGAGCGCCTGGCCACCGTAGCGCACGGCGAAACAGAGCCACCAGAACGGAGTCATCTTCCCACTTACAGTAACAGCTTAATCAACGAGAGCTTAGAGAAACTTATGAATCTAAAAATGAAAATGAATCGGACCATTCTCACTGAATATTCTCCAAACTTGCCCAGATCAAAGGACGAGACATGATAGAAATGCATTTTTTCACTATTTAAAAGGCGTCAAAGCAGCGATTTTTGCAACGGTTCAATGAAAGGAGCACTCCACTTAGATTAAATCATTAATGTCTGTTTCCGGAATAAAGATATCGAACGAATAGAGGTTGACGGAGTGGGCCCCTTTTTATGAAAATGGTGATTGGACCCCTTTCATTAACGTGGTTCAAGCACCACTTTAATAAAAGGAAATGCTCTAAAATATGCTGCATAATCTCCTACCTGTTTGGATATGAATTTTTCCGATATGAAATGTACTCGCCTGCGTTGTTATCACCTGATACAAAAGCTCCCTCATCCAAACAAAATTCTATCCAATGTATGCGCGTGAAGTCACAGTTTTTTTTTTACATTTCCTTGAATATGTTTCTTAATGATAAACTGCTTCATAGCAGTTTAGGTGAAACTTTGGTTTTTGTAAATACTTAGAAAAAACATGAAGCATACATACCTATCCCTAATAAGTAGGATTCGTTGAGGTCTCTTCCTATTTATATACATACGTATGTATGTACTTAGATATTGTGGGCGTGGCCAACATATTTCAGAAATTCAATGAAACACATCTGTAAGCTCAAAAATTAGCGTCATCAGAATAGCAGGGTGGGAAAAAGGGCGATTACGAATTAGTAATCTCGACATTTTGGCCGGGTTCAACTGCTATTATGTGCTTAAAGTGCCCAGTTACCAGATTCCATGTGACAAATGCACTTCTCGCCATTTTTCTCTGCTTCTCCTTTCGATGACACGTCCGACTCATATTCAGTATGTGTGAATAACTAAGCGTGGCTATGAGGCATTTAGGTACATGCAGCGATGGAGGGTATGAATACATCGTAATTGTCTTACTTGCTAGCGCCATGGTCATCTCAATTAGTCGAAATGTCAGAAGTTCTCCATAGAGAAAGGACACGCTAAATTTGTCTATTCCTTAATCATTTAGTTTGGCAGTTTTTTAAAGGACCTTTTCATTCATATCGTGATCTATGTATGTATGTATGTATGTAGCTTATAGGGCACGTTTCGTCTTCACTCTTGTAGAAGGACCAAATAATCTTTTCTTTTTCCAGTTGGATTCATACCTATGCCCACTGTCCTATCAAAGCAGAGGGTCGCTCTCGTCAAGCGAACTGCGCAGGTTCAATTCGTGCAGCTGGAAATATTTTTGGTTTCCGTTTCTGATACTATAGACGGGCAAACATTATGAAGAGCTGCTTTTTACCTCGAGTCTCCACATTAGCTTAGAGTCACAGCGGCGCCCTTGTAAAGCGAAGGTCGCAGGTTCGAATCCTGCAGGTGGCAATTTTTTGGATCTGAATTTAGCTGGTGGCTTCAAAATTTGCGCGATTTCCCTTCCGGCTTCGTTCTAGTAAAAGGCCTATGAAATATTTCAAGTTGAATCCCAGGCCTCTGTTCACGTCAATTGGACAAAGCTTCATTCGAACTTGCCTACTAATAGTAATTATAAAATTCATATGTAATAGAATTTACCTGGTTTATTTAATAAATCTTCTTACAAGGCATTATATATCTGTTCATCACGAACATTTTAGTGTTCGTAGTAGAATAATAAGGGATAAATGTGGCATGCTGCGAAATTGCACTCTATTTTGCTATAGTGCATACATACATAATGCACATAATTCAATTGAGTCACAAAAAAGCTAAATTATTAAAGGCGAAAAGTGAAATTAAAATAATCTTCTCATTTATCATATGATAGCTAATAGATCATTCCACAGCACATCTCAAAGATTCGTCAGCCGCAGCTGCTGCCAGCGACAAAGCAGCGCGTTTTGCAGTGCGCGCCGGCCATTTCCGCCTCCCAGCGTGTACGCAGTGAACTTGGAGTACTGAACAATGCCGGCAAAGGCGCTGATCAACGCGCTGTACTCGAATGGAGGCCAGCTAAAATATCTTCTTTTCTTACTAAACTAAAAAAAAGAATGTTTTCAAACTTTAGATACATATATTCAGTAATTATTATTGAAATTCTTATTTGCTTTCTTTCCAGTCAGAAAACGAAAAATGAAGTACGCACTAGATACGTGTGTTGAAGACGAGCGTCGGGAAGATGTAGGCGGCGGAGAGGACGAGGAAGCTGACGGCAAGACGATTCTCGGCTCGACGCTGCGAACGATTCTGACTAGATCGCGTCACCACAGGCTGGTTTGACTAGGAAATCATGTCGTTTGACTAGGGCAATTATGATGTACTTTTTCTGTAATTTTCGAGTTTTGTCAGCATGGTTTGTTTTCTGAGCTCTGTTCACATTGTGGAATGAAAGTGAGACAGAAATAATAGAGAATTTGATTGTCAAAGCACGCAATATTTTTGGTACGAACAATGCAAAAAATTTAATCATTCTTATATCATCTTCTATCAACTAATATTTTCTCTTGAAAAGATATGACTTCATTATCAAAAAAAAATGACTTACAACACTCGACTGAACCGAAGAAACGTGAACGAGCCCTCCTGAACCATGCAATCAGTTTTTCAAGTCATGTGAAGAAAAATAGTTGAAGTGATGTTCTGAGAAAGACTTTTTCAATGGTCAATTGAAACAAAAGGTAATATTAACAAGCCATGAGGTGGCTTAATGACAACAAACGTACCAGTAGAGGCTTCGTGCTTGTGTCGTCGTTGAAGTCGCATTCGCCCAAGAATGCAAAGGTCGCAGAAGACTATTAAAGTTACGCAACAGATCTCAAAGGCAACATTGATAGGGATATATTTATACTTATTGTTAGGCCACTTTCTTTGTCACAACCACAACGAAACTCGTAAACAAACTTGTAGTTATTCCATTTCAGGATGTGTGAAACCAGATACAAAAAAGAAAAGCTTTTCGTACATCACATGATCGAGTAGGAACAAAAAACTTCTCATGCTTGAACAATAAGAAGAATGTTTAAAAAAATGCTTTAGTCAAACCTGCATAGCAATATTAAATGTGGAGAAGACTATCGATCCGGGTTTGGTAAAGTCGTAGCCCCAGTAGTTCCTAGAGATGTAGTATCTAAATGGAATTATGCAGATGTGAAGCTTGGAGAGAAAAAATTTAATTATTTACTTGAATTCGCAGCATTCCGTGTGAACGGGCGTAGTAATGGCCGCAGCGCCAACGATGACAAATATGATCGGAGGCAAAGCATGTTTTCTTCGTAGACGGCGGAAGTTGAGGGGAGAGAAAACGGCAATGAGGTGGAAGATCGCGAGCACGGGCAGCGAGAGCAGCTGTGCGAACCAGCGGCCGTTGATGGCGACGATCAGCATGGAATGCCATGGCTGTCCAGCTAGGATGATTGTGATTTATTGAATTCTTTTCCAATTGTTGTCTAGCTGAAAGATGTAGTAGAAAAGCGTTCGCGAAAATTGTGCAATCTCTTATTCACCAAGCACTTCCGTTCCGATTACGTCACTCGGCAGGTCGTGCGCGAGAGTCGCAGCGAGTGCGATCACGTCGAGCACGATCATGGCCTGGCAGAGCACGAGTACCGGTGAGGCGCGCATCGCAGGCATCAGTTGGATCTGGCCAAGGCAGATAATGTAATATTCCAATAGGTAAAATCGAATATTCCCAATGGAATGATAGAATATTCCAACCGGGAGAATAGAATATTCCAACCGGGAGAATAGAATATTCCAACCAAGATAATAGAGTATTCCAACCGGGAGGGTAGAATATTCTAACTGGGAGAATGGAATGTTCCAAATAGTATGATATAATATTCCAACCGAGATGAAAGCATATTCCAACAGAGAGAATAGAATATTCCAACCGGGTATAAACAATAAGCTATTCTAATCTATAGCGAAATACTACTCTAGCGATTTTTGTTTCAAGACTGAACGAGCCTTGCCATATTGACGTTAGGAGACCGTAACTAACATATACGTTCAATTAAAATGCTGCGTTCAAAGATACAAACCACGAGGACAGAGAGCGCAGCAACGCAGCCAACGAGCGCCTGGCCACCGTAGCGCACGACGAAACAGAGCCACCAGAACGGAGTCATCTTCACACTGAAAAGGACGGCCTAATCAATCGTGAGCTTAGAGCACCTTTTCAATTTACATTTCCGCTGAATATTCCCCAAACGTGGCCAAATCACAGTTAATCTATAAAAGCCAACACTGCAAAGGCTTTCGCATAACTTGAATGAAAGCAGAGCCCTCTTCGATTTTTTTTTACTTATTTATTTTATTTATTAATATCCGCACCAGGAATGAAGACTTTAAAATACACTGAGAGGCACCAAGATATCGAAAGAACGGAAGTTGACGAAGAAAGGGAGTCTCCCAACCTGTCATGGCATGCCTTATCATTACATTGGCTCAATCACAACTTGAATAAATGGGAAGAATGCCCTGACACATATTTTATATTCTCCTACTTCTTTGAAGCATGAAATTTGTTTTCGATATGAAATACTTCCGTCTACATTCCGTCTAGATTCTTCTCACATGATACAAAGCTTCCACATCAAAACAAAGACTCTTGCAAACTTACACATGCGCGTGAAATGTCTTTTTTTAAACCTTCTTCCCTGAATATTTTGCTTTATGTCATAAAGCATAATTTTTCCAAACAGTATAGGTGAAACCTTGGCTCTTTTGTTCATATTTTGAAAAACATGAATCTTAAGTACTTATCCCAAAGGAAGGAAAATAATCACTGTCGATGTATGTGTCCTATTTCTATAAATATGATGCAAAAAGTGGGCGTGGTCTACATATTTCATAAAAAGCCTTAGGTAAGCATGCCTCGTTACTATCATCAGAATAGCAGGCCGCTGAATAATGGGTGATAACGAGTTCGTTGCCTTGAGTTCGTTTTAGCAGGGTTCATTCGTGAAATGTATGTACTTATGGTTAGTGTGCTAGCTCACCTGATCTGCTTAAACTGAATGAACAGTTTGTTAGCAGAAACAGACAAG
Organism: Allodiplogaster sudhausi; assembly: GCA_945643635.1. Taxonomy (NCBI): domain Eukaryota; kingdom Metazoa; phylum Nematoda; class Chromadorea; order Rhabditida; family Diplogasteridae; genus Allodiplogaster; species Allodiplogaster sudhausi. Next base: position 3,154,548 of record CALZFC010000349.1, read on the forward strand.
GAACAGAATTGAAAGCACCTACGTATACATATTTTATAGCGGAAACAGAGAAGGAATGGAATAGAATGCATCTACATATACTTATACATATATTTATCATACGACCAGCTACTTTTTAAAGCCTATTATTAAGTAAAGCGCACAAAATTCACTTAGGTATCTCCTCAAGCTAGCGCGGAACGATCAAGAAGCGCGAACCCGTTGATAATATTATAAAATGTTTCGCCTGAAATAACCAACCACAAAGATAGAGAGCTGGGCACCGCAGCAAACTGCGAAACAAAGCCACCAGAACGGAGTCATCTTCACACAAACAACGAAAGCCTCGTGTTTGTCGTAAGCTTAGCTCCTTTTCAATTTATACATTTGCCTTCAAAAACTGTCGATGAAACGGGCCAGTCTCACTGAATATTCTCCAGACGTCATCACATCAAAGGTGGAGACATGATAGAAATGAATTTTATCAATCTTTAAACTGCCAACAAAGCAACGGTTTCTGTATCACTTGAAAGCTTAAATTACTAAGATCTGCACCCGGAACGAATACTTTAAAATACACTGACTGAGAGCCACAAACATATCGAAAGAACAGAAGTTGACTGAGAGGGCGTCTGTCAATGTCCTCCTTTCATTAAAGTGGTCAAATAGCACTATATTAGACGGGAATACCCTGGACAAGTGCTTCATAATCTCCTTCCTATTTTAGAGAAGATCAGCAGAACATCCGTATACTCCTATCAGTATCCAACAAAATTGACGTAAGGAGTTTAGCAGCAGGTTTGCAATCAGCGAAGCATTCATTTGGAACAATTGCATCGTAGGAATCATGGCTGACTTTCTTTTCGCCTAATGCTTAATATCAAATTCAGCTTCAGTCGATGCCTTCTTTCGAAGAATATGTAAGAAAAAAATTGCATCTCTTTCCTCAAGCGTGCCATTTTTCGTTCATTTCCATTTGTTAAAGACTTATACCCATTCAAAAAGCATATTGAAAAAATAACCCAGATTATAAAGAATGTTAAAGTTCATAGAAGGCAATCCATTTCGGCTCAATTCAGCTCAACCAGCGGTATTTTATTACCGTTTATTGCTGTTACGCTATAGTTTTCTCCATTTATTAATAATTTCATAACTAAGCGAAAGGAAGTCACGTTGTTTCATTACAGGAGCATGTCGCCTCTTTCCCAAGCACCAGGATGTGCCCGAGATGTACATCCTTTTCTGTCCAGTATAATTAAACGAATAATAAATAAATACAGTTGTAACTTATGTACAGATGCTGACTGACAGAACTCAAAATATATGTATTTCCTAAGCATTCCAAATATTGTAGTTTTTGTCGCTGAATAATAACGGTTACATGTAGCATGCGTCGAAGTAGTGCTCATATTTGGAAAATAATACAATACGCATAACTCACTTGCGTTAATTGCGCCGCAAGAAAATATGCTACTTTTTGAAAAATGCTATAAAGACGAAATTTATTATTAATCTTTCGGTCATGATAGAATTGCAATTGTTTTAGTATATTCCAAATATTTTAGTTATGTTTCCACGGCATCTTAGAGACTCGTTCGCCGCAGCTGCTCCCAGCGGCATAGCAGCGCATTTTGTAGAGCGCGCCTGCCACTTCCACCTCCCAGCGTGTACGCAGTGAACTTAGAGTACTGCACAATTCCGGCAAAGGCGCTGATCAACGCGCTGTACTCGAATGGAGGCCAGCTAAAATATATAAAAAAATTTTTACTTTAAAACATTCAATTTTGTTCGAAAAATATGCACAAAAATTTTCCTTAAATTAATATTTAAAACCCTTTAAATGGTGAAAAAATGAAGTACGCACTAGATGCGTGTGTTGAAGACGAGCGTGGGGAAGATGTAGGCGGCTGAGAGGACGAGGAAGCTGATGGCGAGACGATTCTCGGCTCGACGCTGAGAACGAATAGATCGCGTCTCGACCGGCTTATTTGACTAGGACAATCATGTCGTTTGACTAGGGCAATTATGACATACTTCTTAGAATATTCGGGGATTGTCCGTATTGTTTTTGTAATGCTCGCAATTTTAGTCGTACTCTTTTCACGATGTGGATTGAAAGTTAGATAGATAAAAACAGAAAAGTTGCGAATACACTATTAAAGCATCCAATTTAGGTTTTTTATCATCATCTACAATAACATTAATAGTCCAACTCCTTTGTTCTTTAGGTAAACTATGATTTCATTATCAGAATAAGAATGAAAAGAACTTACAGCACTCGAATGAACCGAAGAAATGCGGTCAACCTTGTTAAACAGTTCACCTGAACAAGGATACTTCTTGAAAATCACGTAATGAAAAATATTAGAAGTGCTTTTCTTAGAAAGAACTAAAAGGTTTTATAAACAAGTCATAAAGGGGCTGAATAAAATCCATCATATGTACCAGTACAGGTTTGATTCTTTTGTCGCCGCTGAAGTTGCATCTGCCGAAGAATGCAAAGATCGCAGAATACCATTATAGTCACGCAAAAGATCTCAAAGGCAATACTGATAAGCATATTTTCAGGCCACTCTCTTTGTCTCAACCACAACGAAGCTCTTAAGCAAAATCATAATCGTGGAAGTGTGCTAGCTAGGCACAAAAAACAAAAGAATGTCAAATGACTGATTGTGAGTCTCATGCTTGAAATATAGGAAGAACGTAAAAAAAATGTTTAGTCTAACCTGCAGTGCAATATTAAAGACGGAGTAGACTGCAGATCCGGGCTTCGTAAAGTCACAGGCCCAGTAGTTCGCAGAGATGTTGTATCTAGCTGAAGTGGAATCATGCAGTACTACACAAGAGCAAAAACCCAATAAAACAAAATTACTTGAAACCGCAGCATTCTGTGTGAAGGGGCGTAGTTATGGCGGCCACGCCAACGATAACAAATATGATCGGCGGCAGCGCATGTTGCCGTCGTAGACGGCGGAAGTTGAGGGGCGAGAAGACTGCAACGAGGTGGAAGAGCGCGATCACAGGCAGAGAGAGCAGCTGCGCGAACCAGCGGCCGTTGATGGCCAGGATCAGCGTGGAATGCTATGGCTGGCCAGCTGGGATGATTCTTTTATAGTTCATATAAGACAGTGTGAATTAAAAATTTGGTTTTTTTTCTGCAATTTTCGAATAAGCTGTTATTTTTGGCAGGGATTTAGAATATTCCACTGTTTGCCATTATTGACGATGGTTAAAATTGCCAGATCAGCGTTTTGACTATTTTAACGAAAAAAAATGGCAAACAGTGGAATATTCTAATTCCGTGCCAAAAATAACAGCTTATTTGAAATTTGCAGAAAAAAAACCAAATTTTTTAATTCGCACTGTCTTATATGATTGCTTTCGCTCTCCTCTTTTGCTTTTGCCACCGTATGGCTAGCTGAAAAGACTACTAGAAAATAGCGTATATAAACAGGCAAAAAATTGTGTAAATTCTTATTCACCAAGCACTTCCAATGACGTCACTCGTCATGTCGTGCGCGAGCGCTGCGGCGAGTGCGATGACGTCGAGCACGATCATGGCCTGGCAGAGCACGAGCACCGGCGAGGCGCGCATCGCGGGCACCAGTTGGATCTGGCCAAGACATACAAATAGTAGAATATTCCAAAAGGGAAAATCGAAAAATTTCAACCGGAATGCTAGAATATGAATATTTCAACCGGGATAATAGAATATTCCAACCGGGAGAATAGAATATTCCGACCAGGATAATAGAATATTCCAATCAGTATAATCGAAGATTCCAACCGGTACAAAAATATAAACAGGGGTTATAGAATATTCCAACAGGGAAAATAGCATATTCCAAACGGGTATACACTAAGCTATCGTAATCTATTAGCGCGTATAATCACACAAACTTTTTTCAAGACTGAAAGTGGCTTGTCATTTTGACATTAGAAGGCCTAAGCATACATATACGTTCAACTAAAATGCTGCGTTCAAAATATCAAACCACAAGGACAGAGAGCGCGGCAACGCAGCCAACGGGCGCCTGGCCACCGTAGCGCACGGCGGAACAGAGCCACCAGAACGGAGTCATCTTGCCACTAACAACGAAAATATAATAAATCGTAGCATAGAAACTTTTCAATATATCCATTTGCCTTCAAAACTGTTGATGACCATTCTCACTGAATATTCTTCAAAGATGATCAAATCAAAATTCGAGACATGAAAATAATACATACATTAATCTTTATAAAGCCAACAAAGCAAAAGTTTTTACAACACGTGAATGTAAGCAGAGCTGCATCTAGATTAATTTATGAATTTTAAAATACATTGATTGTGAGAGCCACAATGAGATCGAACGAACAGGGGTTGACGGAGAACCTCCTTTAAGTTTTCAGACACTAAATAGAGCACCGGCACCCGCTTATATTGTTCTCACCTGATACAAAGCTCCCTCATCAAAACAAAGACTCTAGCCAATGTATTCGCGTGAAGTCCCAATTTTTTCTCGTTTTTCCATGAATATGTTTCGTTATGAAAAAAAGCATAAACTTTTTCACAACAGTGGATGTGAAACCTTGGATTTTCTTTTGTCCATACTCAGAAAAACATGAATCTTACCTATCCCCAAGGAGGATATGTTGATCTCTGTTCCTATTTCTATACATATGGTGAATAAAGTGGGCGTGGCCCACATAGTAATTCAAAAAGGTTAAAAATGCTCCTCCATCTACATGCTCACAAAGTACTGCCATCAGAATAGCATTCTAGGAAAATTGGAGATAACGAGTTCGATACCCTTTGCGCAGGTTCATCTGCTATAGCACGTGTATACACTTAGTGTGCTGGTTCACCTGATGAAAGATAAGTTCAAAATGAATGAAAAGTTTATTAGAAGAAACAGACATGGAACTGAAGATAACGCACCTACTGCATATACATATTTGTCATCCTTTCGATATACTTCCATCTACTTATTAAAGCCTATTATTAAGTAAAGCGCACAACATTCACTTATGTCACATTAAACACAGGTCATAGTTGTTGGGGCCATCTTGGTTAGTCCGGGCGCCGGGACGGTCAAGAAGGGCAAGCACACAATGGACTTGGTCGTCTTCCTCGAGCCAGCCTGCAATAGAGGATTAAGCCGTCCATTTGGAAATATAGGAAGGGTCGAGCAGCGATATCGACGAGAAATGTAGAACGGATAAAATAATGTGTTTTGACCATTTATTCTATCGTTAGGTAAGGCAAACAGTGGAAAATTCTAAATTCCGGGACAAAAATTTGGCCTAAAACCAACTTTCCTTGTATTTTATATAAAAGACGAGATTATGAGCCAGAAGAGCTCGCCGAGATAAAAAAAAGAACACTAAGCACCAACCGCCGTGTATGAGATCATCTGCGCAGTATTAGCACACTCGGCAAAGCAGCGATTGCCCTTGATGACCATCTTGAAGACGGCAAGGTCCAGTGGCCTGCCGCCAAAGCCCATCATTCTGCACGATGAGCACGCGACCGCGGGATCAGTCACGCAAGTCGCCTTAAAGGTGCACGATTACTTAACTATTTGAGAGTAAAACAAAAAGGCAACTATTAAAGATTGAGTTTTTGGCTCCTTTAAAAAGTCACGAAAACTATTGGTTTACTTTTTCTCTCTTTGTATTTCAAAATATGTGACTAAATTGTGTTGCGCGCAACATTTAAGGCATTAAGGTTCAACTCTACCAGTTTTACCGAGTTCAAACTGATATAGATATGTACATATGTATATCAATTCAATCAGTGTCATATTCAATATTGCATTAGTCATTCAGATATATATGCATATCTCACGTTTTGGACTTTCATTTTCGAACGACCAAGAAGGGCAGCAGTGACTCATGCATGACCTCATGCTTATTACTACAATGTACACCTAATTGGCATCTTTGCGCCTATTTCATGAATTTTTATCTATCACTTCTCACGTCGCCTCTCTATGCACAGTAACAAGTAGGCAAATTAAGGAAGCAGAACCTGAGTGATCGTCTGCTGACTCTCGAGATTCCTCCAACGTACGCCTCGCTCGCAAAAGACGTAGTTTTTGACCGCTGGAGTTGGCGTAGTGCCCGCGTTCTAAAACAAAAAGGGGGGGGGGGTCAGAACGAAGGCATAACTTGAACACATTTTCTGTGGCCTATTGAGTACAACTCACAATTAGCTGAAAAATGTATCGCCAGGGAGTAAACGAATTAAAAAAAAACACCTACCGACGTGTAGATGATGCCATTCTTGCAGACTGCATTGTAGCCGTTGTAGTACTCCTCGTACTGGTAGCAGAGGTCGGCGTAGTTGGCTACGCTGCCGGGCGGAAGATTGGCGGCGGACAGCTGCTGGAGCGGCGGGCAGTCCGCTGCCGCCGGCGTCGGTGTACTCGGGAGGGTGGCGGCTGAAGGAAGTTAAAATTCACATTTGAATTCGCGCCAATTTGCCTGATGACAGGGCATGTGATTTAGAGAGACGCGACTACAATTTGGAATATATTATATAATAGGTGTGACCAGAGAGAATTTCACGAAGAAACATGTGAGAAACTGACGATCGGCGGCGCAGTAAAGGCTCTGGCGCTTGGCTGCCGGACTCCACACATTATTAGCTCCGCACGCCAGCGGACCTTGCACCTGCTTCACGAAGTTCGGTGAGGCTTCATCCTGGAAGAAAAGAATGAGCAATGTTATTCATAAACACTATACATATGTATATACATATATTATTCAGTCTTTTCTGACCAATTATCCTACCAGATATTTCGTTTTATTTTCACGCGTATTTCATGATGCACAAATATATTTTTTTCATTTTAAATTTTCTTTCTTTAACAACCGGCTTGAACTCTTCGTTGTACTACACTAACATAGTCGAAGAATCTGTCGCCGGCCTTGCAGCGAATCTGGCACGTCGTGATGACTGGCTGATAGCAGAACCAGCCCTCGGGGCAGTAAACGTAGAAGTCCGTCTCGACCGTGTCGGCTACCGCCGGGCACATGCATGTTCCGGCTGTTAGGCGAGGAAGTAAGGATTGCATGGTTTATTTTCTTCTTTTTTTTCCACAAATACCCCTGCCCCCTTTGGGTGATTTTACGAACATTCCATTCCGGCCACGATATTCATATATATTCAAGCCGCATAAAAAGAAAGATTACAAACGTCATCTCTTAAATTACAATGTTGAACCAACAGATTATTCGACAAAAAGATCGCGTAGAAATCAATTGATACCTGGTCCGCACTGCAAATTCGTCGGCTCCTTGTATTTGCCTAGACCGGGCAAAGGAACGACCAAGTTGGGCAGACAGCGCACGGCCTTTGTCTGCTTCTTCAATCCATCCTGTTAAAGAAAAAAATATTTTTTTTTCTTTAACCGGATGGATTTTTTTTAAAGATTAAAGATTTGTTTTCCTAAGTGTAGAAATAGTGTATTGAATATTAAACTAGAAAAAGAATGAAAACTAAAAAAAAAAGAAAGTGTTGGCCGAACTTACCACTGTGTACGAGACGACGTAGGCCGGGTCGGCGCATTCGGCGAAGCAGATATTTCCAGTCGAGACCATCTTGAATTTGTGGTTGTTGAGCCGCTTGCCGTTAATGCCGTTTTCTGAGCAGGGACTGCATACGGCTGCAGCATTCGTCGCGCATGTTGCCTGGGAAAAGAATTGTCGTGATTGCGGATATACATATAACACGTCAGAAGATCATCATATCTGAGGTATACATATGTACATATGCATGAAATATTACCTTTGTCCTTACGAAAGTGCTCCATCCTCCAGCCCAATATAAATGTGAATATATATGACTAAGAACATAGTCTTCCTCAGTCTACATTCTGTTCCCGCATTCCAGTGTTGTCTTGCAAGCAACATAACAGAAAGATTATTAGAATATTTGATGCATTCAAACATCCTTCTCCCAATGTTCAGGTCGTCTTTTTTATTGCCATTTACCTTTACGTAAATTATGCATGGTCCGAGCCCTACTCCCACGCATTCTGTTTATTCGTGCTCGAACCTGATTAATTCTCTGTCCAGTCTCGAGATTCATCCATCCAACACCACGTTCGCAGAAGACGTAGTTCGTCTCTGCACGAATGGGAGGCGAACCCGAGTTCTGAGAATACGATATAGGAACGTGCTGGCGTTGGAGAATGGAATGAACAGTAAATTGTTATCTAGTATATTCGATTTCGTCTAGACGAATGCTTACGTGCATATGTTCATATTCGAAATATGCTAAATAATAGTGCGCACCGATGTGTAGATTACGCCCGTCTTGCAGACTGCATTGTAGCCGTTGTAGTACTCCTCGTACTGGTAGCAGAGGTCGCCAAAGTTGGGGCCAACCGTGGCGGGCAGCAGATTCGGATTGATTGCCGTGAGTGGCGGGCAGTCGGCGGCTGCCGGTGTCGGCGTCGCTGGCAGCGTGGCCGCTGAAATATTGATTTTTTTTGTAAACTAAATATTTAATTATTATTTGAAATTCGCTCCATATTCCTACTTTAAAAAATATATTGAATATCTTGTGGTCTAGAAATGAAAGAACAATGATCCTGACGATCGACGGCGCAGTACAAGCTCTGACGCTTGGCCACAGGCGCCCATTTGTTCGCCGAACACTTCAGCGGGCCCTTCACTTCCTTGAGGTAGTCATGCCCCGATTCATCCTGGAAGTATGGTATGAACATATGTATATATTTCGACAATGAAATAGTATATCCCAACTTTTTTTCCTTCTCATTTCTCTTTAGAATTTACCTTAGATAATTAATATTTGCTCAAAAGGTAGTATATACTAGGAAGTAGTATATCCTAATGTAAAAAGTACAGCTATACAAATAACTCTGATTCATAGAGCCATTTCCATCGACTAACATAGTCTAGCAGTCGATCGTCGCTCTTGCAGCGAATCTCGCACGTCGTAATGACCGGCTGGTAGCAGAACCAGCGCTCAGGACAATAGACGTAGAACTGCGTTTCGACCGTGTCCACAACCGCCGGGCACGTGCATATTCCGGCTGTTCGTCAAAAGCAAGTTGGATTACGTGAGTTTCTCAAATATTCCTGGCACCTTGGCATCATTTCTTTTTCTACAAATGTTCTTGCCAATTCGCGAGCTAAGAAAAACAGATTACAAATTTCTTCAAGCAAATGACAATATGGCACATCTAAGGAAAAAAAACGATCATAAATTGATTGATACCTGGACCGCACTGTAAATTCGTCGGCTCCTTGTATTTGCCTAGACCGGACGAAGGAACGACCAAGTTGGGCAGACAGCGCACGGCCTTTGTCTGCTTCTTCTTTCCGTCCTGTGAAATAAAGATCGAAATGATATTTTTTTCTTTTGAAGTTGTAAATATAATTAATATGTGTACTGTAGAGTGAATATTAAACTAGATAAAGAATGAAAACTACAAAAAATGAAGGTTGGCCGAACTTACAACAGTGTACGAGACGACGTAGGCCGGGTCGGCGCATTCGGCGAAGCAGAGATTTCCAGTCGAGACCATCTTGAATTTGTGGTTGTTGAGCCGCTTGCCTTTAATGCCTTTTTCTGAGCAGGGTCTGCATACGGCTTCCGCATTCGTCGCACACGTTGCCTGAGAAAATAAGATTATTTAATTATTTGATGAATACATTATTTGATGATTAGATTATAAGATTATTTGATTAGATTACTTGATGCAATAAACATTCTGTCGTTTTTCTTGTTACCCTTTTTTCATTTTATATGATTTGTAGTGCATGGACCAAGTCGTATGATCGACCATTTTTGTTAACTCAAACATCCTTGAACCTGATTAATCCTCTGTCCAGTCTCGAGATTCATCCATCCAACACCTCGTTCGCAGAAGACGTAGTTCGTTTCTGCACGAATGGGAGGCGAACCGGAGTTCTATGAATATGCGATATGGGAAAGCGTTAGTGTTGACAGTGGAATAAATAGTAAAATATTTCTAGAGAGATGATTTTCGTCTAGATGGATGCCTACATGCATATCTTCATTAGTGCGAACCGATGTGTAGATTATTCCATTCTTGCAGACGGCATTGTAGCCGTTGAAATACTCTTCGTACTGGTAGACGAGGTCGCCATAGTCGGCGCCAAGCGTCGCGGGCAGCAGATTCGGATTGATTGCCATGAGGGGCGGGCAATCGGGTGCAAACGGTGTAGGCGTGATTGGCAGCGTGATGGCTATAACGTTAATTTTTTTTAAATAAATATTTAATTAATATTTCAAATTCGCGCCATGTTTCAAAGTGATCTAAAAGTTAAAGATTGTAATGCTGACGATCGACGGCGCAGTACAAGCTCTGGCGCTTCGCCACAGGCGCCCACGTGTTCGCCGAGCACTTCAACGGGCCCTTCACTTCCTTGAGGTAGTCTTGCGACGACTCATCCTGGAACAATGGTATGATTCGACAATGAAATAGTATATCACACCTTGTTCCTTCTCATTTTACTCAAATATTTAGATAATAAGTATATACCAAGAAGTAGTATACACTACGAAGAACAACTATCTAAGTACATACATATCTCTGATTCTTAGCGTCTATTCCATCGACTAACATAGTCGAACAGTCGTTCGCCGCTCTTGCAGCGAATCTCGCACGTAGTAATGACTGGCTGGTAGCAGAACCAGCGTTCGGGACAATAGACGTAGAACTGCGTTTCGTCCGTGTCCACAACGGCAGGACACTTGCAGTTTCCAGCTTAATTTTCAGGTATCCTTCAAAGGAGCACAAAATTCAACTATATTCTAATTGAAATTTTTTCTGACAATTATAATCGCGAGATGTGAGTTATTGGCTCTATTGAAAAATACTCGTTGAAAAATAGAATTTTTCTAAATTATAAATTATAAACATACATCCCTCATCGAATTTAGATGATAAAAAGGTTTAAACATGAGCTTTAAAATAAACAACCTGGCCCGCATTGCAAGTTCTTCGGCTTTTTGTATTTACCCGCTCCCTTGACTGGCACGGCCAAGTTCGGCAGACAACGCACAGCCTTCGTCTGGCCACGTATGTCGTCCTGAAGTGCTTACTTCTAGTTATGCTTAGAATTTAATGATGTGACAACAGTTACAGGGACAAACAGCATTGAAATGGCTTTGTTTCTGAGATAAAGAGGCAAAAATGCAACAGGAAGACGCTGTTGGAGCGTAAGTACATTTCCTCATTGTAAAAGGGTAGCTATCTTTTGCAAAATTTTATTTTCCAAGTTTGAATAAATATTTTCTGGCTCCATTGAAGCCGGAACTAGTCCTTCGAAGAATGAACCGACAGACACTTACGACAGTGTACGAAACGACGTAGTTCGGGTTGACGCATTCTGCAAAGCAGAGATTGCCGGTCGTGACCATCTTGAGCTTGTTGTCATCCAGTGGCAGCATGTCGATTCCATTCTCTTGGCAAGCCGCACACACGACATCAGCATTTGTGCAGCAGGTTGCCTAGGTATACATTTTTTTAATTTCCCGCTCAAAATCAGGCAAATACTTTTTTCCTTCCTTGCTCTCTCATTCGCTCGCTTTGATTAAACCACCAAGGCTGACCATGAGTTAAGTTGCTTGTTAGGCAACACAAGGAATGCGGAGCAGAAGTGATATCTGGTAGGAGACAGTTTACTATTGACGCAGATGGTGGTTTATATAACGCTGCAGAATGGGGTGCTTTTCTAAGGACAACGGAAAAATAATGCTGATGTGACAGATATGATAATCTACTTAAATCAGATATATCCCCATACACACAACAGCCTGGATAAGAGTATTTAAGAGCACAAGAATTTCCCGCTCAAAATATGGCTAGTGCGTTTTTTTTTATCCTTCTTTGCTCTCTTGCTCTCTTGCTTTGGGTAGAACAATAAGCTTTCACAATTTCAAGGCCGCGCTCGTTTCACTTTCATTTTCGTTTGATCTATTTCAAGTGAGCTAGTCAAGCCGCGAATTGATAAATAACTTTGTACACGGAGCATTCTTCTTAACGCATTATGGACAGAGTCGCTAAATAAAGTGCTGTGCTCAAACCTGTGTCACCGGCTCGTTCGTATCGAGATTCCGCCAGCCCTTTCCGGCTTCGCAGAAAACGTAATTGTCAACAGTTCGCTTTGGTGAGCCGCCATTGTTCTGCAGATGACTTTGATTATCTTATCTTATTTAGTCTTACTTTCTTTTGTCTTATCAGACAATGAAAATTCTCGCATATACCGCGATATCACTTTTCACCTAATTCGAATATTCCAATGAAATTGCTGCTAACCGATGTAAAGATAACTCCGTCCTCGCAGACCGCATTGTAGCCCTTGAATGCTTCTTCGTACTTGTATCGGATGGCGCCAAATTTGGCGCCAGAATTGCCGGGAAGCCTCGACGCGGGCAGCTCGCGGAGCGGCGGGCAATCCGCGCTTGCCGCTGTACTTGGACTCGGAGTCCTCGATAGACCGGCCACTGAAACAAATTTAATCTTTAAAAAAAACAATATTAAGTACCGCTCAACGGCCAGGGTGTCGGCTATACAGCATGGGCCAAATGAAGGTTACCCGGTGTCGCACACATGAGCGCCGTACGTGACGAGGCTGGCGTCCACATCTGATTCGCCTTGCATACCAAAGGATCCACAGTTCTGTCGAAGCCGGTGGCCTTGTCGTCTTCATCCTTCAAAATAGCAATGGCATTATTCCTTTTCCCACTATTTTTAGTTAGGCAACGGTTACAGTTGGAGGGGAGGGTTCCTAGAAAAAAGTCCTCCTTATTTCTAACATAATCGATGAGTGAATCTTCGCCGTCGCACTTGATTGAGCACTTATTTCGCACGGGCTGGTAGCAGAATTCATCCTTGGGGCAATAGGTGAAGAAGGTAGCCTCGGGCGTATCGGCCACTGCAGGGCATGCGCACCTTGCTGCAAAGTAACCATTTGCATTCTTTTCCATGTTCATCTTTATTAAATCGCCAAGGAAAAACATACAATAATGTTTTTTTAATACTATTTGGCCATGTAATTGAAAAGAAAGGTAAAGAAAGAATGGAGCTTAAAGTATGCAATATAGAGCGTTGGAAAGTGACTAATTATAATTTTCCAGGATACTTTCATTCACCAGTGAATGCATATTCGAACGTGTTTTGATTTATTTTAATCTTTGTTTGTTTTTGGCTTTAAAGGATTCCTGTTACAGAGTAATGACAGCATTTAGAATAAGAATACTTTTAAATTTCTGTCGTAAGACTTGAAAAAATCGCTTTATCGATAAAGGCGTTGCATAAAATTGGGCGCAGCTGGTGGTGCGGAAAAGTTAATCGGATAATTCATTGCCCACATATTTGTTGTTTTCACCCAAAAACGTGCTGGATGATTTCTTGTCTCGCTCGATCTGCTAACCGAGCCGGTTGGGAATGAAATAGAGCTGTTTCGTATCTTTCAATAGTGAGAGACAAAGAAGCAATCCAACGATGAAATATAAGTTTATAAATTTCAAAAAAAAACTGCATTTGAATTATATTCCCATCAAAGTTATGTTTATGTTTCCATATGTATGTATGTTCAATATCTTTGTTTCACTGATAATGCCTATAATACAGTCAGTCTGTAGCCAGTGATTCAGGCAGGCAAATAATCTTCGAAATCCCTCTCATCTTGGATCCCTAGAATATTCACTAATGCCTTGAATAACCGGCTAAAATGGTTAGTTTCACTCCTGCGGCCTTGCACGAATTCGGGCGTCTAATTCGTTCTAACTATCATAACCGCACCTTTCACCAGAAATGTACTAGATCTAATCACTTCTGTATTTCAGTTCTGTAAACCTTTTAGCTGATCAATGCAATGTAAGTCAGAATCTTAATTACAAAAAATAATATAATTAAATATAATAAATAATCAAAAAGAGATAGATTCTTGATTAAACCAACTTGAAGGGTCAGTAGGCTTCATTTGCATACAAGCGTTTCTTAGTGGATAAAATATGGAGAGTAGTGAGATCGCAACGAATAGCAACATCCTTAGCTATCTCTATGCAGCGACTGACCGACCGGCTCGGCCGTGATTACAAGGCAATGACGAGAATTACGCTGCAGCCTCACACCTCAACTCCTCCCGCCCCCGCCCCTCTCACCGCCTCGAGGCAAACAAGCAAGCCTTGGATAAGGCATGATGCATGAGCGGAGAAAAGAGAGCTTTTTGCGTTTGCCAATCTAACAGTTGGAGGTGGCTAGCGTATCAATGGCATGATAGCATGATAATGCTGGAGATCGGAGAGCGGTCTAGACTAAAGAACCTGAGCTCATAAGCATCTTTTGCCCGCTAGCGAATTTCCTTGGGCAAAATATTTTTGTTTTGTTTTGGCTTGGAAGATCTAGCTGTTGATCAAGTCCGACATATAATGTTGGCAGAATGGCGTTTAATAGAGAAAGAGGAAGATAAAAAATCGTTTAACCGAAGCGATGAAGGACAGAGAGAACTGACACCCTCGTTTGCTGTTCCGTCGTACACTCGAATGTCGAGAAGGCACCGCTGTACTCGAATTGAGGCCAGCGAAAATATTTTATTATTAAACTAAAAAGAATGTTTTCAACTTTTATATATACAGATATTATCGCGGGTATCAGTTGGATCTGGCCAAGACAGATAATAGAATATTCCAACACGGAGGATAGAATATTCCAACCGGAATAATAGTATATTCTACCCGCGAGAATAGGATATTCCAACCGGGATTATAGAATATTCCAAAGGAGAGAGTAGAGTATTCCAACCAGGATATTAGAATATTCCAAGCTGGATGATAGAATATACAAACCGGGATAATTGAATCCTCCAACCGGGATGAACAGCTCATTAATAGAAACAGACAATGAACACACTAGAAAGCACCTATCTATGCTTACTACATATTAGCCATGTTTTCGACACCCGATGCCAACTACTTATTATAGACTATAATTTACTAAAGCACAATATTTTTGTGCCATGCTAAGCACATGTCATCGCTGTTGGGGCCGCCTTCATTTGTCCGGGCACCGGGACGGTCAGATTGGGCAGGCAGACAACGGCCTTGGTCATCCTCGTGATGCCAGCCTGCAAGAGAGGATTATTCCGTCCATTTTTTTGAAAAAAAAAATTAAAAAACAAAGGAAGAGTCGAGAATAGTTTAAGGAGCCAATGTCAACTTTTTTCAGTATGGGCGAAAAAAAAATGTTTTCCAGGAATTAATCTATTCCACTGTTTGCCCCATTGCTGAAGATGGGAATAATTATAATAATTACCAAATCAACAGTGTGGCAACCTTCCATTTCGGGACCAAATTTTATCCTCTCAAATTTGTTAGTTGGCATTGTTTTATGTGTGTAAGATGAGATGGTGAGCCAAATGAGCTAGCCGAGATAGTAAGAGTACACAAATCAGACACCAACCGCCGTGTACGAGATCATCTGCGCCGCGTTGGCGCACTCGGCAAAGCAGCGATTGCCCTTGATGACCATCTTGAACGTGGCGGGGGCCAGAGCCGTGCCGCCGACGCCCGTCATCCTGCACGACTCGCATGCGGTCGCGGCGTTAGTCGAACAAGTCGCCTAAAAGGAGCACGAAACTCAACTTCCACCTGACCATCTCTAAATCACATGCTACCATGTCAAGCAAAAAGGCGCGAATTCAAGAACGAGTATTTGGCTTCTTCAAAAAAGAGTACCAAGGAATAAGTAACGAAATGTATTGCTTCTTTTCTTTTTCTTTGTATTTTAAAATATGTTTGAAAAGAAAGCAAATTATTCTTCACAAAGATTTCAGCGATCCAGCTCGACCAGTTCAGCCGAGTTCAAACAGTTCAAACAATATTGCGCCCATTTCTCCAAGTTTTACCGATCACTCTCTACGTGCACAGCAACAAAAGTAGGCGAAGGAAGAAAACGAACCTGAGTAACCGTCTGCCCATTATCGAGATTCCTCCAACCTACGCCTCGTTCGCAAAAGACGTAGTTTATGATCGCTGCAGTGGGCGCAGCGCCGGCGTTCTAGAAAATAGTAGAAGAATCGAGCGAAGGCACGAAATACGAGTTGCGTACGAGTTTATGTGTTCTTTTGCGGTCAATATTGCCCGGGAATAAACGGAGTCTCAAGTGCACCGACCGACGTGAAGATAATGCCCGTCTTGCAGACGGCATTGTAACCGCTGAAGTACTCCTCGTTCTGGTAGACGAGGTCGGCGAAGTTGGCGGTGCTACCGGTCGGAAGCATGGCGTCGGGCAGCTGCTGGAGCGGCGGGCATTCTGGTGCCGCCGGCGTCGGTGTTGTCGGGAGGGTGGCGGCTGAAGTGAGTTTGAAAACTCTCATTTGAATTCGCGCCTTTTTTCCCGACACGAGGGCAAAAGGGAGAGAGAAAGTGTTCTTGAGTTAGAAAACTTCAAAAATATTAGGTAGAGTTTCGCGATCCTTTAAATAGGCATATTCTTCGAAAGAATAGATAATTTCTTTGTTTTCTGTTTATCTGTGTATTGTTCTTCTCTTTATACACATTATCGATATTACTAATTTACTAATGCATAGGCGATGAAATATGAGTGGAAACTGACGATCGACGGCGCAGAACAGGCTCCTGCGATTCGCGGCTGGTGTCCACGTGCTGGCCGAGCATGTCAGCGGGCCCACCACCTCCTTAAGGAAGTTGGGAGATGGCTCATCCTGAAAAAAGGAGGAATACTAGCTGTAGCAGGTTCAATACTATATAAAGATGTACTGAACACACCCGAATTCAGATTTTTTGACCAAGTATCCTAGTACATAACTCGCTTTTGTATCTTTATGTTAATTTAATGATCTGCAAAAATTGGTGTCTTAAAAAAATTTCATCCTCAAAGAAGATGCCCAAATTCTTCATTCCACTTACGTAGTCGAGAATTTTGTCGCCGGCCTTGCAGCGAATCTCGCACTTCGTAATAATTGGCTGATAGCAGAAGGAGCCTTCTGGGCAGTAGACGTAAAAGTCCAGCTCAGGCGTGTCGGGAACCTCCGGGCACGTGCATGTTCCGGCTGCAAGTAGAAGAAACGCTCTCGTCCGAAGCTATTTTTTCTACAAATATGTCTAATACATCGTCAGGGGATTCCTCTGCTCAATTTTTACCATAATGCCTAAACAGTGAAATCTTTTAAATTCATCTGCGAGCTAACAATGAAAGATTACGAATTTCATCTAGCAAATCATAATGTAGACATCCAAGGAGTCGTCAACAAAAATATTGATCATAAATCTAAAACCTGGTCCGCACTGCAGATTCATCGGCGCCTTGCTGGTGCCGAGACCGGGCGTAGGAACGACCAAGGTGGGATGGCAGCGCACCGCCTTTGTCTGCTTCGTCGTCATCGGGTCCTGTGAAAGAAAAAAAAACGGAAATTTATTTTCCTTCTTCTTCCTTTTTTCTCGCCTGAAAATATTAGTATTCTTACTTTCTCTCGCCTGTAAATATATTGAACTAGTGAAATGTAGATGGCATTTTAAATGGGAAATGTGTAAGATGAGGATGAATGTTTGGCTAAGAAAGCGTACAAGATTGTACGTGATGACGTGTGCGGGGTCGACGCATTCGGCAAAGCACATATTTCCGGTGGCGACCATCTTTAGCTTGTTGGGATTGAGCGGCATGCCGCCAGTGCCGCTAACGCCGGCTTGTGAGCAGGGCATGCATGCGGCAGCTGCATTAGTCGCGCACGTTGCCTGGCAAAAGAAGAGATTATTAGGGTGTTTTATGCAACAAAAACACAGTTTTGTTTTTCTTCTAGCCATTTTCATTTATATACAAATAATTTGTTATGCACGATCCATGTCGTAATACTGACCAGTTCGGTTATTCCAACATCCGCTTACCTGATTAATCGTCTGCATCGTCTCAAGATTCCTCCATCCTACTCCACGTTCGCAGAAGACGTAGTTCGTATCTGCGCGAACGGGAATCGAGCCCGAATTCTGTGGAATATACGATATGGGAAGGGATATGGCGTTGAGAATAGACTAGATAAGTGCTGATATGCCGTATCGTCATATTCGAAATACATATGCAAAATAATAGTGCGCGAACCGAAGTGAAGAGTATTCCATTCTTGCAGACTGCATTGAAACCGTTGAAGTACTCTTCGTATTGGTAGGCGAGTTCGCCGAAGTTGGGGCTCACGGTCGCGGGCAGCAGAGCCGGGTTGATTTGCATGAGTGGCGGGCAGTCGGAAGCGTCAGGCGTCGGCGTCGACGGAAGCGTGGTGGCTATAATATTGATTTTTTTTATTATAATTAAAACTTTCTCTCATAAAAACTACTTGACTATTTCGTGATAGAAAAATGAAAAAAATGAATGAATTAGGATGCTGACGGTCAACGGCGCAGTACATGCTCTGGCGCCTGGCAGAAGCAGGTATCCAAGTGCCTGCCGAGCAGGTCAGTGGTCCATCTACTTCCTTGAGGAAGTCGGGCGCCGACTCATCCTGGATGTATGGTTGTTTCGACAATGAATTAGCATATACCAAGTTTATTCTGTTTTTGTTATTAGTATATACTAAGAAGTAATATGATCTATGGTATTAATTAGGAAGGGCTAGCATTTTTCCTATTCAACTTGCTCTGATCTATTTCGAGTATGCTGACATAGTCCCAGAATTTGTCTCCGCTGTTGCAGCGAATCTGGCATGTCGTGATGATGGGCTGATAGCAGAAGGAGCGCTCGGGACAGTATTGGTAAAAGGTAGCTTCGAGAGTGTCCGCAACGGCAGGACACATGCAGTTTCCTTCTGGAATTAGCAGCGATGTTTTTTGCCTGACACAACGGCTAGAGTGCACGTGATTTACAACTAGTGAGACGCCGACAACAATGGCCATGAAAATTGAAATAGATTACGGTTGAGTTTCGAGCTCCTTTAAATTGTAAAATTGAATAGATTACGTTGTTGAGCTTCGTGCTCCTTCAACAAAGCTTATTGTCTACATACATAATTATTAGCATTATTACCACTTATGTATCTCTTAGAAATCAATTAAGATAGACATCCTACGACGTATGAAGTTAATAGGATTTGTACACAAGCTTTAAAAAAACAAGAACCTGGCCCGCACTGCAAGTTCGTCGGCGCTTTGAATGCGCCCACTCCAACTGTGGGCACGGCCAAGTTCGGCAGACAACGCACTGCCTCCGTCTGAGATCTCGTTCCGTCCTAAAATTGGGACGATGAAAATTGAACGGCCTTTGCTTCTGACAATGAGAAAAGGGGATAAAAACCCTATAAATACTTATTGTTAGGAGTATGCTGTGAGTCTATATATCTTTCTGTAAAACCTTTTTTAAAGAGCAAATCAAATATTAGTTTGAAAAAAAACATGTTTCGGTCTTGGAGCCGACCATAACCCTGGGATGAATGAACCGAAGGCAACTTACGACTGTGTACGAGACGACATAATTCGGATTGACGCACTCGGCAAAGCAGAGATTGCCCGACGCGACCATCTTGAGCTTGTTGCTATCGATCAGCCTCATGGTGACCCCGTTCATTTGGCAAGCAGCACAGACAACATCTGGGTTTGTTGCGCAGGTTGCCTGGATAATATATTTTTAGTCCAAAAGAATTTCCAGCTCAAAATCCATACGGTGTTTTTTCCCTCTTCCTTGCTCGCTTGCTCGCTCTCTGAGATTGAAACAGGAAGCCCTATCACCATTTCAAGGCTGCGCACTCTTTTCACTTTCAATTTCGTTTAGACCATTTTCAAACGAGCTAATCGAAAGCGAAAGCAAATTGATACAAGACTAGAGGTGTCCTCTCGGTCCATAACCTCCATTGCTCAAACCTGCGTCGCTGGCTCATTGTTATCGAGATACCAGCCCTTTCCAGCTTCACAGAAAACGTAGTCGTTAAGAGCAAGCGTTGGCGGGCTGCCATTGTTCTGAATTACTCTGATTACCTATGTACATACTTTAGTCTTATAAATAAGGAATAAGAATACAAGGAGCCAAGCCAAACAATATTCGACTTTAACTCACATTATTGTCTAAAATGCGCGTATACACATTATTGTAAAAAATGCGCGTATAAAAAATTCAAAAGTTGCGGGAATTCAAATATTCCACTTTTCACCTAATTGGAATATTCCAACGAATTTGCTGCTGACCGATGTATAGAGGACTCCATTATCGCATAAGGCGTTGTAGCCCTTGAAGGCTTCTTCGTACTTGTATCGGATGGCGCCAAAGTTGGCGCCCGAATTAGCGGGAATCGCCGACGATGGCAGCTCGCGGAGCGGCGGGCAATCCGCGCTAGCCGCCGATGCTGGCAACGGCGTCGTGGGGAGCGTGGACACTGAAGACATAATACATATTATATATATATATATATATATATTAGTTTTTTGAGCAATAATTTCTTTATATATTTATAAACAAATTTAAATGAAGCCTACCCGGCGTCGCACACATGAGCGTCAGACGTGACGAGGCTGGTGTCCACATCTGATTCGTCGCGCATACCAAAGGCTCCAAAGTTGTGGCAAAGCCGGTGGCAGTGCCGGCTTCATCCTTCAATATAGCAATAAATATGCAGAGCAGTCTACATACATTTCTGTTAAAAAAAACTATTTTTAGTCAAGGGAACCGAGGATTAGATTGAATCGTTTGACAAAATGCCATATTTCTAACATAATCGATGAGTGTATCCATGCCGTCGCACTTGATTGAGCACGGAGTATGCACCGGCTGGTAGCAGTGCTCATCTTTGGGGCAATAGGTGAAGAACGACGCCACGGGCGTTTCGGCCACCGCAGGACACGTGCACCTTGCTGCATAGAATCTGCTTGGATTCGCTCTGTCTCTTTCCTCTCCATTAATAGGCTAATGAAAGATTGTTTTAAGTGTACTGAATCCCGAAATACAGTGATGAGTGCTTGGAATTTTGGCAATCTAAAAATTATTTTTTTTAATTGCTTAAAATAAAATGTTGATTCAAAAGGTCTACTTTTAATTACAATTTTATGCGCCATAAGCAGTAAAACGACAAATTAGACACATGTTTCCTCGGATGCTTCCAAGCTGCAGTGAACAAATATTCGAACCGGTTTCAATTTTAATATCTTATATTATTCCTCATTTTGGTCTAACAATTAGCGCTGTAGAAGATTCCTTTCAGTTCATAAGGACAGCATCTTCGATCACCATACTTATAATGTTTGGTCCTAAGATCGTAAAAGTAGAGCGGTATCTGGAGAGCAGCATCTAGTCGTGAATAGTGTTGTTCAAATTGCTCATTGTCAGAGCTATTGGTGCGGAAAAATTTATTGATCGACCTCAAATTTCTTCCCTTCATACAGCAAAGAAGCGAGATAAGTTCTTTTCTCGCTCGCTCTGCTAAGCGAGTCGGTTGCAAATGAAATGGAGATCTCCCGTATCATTTATTGGGGTGTGATTAGGACAAATGCATTCCAACTATGAAATGCTCGATAAATTCTTTTAAAACAGACAAAACTTCCCAAAATTCTTTAATTCTGCAATGGTAACTCAAAATTGTAATAAAAAATATATGTATATATTTATAAATAAATATATATATATATATATATATATATATATATATAATAAAACAAGAAAGATTCTTAAATAAACCAACTTGAGGGGTCAGTAGGCTTCATTGGCATACAAGCGTTTGTGAGTGGAGATACTATGAAGAGTAGTGAGATCTCAACGCATGACAACATCCTTAATTGCATCTGGCCTGAGACTCACCGATCGGCTCGGTGGTTTATAAGGTGATAGCGAGAGGAAGCGTTCATGGAGAGCCCAAGCTCAAGGCGAGCTTCACACCTTAACTCCGCCTCCTCATGTCTCTAGTCGAAACTTGCAAGCCATGGATATATGGATATGGCCGGGTAGAGATAAGGCCTGAAGCAGGAACGAGAGCTTTTTTGCGTTCGCCGTCCATAGTTTGAATTGGCTAGCGTGTCAATAACACCGGAGATGGGAGTGCATCCTGGACCAAAAAGCTGCTATGGATCTTATTATAATCAGCCTGCGCAAGTGAGCATCATTCCACTTTGTAATTGGCTTCACCTTTTGGATACACTGCCCAAAGCGATGATTAAATATGAACTGATCGAAAGTGGAACAGAGACTTTCATGATTTGTGCAGTTTAGATGTTTTTTTTCAACTTCTATTGTGTTGTCTCACGACAAATCTGGCCATTACCTCCTAAATGTTTAAATTGTAGACCACGGATCAAGAGAAAGAAAAATAGGCTTATGTACTTGCTAAATAAGAATCACGTAATCGTCACATTTTGGCGCCAAAATAAATTTGCCCTTCCCATAGAGATTTTCTGGCATGACTAAGCGAAGCGAGTGTCATTATGGTAGACAGAAGGGAAATGGAAAGAGAATCCGCAATTTCAGCAACTTGGTTGAACTTACAAAACCTCATGCACTCCAACCAGAACCGGATATCTCGAGATTCGTGTCGGCACCTTGCATACTTTCACTTTTCTAGCTTTAACACCTCACGCTCTCTCCCTTTTCTCCCACTCATTTTCTTTCCTTGATTGCAAGTTTGGCCAATACTCTCAAATTGTCCCCGTCTTATCCAGCTGGTTTTTTGGTGCGGTCGTGTCACTTGAGTTGGATTTCTTCACGACTAAAATCCATTTATCACGTTCAACACAAATAAAAGAGCAAGCTGCATGCATACAAAAGCGAATAACAGTTTAGTAGGCAAATTAACGCTCTATATCTTTCTATCTGCTAACCTTAAGACTATCAACTAACGTGCTATCATAGATGTGAAAAAAGCTAAAATCAATTAGCGCCGAAGCGATGAAGAGAGTACTGGGCGATTTTCTTTGCGAGAGCAAAGATGGCTACATGCACGTCATCATGTCAACATTAAACTCTGCTGCGATCTCGATATAGATGACTGGGACAACCTAAATGTTATCTTCGTGGCATCTAATCGCAATCGCCATTATGGACGGCCTATCCTGCTGACGACAGAAAGAGTGATATAGAAAGAGATATAGAGAAAAAGGAAAATTAATGAAATACCGACGTTTTCTAATATTGTCAAAAAGAAATGCAAAAATAGTTAAATAGTAATCTGGTTAAATTGTAATCTTTTACCACCTTCAATCGATCTTTTAGGGCACACTTGATCACACAGGAAGGTAAAATAAGAAGTAATTTTCGTCGCGGATACTTCTTTCAATCCTCGCGTTGAATTCTCTACGGAAATGGAAAACGGTTCTATAAAATACTATGTGTTACATATATATATTTACAAGCGTTTATGTAACTTGACCATAGTCTTGAATTCACACACATTTAGGTATTGTCTGTCCTACAATTATAAGACCGTCAAACGCGCAAGCGCTTTCACTTCTCCTCTCTTACCTCAGCTGCTTATTTCTACCTGGCCCAATATCCATGGCTTGCAAGTTTGCCTCGAGGAGGAGAGGGAGGGGGCGGGAGGAGGAGTTGAGGTGTGAAACTCGCCAAGGGTTCCTGCACAGTGCTTCCTCTCACCATTGCCCCTTATAATCACGACCGAGCTGGTCGGGAAGTCACTGAATCGCAGTAATCAAGGATGTTGCTATGCCTTGCAACCGCGCTGCTCCTCATTGTATGGCCATTACGCCTACTGACCCCTCGATAGTTTTATTAAAATCCATTATATTTTTACTTATTATATATTTTGAAATAAATATAGATTTCAAACTAAGATTTTGACTTATTATTCAATGCATTGATCAGAGGAATCATTTCGGGAAATAAAGAAACACAGAACAATATGGGTGCTAAATATAATATTCATGATTAGCACTTATTTGTCATGAATCTGTTCGAAGTTACAGGGGAATAGGATCAGAATAGGCGAATATTTCGCCGTAGAATTTAGAATATTCCATTGTTTGCAATTCGAGACGATAGATTTAAAAATACCCTCAAATCGCCGCATTTCGATCACGGCTTACGTTTTCATCTCGCTTCACGCCGTATACAGTACAGCCAAAGGGTGATGCAAAGTACAAAGTGCCTAGTCTCTCCGTGTCAGCGACACGGAAAAGCGGGTGTAAGATCGAGAGAAAATAGAAAGAAGATTTATTGCCCAATGCAGTCCGCTTGTGGTTCAAATAAAACGATGCTCACCGGCGCAAAAAAAAATGATTAGATTGACAACAGTTTTTTTTTGATCGGCCGGTCTCCGATCTCCGTTAATAGCATGCTATCGCGTCATTGCTACGCTAGCCACATCCAACCAAACTTGGCAAATGCAACAAAGCCGTCTCTTCTCTGCTCATGCCTCATGTCTTTTCTCTGCGGCAGCAAAAAAATTTCGGGAAGAATGGAAGTGATAAATCCTATGAAGGTTATTTGTGCTGAAGGGTGTTGCAATGATGGTTAAAACAATATTATTTTCAGAATATGCGAAAATGTTCACCAGGAATTTAGAATATTCCACATTCCTGACGGGAGTGTGAAAATTGTCAGAACGCTAAATTGATAATGTTTCCCATTCTCATGAATAGCAAACAGTGGAATATTCTAAATTCCGGCACAAACTTTTCGCTTATACTGAAAGAATCTAATGTTTTTGTTGACATCGTCTTATATGTAGATACATATGACGCGATTTGCGAGAGAATCAAAATGCTCGGGGCCCTAGAAAAATCATCATCTCCGATTTTGCTTTAAAGTTGTTTCTAGGTAAAGTTAGACCCGCAGAATCGAATGGGAATGGTCTTGGAGGCTAAAAAATTCATTTTAAAAAGTTATAAAGAATTGAAAAACTGCACATCTTTTTGAGGTGGTCGAGTAGGGCGCATGTTTATGTACATCTCTCCGCGCACAGTAAAGCAATATACGTGAAAATTTTAAGGTAGATAGAAAAGATATTGCTTATATAAATAGTCGAAACAGAATTTGAAAATTTTCAAATATCGATTTTTTACGTGCTATCAAACTCAATGAAGAATGTACATGTTATATTTCAATTTACGCAGACAGTTTTGTATGTATCGTATAGAGCATAAAAATGGCTTTCTAATGATGTATAGAATATTTTATTTCGACGAACTACGGCTTTTGTATGCGTTTAGGTCATGCACAACAGTGAAAACTGGCGCAGAATCGCGGCGCAACGCGATTCTGCGCCAGTTTTCACTGTTGCGCATGGCCTTAAAATATCGATTTTCTATATATTTAATGATACTTTGTTTTTGATCTTTCTTTTTACTTTTTTGAAACGATTAAGCTCATTTTCGAGTAAAAAATGCACTTTTCGACCAAATATTAACGAATTCACTCATCTCCACAAAAGGAGACCGAGTTGTCGTGGAAGTACGTTAAATTTGCTACGAACTAACATTCTTGAAACGGAAATTAAAGCTAGGTTTTTCTCGCAACAAATCGAAAAGCGACTAAAACCAGCTATAACACTATGTAAATACACCAATTCACCAGATTCACCAGGGATGTCGAATTCGAATATTCCAATTTACACATTCGAATATTCTAATTCATGCAGTGAAAACTGGCGCAGAATCGCGCCGCGCCGCGATTCTGCGCCAGTTTTCACTGTTGCACTTACCTAAACGCATACAAAAGCCGTTTAGTTCGTCGAAATGAAATATTCTATATATCATTAGAAAGCCATTTTTATTCTCTATACGATACGTACAAAACTGTCTGCGTAAATTGAAATATAACATGTACATTCCACATTGAGTTTGAGAGCACGTCAAAAATCGATATTTGAAAGTTTTCAAATTCTGTTTTCACTATTCATATACGCAATATCTTTTCTATCTACCATAAAATTTTCGCGTATATTGCTTTACTGTGCGCGGAGAGATGTTCATAAACATGCGCCCTACTCGACCATCTCAAATAGATGTGCAGTTTTTCAATTCTTCATAACTTTTTAAAATGACTTTTTTAGGCTTCAAGACCAATCCCATTCGATTCTGCGGGTCTAACTTTACCTAGAAAAAACTTTAAAGCAAAATCAGAGATGATGATTTTTCTAGGGCCCAAGCCCTTTTGATTAATTTTGATTCTCTCGCAAATCGCGTCATATGTACAACTTTGAAGTGAAGACAATTGTAGCATTGTTTGCCTTAAAAATATTTGTCATATATTTCATAGTTCGATAGCACTTATCCCATCGCACACAATTGAACGATACGAGAGACATCCATTTCATTTGCAACCGGCTCGGTTAGCAGAGCGAGCAAGAAAGAGATTATCTCATCTCTTTTCTTGATGAAAGAAACAAATATGCGAGCAGTGAACCACCCGATTAACCAACAGCTGCGCCCAATTTAAACAACACCTTATTGTTAGTCGCTAGTTTTGCTCAGTCAAGTTACTCGGTGCTTTAACAATCTTACAAACAAACTTTCAAGGTGTATAGAGTATAAACGGAAACGATACGTCAGTAGCATTATTTTCAGACCAAAAATGACCACAAATATTAGTCTTCTTTGGCTAAGAATGGGATTCTTAGCCAAAGAAGTTTGGCTGAAACGACTTTTTATGTCTACATTTCATAAACTGGTTATTTTAATTCTAAAATGACTGCTTCGAAGGCGATTGAGAAGTCGTTGCAATCACAATGCACTAAAACCGATGTACGAAAATGGCTACATATATGACGGTGCCAACTAAAAAAACGGTCGTTTTTGCATTTTCGACTCGTTGTGCACACTTTTTTGGAATATTCTACACGAATATGCCAAATTTGCCAAAGCGTACGCGTACTTTGTGCACAACGAGTCGAAAATGCAAAAACTACCGTTTTTTTAGTTGGCACAGCTTATTGTAAGTCGTAAACCGTCGAAGAGTTTCCTCGAAAACATTACAAACTTGTTGTCAGCGACCATATCTAATCAATCACAAAATTTGAACAAACTTGCATGCAAACACCAGCAAGAGCGTTTATGGTAAAACATATAAACTAATATACACAATGGAAACCAAAGCTTTCTGGCTCAGACAATATAGAAAGTCACTTAGGCAAATTGCCAAAACAAAGCATGGAATGCCATGGCTGGCCAGCTGGGATGATTGATTTATTGGCAAGCTTTCATATGATTGATTTCGCTCTTCTCTTTTGCTTTTGCTACCCTCGCATGGCTAACTGAAAAAGTACTAGAAAATAGCATACATAAAAAAACAAAAAAATTCCTTAAATTCTTATTCACCAAGCACTTCCGTGCCGATTACGTCACTTGGCATGTCGTGCGCGAGCGTTGTGTCGAGAGCGATGATGTCGAGCACGATCATGGCCAGGCAGACCACGAGCACTGGCATGGCGTGCAACGCGGGCATCAGCAGTTGTATCTGAGCATGGCAGATAATAGAGTGTTCCAACAGGAAGAATAGGATACTCTAGCCGGGATAATAGAATATTCCAATCGCGAGAATGGAATATTCCAAATGGATAATAGAATATTCATACCGGGAGAATAGAATATTCCAACCGGGATAATAGAATATTCGAATCGGGAGGATAGAATATTACAACAAGGATATTAGAATATCAACCCTGTTAAGGAGTTCGCCTAAAATGTTTTTTTTTTAAAGTCACGTTGTGAGAAACACAAGATGTGCTGTTCTTAGAAATACCGTCTCAATACATAGGTCTTTTGAAACAAAGGGTATTATTAACAAGCCATGAAGTGTCCGAATAAAAAAAACATACCAATAGATGTTTGATTCATTTGTCGCCGCTGAAGTTGCATCGTTCGAAGAATGCAAAAGTCGAGAAGACGACTAAAGCCGAATATAGCAGGGAAGCGCGTAGGGTTCTTTTGATACAAGCTTCCCCATCAAAACAAAGACTCAGGCCAATGTATGCTCATAAGTCACATTTATTCTCTCCTTAATACTTTTCTACTGCTTCATGATATATCTAACAATACGTCATATCAGTGGAGGTGAAATTTTGTTATATTTTTATTCATACTTATAAAACACGAATCTTACATGTCTATCCCAAAAGAAGGTGAGTAATCGGTGTCGATGTTTATTGTTATTTATATAAATATGGTGTACAAAGTGGGCGTGGCTTACATAATGCTCGTCCGTCTGCTCTAACACAGTAAAATGGGTGAAAATGAGTTCGTTACTCTTTGCGCAGGGTTAATCAGCTAAATATATGTATTTCATCTGCTGCTAATTCAGCTGAACGAAGATCCGCTCAAAATGAATGAACAGTTCATTAGCAGAAACAGGCAAGGAACATAGTAGTAGGCACCTATACTAACTACATATTTTCCATGTTTTCAACAAACACGACCAACTACTTATTAAAGCCTATATTTAACTAAAGCACACTCTACTTGTGCCATACTAAGCACATGTCATCGTGGTTGGTGCCATGTTCATTTGCCCGGGCACCGGGACGACAAGGTTGGGCAGGCAGACAACTGCCTTGGTCGTCTTCGTTGCGCCAGCCTACAATAGAGGATTATTCGTTCATTTTTTGAAACAACAAAGGAGGAGTCGAGAAATATTTAAGGAGCGTAATGGGCCTTGCGGTGGAAGGATAGAAGACAATGTCAACTTTTTTCCAGTAAAGGCGAAAAAAAATGTTTTCCACGAATTAGAATATTCCGCTCTTTGCCCCATTTCGTAAATAATTATCAATTCATCAGGATGGCAACTCTTCCATTTCGTGATCAATTTTGGCCTCTCAAATTTGTTTGTTGGCATTGCTTTATATGTACAGTACCGCCCAGCATCCAGGGGTCATGGATGCGTCGGATGCAACGGTTGCATCCTTAAGATCCATGCGAACTGCAGCTTGCACAGGCACCGAAAATATTCCATATTATATTTTTCTGAACGGGAATTTTTTTTTAATTTTTTTAAATTCCCGTTCAGAAAAATTTAATATGGAATATTTTCGTTGCCTGTGCAAGCTGCAATTCGCATGGATCTTAAGGATGCAACCTTTGCATCCGATGCATCTATGACCCCTGGATGTTGGGCGGTACTGTACATATTAAGAAGATGAGATTGTGATAGTAAGAGTACATCGGACACCAACCGCCGTGTACGAGATCATCTGTGTCGCGACGGCGCACTCGGCGAAGCAGCGATTGCCCTTGATGACCATCTTGAACTTGGCGGTGTCCAGAGGCATACCGCCGACGCCCGTCATCATGCACATCGAGCACGCTTTCGCGGGGTCAGTCACGCAAGTCGCCTTAAGAAGCTACTTTTCCTGACTTTTGTAGTCTCTAAATAAAAAGCTATCTTGCCTACGTGTTTTTCTTTCTGAAGAATGAGTTTTTGGATCGTCTTTCTTCTTCTTTGTATTTTAAAATATGTAAATGTGTAACAAAATTGTGAACTTTCAGCGATGATCTTAAACTCGAACAATTGTGCCGAGATCAAACAGTGGCATTGATATTTCAAGCCAACCATTCAATCTTGAATGAGTCCGTTTGCGAATCATTAAGACAAAAACGTCACGTGTTCGACTCATATGTATGCAAACGACTAAGAAGAGTAGAAGAGACTCAAAACCACGCTTGTTGTTAGAACGCACTCCTAATTGCATTATTGCGCATGTTTCATCAAGTTTTACCAATCACTCCTCCATGTGCACCCTCACACGTATGGAAAGCAAGAAAGTGAACCTGAGTAATCGTCTGCATAGTCTCGAGAGTCTTCCAACCTACACTTCGTTCGCAAAAGACGTAGTTAGTGAACGCTGGAATGGGTGGAGAACCGGCGTTCTATAAAAATAAAAGTAGCATCGAGCAAAGGTGTAATTTTCCTGAACTTTCTGTTTCCTTTAGAGGACTACTGAGGTATACTAACTAGGCCTAATTGACTTGACTTAGTTAGATGCAATATACATATATTGCCAGACAACAAACGGATTCTCCAGTGCACCGACCGACGTGAAGATGATGCCCGTCTTGCAGACGGCATTGTAGCCGTTGAAGTACTCCTCGTACTGGTAGGCGAGGTCGGTGAAGGTGCCAGTGACGCCGGCCGGAAGACCGGTGGGAATATCCATGAGCGCCGGGCATTCTGGGGCCGCCGGCGTCGGTGCTGCTGGGAGGGTGGCGGCTAAAGTAAGTTTGAAAGTCTCATTTGAATTCGCGCTTTTTGCCTGACAGAAGGGCTAAAGAGAAAGTGTTCTAGAGCTAGAAAACTTCAATAATATTGCTGCTCCTTTAAATAGGCATATTCTTCAAAGAATAGATAATTGTTTGTTTTGTTTTGTGCTTATCTGTGCATTAGTTTTTTTTTCTTTTTATACACATTATCGGTATTGACATATAATAATTAACTAATGAATAGGCAATGAATTATGCGGGGAAACTGACGATCGACGGCGCAGAACATGCTCTTTCGGTTCGCGGCCGGTGACCACGTGCTGGCCGAGCATGTCAGCGGGCCCGCCACCTCCTTCAGGTAGTTGGGAGATGGTTCATCCTTTAAAGGGGAGGAATACCAGCTGCAGCAGGTTAAACGCTGTATACAGATGTATTTAACACACCCCCTCTTCCCATCTATCACTCTCCTTTGCTGCACACTGCTCCTCCTGCGGTGTGGCGCCAGCACACTCCTCAAGTGCTGTAGGGGCCTGGCCCATCCCTCGGGAAGTCGCTCCCCCCCCCCACTCTATTACTTGACATGCCTCTTCCCCTTTCTGATTAGTAGCACTGATAGCATGACCAGGCATTCTATATGTTGTCACATCTTTAAATTGATGTATGAATAAATAAATAAATAAACCAGTATTCAGGGTTTTTTTTAGCAAGTATCCTTGTCCATAGCTCACTCTAGTATCTTTGCGCTGATATGCAAAACATAGGTTTTTTTTTTAATTTTCTTCCTCGAAGAAGATAACCGACTTCTTCAGCTCACTTACGTAGTCGTGTAATTTGTCGCCGGCCTTGCAGCGAATCTCGCACTTCGTGATGATTGGCTGATAGCAGAAGGAGCCTTCTGGGCAGTAGACGTAGAAGTCCCGTTCGGGCGTCTCGGGAACCTCCGGGCACGTGCATGTTCCGGCTGTAAGTCGAAGAGAAGTTTTTGCTACTTTTTTTTATACAACTATATTCCTGCCGCATGTGCCTTATTTGCGCAATAATGCCTGCAAAACTGATGGTGAGAGCAAACAATGAAAGATTACAAATTTCTTCTAGCAAATCGCAGTGTAGACATCCAAGGAGTCGTTAACAAAAATATTGATCATAAATCTCAAACCTGGTCCGCACTGCAGGTTCGTCGGCGCCTTGCTGGTGCCGAGACCGGGCGTAGGAACGACCAAGGTGGGATGGCAGCGCACCGCCTTTGTCTGCTTCGTCGTCATCGGGTCCTGTGAAAAAAAACGGAAATTTATTTTCCTTTTTCTTCCTTTTTTCTCGCCTGAAAATATTTGTATACTTCCTTTTTCTCGCCTGTAGATATATTGAACTAGTGAAATATAGATGGCATTTTAGACTGGAAATGTATAAGATGAGGATGAAATGTTTACTAAAAGAACATACAAGATTGTACGTGATGGCGTGTGCGGGGTCGACGCATTCGGCAAAGCACATATTTCCGGTGGCGACCATCTTTAGCTTGTTGGGATTGAGCGGCATGCCGCCAGTGCCGGTAACGCCGGCTTTTGAGCAGGACTCGCATGCGGCAGCTGCATTCGTCGCGCACGTTGCCTGGCAAAAGAAGAGATAATTATTAGGGTATGTTATGCAGTGAAAATACACAGCTTTTCCTACGTTCATATTGTCTTTTTTTTCTTTTTTGCCATTTTCCTTTATATACATATAAATAATTTCTTATACATGATCCATGCCGTTATACCGACCATTACGTTTATTCCAACATCCGCGAACCTGATTAATCGTCTCCATCTTCTCGAGATTCCTCCACCCTACGCCACGTTCGCAGAAGACGTAGTTCGTATCCGCGCGAACGGGAGGCGAGCCCGAATTCTGTGGAATATGCGATATGGGAAGGTATACGGCGTTGAAAATATACTAAATAAACGCTGATATAGTCTATTCGATGTCGTCTATACGAATGAAGACGTGCATATCTTCATATCCGAAAAATGTGCAAAGTGTTAGTGCGAACCGATGTGAAGAGTATTCCGTTCTTGCAGACGGCATTGAAGCCGTTGAAGTACTCTTCGTACTGGTAGGCGAGTTCGCCGAAGTTGGGGCTCATGGTGGCGGGTAGCAGGCTCGGGTCGATTTGCGTGAGTGGAGGGCAGTCGGCGGCGGCAGGCGTCGGCGTCGAAGGCAGCGTGGCGGCTATAATATGGATTTTTTAAAATAACTTTTACATATTTAATTATTATTTGAAATTCCCGCCATGTTCCTGCTCAAATTTTTTTTACTATTTCGTGGTTGAAAAGTGATAGAAAATAGGGGGTGCTGACGATCGACGGCGCAATAAATGCTCTGGCGCCTGGCAGCAGCTGGCGACCATGTGCCCGACGAGCACGTCAGTGGGCCCGGGATTTCCTTGAGGAAGTCTGGCGCAGTTTCATCCTGGAAGTATGGTTGTTTCGACGATGAATTAGTATATACCAAGTTTGTTACTTTTCATTTGTCTTTAATATTTAGATAATTAGTACATACTAATTATAGGAAGTAATATGATCTAAGGAAAAATAGTAACCTAACCAGTTAGTAAATATGCTCGCTCTTCCACATTAGTATCTTCCTTGTAGGGAATATACTAATGTGGAAGAGCGAGCATATTTAGTAACTTTTACCTATTCTGATTCTTTGTTATTATTTTATGTGGACTAACATAGTCCAAGAACTTGTCTCCGCTCTTGCAGCGAATCTCGCACGTCGTGATGATGGGCTGATAGCAGAAGGAGCGCTCGGGACAATATTGGTAGAAAGTAGCTTCGAGTGTCTCCGGAACGACAGGACACATGCAGGTTCCGGCTAAAATTACCAACTGTGTTTTAGCAATCAAAACGGCAAGATTGCATGTGATTTTCAACTAGAGAGACGCCGACTACAATGGTCAGGAAATTGAAATAGATCACTGCTGGGATTCTCGCTCCTTTAGATAGGAAAATTGAAATAGATTACGGTTTCGTTTAGTGCTCAGACGGCCGAGTTTCGTGCTCAGTTAACAAGGATTCGTATCCTGATTGTAAGCTGTAAAAAAACGATTACCTGGTCCGCACTGCAAGTTCGTCGGCGCTTTAACGGCGCCCGCTCCCTTGACTGGCACGGCCAAGTTCGGCAGACAACGCACCGACTTCGTCTGGCCTCTAATTTCGTCCTGAAACAACAGTTATTTGTTTATTTTTATTCATTCATCCGTCATACACAGTGATGCGACAACTATTTATAGTGGGCAGAGATAAAGAGCATTGAAATTGACATTTGTTTCCGAGAAAAGTGGAGTAAATTTGCATTGCATGATGGATGAGTGCAGGCAAGATGTACCCAACTGAAGGATAAACAAACGTATCAAAATGTACTGCCCAAATATTGTTAACGTCTTATTTCTGTCTCTTGGCGCTTTATTTGTTGATGGAATGAACAGCTGACACTGGCGACTGTGTACGAGACGACGTAGTTGGGATCGACGCACTCGGCGAAGCAGAGATTGCCCGACGCGACCATCTTGAGCTTGTTGCTATCGATTGGCTTCATGTTGATCCCGGTCATTTGGCAAGACGCACAGACGACCGCTGCGTTTGTGGCGCAGGTTGCCTGGAAATTGATTTTTGAATTTCCCGCTCAAAATCCAGCCGCTAGTCCCTTTTCTTCTTCCTTTCTCTTTTCCTCGCTCGTCTTGATTAAAACAGGAGCCCCTCTCAGTGCCATTTGAAGGCAGCGCGCTCGTCTCACTTTCCTCTTCGTTTAGGCCAATTTCAAGCGAGCTAATAGAAAGCGAAAGCAAATTGACACATCACAAGAGGTGTCCTCGCTAAATCGGTCGAACCGTGTTACGGAACGTTTCCGTCCACAAAGTGCTCAGTTGCTCAAACCTGCGTCACTTTTTCCCTGTTTGCATCGAGATTCAGCCAGCCCATTCCGGCTTCGCAGAAAACGTAGTCTCTAACTGCAGGCTTGGGCGGGCCGCCATTGTTCTGCAGATGACTTTGATTACTTTCTTTAGTCTTATCTAGTATCTGCGCGAGAAGAACAGACTACAAGGAGCTATAATTTATGTTATGATTAAAAATTTTCGTTGTAGACAATACAAAATTCGCGCAAATACCGCGAATTCAAATATTCCACTTTTCATCTAATTCGAATATTCCAAAGAAATTGCTACTGACCGATGTAAAGATAACTCCGTTCTCGCACACTGCGTTGTAGCCCTTGAAGGCGTCTTCGTACTTGTATCGGATAGCGCCAAAGTTGGCGCCTGAGTCTGCGGGAAGCGTTGACGCCGGCAGCTCTTGGAGCGGCGGGCAATCCATGCTAGCCGACGACGCTGGCGACGGCGTCGTAGGGAGCCCGGCAACTGAAAATATGTATTATATATGCTGTATATACAATTATATACATTAACTAGTAGATTTTAAAAGATATTGTAATTTGACGAAATAAACGGAAGCGTACCCGGCGTCGCACACATGAGCGCCAGACGAGAAGAAGCTGGCGTCCACATCTGATTCGCCTGGCATACCAAAGGCTCCAAAGTTGTGTCGAAGCCGGTGGCCGTGTCAGCCTCATCCTTCAAAATGGCAGCAATAAATATGAGTGTGCAGCCTTTTGGAGAATAAGGTCTGCGTGGAACTACATATATCTTTTTTCTACTATTTTTACTTCTCAAATTTTAAGTTTAAGTTTTCTACTATTAAAAAAATTGAAGAAAACTAAAAAAATTTAGTTTTCTACTATTTTTTGTTAGTGGGGGGGGGGGGGGTTGGGGTGGTAAAAAAAAAAAGTTCCTCTTATTAACTAACATAATCGATGAGTGTATCGGAGCCGTCGCATTTCATCGAACAGGGATTTCGCACGGGCTGGTAGCAGAATTGATCCTTGGGGCAATAGGTGAAGAATGTCGGCTCCGGCGTATCGACCACCGTAGGACACGCGCACTTTGCTGCAAGGAAAAATGAGGGAATCTATTTGAATTATTCTTTCACTTTTCTTCGTTTCAATGGGTAATGATAAACTATGTTTTAAACATTCTGGATCACGTGCGGATTTTTTTTCATTGTTGATATTAGTTTATATGTTTTAACGAAAATGCACTTGTTGGCGTTCAATGGCAAGCTCGTTAAAATTTTGTGATTTACTAGAAATGGATAGTTGAAAGCTGTCGAAGAGAAGATCCTTTTCCTCGAAAGCACATAATAAATATTATGTGCTTTCAAGGAAAAGGATCTTCTCTTCGACAGCTTTCAACTAAGCTGATAACGGGACAATCGTCTAGATATGTAGCCATTTTCGAAACATTCTTTTTAGTGTATTGTTCTTGCAGCTACGACTTCTCAATCGCCTCCGATGAAGTTATTTGAAACATAAAATTATAAATATACGAAATGTAAACATAAAAAAGTCGTTTAAGCGATAAAAGCGTTGTTTAAATTGGACGCAGCTGTTGGTTAATCGGGTGGTTCACAGCTCGCATATTTGTTTCTTTCATCAAGAAAAGAGATGAGATAATTTCTCTTCTCGCTCGCTCTGCTAACCGAGCCGGTTGCCTCTCTCTCGATCTCTCGTATCGTTCAATTCTGTGCGACGGGATAAGGGCACTCGAACTATGAAATGTATGGCAAATATTTTTAAGGCAAACAATGCCACAATTCTCTTTGCTTCCAATTTGTATGTATGTACATACAAATAATGCGATTTCAACCATAAACATTAGATTCTTTCAGTATAGGCGGAACTTTGAATAGAATTTTGTAGCGAATTTTGAATATTATACTGTTTGCTATTCATGGGAATAGGAGATATTGTCAAATTAGCGTTTATACAATGTACTCTATCGTCAGGAATGTGAAATATTCTAAATTTCTGGACAAACTTTTGACCTATTCTGAAAATAGCCAATTTTGTTTACCATCATTGCAACACCATTCACCACAAATGACTTAAGCTAGATCACTTCTATGTTTCCCGAAATCTGTTTGCTGCCGCAGAGAAAAGGTGAAGAAGAGACGGTTTTTTTTGTATTTGCCAAGCTAATGGTTGGAGGGGGCTAGCGTATCAATGATAGCATGAAATTAATGGAGATCGGAGATCGGCCTAGACAAAAAAAGGCTTTTGTCATTGGGCTGCGCCGGTGAGCATCGTTTTTTTGGCCCCTCTAGCGAACTGCCTTTGGCATTAAATCTTCTTCCGTTTTTTTCTCTCGATCTTACACTCGCTTTTTCGCTGTCCCTGACAAGGGGAGAATAGGCTCTATACACTTTGCTTCACCTTTTGGCCGCACTGGATAAACGGCGTGATGCGAGATGAAGAAGGGATCGAAATGCTTAAATTATCATCAGGAATTGCAAACAATTGGAAATTCTAAATTCTAAGGCAAACTATTCGCCTATTCTGAAAAATAAAAACCAATTAGTTTTTGTTGATATCGTCCTAGATGAACAACATCTATCATAAAATCAGAGCTACTCCGGTAACTTCGAACAAGTTCATGACATCTAACCATAAGTGCTAACCATGATGGTAACACTTTGAGTCACCAAATGATCTGTGTTTCTTCATTTCCCGAAATGTTTCAACTGATCAATGCGTTGAATAATAAGTCGAAGTCTTGTTTTGAAAAAAATATATATCTATATAAAAAGCAAACGAAATATAATGGATTTAAATTAAACCAACTTTCGGGGCTTGAAGGCGTCATAGCCATACAGGCTTCTGTGAGTGGCGATACAATGAGGAGCAGCGCGATTGCAACGCATAGCAACATCCTTGATTACTGCTATCCAGTGACTTACCGACCGGCTCGGTCGTGATTATAAGGGGCAATGGTGAGAGGAAGCACTGCGCAGGAACCCAAGGCGAGTTTCACACCTCAACTCCTCCTCCCGCCCTCTCTCCACCTCAAGGCAAACTTGCAAGCCATGGATATTGGGCCAGGTAGAAACAAGCAGCGCTGAGGTAAGAGAGGAGAAGTGAAAGCTCTTGCGCGGTTGACGATCTTATAATTGGAGAACGCATGATAGCATGATAATAGAGGAGATTAGAGACCGGCCTTGACGAAAGAAGCAGAGCTGGTGAGCCATTTTGGCCCCCCGCCCGGGGCGAACTTCCTTGGGCAATATATTCCATGTGTTTCGATCTTGTGCCCACGTTTTCCTTGTCTCCGACACGGAGAGAAAGGCTCTTTGTACTCTTCTTCACCTTTCGGTACACTGGATTAAATGCCTGAGGTAATGGATGATTTTAGCGATAACATGAGCGGATTTAATGGAGAAAGAGAGAAGACTTTCATGATAAGTCAGTTTCGTTTATAATTTGTCTTATTATTACATTATTTTTGCCTAGTTTTGTTGTATCTCTTCAAATATAAGTATGTATATATCAATAAGAATCACATGTCACACATACTGTTTTGCCAAAACCGTTTCCCATTTCCGTAGAGACTTCATCGCGAGGGTTGAAAATATCCGACGAAAAAAAATTACTTATTAGTTTACCTTCATGTGTTATCCAGTGCCCTAAAAGATCGATTGAAGGTGGTCCAGCATTATGAAAATTAGTATTTACCCAGATATTTGTATTTCTTTTTTGAATATGTTAGAAAACCTCTCTGTCGATGCACACCCGTTGCGTAATCAAAGCCAAGTAAGGAGTGCCATAGGGTGGGAAGAAGAGGCGCTCTCTGACCTCAGTAACACACCATTTTCTCCAAGAAACGTCAGGGAAAAGAGAGACAATGAGAGAGTTTTAGAGAGGTTAGATTCACTAGCGTTTCAAATTTGAAATTTTGTACCGATCGTTACATAAACGCTCGCCCAGCTTGGTAGTTTTGCATTATTGTTTGAAACTTAATTTTATTAGAAACGGTTTTTTTCTTTCGTCGGATACTTCCTTTAAGAGAAGCTGGTATGTCACCATTGCAGATAAAGCGGAGAGGGAATGGGAACTACTCAAGGACAATGGCAAGAACTGACAAACTCGCAAGCACTCCAACCGTAATCGAGCACCTCGTGAGAAAAGGTTAGCTAACTTTAACCTTTCCAGCTGTATCCCCCCCCCCCGCCCCGCTTTCTCTCGCCCGCTTTCCATTCCTTGATTGCAATCAAGTTTGACCTATCTCTCGAATAGTCCCGTCTTATCCAGCTCTGCTTGCTGGTGTGATTACGTCAATTGAACTACATTTAATCCCGACTAAACATCTCATAATCTCGCCATTCCGGACAATTCGCCCTCCCGAGGACATGAAAATATTTGGACCTTCCGAAGCGTCCAGATTCCTTCACTTAGTGATTCAAAAAGAGGGAGAGAGAGACGGAGCGAATGGCTAAGTGAGAGAGGCGGAAAGTGACCGTGAGAGACGGAGAGATATTGGGAGGGAGAGAGAGCGTGGAAAACAGGGAAAGAGGGGAGAGCGAGAGGAGGAGAGTAAGAGAAAGAGAGAGAGAGAGAGAGCGAGAGAGGAATAGTGAGAGAAAGAGAGAGAAATAAACGAAATGCTGCACCGACCACAGTGTGTGTACATATATGAGTGATATTATGCGCTTCTTTCGTGCACTTTTCGTAGCACGCGTCTTTCCAAATTACGAACCGGAGTTTTTCTGCGTTGAAATTGGTCGCCCCTTGCATACCACACATCCACTCACGACGGTAAGTCACGCACGTCTCCTCAACGCTTGAATTATCAATTACATTGTAAAACTACTGCTTGCTACTGTTTTTTTATACAAACCACAG
The DNA here is from genome assembly GCA_945643635.1 of Allodiplogaster sudhausi. Taxonomy (NCBI): domain Eukaryota; kingdom Metazoa; phylum Nematoda; class Chromadorea; order Rhabditida; family Diplogasteridae; genus Allodiplogaster; species Allodiplogaster sudhausi. The sequence continues at coordinate 3,193,414 of CALZFC010000349.1, forward strand.
AGGTCGGACACCCTCGAGTGCTGTCGTCCGCAGGTTGCCGTTCAATATCGTCGGAAAGGCGCCGCACGTCTCACAGCGCATCTCAAGCGAAATAATCATAGGCAACAGTAGCCCCCCCCCTCCCCGCTAAATGGTCGTGTGCCAAATATGTATGTATCTATGATCGAATAGTCAAAACTAACCTAAGTCGTTTGTGAAAAAACTGGAAGTAATAGCTTGCGGTTTATCCATACATCCGAATAGCATTTCGTCAACAAAGATACTTCTATTTCTTAATGAATTCTCTTTGTTTTTCAAATAACGGTTTATTTTCGTCTTACTCACGTGGTAAGAGACAAAAACGCTATGGCGAGCAAAGGTGTATGTGTCGCTGCGTCTACACACAAAGCATCATTTTTTGGACCCTCGTGCGAACCGCTTTGGGTTATGCACTTTTTTTCTCTCGATATTACTATTTGGTGTCGCTGACACGGAGAGAAAGGCTCTGTGTCCTATGCTTCACCTCTTGGCCACACAGGAGGAACCGCCTGAAGCAATGAAGCACATATGTAAGGATCGAAAGGCGAAAGTTTCCCCGGGACTGACTTTCATGATAAGTTGGTTTTAATGTGTTTTATTTGTCTATTTCTTGAAGAATATTCTGTAGACTCTCGACGAATCTAGCCATTACCTAAATGTGAATACTTTTTAGTATAAATGATAGTCACAAAACCTTCACATACTCATGTTGACGCTTGAATAATTGCTCTTTCCCTTTCCGTAGAGATTTTCTCGCAATGATTAAGAGATTTTATCAAACAAAAGGGAAAGTGAATTGGAACAACTCAAGGACAAATTATTAGCACCCGCAAAATCGCTGCCTTCCAACCTAAGCCGTAAACCTCGTGATCCGCGACAGTGGTTAGCTCACTTTCACTTTTCATTCTTTAACTCTCTCGCCTCTTCTCTCGCTCACTTTCGGTTCCATGATTTCAAGGTTGGCTGTTCGCTCAAATAGTTACCCCCTCGCGGCTTATCCAGCTGTGTGTTGGTGTGATTACGTCAATTGAACTGCATTTAATCCTAACTAAAATTCCCTTTAACAAATAATAGTATAGCAAGCTGTATACGAATACTAATGAAAGTTTTTAGTGTCCAGATTCTTGTTCTCACTCACTGTCACTCTCGATCACTCTCTCACACCCTCTCCAACAAGAATTATGTACAAATTTTCTCTCTTTCTTATAATCGCTACTAATAAGAATTACAAATATCCTATAATAAAGAACAGGAAAAATTTCCAACTGTACTGTAGCGATATATGAAGAAAGCAGTGGGCGTGTTTCTATGCTGTGTCCGTGGTCCTACGCAATTAATTCCTCACGTCCAATAATGACGCTAACCGTGTGCAACTACATAATACCACATAATAAATCGATTGAAATTTTTTCAGTTAAATTTAAAGTATAAAAATGCAAAAGATACTGCCGCGTCTTCAACTGATGCATCCAGGAGGGTCATCGCTGTACTGCAGACAGCCGTGAATCCTTGGGCCGGCACTGCCATCATGTTCGTCCTCAAGAAATTATGTTGAAAACATTTGATGATCATAGAGAAGTAGACGATAATTTTTTTACTGAAGGAAGGTTTTGTTAAACGCACTATTTGTGACAAATATATGCAGTTTCGCTAATTAGCTGAAATACCCAAATGCGCTAGTAAAAAACGGTAGAATAAAAACAATATTACTAATTCTAAATTTATATACATGCGTTCATTATTTATATCCGTAAGTAGAACGCTATTTGTTACTGTCGTAGATGTTGCGGATGTTGACGAAGTTGCTATTATCTCTCTCGCCCAACTCTCTCCGTGCACTATCATTGGAAGTATATAGTACTCCTTTCCATTCATCCTTCCTTATCCTCACTCCTCGATCAGAACAATGACAGAACCAGCAAGGAGGGCGACAGATTGAAGGACGCCAGACGAGGAGATCCTAGCGTGCTTGCGCTGATTGTGAGTGGGAACTCAGAAAAGAACTAAAGTAGAACACAGAACCAAACTGTAGAAGGGGTTTATAGAGGGATGAAAGATGTAGTACTCTGAGGACTTTGTGATGAAGTCACGTGAGAATAGTGCTGATGATATTAATCCTAATTTCCCTGCTATCCCAAGGCACGAATTCAAGTAATATTAATCCAAACATCCGAATCGAATTTCGTATGGGCGAGCAAGATTACACGAGTGATCTCGCTGAGTCAACACACAAAGCATCACCTTTTTTTGGCCATTCAAGCGAACCGCTTTGGGCCATGAACTTATTTTTCTCTGTCGATATTACACCCGCTATTTGGGTGTCGCTGACACGGAGAGAAGGGCCTTTTGCACTATGCTTCACCTTTTGGCCGCATTCGAGGAACGGCCTGAGGCGAAGATAACATATGCAAGGATAGAAAGGAGATAGTTCCCCCAAGGGAAACTTACATGATAAATTGTATGATATTTTTGGCTAACTTCTTGTAGACAAGTCTGTCGACTCTCGACGAACCTGTTTCCTAGATCAGTAGATGATTGACCATGAAAAAGGGTTTACAGAAATATGTTAACAGACTTTTTAAAATAAATAATACTCGCATAGCCATCACATACTCTTTGTTCAGGCCAAAATCATTAGCCCTCTAATTGTAAGTAGGGATTTTCTCGCGATAGCCTACTTTCACTTTTCTGACCTTATCTCTTTCTCTCGCTCACTTTCACTTCCTTGATTGAAATTTCGCTAATCTCTCCAATAGTCCCGCTTATCCATTTGCTTGTTGTTGAGATTACGTCACTTGAACTGCGTTTCTTACTAACTAAATCTATCATACAGACAAGGAAAAGAGAAAGTTGTAAACTAAAGCAACTAAAAGGTAAGTATCCAAATTCTTGCTCTCTCAAAAACCATAAGACTAATATTCGCAATCTGCGAATGACTTTAGATACTTGATGCGCTTTGCAGTTGAACCCATATTGTAACTAAAATTTCCGGCCATTAGCCATTATTATGCCATTCCCAGCGTTGCGGTACGCGTTGCGTGTCACATTCGCGCTTGATCATCTTAGCATTTCATTTTATTTCTCCGTTACCCCTTTCTCTGCATCGGTGCCTTCTTCTATTTGTTCCTCGATTATTTGTTACGCGAAAACTCCTTCTTTTATTTCAGAAGATCGTGTGTCTCGCGGATCGGGCGGCTTGAACGCCTCTGCCTATTTCTTAACAAATAGTGTCTGATAGAGTAGTATCTCTAATACTATAGTCAAAACGAAGACTTTTGTAAACAAAAAAACTGGAAGAAATAGCTAACATCCGAATCCCACTCGTCTAAACACATACTATTTTCTTCTTCTAAATCTACGATATCGTCTTTCAAACAAAGCATTTTTCCCACATACTCATGTGGCAAAAGATAGAAATTCGGGCGGGCAAGGTGATGGCTAATATCGCTTTGTTTCGCATTTTTCCCTCGGACGAACTGCCTTAGGCATTATACTTTTTTCTCTCAATCTTATGATTTTTCCTTCGTATCCCTAACATAAAGAGAAAGGATGTTTATACTTTGCTTCACCTCTTGGCCGCTCTGGATGAACGGGCCTGAGGAGATGATGATAAGATCAGCAAGGATCGAAAGGCGAAAGGTCCCACAGAGACACTTTCATGATAAGTCGTTTTTGATGTCATTCTTTTGTCTGAGTCTTGGACAATCTTCTGTTGACTCTCAACAAATCTTGCCATTACCTCTTCCCATAGTCTCTGGCTTTATTTCAAGCAAACGGTTGTTGGGGAAGTGTCTCGAGTGGCGGAAGCTATTGCACATATTCTCTTCATTTTTGGATAGCAATGATCGTTGTTGCTCGTTATCAAAAATATCCATCATCGTTTAAGCAAATTTTTCTACCATCACACGAGCGGAAAGTTCACTATGAGGTGGGATGCAAAAGATATGGTACGATAAGTTTATATTGGTGTTATGTGGGGCAGCGGAAGTGGCAGACGAGCATTTCAAAACGCGCTGCTTAACCGCTGGGTCAGCGACAACTCTCAAACAATAAGACGCTCTGCCTCTAAGCTAAGGTGGCGGCGTCGGTGCAATTCAACTCTGGATAACATTCATCTATAACGTTCATCAGAAACATAAACCGAAAAATATTGCAACAGGAGTCAAATCTGTCACCTTCGCATTACGAGAGTGACACGCCCTTGACAAGCCAATGTGCCATGTGTACTACTTTAGTATTACCCAACATTCTGGGGTCCAGAATGTTGGGTAATACTAAAGTAGTACACACATCTTTAATATATTAAGATTCTCATTAATTTTGGATCGTAGAACTAAATGTTCGTGTAATGTTCATGTTTTCTGAAATCAGCATTTTGTATCTCTTCCGAAAACATACAACAAATCTCAAAAAGCATTAATTTTTGCCATGAAACTTTTTGTGAATACGGTTGATGCATAATTTTCAAGAGGCCTTTCTCTCGATCTTACACCTTCTCTTTCGTGAGAAAGACCCTTTCTACTTTGCTTCACCTCTTGGCCGCTCTGGATGAAAGGGCCTGAGGCGATGATCAGATATGCAAGGATAGACAGAAACGCGGGCTGGCAAGGTGAAGGCTAATCTCGCTTTGTCTCACTTTTTGGCCCCTCTAGCGAACTGCCTTGGGCATTATTCTTTTTTCTGTCGATCTTACACTTTCTCTTTCGTGAGGGTCTTTCTACTTTGCTTCACCTCTAGGTGGCTCTGGCTGAATGGGCCTGAAGCGATGATAAGATTTGCAAGGATCGAAAGCCGAAAGGGTGATGGGATGAGAGAAAGAGTGAGAGTAGCATGACAGTAAGTAAATGGATGGAACGTATGATAGAGCAAACATGAGAAGTGGCGAATGCTATTAAGTGCGATGATGTGTGCGATGATGTTGAGCACGACTATGGCCTGGCAGAGTACGAGCTCCATCGCTGGCATCAGTTGGGTCTGACCAAGACAGCTACAATAGAATATTACAATAGGGAAAATTCCATCCGGGAGAGTAGAATATTCCAACAGCGATAATAGAATATTCCAAAAGGTAGAATAGAATATTCCAACAGGGAGAACACCAAGATAATGAATATGCATTATATTTTTCTTTAAAACAACTTACCACAAACAGAGAGCGAGGCAACGAAGCCTGTCTCTACATATCATTCAATAGCATTTCGAAAGCTCTTCAAATTTCATATCGGAACATGTTTTACAAAAATTTTATTTTGGCCGAGAAAATTGGCGTTAAATTATTTGGAGGGTCGACACACCACTTTCTGCTCAATTCTACACTCTGTATCTATAATGTTTTGTTTTTATAAGTCATAAGAATAGGGCATCAGCTTAACACAATTCTTCAACGTAAACAAATTATTGGAATATTCTAATTCGAATAACCTAAACAATGAAATTCTTGGGCTAATGGATAGCGACGCTACTTTACCTATTCTTATGACTTATAACAAAACATTATAGATATTGAAATGGGTTCATCTTGAAGCAAATTTCACGCTCATTCTAATGATGTATGGTTTGAAATGCTAAAATGTTTGTAAAGTAGTTTTTAAGCGTTCTAATAGTACAGAACGAAATTTTCCATAGAAATATAAATATTTCAATAAAATTATGAATGTAGCATTTGAAGATCTCTGTGAGAGCTCTTAGATGATATGCTAACGATTTTGTAATATTAACATTGAGCGAAGTTATGGATCGATGAATGCGCTTGCACGGCGCCTCGGCTGCCGAAAATGTGCCATTTTGACTGACTCGCGCGCATTGCTCGCGTCATAGCAAAAATTTGTACGATCGAATTTTTCTCGAATGGTGATTATTTGATAGCAAATTTCACGCTCTTTCTTTCTATCTAGGATACAGAGTGTAGAAATGAGCAGAAAGTGGTGTGTCGACCCTCCAAATAATTTAACGCCACTTTTCTCGGCCAAAATAAAATTTTCGTAAAACATGTTCCTAGATGAAATTTGAAGAGCTTTCGAAATGCTATTGAATGATTGAACGTAGTTATGGATTGACGAATGCGCTTGCACTGTGTCTCGGCGACCGAAAATGCACCATTTTGACCGACTCGCGCGCATTTTTCGCAAGGTGTGCCTATCGGAATTTTTGTAATGAAAATGAATACTTGTAGCAAATTTCACCCGCTACAACATATCAAAAAACTTCAGGGTACACTTTCCAAAAATGAACAAAAATTTGCCAAAAAGTGGTCATAAAAATGTTCAGGGCCGTGTTTTGGGTCGAAAATGGATTTTTAGAAATTTTTACCCCAGATCAAAATTGAAGTGCGTCCAACGGGCTATCGAACGGTACCTTTGTGTTCGTCAAATTCGGCAACTGTACTGTTTCTCGAACGGAATTTTTCTGAAAAAAATTGAAATGTACGGTATGTTGTAGAGGACGTCGAGTTGTATAGGTGAGCCAATTTTCATAGACGAAATTGAAAAAAATTCCCCAGGGCAGCACCCAATAATGACGTGCTCGAGTCGTATGGAGAGGATGTCTTAAATATGTTTCTTTATGACATGTAGCATAAAGTACATCATAAGAGTGGCGGTGTAACTTGGCTTTCTTTTGTCCATACTTAGAAAAACAAGAATCATAAAAATACCTGTCCCAAAGAAAATTAATCGCTGATTGTGAGATATCTATACCTATTTATGTATATAAATTGGTCTGCTCAAATATTACTACCATCAGAATAGCATTACGAAGAAAATGGGGAATAACGTATTCATTTCCCTTTGCGCAGGGTTGTAAGTATATGTAATTGGTGAGCTAATTCATTCATTCAAAGATCTGCTCAAAAACAGTTTACTGCAGAAACCGAGAAGGAGCAGTATATAACGCACCTACATACATATGTACATGCATATATGACAGTGCAAACTATAGAAAGGTCATTTTTGCTTTTTCGACCCGTTATGCATATTTTTTTGGAATATTCCACACGAATATGCTAAATTGATCAAAAAGTACGCGTACATTTGTGCGCAAATATGCATAACGGGTCGAAAACGCAAAAACGTTTTTGAACCATTATGCTGTCATTTTTCAACACAAGCGTAGACTATAGACTACTACTTATTAATGTTGATTATTAAATAAAGTCACAACATTAACTTGTGTCATTCTAAATACATGTCATGGCAGTTGGGGCCGTCTCCCTGAGCCCGCCCGCCGGGTCGGCTGGCCCGCCCGCCGGGACGGTCAAGTTGGGCAGACAGACAACGGACTTGGTCGTCTTCGTGGCGCCAGCCTGGAATAACATACTATTCCGTTCGTTTTGAAGTGAGAGTCGAGAAAGGGAAAAGCGTGGGAAGGATATAGAAATGACCATTTTGACAATTTGTCCTATATTCTGTCATGGCAAATAGTGGAATATTCATAATTTAAGCACATACTGCAAATACTAATTTTTTTTAATTTGTCATTATGTTATATGTAGACGATATGTCTTCGAGAATTGATGAAAACACATCAGCCACCAACCGCCGTGTACGTGATCATCTGGGTCGCGACTGCGCACTCGACAAAACAGCGATTGCCCTTGATGACCATCTTGAACATGGTGGTGTCCAGAGGCATGCCGCCGACGCCCGCCATCCTGCACGATGAGCACGCGAGTTCGGGCTCAGTCGCGCAAGTCGCCTAAAAGGAGCACGAAAGTCTCAACTTCTTCCTGACCGTTGAAGTTTCTCTAAATTCCATGCTCTCTCGCCCTAAGTTTTTTTTTTCCTTTATAAAAGAGCATGAGAGAATAAATGACGAAAAGCATAATAGTGTTGCACAAATATTTTAGCGATCAAAATACAACTCAACAAATTTAGACGAGTTCAAACTGACATTGATGTTTGTGATTATTACACTATACTTTTCGTCATTTATTCTTTGATGCTCTTCCATAAAGAAGCAAAGTCACAATCTCACCCGCAACGTTTTTCTTTATTCATAGTAACAAGTACGCAAAGCAAAAAAAGTGAACCTGGGTAATTGTCTGCATATTTTCGAGATTCCTCCAGCCCGCGCCTCGCTCGCAAAAGACGTAGTTTTTGATCGCTGGAGCTGGCGCAGTGCCCGCGTTCTAAAACATAGGAGACGCATCAGGGCGAAGGCATCACTTCAACACAGTTTTTGTTGTCGTAGTAGAGAACAAGTAACAGTGCGATGAAATATTGATAAACTGATTCAAGTACACCGACCGACGTATAGATCAAGACGGCATTTTGTTAATTTTCCAATCGTCTTATTACAAAAGTAGAATATTCTATATTCCGGGACAAATCAACAGCTAAACCGAAAATGAAGCAAAGAATAAACCAATTTTTTTGACATAGTCTTATATCTTCACATTCGATACAGGCAATAATAGTGCGAACCGATGTGTAGATTATTCCATTCTTGCAGATGGCATTGTAGCCGTTGAAGTACTCCTCGTACTGGTAGACGAGGTCGCCAAAGTTGGCTGCACCGGTGCCGGCCGGAAGACTGGTGGCAGGCAGCTGCTGGAGAGCCGGACAGTCCGCGGCTGCCGGCGTCGGTGCGATTGGGAGTGTGGCGGCTGAAGAGAGTGTTAACTCTTTTTTAATTGGCCTATTCGTTGACGAATATACCAATAAAAAAGACGGGATATTCTTCAAAGAATGTGTAATTCCTTTCTTTTTTCTTTTTATCCTTGTTCTGGCTTTCTTCTCTTTCTTATATCAGAGAGTGCACATAGTTACTACATGTTCTCGATACTAGTGCGTAATTAATGTTCACTAATGAATAGTTGCGACGGGAGGGAATATATCGAGGAAAGACGTGAGAAACTAACGATCAACGGCACAGAACAAGCTCTGGCGGTTGGCTGCAGGCGTCCACATATTATTAGCGGCGCAGGTCAGCGGACCCTGCACCTGCTTCACGAAGTTTGGAGAGGCTTCATCCTGGAAAACGAAAGGATTGCCAACTTCAGCAGGTTCATTCATTCGTAAACAATGATGTATAATGTGTATGATGACTCATGTTGTTTTTTTCGTCCTCTAACAAGAAATTCTGAATTCTTTCAATCTGCTAACATAGTCGATCAATCTGTCGCCGGCCTTGCAGCGAATCTGGCACGTCGTGATGACTGGCTGATAGCAGAAGGAGCCTTCTGGGCAGTAGACGTAGAAGTCCAACTCTTCCGTCGGGGGAACCACCGGGCACATGCACGTTCCGGCTGATATCAAAGGAAAGTGTTATGATTTATTTTTTACAAGTATTTGTGAACCTTTTCATGCTTTTCACGAATACTCAGCGGGCTAACAATGAAAGATTACTGACATCACAATGCGGTACATAAGAGGAGTGTTCGACAAGAAGCTCGATGAAAATCTATCGATACCTGGTCCACATTGCATATCCAGCGGCGCCTTGCTCGTACCGAAACCGGGCGTAGGAACGACCAAGTTGGGCAAACAGCGCACCGCCTTTGTCTGCTTCATCATGCCGTCCTATGAGAGACAAATCGAATGACTTACTTTTTTCTCTCTTTTTTTCGCCTATAAATATAAGATGACGACGAAAATAGAACGGTTGGAATTAAAAACTTACAACAGTGTACGAGACGACGAAAGCGGGGTCGACGCATTCGGCGAAGCAGAGATTTCCAGTCGAGACCATCTTGAACTTGTTGCTATCGAGCGGCCTGCCGTTAATTCCGGTTTGTGAGCAGGGCATGCATGCGGCTGCCGCAGCCGTGGCGCATGTTGCCTGAGAAAAGAAGAATATCTGATGCAATAAAAAAAATTCGCTTTTCCCCGCGTTCAGGTCTTTTTTTGGCATCTTTGTTTCTGAACAACTTTATGTTTATTCCGGCATCTTCAAACCGGGTTAATTATCTGATTTGTCTCGAGAATAAAAACAGGCCTCTTATATACAATTAGTTCCTTATATTCAAAGTCATAATATCATGTAAGCTGTTCATTCGTCAGCGAACCTGATTAATCGTCTGCATCGTCTCGAGATTCCTCCATCCAACGCCTCGTTCGCAGAAGACGAAGTTCGTCTCTGCTCGAACTGGTGGCGAGCCCGAGTTCTGTGATTATGTTGATTGAAAGTATTGGCTTTTTTTAATGGGCTACATATATAATAATTCTTTTTTTTCAATGTAGACCACTTTGTCCAGAAGAATGCCTACGTGCATTTACGACGATGTCAATTTAAAAAATGGACTTTTTTCAATGGGTGAATTTTTTGTCCCGAAATTTAGAATATTCCAGTAATTTTTTCCACCAAACCTGACTATTGCAAATTGAAAAGTCAGCGTTTTGATAATTTGTCCTATCGTCAGTAATTGCAGAAGTGGAATATTCTTAATTCCGGGACAAATTAACAGCTGAACCGAAAATGAAGAATATACCAATTTTTTTTTGTTTGTCACATTCGAAAAAGGCAATAATAGTGCGAACCGATGTGTAGATGACTCCATTCTTGCAGACTGCATTGTAGCCGTTGAAGTACTCTTCGTACTGGTAGACGAGGTCACCAAAGTTGACGCCAAGCGTGGTGGGAAGCAGAGTCGGATTGATAGCCATGAGTGGCGGGCAGTCGGGAGCAGCAGGCGTCGGCATCGTTGGCAGCGTCGCGGCTAACATTGATAAATTTGTTTAATACTTAATTATTGTTTGAAATTAGCGCCATGTTCCATCTTATAAAAAATGCATATTTATGGATTCTGACGATCGACGGCGCAGTACAAGGCCTCGCGTCTGGCCACAGGCGCCCACGTGTTCGCCGAGCACTTCAGCGGTCCCTGAACTTCCTTGAGGAAGTCCGGCGCAGACTCATCCTATAAGTATGGTACATGTATTTATGTTTCGACAATGGAATACACATCAAGATGGTTCCATCTCAATTGTCTTAAGAAAATGCATGTTGAAAAAGTATTATACTCATATGATTTTCACTATTCAAATTAATTCATTATATTTATTATTCAAATTAGTCGCATTCTATTCTATTCTAGGTTTACTAACGTAATCCAGCAGTTTTTCGCCGCTCCTGCAGCGAATCTCGCACGTCGTGATGACCGGCTGGTAGCAGAAAGAGCGCTCCGGACAATAGACGTTGAAGCTGGACTCGCGTGTGTCGGCAACCACCGGGCACATGCATGTTCCGGCTGTATATCAAAGTAAGGTGTCATGATTTTCACACAAAAATACCCTTCCAACGAAGTTTTACAAAAGATCGATCGATACCTGGTCCGCACTGCAAATTCATCGGCTCTTTCAGTGTTAGATCCGCGATGCTGCCGGGCGTAGGCACGATCAAGGTGGGTTGGCAGCGCACCGCTTTTGTCTGCTTCTTCATGCCGTCCTGTGAAAGGAAAATAAAACGCAATGATCTTTCTTCTTCTTTTTTTACCAATAAATAGAGTGAACTAGTGCAGGGGTGGCCGGCCCCGGCTCCGGCCCCGGCCCCGGGGCCGGGGCCGGGCCGGGGCCGAGCCTGGGGGCCGGGGCCGACCTCGGGGGCCGGGGCCGACCCTGGGGGCCGGGGGGCGTGGATAATTGAATGAAGTTCACCGCTAGTTGAACAACATGAGCCAATTTATGATGAAAAGTGCTCCGATTTATATCGTATACGTTTCAGATGTACGAATTATCCCGATTTTGGATGAATTTTTCCTCCGACGCAGAAATTTTTTAGATTTGGGGTCGGGGCCTCCTTCGTTGCCGACCTCGGGGGCCAGGGCCGGGGCCGGGGCCGACCACGGGGGCCGGTACCGGGGCCGGGGCCGAACATATGAGGCCGGGGCCGGGGCCGCATATGTTCGGGCCCCGGCTACCCCTGAACGAGTGTAATAAAAAAAAGGTTAAAGAACTTACGACAGTATACGAGACAACGTATGCGGGGTCGACGCATTCGGCAAAGCATTTATTTGCAGTCGCGACCATCTTGAGCTTGTTACTATCGAGCGGCTTCCCGCCAACGCCGGTTTGCGAGCACGCCATGCATGCGGAAGCCGCATTTGTGGCGCATGTCGCCTGAGAAAAGAAGATTATTAGATTATTCGATGCAATATTAGATTATTCGATGCAATATTAGATTATTTGATGCAATATTAGATTATTTGATGTTATGTTAAATTATTTGATGCAATGTAAATTATTTGATGCAATTTCAAAGTCATAATATCATGCATGTTGTACATTCGTCAGCGAACCTGATTAATCGGCTGCATCGTCTCGAGATTTCTCCACCCTACGCCTCGCTCGCAGAAGACGTAGTTCGTCTCTGCTCGAACGGGAGGTGAGCCCGAATTCTGTGAATTTGAGATATGACGATATGACAAGATATCTTCGTATTCGAACTAAAGAATAATAGTGCGAACCGATGTGTAGATTATTCCGTTCTTGCAGACTGCATTGTAACCGTTGAAGTACTCTTCGTACTGGTAGGCGAGGTCGCCAAAGTTGGTAGTGCCCACCGTGGCGGGAAGCAGGGTCGGATTGATCGCCGTGAGTGGCGGGCAGTCGGCAGCAGCTGGTGTCGGCGTCGGTGGCAGCGCCGCGGCTTAAACATTGCAATCTCAGAGCCTTACAATCTTTAAGAAAACATATTGAGAGTATTCTGCTTCTAGACATTTTTCGAATAGATTATTCAAATCTATAATGTTTCTTTTATCTATAAATTTAAATTTTTCTATAAATCTATAAATTTCTTTTAATGTATGCAGGGAAGAGAGTTTGTTTTATCTTTACATATGCATACATGTATTTGAACTATGCTATTCTTCTCCCCCTTTCACTCCCCTTTGCTGCACTTTGCTTCTCCTGGTGAATGGCGCCAACACACTCCTCAAGTGCTGTAGGGGCCTGGCTCACCCCTCGGGAAGTCGCTCCCCCAGCTCTATTACTTCACATGCCTCTTCCCCTTTCTCATTAGTTGCACTGATAACATGACGTGGTATTCTATGCATATCTTGTCAAATCTTTAAATTGATGTATGAATAAATAAATAAATAAATTTCGCGATAGAAAATTGAAAAAAAGGAATTGGGATGCTGACGATTGGTAGCGCAATAAAGGCCCTCCCGCCTGGCAGCAGGAGTCCATGTGCCCGCCGAGCACTTCAGCGGGCCTTGGACTTCCTTGAGGAAGTCTGGAATTCCTTGAGGTTCCTGCAGGTATGGTACACATATGTCTCCACGATGGAATATACCTCAAGTTTGCTCTATCTCAATTCTCCCGAGAAAATTTGTATAGAAATAGTATTATATTCCTATTTTACAAATGAAGATCGAGCATCACTACTATTCAAATTATTCGCTTTCTACTCCTCTATTCCGAGTTTACTAACATAATCCAGCATTCGATCCCCGCTCTGGCAGCGAATCTCGCACGTCGTGATGACCGGCTGGTAACAGAAGGAGTTCTCCGGACAATATTCGTAGAAGCTTAACTCGGGTGTGTCGGCAACCACCGGGCACATGCATGTTCCGGCTGTTGACAAGTTGGATTACATCATTATCACAAAAAAGATTCTTCTAAATGGTAAAAGTCTTCGACGGCTCCAAGATTGGAGGTAGTTCGACCATTCCTCGCATGCCGGAAGATATTGGGCTTCTTATACTATCGTGCCCACCGAATAAAAAAATAAATAAATAAATAAATACTAAATAATAGCTTAATTGACACTCATGTACCTCTAGGTTAACAATCCATTGGAGACAAATAGAATGTATCTAGATAATTATGCATATATTATAGACATTCATCGACGTTTGAAGTTTGCAGGATTTTTTTTTTACAAAAGCTTTAAAAAAAAACAAGAACCTGGCCCGCACTGCAAGTTCGTAGGCGCTTTAAATGCGCCCGCTCCAACGACGGGCACGGCCAAGTTCGGCAGACAACGCACCGCCTTCGTCTGGCCTCTAATTCCTTCCTAAAATTGAGACGATGAGCATTGAATGGCCTTTGATTCTGAGAAAAAGGGAGAAAAAACGCTTAAACGCAGGCAAAATACTTAGGAGTATGCTGCGTGTCTATATATCTTTTTTGTAAAACCTGTTTTTTTAAAGAACAAACTAAATATTAGTAAAAAATTAAGAACACGTTTCAGCCCTTGCCCTAGGATGAGTGAATTTCAGGCGACTTACAACTGCGTACGAGACGACATAATTCGTATTGACGCACTCGGCAAAGCAGAGATTGCCCGTCGTGACCATTTTCAACTTGTTGCTATCGAGTGGTTTCATGTTGATCCCGGTCATTTGGCAAGCAGCACAGACAACATCTTGATTTGTTGCGCAGGTTGCCTGGATAACATGGGGTTTTTTTAATCCAAAAAGAATTCCAGCTCAAAATCCATACGGTGCTTTTTCCCTTCTTCCTTGCTCGCATGCTCGCTCTCTGTGATTAAAACAGGAAGCCCTGTCGCCATTTCAAGGCCGTGCACTCGTTTCACTTTCACTTTCGTTCAGACCAAGTTCAACCCAGCTAGGCGAGAGCGAAAGCGAATTGGGACATCACTAGAGGTATCCTCCATAACTCAGTCGGACCGCGTTTACGTCCGTTGCTCAAACCTGCGTCACCGGTTCATTGTTATCGAGCAGCCAGCCCCTTGTAGCTTCGCAGAAAACGTAGTCGGCAATAGGACGCCTTGGCGGCCCACCATTGTTCTGCATTACTTTGATTACCTACTTTAGTCTTATAAACAAGGAATAAGAGTACAAGGAGCCAAACAACAACTCTACTTTAACACACGTTATTGTATAAAATGCGCGTAAGGAATTCAAAAGTTGCGGGAGTTCAAATATTCCACTTAAAACCTAATTGGAACATTCCAAAGAAATTGCTGCTGACCGATGTAAAGATGACTCCATTCTCGCACACGGCGTTGTAGCCTTTGAAGGCTTCTTCGTACTTGTATCGAATGGCGCCAAAGTTGGCGCCAGAGCCTGCGGGAAGCGCCGACGCCGGCAGCTCGCGGAGCGCCGGGCAATCAGCGCTAGCCGCCGTCACTGGCAACGGCGTTGTGGGGAGTCCAGCCACTGAAAAAATACATATCATATATTGGAGTTTTTTTAAGGAATAATTTCTTAAATAAACAAAGTAAAATTAAGCATACCCGGCGTCGCACATATGAGAGTGAGACGTGACGAGGCTGGCGTCCACATCTGATTCGCCGCGCATACCAAAGGCTCCAAAGTTCTGTCGAAGCCAGTGGCCGTGTCGGCTTCATCCTTCAAAATAGCAAAAAATATGCAGCCGTTTGGATTTTTCTGTTTTTTTTACACTATTCTTAGTAAGGGAAGGAAAGATTTGACTGATTTTTCTGACATAGTCGATGAGTGTATCCATGCCGTCGCACTTAATTGAGCACGGTGTGAGCACGGGCTGATAACAGAATTCATCCTTGGGGCAATAGGTGAAGAAAGCCGGCGTGGGCGTTTCGGCCACCGAAGGACACGCGCACCTTGCTGCAAAGAGGATCCGTTTGAATTCTCTCTTTCACTGTCCTTTCAATTAAACGGGAAATGAAGGATTGTTTAAAGCATCCTGAGTCCCGTAGGAAATATTGGTGACGAGCATTGTGTTTAGAATTTCGGCAATTTGGCGACATTACTTTTGAAATAGTTTGTGCGAGCAATGTCTATTTGGGTGCATAGTTTTGATGTTTTGTTATTAATGCTCTTACTGCTGGGTAAAGCAGGTAAGCAGGTTTGTTCAAATGTTATTTAAGATCGCCCATCTCGCACAGCAGCTTGCGAAGATCAAGCATTTTTAAGCTGCTGATGATAAGGATCTTCACTTCGACAACTTTTGGCTAATAATAAGCTATCAAGCGCGGAACAATAGTATATTTACTACGAAGCTGTTTTCGTACGCTTTTTTCATTGTTTTATTGTGCTTATGGTTAGAATGATTTCTCAACCACATCCGATGCAGAAAATTTAAATTTAAAACGAAATATTTGTAATTCCTTAAAATGAAATGTAGATTCAAAAGGTCTTCTTTAAAATACAATTTTATGCGCAGTAAACAGCTTCGGAAAACGACAAATTATATGTTTCTTCGGATACTTTCAAGCTGTAATGAATTCGAACTAGTTTCAATGTTAATATTTTATATTATTACTTTTAAAGGATCCTCATCTTGGCCTGACAATTAGCGCCGTTGAAGTTTCCTTTCCCTTCATTATGACAGCGTCTAGGATTACCATACTTATAATATTTGGTCCTAAGATCGTGAAAGAGCAGTATCTACTCGTGAAAGGTGTTTGTCATATTGCGCAGAGCAAATGGTGCAGAAAAATGTAAACGGATTATTGATTGCCCTCATCTTTCTTCCATTCATACAGCAAAGAACCGAGATGAGTTCTTTTCTCGCTCGCTCTGCTAACCGAGCCGGTTGAAAATGAAATGGAGATCTCTTATCTTTTAATTGGGTGCAATGAGGACAAATGCATTCCAACCATGAAGTGTTTGACTCATACATATAAGACGATGCCAACAAAAGAAAAGGTTTCAGTCAGGCCAAAATTTTGTGCCAGAGTTTAGGATATTCCACTAATTGTTATTTATGAGTATTGGAAATATAGTCAAATCAGCGTCCTGACAATTTTTCCTTTCGACAGGAACAGTAAACCTTTGAATATTCTAAATTCGTGAACATTCGCATATTGCTAATAAAACCAAATGTTTTTTTTGCATCGTCTAAATATAAACAATCTCTATCATGCAATCAGAGTTGCACTCCTGCAACCTTTAACGAAATTGGGGCATCAAAGTGCTGACCATGATTGCAGGTTTCATCCCAAATCTCCTAGACCTTATCATTTCGCGATTTCCCCAGGAGTTTTAACTGATCACCGCAATGGTGTCAAAATTGTAATTAAAGAAATATATATGTATTTTTATAAATAAACAAAAATATATATGTAATATAACTACCAAAATAAAAAATATTCTTAATTAAACCAACTTGAGGGGTCAGTAGGCTTCATTGGCATACACGCGTTTGTTAGTGGAGATAATAAGGATAGTAGTGAGATCGCAACGCATAATAACATCCTTAATTGCATCTGGAAAGAGACTCACCGAACGGCTCGGTGGATTATAAGTCGATGGCGAGAGGAAGCATTCACCGAAGACCAAGGCTAGTTTCACACCTTAACTCCGCCCCCCCCCCCCCGGTCTCGAGTCAAAACTTGCAAGACAGGGATATTTGGATATGGCCAGATAAGGCCTAAAGCAGGAACGAGAGCTTTTTTTGCGTTTGCCGATCTTATAGTTTGAGGTGGCTATCATGTCAATAATACAGGAGATGGGAGTGCGTCCTTGACTAAAGAACTGCTGGATATCAGCCTGCGCTAGTTAGCTTCATTTTTGGCCACTCCAGCGAACTGCCTCGGAGGCCGTATGCCCTCATTTTCGATCTTGCACCCCTATTTTTGTGTCAATTTCGTGCTTCTGACACGGAGAGAAGGGCTGTTTGAAATTAGCTTCACCTTTTGGCCGCACTGGATAAACCACCTGATGCGAGATGATAAAAACTGTATGAACCGATCGAAAGAGGAAGAAGGGACTTTCATGATCAGTCAGTTTAGATGGTTTTTTTTGTTAACTTTGATTGCGTTGTTCTCGATAAATCTGGTCACTACCTAAATGTTTAAATTGTAGACCGTGGTCAAGAGAGAAAAAAAGTTAACATCTGTACTTGCTAACATAAACAAGAATCACATAATCGTCAGATTTTGGCGCCAAAATCGTCTGCATTTCCCGTTCAGATTTCCTTGCCATGATTCGGGTGTCATAAAGGCAGACAAAAGAGGAGATGGAATGTGGACTACTCAACGATTATCCGAAATATGGTTAGAACTTACAAGACCTTTTGCACTCCAACCAGAACTTGATATCTCGAAATTCGACTCAGGAGTTAGCATACTTTCACTTTCCTTGCTAATTCTCTCGCTCTCTCCCTTCTCTCTCGTTCACTTTCTCTTCTTGATCACAAGGTTGGCTGATCACTCGAATAGTCCCGTCTTATTCAGCTGGTTTTTTGTGTGGTGGCGTCACTTGAATTGGATTTCTTCCTGACTAAAAATCACTTTATCGTCTTCAACATAAATAAAAGAACAAACTATATACAAAAGCGAATGAAAGTTTAGTAACTAAATTCACGCTCTCTCTCTCTCTTTCTCTCTCTCTCTTTCTATCTATACAACTAACATATATATCATAGTTATGAAAAAAGAAAAGAAAATCGATGAGCACCGAAGCATGAAGATCTCCACAAAAAGAGACATAGTTGTCGTGAAAGTACGTTAAATTTGCAACAAAGTAACATTCTTGAAACGGAATTTAAAGGTATCTATTTCACGCTACAAGTCGAAAAGCGACTCAAACCGGCAATAACACTATGTATATACACAAATTCACCAGGTTCACCGCGGAGTTCAGTTGGAATATTCCAATTTTGCAGTTCGAATATTACAATTCATACAATGAAAATCGGTAGTGAATGCGGTGAATTTGTGTATATACATAGTGTTATAGCCGGTTTGAGTCGCTTTTCGACTTGTAGCGTGAAATAGATACCTTTAATTTCCGTTTCAAGAATGTTACTTTGCAGCAAATTAAACATATGTACCTTCACGACAACTAGGTCTCTTTTTGTGGAGATGAGTGAATTCGTTAAGATTTGGCTGAAAATTGTATGATATGAAAAATAAATTAGATGCATAGAAATTCAATATTCGAATGCGATCAATATCGTGTCGAGCCGCGATTCGCCGCTGGTTTTCGCAGACGCGCATGGCATATTCGCATTAACAAGTCGAAGAGTTCCTCAAAATCGAACATCGTATACATCATACGAAAGCTAATTTTATGCTCTATGCGATGCATACAAAATGGTCCGCCGATTTTGCATTCTAACGCGTTCATTCGGCATTGAATCTGAGAACACGTAAAAAATCGATATTGAAAAATTTTCTAATTCTGTCTTGACAATTCTCTATCTATATTAAAATTTTCAAGTTTATTGATTTACTGTGCGAGAAGAAATGTTCACAAACATACGACCTATTCGGCTGCTTCAAAAAGATGCGCAGTTTTTCAACCCTTCATAACTTTTAAAACCACGTTTTTAAGCTTCAGGACCCATCCCAATCGATTCTCCGGGTCTGAATTAACCAATAAAAACTTTTAACCAGGGAACTGTCAGAAACCCTAAATTCCAAAAATTGTGATATTTTGCATATATATAGACCATCACATTGGATGGTTCGGAATGAAAAAAATAGGATCCGAATCCCGCTAGAAAGGTTTTTAGACCCACTTAAAGATGTGTGAAAATCTCATTCATGTGTGAGCTGCCACGTCAATAAACGTTTGAACACTTAAAGTATGTAAGAATGGCGCAGTGGGTAGCTATTCCGGCTATAAATTTTTGATCGAAAGTTCAAAGCCCCTTCGGCCCAAAAACTTTTGCTGATTTTATTTTTTATTCTTTATTCGCATACACGATGTTACTTAATGCTACACATTACAATGGCATAGATGCACTTATATGTAAAGCTAAAGAAAATTACAGAACAAAAAAACTTTAATGCGGCACAACATTGGCCTTGCTGCATTCTCTCAATGGAAGCTTTTATGCTAACCGGAATCATACTTGTGGTCCGTATCGTATGACGCAAAGATGACTTTAGTGTTAAGCTGGCAGTCGGCCGCATTGTACTTCTGGCTGCAGTCTGCCTTCACTTGTGCAACATACTCTTCCGGAATCGAGTATCCAAGGTCAACTGTCGAGCAAGTTAAAGATGATCTTACAACATTGTGTGTTATAAGATCATCTTCATGGCATTAACAAATATAATCACAGCCCTTCAAACCGCGCGGTTTACTGCTAGTCATTTTGGGCTTCTACGATACTCAAAATGAAAAGCGAGGGAAGAAAAGACGAGGATACTTACTTAAACCGTTGTTTTGATGATTTGTGTGGTCACTTCAGACAAACTTTATTGCAAAACAGAAAATTTTCTTTGAAAGAGCTGCTTGGTAGTAGTAAATTGAAGCTCCGAAATGCATGAGGACGGAAACGCGTTGGGAAATGCTCAACACAGGGGATGACCGCGCGTTTTCTCACTGGCTGTAGATTATGTCAAGAGAAGTTACCGTAATTATTGGCGTCATATCCATTGTTGAAGAAAATGCGCTCTAGAGGGGAGTTGACAACCGCGAATGCGTGCTTCTTAATCGAAGGGTTGAAGTACGCCCGAATTAGCTGTCGAGGAATCTCAAAAGGCAGAAATTTACATGCTAGCGCCATTTATATTTGTCTTCTTCTTTACACTCCTTATTCTAAGAGATTTCACATCTAGTCCCCGCTTGACTTCTATTTACCGGCAGAGTATGCGGTGGTGGAGTCGTCGTCGGTGTGGTGGCAGTTGGCCAGAGACAAAACATACTATTCTTCATAATATTAGCATTAGTAAATTCATAGTACTTGAGCCGATATCCTGAGTCGGCTGCCATGGGTTGGAAGTACATTACGTCTGTAATTACCAATATTTTAAAAGAATTCATGAAGTATGTATGCTGGCCTATAATTTTTTCTGTTAGCTGACTTTGAATTGTACGAAGAAAAAAAAAGAAAAAAGGATGTTACACAATATGCTCTTTTCAGTTTTTTCTCCTAATTCAACCTTTCCTAACGGGTGAATAGTAGGCATTGTAGCACTTGGCTCAGTCATCGCGACGCCAAGAAAAGGAAAACCATGATAGACGAGGATTTCCCATGTCTCGTCTGACAAAGGGCTTCGAATGGAAGAATAGTGCCAAGATAATAAAATTGGCTGATTGCTTTCTCTCAAAGGTGTCTTTGATGCTTACGGAGAACATGTTCCGCCCCGATGTACTTACAATTAGTCCGAAAGAAAACATCAGTTGGTATATCGCAGGCAAGTTCAACTTCCCTAATGTACTCGTTCGGAATCGTGTAGCCAAGGTCAACTGTTGAGGAAGTCAATGAGGAGTATTAAACATTGTTTGTGTTTGTGTGTTCGTGACAAATATGATATGCCAAGATAAGTTACCGCAATTGTTGGGGTCAAAACCATTGTTGAAGTGATCCCGTTCGAGCGGTGAGTTCACGACAGCGAATGCGTGCTTCTTGGTTGAAGGGTTATAATAGGCTCGCAGAAGCTGTCGCTGAGTCGGCAGCTCAATAGGAATTTGCATTTTAACTATTTTAATTTGACTGCGTATAGTCTAGTAGATTGTAAGAGCATCAACCCGCTTAGTTCTACTTACAGCTTGCTTGGGCGGTTCAGTCAAGTTGTCCGAGCACGCGGTGAGTGGTGCAAAGACACAGCAGAATGCATGTAAGGACGTGACGGTCGCTGCCGGATTTCACCATTCCTTGCGATTGTATTTTGACCACTTTATGCGTTTATATATGCAAGCAGCCATTAAAGTCTTCACATACATGGATTCTCCCCGAATTCCTTTTTATGGTCAATATGAATCTTCGTTTTGGGGAAGAATCAAACGTCGCATATGTCGACGGTGGCAATTAAACAAAATTTCTTTACAGAATTTCTTTAAGCAATATCTTTTCCATCTACATTAAAATGTTCACGCTAATTGCTTTACTGAAATGTTCTTAAACGTGCGCCCTACTCAACCACCTCAAAAAGATGCCAATTCTTCAACTCCTTATAACTTTTTAAAATGAATTTTTTTGGCTCCAAGACCAATCCAATTCGATTCTGCCGGTTTTACTTTACCTAGAAACAACTTTTATGCAATATCTGAGACCATGATTTTTCTAGGGCACCGAGCATTTTGATTCTCTCGCAAATCACGTCATATCTTCTTCTTCTAATAATTCATGCTATGTTACTTTACCACGTGCTGACTTATTCATGCCGGAAATAAAGTTAAAGTTAATATTAAGAGAGCCAATCTGAGAGGTTCGAGCAGGCCTCTATACAAGACATGTCGGGAACAAAATTATTTTTTTGATTTTTTATTCCTTCTAATGGCTTATGTAGCACCCTATAGAGATCCCAAAAAAATTGTTCCAAAAATTTTTTTCTGTTATTTCACCATGGATATGCACCGAAAACCCGAAAAAACTCAAATTATCATAACTTTGTTCGTTGTGGAGATATATTAATTTTGAACTGTTTATTCAATTCCTAATTGAAAGGCGCACAAAAGTCGTGTTAATCACTTTTTAAAAAATATTTCATTAAAGGCCTCATTTTGGCATTTTAATATTACGAGTGGTGCGTTTGAGGCACAACCCCCCCCCCATGTTAAAAAGGTGAAAGCACCACGTGAAATAGCGACATTTTAAACCCCTAATTAGATGCCTTTCATTCAGAAATCCGTACACCTTTTTTACTATTCTTTGACATGAAGCGCGCGAGTCGGTCAAAATGGCGCATTTTCGGCCACCAAGGCACCGTGCAAGCGCATTCATCGATCCATAACTGTGCTCAATGTCAATATTACAAAACCGTAAATATATCATCTTTCTCACGGAGATCTTCAAATGTAACATAGAGCTCTCACGGAGATCTTCAAATGTAACATACATACTTTTATTGAAAAGTTTCAATTTATATGGGAAATTTCGTTCTGTACAATTAGAAGGCTTAAAAAACTACTTTAAATACATTTTCGCTGTCGTGTCGAGCCGCGATTCGCCGCTGGTTTTCGCAGACGCGCATGGCATATTCGCATTAACAAGTCGAAGAGTTCCTCAAAATCGAACATCGTATACATCATACGAAAGCTAATTTTATGCTCTATGCGATGCATACAAAATGGTCCGCCGATTTCGCATTCTAACGCGTTCATTCGGCATTGAATCTGAGAACACGTAAAAAATCGATATTGAAAAATTTTCTAATTCTGTCTTGACAATTCGATAAGGCAATATCTTTTCTATCTATATTAAAATTTTCAAGTTTATTGATTTACTGTGCGAGAAGAAATGTTCACAAACATATTCATCGATCCATAACTGCGCTCAATGTCAATATTACAAAATCGTAAGTATATCATCTAAGAGCTCTCACGGAGATCTTCAAATGTTACATACATGCTTTTATTGAAAAGTTTCAATTTATATGTGAAATTGCGTTCTGTACAATTAGAAGGCTTAAAAAACTACTTTGAAAACATTTTCGCCTGTCTAAACATACATCATAGAAAGAGGATGAAATTTGCTACAAGATGAACCCCTTTCAATGGAATTCCATGCATACGATCTTCTGTCATAAGTCATAAAAGTCGTGCCAGTAGCGTCGCTGTCATTTTGCCCAAGAATTCACATTTTAGGTTATTCGAATTAGAATATTCCAAATTCGAATTAGAATATTCCAATCATTTTTTCTACAGTTTTTCCATAAGGCCTTGCTATCTTATTCTTATGACTTATAACAAAAGATCGTATGCATGGAATTCCATTGAAACAGGTTCATCTTGTAGCAAATTTCATCCTCTTTCTTATGATGTATGTTTCGACAGGCAAAAATGTTTTTAAAGTGTTTTTTAAGCCTTCTAATTGTACAGAACGAAATTTCCCATATAAATTGAAACTTTTCAATAAAAGTATGTATGTAACATTTGAAGATCTCCGTGAGAGCTCTTAGATGATATACTTATGATTTTGTAATATTGACATTGAGCGCAGTTATGGATCGATGAATGTGCTTGCACGCTGCCTCGGCGGCCGAAAATGCGCCATTTTGACCGATTCGCGCGCTTCATGTCAAAGAATTGTAAAATAGGTGTACGGATTTCTAAATGAAAGGCATCTAATTAGGGGTTTAAAATGTCGCTCTTTCACGTGGTGCTTTCACCTTTTTAACATGGGGGGGTTTTTGTGCCCCAAACGCACCACTCGAAATATTAAAATGCCAAAATGAGGCCTTTAATGAAATATTTTTAAAAAGTGATTAACAACATTTTTGTGCGCTTTTCAATTTGGAATTGAACAAACAGTTCAAAATTAATAGATCTCAACAACGAACAAAGTTATGATCATTTGAGTTTTTTCGGGTTTTCGGTGCATATCCATGGTGAAATAACAGAAAACAATTTTTGGAACAATTTTTTTGGGATCTCTATAGGGTGCTACATAAGCCATTAGAAGGAATAAAAAATCAAAAAGATAATTTTGTTCCCGACATGCCCGTGCTCGAGTCTCTCAGATTGGCTCTCTTAATAAGACTATTATCTTCATTTTTGATTAAAAAATTAAATTTTTCAGCCAACTTTTGGATAATTCACACATTTGCACAAAAGAAGACCTAGTTGTCGTGAAAGCGCGTTAAATTTGCTACAAAACAACCTCCTTAAAACGAAAATTAAAGGTACCTATTTTTCGTTACGAATGGAAAAGCAACACAAACTCGAGAAAACACTATGTATATTCACCAATTCACCGTATGAATTGGAATATTCGAATTCAGCATCATTCGAATATTTCAATATTCCGGTGAAAATTCACGGTGAACGCGGTAACAGCAAAAAATAGTTACCTCTAATTTTCTTTGAAAGTAACTTATGTAACGTGAAATTTTACGCACTTTCCGAATATCCATATTTCATTTTGTGCAAATGACCGTAATGTGGTAATTTTAGAAATAAAAAGTTTCGGGGCCGCATTTTAGGACGAAAATTCAATTTCATGAAATCGATCCCCGGATAAGATTGAAGCCCTTTTAAAGCGCTATCGAATGATGTATTAATCATGAAGAAAAACTACATGTGAACAAAGTTATGAGATATGTCATTTCTGTTCACCGAATCAAACAAAAGTCCCCACTGCAGGCCGTGCTCGCAAGTTACTGACAGGCTGTCTTAACCATCAGAAATGTCGGTTCGCAAGACGATCTCGCAAGTTGAAGGACCACAAAAATCCTTTTCATGACATAAGCGATTATGTGTAGACCGTGGTCAAGAGAAAGAAAATAAGTTAACATCTGTACTTGCTAACATAAACAAGAATCATATAATCGGCAGATTTTATGCCATTCCCGTACAGATTTGCTGTCCATGATTCGGGTGTCATAATGGCAGACAAAAGGGAGATTGAATCTAAACTACTCAATAGTAATCCGCAATTTGGTTAGAACTTACAAAATCTCATGCATTCCAAGCAGAACCGGATATCTCGAGGTTCATGACAGCAGTTAGTATACTTTTACTTTTCTTGCTTTAGCTCTCTCGCTCTCACTTTCTTTTCTTGATTGCAAGTTTGGCTGATCTCTCGAATAGTCCCGTCTTTTTCAGCTGATTTTTTTATGCGATCACGTCACTTTAATTTGATTTCTTAGTGACTAAAATCCATTTATCATTTTCAACACAAATAAAAGAGCAAGCTGCATACAAAAGTAAATGATAGTTTAGTATCTATCCAAATTCTCGCTCTCGCTCTCTCTTTCTATCTACTAACCATTAAGACTAACAACTAACCTACATATCATAGTAAGAAAGAAAAGAAAATCTATTAGCACCGAAGCATGAACAAAGCACTGGAAGTGACTCTTTGCGGTCGCCGAGATGGCTACATGCACTCCATCATGGTAACTTGATAATCTGCTACCATGGGGCCACCATCGGTGAGGGCTGGGACCGCCATAAGATTCGCTTCGTGGCACCTAATTGCCGTCGCCGTTCCGGTCGATGTACCCGGCTGAACAGAGAAAAAATTTTGGACGTTCTGAATAATTCGGATTCCTTATGTTGATGTCGTAGGGAGGGAGAGGGAGAGAGAGAAAGAGAGAAAGAGAGACTGAGAGATGGAGAACGATAAAGAGGAAGAGAAAGAGAAATAAACGAAACGCTGCACCGACCGAATTTTTGCACTTCGCGTAGCAGGCGCCGTTAGAAATCTCGAACATGAGCGTTGCTGTGTTCAAATTGGTAAAGCACGGTTTACAGGCAACATCGAGAACTTCATGTCGCCTGAATTCTTGCTTTATCAATTCTTTTCTTAAAGTTAGTGCGTGTGTGTTAAATAAAATCTATCTTCATAAATAGAATTTCGACAGCCACATTATAAAATAATAAAAAAAATTTTTTCCGTTTGATTTGAAATATATAAAAAAACTACCATTGTAAACGACATTTCAACATCGTCAATACGATGGATCCAGGAATCGGTGCCGCTGCATGTCGCAGCGAAGCCTTGGGCTGGTGTCATTGGCATCGCCTATAAGAACTTATGTTGAAAGCATTTAAGGATTATAGATAAGTAGTCAATAAACTTGCGGGTTATTTGAAACAAAGAATAAGTTTTGAAAAATCCACAAATGTATTTACATTTGTGATTAGGACGCCCTTTGAGCAAGTGGCAATGTATTTGTTCCCGTCGTAGAAGTAGCGGATGTTGGCGAATTGGCCATTGCTTAACGGCATCATCTTCAATTCCTTCAGATCCCCACATCCTTCAATTTCTGGCATCATCGGTTTCGTCGGGAAATTCGCCGCTAAAACATGGCGTATTAATTTTGGGATAAATATATTTTGTGCTAAATCAATTTAAAATCAACTTGAATTCTTGCTCTGAAAAATTCTTACCGTTTTCGTTGACGCACAGCTGGGAAAGGCCAATAGGCGGGCTGTAGGAGCCGTCCCGCTGACACTTTGGCATGCCCGCAATGGCTGTCGACCATTGCATCGCATCCACCTGTGGTAGTCCATTGTGGATAATTGGGCGAAACATGTTCGAAAGAAATGTTCTGCGCCAATACTTTTCCATCGTGCTATGATTACGCTGCGGACATAGAGAAAAAAAATGCATGAAAACAGGGAGTACAGGAGAAAATGTGATCCGCCTTCAGCACAGAATAAATATTAGTAAAGCAGGAGGAATGATTCTATGCTATGCAACCAAACAGATCAACGCACATATTTGATGAGGCTATCGGTTCCGACGCAATTAATTCGGCACGCATTCGCACGAGGAAGGTAGCAGAAAAAGCCCATGGGGCAGATGATGGTGCTCGTAGGTGGCGTAGGTGGTTCACATTTACACTCTTCTGAACTGTTAATGTTTGATTAGTGGTTAATGTAATAAAATAATTATATACATGTATATATATTTATATTATATTAATCACAATGAATTCAGTAAGAAACGACAAATAAAAAAATTAAACATTTCTATAGAAAACAGATCCTTTTAATTCCTGACCGCAAATAACTGCATCCATTATGGTTGTCGCGAAATCCGGCGTCTTCCACATCATGGACTTGCTCTCGCAAGTGTAGCCATCGATTGCCATCTACAAAAGAAGCGATCAGCTGGACTATGTACATAAGATGATGTCAAACTAAGATGTGCCGTAACTGTTTGCTCCGTGGACCCTAATTATCACTGCAAGTTCAACGCGCTTACAGCTGAGTCGAACGCGATATAGATTATTTCTGTGCGACATCTGGGGCCGAGATACAGACCATTTGAATTCGACATTTTCCCCTCCCATCTATTTTACGCCAAGGACTTACAGATCAGAGACATCTATAGTTCTCGAAGAGCCTAGAGACCTTAGATATATAAAAGATGCTCTAGAAAATTCTAAATACCTTGTCAGTAGTATATAAAAGGGCGTTTCTGGCGCACAAAAGTGCCCAGTCGATTTTTTTAAAATATACCATTTACATACCATTTCATACCAGAAACCAAAGAAAAGTGACCAAAAATGTGAAAAAAGTACCGAAAAGTTGTATAATTTTGGTAAATCCAGGTCAAAATAACATGTAAAATGAGTAGCCCACTTTTGGAAAGTGGGCTCTTTTCATCAGAAACTGATGAAAACATGTTGTTTTCATCTCAAGAATAGAGCCGTCTTCTTGCCGAAGGCCAATCGAGAAGACCTTGCTCTCGATTATCCTCTCTTCATCTGCTGCGAAGGTAGTCATCTTCAGGATGGTTGTCCGTTTCGGCTGCAGTTGAAGAGTTCCTGCTAAGTCATCTGAGATGAAGCTTCCTTGGCTGCCAGAGTCAAGGAATGCAGTTGCTTCATGTTCCTCTCCAGTTTCGAGGTTGATCAGAGTGACTGGTGTTGTCAGAAGGACCACATCCTTCTCCGTTTCGGCGGCGCATGCTGTCGTTGTTCGTGAGGGGGCCTGCCACGCGGGACTTCTTGGTTGCTGTGCCTTGCTTGAGATGCAGAGGCTGGTGTGGTGGAGTTGATCTCCACAGTTGAGGCATCGGAATCTGCTCGTGCATTTGTCCGACGAATGTCTGTTGCTTAAGCAGCGTAGACATAGCTTCTTTGCTTTGGCTTGCTCCTTCCGTTCTCTCATCGTTCGGAATTTGTTGCAAGAAGCTGCATGATGATCTTCGGATTCGCACAGCCGGCATATTCTTTTCCATGCAGTCTGTTTGGCTTTCGAGTACGATCCTGGTTTCCATTCCTTCGTTTGAGGGATAGCAGCAACGGACACTTTCACTCTCAACTGATCCTCTATCTCTGTGACAGCTCGTCTATCCCGAACTTCTTCGAGGCAAAAGCTGAGCATTCCCATCACGGTCCATTCTTCATTCCTCACAGCTGCTCTCCTTTTCTCTCGGATGCACGCAGTCAGCAGCCAGGAAGGGAGGCGTTCTTGAATTGTTAAGACCATCTGCTCATGTTCGATGTCCGCTCCTGTCTCCGTGAGTTGAAGGCATAGCTTCGTAAGCTCGCGAATGACGACTCTTGCTCCCGAAATTGATTCGTCCGGTTTCTTGACTCTGCGGATCAATGAGTGTAATCGTGTCCGGTTGACTGTCATGTCGCCGAATTCCTCTTCAAGTGTTGCTAACACATCAGAGTATGCACCGTTCACGACAGAATATCCCGCAATGACGTCTTTCGCTGGACCCGTAATCGCTGACATGAGATATCTCAGCTTTTCAATCTCGGGTATCGGTTGCGAGTCGATGGTTGAACGGAAAAGCTGTATGAAGCTCCTCCAGTCATTCATGTTTCCATCGAATTGGGGGATTTGCAATAGTGGGAGACGGGGGATGCGCGAGTCTTGATTATGGTCCGTGTGATAATGCCTTGCAAAGACTGACCGGGGAGGAGCAGTTGCTTGATTGCCTTGTGTTGCTTGTTCGCCGGAAGCATTGTCACTTAAGCTGGCTACCGAGCCTTGACTTTGGATTTGTTTGGCGGATGAGAGTAGAGTACGCTCGTTGGTTTTGAGGAGCTGCATCGTCTCTAGCGCCCTGTCTAGAATTGCTGTGACGCCGTCATCACCTGCTTCTTTCTTGGCTTTTGCATCGTTTTGAATGACTTGTTGATCTTTTGAGAGACGGTCAATAAATTCATCCCAAGATGTCATTGCTGACAAGAGCTGTTCACGTAGAACTTGTATCGAAGCGAGTGAAGAAGTTGTTACCTTTGCGAGAGAGTCGATCTCTGACTGACTGATTGAATCGTTGTCGAAGTCGATTGCCTCTGCATCGTTGAGTTTCTTTTTGAGTTTTTGCAGCAGCGAGTCCACGTTGGACAAGATTGTTTTTGACATTGCTGGAACAGCTGTGTCTCTGACTTGGCGCTCCAGGATTCACGCGTGCCGACGCACCAGTTGTTGCGAGCAAGAAGACAGGTATCCTTTATTCTCCTCAAACTTGGGTAATTAAACCGTTCATCTCAAACATAAAATCGAAATGAAGAGAGAAAAATGAATAATAAGTGTTTGACTTCTCCTTTAAAAGCACGATAGAAAGCATTCCAGACATTCTGTCTTCTATCACAATATCAAGGAAAGAGGAGGAGATGGTGATTCATATAGACCTTTTCATATGTCTGGCAGAAGAGAAGGGTGAAAAACAACTCATCTAGAATTCTTTTCCTTTACCAAAAATAGATGAAGCGGAGGAATGATTCATTAGTAAGTTGGGGGAAAAGAACTTCCTATACTCGGCACTTGCCGATGTAAAATATCTCATTGTCGGATTTCAAGTGAAAAGAGAAAATAATTATAAGAATTCAGCAAGATTTGATAATTGTAATTTACAATCAATTTATGTAGAATTAAATTCAGAAAGATATCCTAATCAATGTCAAACGTTTAATTTTGAAAATCATAATGCCGTTCAATTATATCACTTTGCAAAAAAGTTTAAGAAAAACTATTATGAAACTAAAAAAGAAAACCCTTTTCTTGAAGAGGATCTTTTTTATTATTATTACCCAATTATTGTGTTGGATGTTAGTAAACAAAGAGAAAAATAAGAGCTTCAATACCTAACATTAAACTTTCAATGTCATTTTCAACACCTATCAAAGCTGAAACAATGTGCTATTGTTTAACATTAAGTGAGAATATTGTTGAAATTGATAATAACTTAAACTTAAAACTAAAATATTGATTCCAAATAAATCACTTAAAAATTATTTTTTCTATAAATGGGTGTCTTTAATCACGTTGGAGAAAACAACGAAAAAAATATAGAAACTATTGAATTAGTTGCAGAACCATTAGTGACTAAAACATCAAATAACGAAATTTCACAACCAAAATTGCAAAATGAGAAAGAACGATTAAGTAAAGAAAATAAAGCATATATTGCTTGGTTATTGAGAAATAAACCTGTAGAAGAAAATAAGAAACCTGATGAAAACAAGAAACCAGGAAGATCAAAAAAAATATCTGAAGAAGAAAAAAGACATAGAGATTTATGGATCATTTCAGATGAAAAAACTGGATCTGGTTTCAAAGAAATATATTTGAAGTAAAACATCATTATGAAAAAAAACATAAAACAAAATAAAAACAACATGTTTTCATCAGTTTCTGCTGAAAAGAGTAGCCCACTTTTGGAAAGTGGGCTCTTTTCAACATGTTTTACAACAAAACAAAAGTAAAGTAAAACATCATAATGAAAAAAAAAACAAAAACATAACAAAAAGCCATGTTTCGTATCACACTTCTGCTGAAAAGAGCCCACTTTCCAAAAGTGGGCTACTCATTTTATATGTTATTTTGACCTGGATTTACCAAAATCATACAACTTTTTGGTACTTTTTTTACAATTTGGGTCACTTTTCTTTGGTTTTTGGTATGAAATGGCATGTAAATGGTATATTTTAAAAAAATCGACTGGGCACTTTTGTGTGCTGGAAACCCCATTTTATATACTACTCAAATAAATTCAGATTCAAACGCTGCGAATCGCGGTTTTTAGGGCGTGCAAAATCGCACGAGAGAATTTGACAAATCTTGAGATTTGTTCTCGCCGTCCCCACTTCTCCCTGTTTCATGTGAGTTCGTCTAGCCCTAATGAAGGATCTTCCCGAGTCCTACCTGCGTGACCTTCGTTGAAAGCTGAGTCCGTTGGAGTGCAACCATAGGGCAGGGAGCTGGTAATGGCCCGCGTTGTCACTCTAGTAAGAGTACGGGCCTTTACTAGCTCCACATTCGTACTTAGCTATCACGATAATTTATGAACTTTTCATGATAGTTCAAAATTTGGGATATATGATCAAACTATCCAGAAATCGCTTGCAAGCCAATGTGATAGATCTCATCTGGAAGCTTCCATGCCACCCCGATTACCCTAGTTTGAGGTATGTATGCGGCACCGCCCCCTTCTCTTACGCTTTTGCATGAACATCTCTCGATGTTCTCGCATGTACCGAAAATTCAGAAAACTTTTACGGATATCTCAGTAATGTTCCCCCGGCAATGGAGCCTCTAGAACTTTTGCGGAAACGCCACCTTCTGCCCTTGGCGATATAAGAATAATAACGTATGAAGTTACAGACAAGTTCCCATGAACAACTTCACTTCCACACAACTCTTCATGTGACCACGGGCGGGGAATCGTCCTTTTACTGTGTCGTTCCGTAGGGAGCCGAGGAATCTTGGTGACAGATTGTTAAATGTGGGAGAAGTTCAGGTTGATGCAGTGCGTAGGAGCCAGTGGAAGGGATGCGGGTTGTGGGAGGAAGCGAAAGAGCAGACCAGGAAGGAAATTGGAAGAATTAAGGGTAATGATGAAAGAAGGAACCGAGCGAATGAGAAAAAGAAATGTCAAAGGAAAAGTGAGAGAGTGCTGGAGAGAGTTCCATCATGTGCATTATCAGTTTCCGCAAAGCCAAACCATTCGAACGAGTGTGACCGGCGATGTTTCTGTTGGGAACGCCTTCAATGTCGACATCAACTTTTACCATTCTTTTGAGACAATGTAAAATTGTTCATAGCTACTAGTAGGTGACAAAGTTTTGAACGACTTCTCATAGCTTTCTGCAACACTACAGTAAGACTGACAGATTCGTGCGTTCTGGAAAGCTATCCAGTGACTAATTCAGCATTTAGCAGTAACATTTTATCAATTAGCACTATATAATTAATTGATGAATTTAAAGCAATTAACATTTATTTGTATCAGTGAGATCTACGGTACAATTCAATAACGCAATGAGAAGTGTCGTCCAAAACCTCGTTCAAACCTTGCTATTGAATAGTGCCTATGAACAACTTAACGTCGCCGCTTTCAACGAAACGTTATAACAATTCTTCTAAGAAGTAAAAGTAGATGTCGACACTGAAGGAGTTCTCAACCAACGCATCACCGGTCACACTTGTTCGAATGATTCGCCTCAACTGACAATTCACATGAAGAAGAAAGAGAAGATATAGAATGGGAGAGATGATTAACAAAGAGATCTTGAACATCATCTCGGTCAATCTAAGTAGAAAAAAAGGTACTGGCTATCTATTTTCATTTTCTTCTGAAACTCGCAATGCTCAACCTACCTTTTCTTTTCGGTCACAGCTCAAAGCAACGCCCACTTCATTTTGCCTTCATTCAGAAAATATTTGTCTTTCGCCTTTGATGCTTGAAATGCAGAGTTTGCCTCTCCTCATCTTCTTAATCTCTCACTGCTCTTACATCATGTGAGAGAGAGAGAGAGACTGAGAGAGAGAGAGAAAGAGATAGAGAGAGAGGGAGAGGGAGAGAGGGAGAGAGGGAGAGAGGGAGAGAGAGAAAGAGAGAGAGAGAGAGAAGAGAGAGAGAGAGAGAGAAAGAGATAGAGAGAGAGGGAGAGAGGGAGAACGAGAGAGAGAGAGAGAGGAAGAGAGAGAGAGAGAGAAAGAGAGAAAGAGAGAGAGAGAGAGTGAGAGAGAGAGAACGAGAGAGAAAGAGAGAAAGAGAGAGAGGGAGAGAGAGAGAGAGGGGGAGAGGGAGAGAGAGGGAGAGAGAGAGAGGGAGAGATAAATTGGCAAGAGGAACTCTTTTCTTTACAGTTGTCAATAAAAGGAGGTATCCGGGGAATAATTAACCTGTGTTTTCTTTATGTGGATAAGTTCATCTTTGCGTAAAACATACAGTCCCGCCCAGGATCTTGGTACCAAGGAGGGATCAGATGCATAGGAGGGATCCAAATGCATCCTCGTTAATAACAATTGTTCAAGGGAAAATAAAAATATTTTAAATGGTACATTAGGTTGCTAATAGAGAGGGGATGCTACTGTTAAAAAATCGATAATTTCTTATCATTTGATAAGCAGTTATCAGTTTTTGGTTATAAAAAATTTCATTTTTAATGTTTTTCAAAGAACTGATAACTTCTTATCAAATGATAAGAAATTATCGATTTTTTAACAGTAGCATCCGCTCTCTATAAGCAACCTAATGTACCATTTAAAATATTTTTATTTTCCGTTGAACAATAGTTATTAACGAGGATGCATTTGGATCCCTCCGATGCATCCGATCCCTCCTTGGTACCAAGATCCCGGGCGGAACTGTATATCCAGAAAGTTTGAGCGATTTTCTTTCACAACATTCTGAGCAATAGTAATGTGAAAACTGGCGGGTAGAGAATTAGCTACTGTAGGTCATAGCCGCCCTCCTATTTTTGACAGGCAAATTTTTGAGCGCGCGCATTCAAAGTGGTTCTCTAGCGCTACTGTATAACTATTCGCCGGATACTTCCTTTAAAAAATAGATCATGGGTGCTTGAGGATGTTTATACATTCATTCTTTCTTACAAAAAATTATTACGACAATAAAAAACAAATGAGTTCCAGTTGTTTATAGAAACTAATATATCGAATACATCTCGATGGATGTATGTTTCTTGAGACATCTCGCTAGCCAGCGCGCTCCTTTTCGTAGATTTTGTGGCCTGAAATCATCGAGCTGAATGCTTATAAATATATTCACAGTTGACGATTAAGGCAACATCGCCGAAGCAAATAAAAGCTGACGAATCCACTTTTTAGTGCTTGCGAAATAGCACATGATAATTAAGGATGTAGAGCCATCACTTTTTTTCTTTTCTACGGATATTTTTTCCTTGGAACTAATTAGGCAAACTGACAGTTGCCGCACGTCTTTGGGCACCAGAGTATTCCTGCTGGATACGGAGTCATGTCTGTTTCATGTGCATTCCAATAATCACACCTAGAGGGATCGCGACCACAGCTGTAATGTTAGAATAAGCGTGTATGTATTATG
The DNA here is from genome assembly GCA_945643635.1 of Allodiplogaster sudhausi. NCBI lineage: Eukaryota > Metazoa > Nematoda > Chromadorea > Rhabditida > Diplogasteridae > Allodiplogaster > Allodiplogaster sudhausi. Next base: position 3,227,937 of record CALZFC010000349.1, read on the forward strand.
TATGTATATACAGATCAATATACATAGATATTTACATACAGCCTACCGCAAGAACATCATTTTTTTCTGAATTCTTAGTCTCTCGCCTACCATATTTTCGCTATAAGTGCCACTCATTCCCCCCCCCATTGAAAAGGTCATTGAAAATAGTACACCTCCCTGTAATTACGGTGATGATTCCATTCAAGCCGTGCTATAAATTTCTTTTTTTTAAAGAAATAAAATGAAATGTTGTTATCAAACATGTAGGCATTGGAAAATAGTACCCTCCCTCTAATGGTGCCCCCCTCTGGGAAGAGCATTGAAAAATAGTACCCCTCGGACACTATTAAAGAAATACTTCATTGATTCTAATAGATCCACAAAAAATTTTCTCCTTTAAATCAATACATCGCATACAAAGCATCATTAATTATTTGCGCAACTAAATCTTTTTCTTTATGTTCACTAACCTGTAATACGAGTAGTCGATGCACGTTGTAGAAGGTAGTGTGAAGCAACCTGCAAATGCTCGCTTACGTCTTAAATTAGAGCGATAACTGAAATACCTTCTGTTGTGGAGTTATGTGTATATAAGTAGAATACGTGACTTTAGGATAAAAGGGAAATTAGGAATAATTACACCTACACTATTTCTTGCCTAGAGTAAATCCCATTGTAAGCAGAGGACTACATCTTCCTTCCCTATATACATAAACCCCCTCCTTCCCATGTATAAAGTGTTATACGTGTTCTTCTCTGGTGTTCCGCATCGCATCAACTTCATATCAAGACTCTCGGATCTCTGCGGTTGGTCGTCGCTCTCTCTGTACCCCCTCCTTTCAGCTTCCGGCGGTGTTCGGAAGAGGAGTGAGGATAAGGAAGAAGGATTAGGAAAGGAGTACGACCAGCGAGAGATTTAGGTGAGAGAGATAAAAGAGTCCCGGAGGACTCGTGAGAGATACATCAAGAGATTGCTAGCGAGAGCGTCTCGCCGTACGATATGTGGCGCTTGTGTGAGAGGCCAGTTTGGTGATTGCGAGAAAAATTTGTAGTCTATCCTTTTCTGGCGAGGACAAATGATTACAACTCCTTCTATCAGAAAGAATGAGAGTGCGCATGGGGAGAAATTTTAAAAGGAGTGATGAAGTCTCTCCTTAAAATCTACAGTTCTGCGCGGGCAAAATACGGTTTTTCTCCTCAGCCCCCTTCAGGACGCATTCATAGTTTTCCTTGCGAAGCTTTGGCCGGATAACATTAGAAAAACAAATTACCACATCTCCTTGGACAGCTCCCTTAATAATTTTATTTAAAATTTATAAAATAATGGTTGTTCCATAAAAGTTGAATAAATTTCATTTGAGTTTCGTACTTCTTTAAATTGTTTAATAGTTTATATTTACAACAATGAAAATACTATAAACATCTAATATTGTTTAAGTATCTGATTTAATGTTAGAAATCTCTATGCTCTCACTATATGCCATGATATAACTTCCATACTTTCGAAGCATTTTCAAAAGTAGTTGCGCAAATAATTAATGATCCTTTGTATGCGATGTATTGATTTAAAGGAGAAAATTTTTTGTGGATCTATTAGAATCAATGAAGTATTTCTTTAATAGTGTCCGAGGGGTACTATTTTTCAATGCTCTTCCCAGAGGGGGGCACCATTAGAGGGAGGGTACTATTTTCCAATGCCTACATGTTTGATAACAACATTTCATTTTATTTCTTAAAAAAAAAAAAAATTTATAGCACGGCTTGAATGGAATCATCACCGTAATTACAGGGAGGTGTACTATTTTCAATGACCTTTTCAATGGGGGGGGGGAATGAGTGGCACTTATAGCGAAAATATGGTAGGCGAGAGACTAAGAATTCAGAAAAAAATGATGTTCTTGCGGTAGGCTGTATGTAAATATCTATGTATATTGATCTGTATATACATACATAATACATACACGCTTATTCTAACATTGCAGCTGTGGTCGCGATCCCTCTAGGTGTGATTATTGGAATGCACATGAAACAGACATGACTCCGTATCCAGCAGGAATACTCTGGTGCCCAAAGACGTGCGGCAACTGTCAGTTTGCCTAATTAGTTCCAAGGAAAAAATATCCGTAGAAAAGAAAAAAAGTGATGGCTCTACATCCTTAATTATCATGTGCTATTTCGCAAGCACTAAAAAGTGGATTCGTCAGCTTTTATTTGCTTCGGCGATGTTGCCTTAATCGTCAACTGTGAATATATTTATAAGCATTCAGCTCGATGATTTCAGGCCACAAAATCTACGAAAAGGAGCGCGCTGGCTAGCGAGATGTCTCAAGAAACATACATCCATCGAGATGTATTCGATATATTAGTTTCTATAAACAACTGGAACTCATTTGTTTTTTATTGTCGTAATAATTTTTTGTAAGAAAGAATGAATGTATAAACATCCTCAAGCACCCATGATCTATTTTTTAAAGGAAGTATCCGGCGAATAGTTATACAGTAGCGCTAGAGAACCACTTTGAATGCGCGCGCTCAAAAATTTGCCTGTCAAAAATAGGAGGGCGGCTATGACCTACAGTAGCTAATTCTCTACCCACCAGTTTTCACATTACTATTGCTCAGAATGTTGTGAAAGAAAATCGCTCAAACTTTCTGGATATACAGTTCCGCCCGGGATCTTGGTACCAAGGAGGGATCGGATGCATCGGAGGGATCCAAATGCATCCTCGTTAATAACTATTGTTCAACGGAAAATAAAAATATTTTAAATGGTACATTAGGTTGCTTATAGAGAGCGGATGCTACTGTTAAAAAATCGATAATTTCTTATCATTTGATAAGAAGTTATCAGTTCTTTGAAAAACATTAAAAATGAAATTTTTTATAACCAAAAACTGATAACTGCTTATCAAACGATAAGAAATTATCGATTTTTTAACAGTAGCATCCCCTCTCTATTAGCAACCTAATGTACCATTTAAAATATTTTTATTTTCCCTTGAACAATTGTTATTAACGAGGATGCATTTGGATCCCTCCTATGCATCTGATCCCTCCTTGGTACCAAGATCCTGGGCGGGACTGTATGTTTTACGCAAAGATGAACTTATCCACATAAAGAAAACACAGGTTAATTATTCCCCGGATACCTCCTTTTATTGACAACTGTAAAGAAAAGAGTTCCTCTTGCCAATTTATCTCTCCCTCTCTCTCTCTCTCCCTCTCTCTCCCTCTCCCCCTCTCTCTCTCTCCCTCTCTCTCTTTCTCTCTTTCTCTCTCGTTCTCTCTCTCTCACTCTCTCTCTCTCTTTCTCTCTTTCTCTCTCTCTCTCTCTCTCCTCTCTCTCTCTCTCTCTCTCGTTCTCCCTCTCTCCCTCTCTCTCTATCTCTTTCTCTCTCTCTCTCTTCTCTCTCTCTCTCTCTCTCTCTCTCTCTCTCCTCTCTCTCCTCTCTCTCTCTCCCTCTCTCCTCTCTCCCTCTCTCTCTATCTCTTTCTCTCTCTCTCTCAGTCTCTCTCTCTCTCACATGATGTAAGAGCAGTGAGAGATTAAGAAGATGAGGAGAGGCAAACTCTGCATTTCAAGCATCAAAGGCGAAAGACAAATATTTTCTGAATGAAGGCAAAATGAAGTGGGCGTTGCTTTGAGCTGTGACCGAAAAGAAAAGGTAGGTTGAGCATTGCGAGTTTCAGAAGAAAATGAAAATAGATAGCCAGTACCTTTTTTTCTACTTAGATTGACCGAGATGATGTTCAAGATCTCTTTGTTAATCATCTCTCCCATTCTATATCTTCTCTTTCTTCTTCATGTGAATTGTCAGTTGAGGCGAATCATTCGAACAAGTGTGACCGGTGATGCGTTGGTTGAGAACTCCTTCAGTGTCGACATCTACTTTTACTTCTTAGAAGAATTGTTATAACGTTTCGTTGAAAGCGGCGACGTTAAGTTGTTCATAGGCACTATTCAATAGCAAGGTTTGAACGAGGTTTTGGACGACACTTCTCATTGCGTTATTGAATTGTACCGTAGATCTCACTGATACAAATAAATGTTAATTGCTTTAAATTCATCAATTAATTATATAGTGCTAATTGATAAAATGTTACTGCTAAATGCTGAATTAGTCACTGGATAGCTTTCCAGAACGCACGAATCTGTCAGTCTTACTGTAGTGTTGCAGAAAGCTATGAGAAGTCGTTCAAAACTTTGTCACCTACTAGTAGCTATGAACAATTTTACATTGTCTCAAAAGAATGGTAAAAGTTGATGTCGACATTGAAGGCGTTCCCAACAGAAACATCGCCGGTCACACTCGTTCGAATGGTTTGGCTTTGCGGAAACTGATAATGCACATGATGGAACTCTCTCCAGCACTCTCTCACTTTTCCTTTGACATTTCTTTTTCTCATTCGCTCGGTTCCTTCTTTCATCATTACCCTTAATTCTTCCAATTTCCTTCCTGGTCTGCTCTTTCGCTTCCTCCCACAACCCGCATCCCTTCCACTGGCTCCTACGCACTGCATCAACCTGAACTTCTCCCACATTTAACAATCTGTCACCAAGATTCCTCGGCTCCCTACGGAACGACACAGTAAAAGGACGATTCCCCGCCCGTGGTCACATGAAGAGTTGTGTGGAAGTGAAGTTGTTCATGGGAACTTGTCTGTAACTTCATACGTTATTATTCTTATATCGCCAAGGGCAGAAGGTGGCGTTTCCGCAAAAGTTCTAGAGGCTCCATTGCCGGGGGAACATTACTGAGATATCCGTAAAAGTTTTCTGAATTTTCGGTACATGCGAGAACATCGAGAGATGTTCATGCAAAAGCGTAAGAGAAGGGGGCGGTGCCGCATACATACCTCAAACTAGGGTAATCGGGGTGGCATGGAAGCTTCCAGATGAGATCTATCACATTGGCTTGCAAGCGATTTCTGGATAGTTTGATCATATATCCCAAATTTTGAACTATCATGAAAAGTTCATAAATTATCGTGATAGCTAAGTACGAATGTGGAGCTAGTAAAGGCCCGTACTCTTACTAGAGTGACAACGCGGGCCATTACCAGCTCCCTGCCCTATGGTTGCACTCCAACGGACTCAGCTTTCAACGAAGGTCACGCAGGTAGGACTCGGGAAGATCCTTCATTAGGGCTAGACGAACTCACATGAAACAGGGAGAAGTGGGGACGGCGAGAACAAATCTCAAGATTTGTCAAATTCTCTCGTGCGATTTTGCACGCCCTAAAAACCGCGATTCGCAGCGTTTGAATCTGAATTTATTTGAGTAGTATATAAAATGGGGTTTCCAGCACACAAAAGTGCCCAGTCGATTTTTTTAAAATATACCATTTACATGCCATTTCATACCAAAAACCAAAGAAAAGTGACCCAAATTGTAAAAAAAGTACCAAAAAGTTGTATGATTTTGGTAAATCCAGGTCAAAATAACATATAAAATGAGTAGCCCACTTTTGGAAAGTGGGCTCTTTTCAGCAGAAGTGTGATACGAAACATGGCTTTTTGTTATGTTTTTGTTTTTTTTTTCATTATGATGTTTTACTTTACTTTTGTTTTGTTGTAAAACATGTTGAAAAGAGCCCACTTTCCAAAAGTGGGCTACTCTTTTCAGCAGAAACTGATGAAAACATGTTGTTTTTATTTTGTTTTATGTTTTTTTTCATAATGATGTTTTACTTCAAATATATTTCTTTGAAACCAGATCCAGTTTTTTCATCTGAAATGATCCATAAATCTCTATGTCTTTTTTCTTCTTCAGATATTTTTTTTGATCTTCCTGGTTTCTTGTTTTCATCAGGTTTCTTATTTTCTTCTACAGGTTTATTTCTCAATAACCAAGCAATATATGCTTTATTTTCTTTACTTAATCGTTCTTTCTCATTTTGCAATTTTGGTTGTGAAATTTCGTTATTTGATGTTTTAGTCACTAATGGTTCTGCAACTAATTCAATAGTTTCTATATTTTTTTCGTTGTTTTCTCCAACGTGATTAAAGACACCCATTTATAGAAAAAATAATTTTTAAGTGATTTATTTGGAATCAATATTTTAGTTTTAAGTTTAAGTTATTATCAATTTCAACAATATTCTCACTTAATGTTAAACAATAGCACATTGTTTCAGCTTTGATAGGTGTTGAAAATGACATTGAAAGTTTAATGTTAGGTATTGAAGCTCTTATTTTTCTCTTTGTTTACTAACATCCAACACAATAATTGGGTAATAATAATAAAAAGATCCTCTTCAAGAAAAGGGTTTTCTTTTTTAGTTTCATAATAGTTTTTCTTAAACTTTTTTGCAAAGTGATATAATTGAACGGCATTATGATTTTCAAAATTAAACGTTTGACATTGATTAGGATATCTTTCTGAATTTAATTCTACATAAATTGATTGTAAATTACAATTATCAAATCTTGCTGAATTCTTATAATTATTTTCTCTTTTCACTTGAAATCCGACAATGAGATATTTTACATCGGCAAGTGCCGAGTATAGGAAGTTCTTTTCCCCCATCTTACTAATGAATCATTCCTCCGCTTCATCTATTTTTGGTAAAGGAAAAGAATTCTAGATGAGTTGTTTTTCACCCTTCTCTTCTGCCAGACATATGAAAAGGTCTATATGAATCACCATCTCCTCCTCTTTCCTTGATATTGTGATAGAAGACAGAATGTCTGGAATGCTTTCTATCGTGCTTTTAAAGGAGAAGTCAAACACTTATTATTCATTTTTCTCTCTTCATTTCGATTTTATGTTTGAGATGAACGGTTTAATTACCCAAGTTTGAGGAGAATAAAGGATACCTGTCTTCTTGCTCGCAACAACTGGTGCGTCGGCACGCGTGAATCCTGGAGCGCCAAGTCAGAGACACAGCTGTTCCAGCAATGTCAAAAACAATCTTGTCCAACGTGGACTCGCTGCTGCAAAAACTCAAAGAGAAACTCAACGATGCAGAGGCAATCGACTTCGACAACGATTCAATCAGTCAGTCAGAGATCGACTCTCTCGCAAAGGTAACAACTTCTTCACTCGCTTCGATACAAGTTCTACGTGAACAGCTCTTGTCAGCAATGACATCTTGGGATGAATTTATTGACCGTCTCTCAAAAGATCAACAAGTCATTCAAAACGATGCAAAAGCCAAGAAAGAAGCAGGTGATGACGGCGTCACAGCAATTCTAGACAGGGCGCTAGAGACGATGCAGCTCCTCAAAACCAACGAGCGTACTCTACTCTCATCCGCCAAACAAATCCAAAGTCAAGGCTCGGTAGCCAGCTTAAGTGACAATGCTTCCGGCGAACAAGCAACACAAGGCAATCAAGCAACTGCTCCTCCCCGGTCAGTCTTTGCAAGGCATTATCACACGGACCATAATCAAGACTCGCGCATCCCCCGTCTCCCACTATTGCAAATCCCCCAATTCGATGGAAACATGAATGACTGGAGGAGCTTCATACAGCTTTTCCGTTCAACCATCGACTCGCAACCGATACCCGAGATTGAAAAGCTGAGATATCTCATGTCAGCGATTACGGGTCCAGCGAAAGACGTCATTGCGGGATATTCTGTCGTGAACGGTGCATACTCTGATGTGTTAGCAACACTTGAAGAGGAATTCGGCGACATGACAGTCAACCGGACACGATTACACTCATTGATCCGCAGAGTCAAGAAACCGGACGAATCAATTTCGGGAGCAAGAGTCGTCATTCGCGAGCTTACGAAGCTATGCCGTCAACTCACGGAGACAGGAGCGGACATCGAACATGAGCAGATGGTCTTAACAATTCAAGAACGCCTCCCTTCCTGGCTGCTGACTGCGTGCATCCGAGAGAAAAGGAGAGCAGCTGTGAGGAATGAAGAATGGACCGTGATGGGAATGCTCAGCTTTTGCCTCGAAGAAGTTCGGGATAGACGAGCTGTCACAGAGATAGAGGATCAGTTGAGAGTGAAAGTGTCCGTTGCTGCTATCCCTCAAACGAAGGAATGGAAACCAGGATCGTACTCGAAAGCCAAACAGACTGCATGGAAAAGAATATGCCGGCTGTGCGAATCCGAAGATCATCATGCAGCTTCTTGCAACAAATTCCGAACGATGAGAGAACGGAAGGAGCAAGCCAAAGCAAAGAAGCTATGTCTACGCTGCTTAAGCAACAGACATTCGTCGGACAAATGCACGAGCAGATTTCGATGCCTCAACTGTGGAGATCAACTCCACCACACCAGCCTCTGCATCTCAAGCAAGGCACAGCAACCAAGAAGTCCCGCGTGGCAGGCCCCCTCACGAACAACGACAGCATGCGCCGCTGAAACGGAGAAGGATGTGGTCCTTCTGACAACACCAGTCACTCTGATCAACCTCGAAACTGGAGAGGAACATGAAGCAACTGCATTCCTTGACTCTGGCAGCCAAGGAAGCTTCATCTCAGATGACTTAGCAGGAACTCTTCAACTGCAGCCGAAACGGACAACCATCCTGAAGATGACTACCTTCGCAGCAGATGAAGAGAGGATAATCGAGAGCAAGGTCTTCTCGATTGGCCTTCGGCAAGAAGACGGCTCTATTCTTGAGATGACCGTCAAGAGCACTCCGACAATCGTTGGAGCAGTGCGCGCAATCACGGAGCAACAGTTCCAACAGCAGCAACCTAAAGGAGTGTACACGAAGCCAACTCTCCTAATCGGATCAGATTACTTCTGGTCGATCATTCATCACAAAGACAAAACCCTCCCTTCCGGCTTGTCTTTGATCGACACAACTCTTGGACAGATCGCAACTGGATCCGCAGTAGTAGCAGCAGCGTTCCAAGATGATGCAATCACCATTGCCATCGCGAAAGAAGACAAGGTGAAAGAAGAAATTCTCAAGGCCATGCATTCTCTAGATTGTCTAGGCATCACAGACAGCCCTTTCGAAAAGGACGACGAAACCGCTGTGAAGCTGTTCGAAGACAGCGTGACAATCTCGACTGAGCCCGGAGAAGAAGGCCGTATCTATGTTGGAAGGAGAAGCACCCGAATCTCCCAACAAATCGAGGAATATGCTTCGGAAGGCTCAAATCTACCGTGAAGAACCTCACTGAGCAAGCACGCCTCGAGATGTACGACGAAGTCTTCAAAGAACAACTCCGCTCCGACGTCATTGAGAACGGCATCAACAATTCATGAAGCAGAATCGTAGTCGAACCAACAGAGCTCCAACGATTGGCGAAGTCGTGATAGTCGTCGATGAACTCAAGAAGAGAGATGACTGGCCACTCGGAAGAATCGTCAAACTACACGAAGGAACAGACGGAAACATCCGCACAGCTACAGTGAGAATGAAAAACGGGCGTGAGTTGAAGCGAAGCGTCACGCATCTTCTCGCACTTGAAGGAGAAGGAGATACGCTGCCAGCAGAAGTTACAGAAGAGGCAACCGATACGACGGTTGATGCAGCCGATGCAGTTGACAAAAGGGCACAAGAAAAGAATCAACCAGAAGGAACGAGCAAGAACACGACTCAACGACGCTATAACCTCAGGTCAATCGCGAAACAAGCTGTGGCGAGCATGTTTCTCATCCTGATCTTTGGAAACGGGACACTCGCTAGCCGATGCCCTAACGACAAGGCACCACTCGGATCACAACTCTACTTCTTGGAAGAGTGCCAGGAGTACGGTGTTGCTGCCTTCAAGAAGCCCGACGGCTCATTCTGTCACTTGTCCCGAGAATGTCCTGGAAACGCCCTACGTAGCGAATCTGGAGACCTCTGTGGCCCTCAATGCAGTTGTGAAGAATGGGCAAGTGGATGCTCTCACTACGAAGGCATGTTCACACACAACTCATCCAGCAAGAATGAGAAAACCAAAGCTATCCTCGCAGATATGAAGCCAATCTACTGCTCTTGGCACCCGAATCCAAATTGCAGCAAGGATGAACTCCAAATTGACGTCTCTCAAGTTATGTTATTCGATAACTCATATTACCCTCTGAAGGAGATGAACATCAAGTTTACCGAGATCGATCGAGCACACTGCAAGGGACAAGGAGCCAAGACTGGAACATCCGAATACTGCACTCGCTTTAATTGCACAGAGAACGGAACTGCTTTCTGTTTCCTCCCGAAACAGCCGATAGCTCTTCTCGTCACCAAACAAGGAAATATCGCAATAAAGCAGTGGGGCTCAGTGTCAAGAACAGTCTACGGCTTCAAGAAAGAGAAAGAAGAGTGTACCACATGCTCAATCTCCTGCTCAAACGAAGGAATTTCTGCAACCAGTGATGGTGTTCGACTGATAGCCGTACAAATGGAGAAGTACTCGACAATGATCGAGCATCCCACGCAGCAGTAAGAAGTGCGCTTCCCGCATTCAGTGATTGCTATTCCGTACAACGTGAACGTGAAGATGCACAAAAGCAGCACTGTTGTCTTTGACAAGGACATTCACTGTGAAGCCAGAAACGTCTGCGAAAGCATTACATGCACACTCTGCTGGGAAGCCATCATCCACCTCCAATGCTATCCGAAATGGATGATCGCCCTACTCATGGCCGCCGCATACATCCTCCTATCACTAGCCGTCATGCTTCTGAGTGCCAGCCGATGCATTTGTGAAGCGCTTAAAGGAGGCGCCAACTCTGCCCGCCTAGCCAGCAGAAGCATCATCACAGTCGGGAGGGCCGTCGCTAGCTGCATCGGAAAATGCATCCCGAAAAGGAAACGCCATAAGGAATCTCGAATCCGTCTTGTCTGCCTCAAGAAGCGGAAAGAAGCAGTCCCGCTATTAGCTCTAGCTGTGATTCTATCAATCTTTACTCCAGCTTCAGCGTGCGACCAAACAATCATCATCACCACCACCGAGGACTTATGTCAAATCCAAGACGACAAGACAGTGATTTGCACATCCATTGATGTAGCCAACTTCAACGGAGCTGCAACAGGTGCAATAACCTGTCTCCAATTGAAGGACGAAAATGGCAATCCTGCAGCCTCAATCGAAATACAAGTCGAACAGATCGCTAACAAATGCGAAAAGCAGTTCAAATTCGCCACAAGAGCCTTCGAGATCGAGACAACATCAGTGAAGAGGTGCGCTGGATCTGGAAGCTGTCAAGAAAATCGGTGTGCTACTATGGCAACCGATGAGGAGATAACTGAACTCGGGTATGTGAACAGATTCCCTCGAGTTTCTGGTTGTCTTGTAAGTTCCGGGTGTCTCTGGAACGGCTGCCTTTCTTGCAACAGCGCATGCACCTTCTTCAAATCAGTAGGAAGACCAACAGATAATCGAGTATATGAAGTCTTTCACTGCTCCAGCTACCTGCCTGTCGTGACAATCAGCATCAAATTTTCAACCAACAACGAAACAGAGAAGCAGTTCTTCAAAATGTCACCAGGAATGCTGACAACCATGAAAGGAATCCAAGTGAAGATGAACTACGTCATCGAACCGCCCATGCCAGCCTTGACGACAGCCTTCGTATCAGACGGAGAAGCGGTGGCTCTACTGACGCCTGAGGAAGAAAGAGAAGCATCAGTCTTCCAATGCAACTCCTCAGATCTCAGCCAGTGCCAATTCAGAAAGGAAGCTTGTCAGTGCAAATTAGCTGACGACGACTTAGTCAAGTGTGCCTGCGCAAATGGACAAGCAACCGCAAATGCAATTCGAAGATATACACTTCCACAACGGCAAGGTTCAGTCTGGTTTGAAGCAGAAGGCAGTTCCGTATCTGTGGCACAGCCGACCGCAGTTGCCGATCTTTCGATTAGAATCCAGGACTTGGAGCTCGCTCAGATCGAGTCGCATGCGAAATGCATGATGGATTCAACAAGCATGGTCGGCTGTCATAGCTGTAGTGCTGGGGCAACGCTGACGTACGTCTGCACCTCTACTCCCCATGCAGCTATCGGCCACCTGAACTGCGATTCAGGAAAAGCCCTCTCTGTGAAGTGCACGCCCGAAGCCATTTCGAGGATGACTACCTTCACTTCTTCCACCTCTGAAGTTCAAGAGAACTGCCAACTAAGCTGTGGTCGCGAACAAATCAAAGTCAAGATCAATGGAACTCTCAAGACAATCTTCGATGTAAGCGAACAAAAAAGCAACACTCAGTTCGGCCTCATCATTGCCACTCGAAATAATATATTGGCCCTCCTTGCAGATCATATGTCCTATTCTATTGTTCTAATAGCATCATCAATCATGGTCATTTTCTTCGTCTGCAAAATCTGTATGTAGCTTTCTGTCTAATTTCCTCTCCCCAGTGTCGGCAATTGCCGAGTATAGGAAGTTCTTTTCCCCCATCCTACTAATGAATCATTCCTCCGCTTCATCTATTTTTGGTAAAGGAAAAGAATTCTAGATGAGTTGTTTTTCACCCTTCTCTTCTGCCAGACATATGAAAAGGTCTATATGAATCACCATCTCCTCCTCTTTCCTTGATATTGTGATAGAAGACAGAATGTCTGGAATGCTTTCTATCGTGCTTTTAAAGGAGAAGTCAAACACTTATTATTCATTTTTCTCTCTTCATTTCGATTTTATGTTTGAGATGAACGGTTTAATTACCCAAGTTTGAGGGAGAATAAAGGATACCTGTCTTCTTGCTCGCAACACATAGATTTGACTCCTAAATTCAAATTAAAATCCCCAGAAGCTTCTGAAATTACATATGATGAAAATTGTCGTGCATAGAATTGAGCATATCTTGTTTTACTTTTGTAAATTTCAAGTAATTTATTTGCATTCCAAGACTTGGAAATATTTCTGTAATTATCCATTGCAACTTAGTTTTCTTAATCTTTAGGTTTCCACTAACTTTTTCATCAAACTTATCGTCTGCAATAAAAACATTTTTATCAGAAAAGGCTCTATTTAAAGTTAGAGTATGACTTAATCCATAAATAACTTTATTATAACATTCATGAAAACCAAAAATGTGATTAAGAGGTATATAAAAAACAACTTTTCCCTTTCTCATTCTAATATACTTATCAATTTTTATTTTTAGAGATGAAGTTTCATCTAAAATCCAACCAAATGTATTGCATTTATTTAAAGTAGGTGTATAACTTACCAATCCTTTCAAAAGACTAGCTCTTCCTGGATCGTTCACATTTTCAATTTCTATTCCATTCAACATATATGTAGCACGAGTAAATAAGAACATTGCTGCATTATTAACAAGTGTAATTTTTTCATCTTCTGTAATAGGAGTATCGTCAGAATGTGGCATTACTGCTTCTAAATAAACATGGCTTGCACTAGGTAAAAGATATTGATCAGTTCTTTCAACATGAAAATTAATCACTCCATTATTTAAATCTGACCCACTTGTTGGTGAAATGGTGATCAAATTCTCTTTATTTGTTGAATTATTGACAAAAGGTTTTCTATCTACCGCATAACATTCATCAGTTTCAAGAATACTTTCCATTTATATAGTGATAATGAAAATGGTCATAATAGCGATAATTCAAAACTTGAAAATAAAGAATGTGAAAGTTGTAAAGAACTAAGAAAACAAGTCAAAGTATTAGATGAAGAAACAGATAATTTGAATAAAGAACATGAAGAACAAAAACTTAGATATAAAGAACAAAAAGTAGAATATGAAAAAGAAAAAAGAAAATATCAAGACCTACATTTCAAATATATTGCACTTATAGTAGAAAATGAAGAACTAAAAGAAAAATTTACAAAACTTGAAAATAAAGAAAAGGATCTAAACAAGATTGAAAAACCTAGAGATTCTAGAAAAGTGAAACCTAAAGTTCTTGTCAAAAATGAAGAAGATGATGAATATTATTCTTCTATCTCAAAATTGCCTTAAATTAAACTCTTTGTAGATTATTTTCAGGTTCCCAACTATTAAATTTATCTGGATATCCATATAATTTCACTAATATTTCCTTTATTCCATCTTTAGTTCTTCGTTTGAGAATTTTTTCTACTTTATAAACATCATTTCTTTGATCATAAAGTACTAATTCTTCATCATAAAACTTTCCTTTTATAATTTCATTTGATAAATCTTTAATTTCATATGTAACTGGATCGGTATTATAAACTTAATTGATTATGAACATTTCAGTTGTCCAATTTGGAAGATATCCTTTGTCAAAAATTGACTTATATTTCGTGATTCTAACTTTAGCACCTACTTTAAATTTTGAGTCAATCTCTTCATTAAATTTTGAGTTAGTCTCTTCAGTCTCTTTATTTGGAAATAAATTTTTATGAACAGTCTCTTTATTTGGAAATAAATTTTTATGAACAACCTTTTTATTTTTCTTCAGACTTGCTTTTACAGGAGTCATTTTGGATCTGTGATAAGAATTGTTATAATTATTCATTAAATCATCTAAGATATTAATCCATTTATGATTGTTATTTTGGGTAAATATTTTCCACATCTTTTCCTTAAGAGTTCTATTAAATCTTTCAACAATTGAAGCTTTTTTATTAGATTCTGTAGAAAAGTGATTGATTTTATTTTCTTTGATTAGTTTGTTCATTTTAGAATTGAAGAACTCTTTTCCTTTATCCGTTTGAAATTTTTGAGGTTTTCTTGATTTTATCAACACTTCAAATACTCTAAGAATCTCTTCTCCACTCTTATTTTTAATAGGGATAGCCCAGGCATATTTACTAAAACAATCAATGACGGTTAATAGATATTTAAAGCCATCATTCTCTTTGGAATATGGTATCATTTCAACTAAATCTGCTTGCCATTGTTCATCAATATCATGAATGTATACTCTTTCTGTTTTATAATTTTTTCTTGCTGGTTTATGAATCTTGTTGATCAAGAAATTCTTTAATTTCCTTTTGGGATTTTCCTGTTTTTCTTTGTAAATCATTAATACCAGTATATACATCTTCTAACTTAGTGTCCATCTTAGTGTCCATCTTAGTGTCCAGATTAGTGTCCAGATTAGTGTCTAGCTGAGTGTCTGAATTCATTGAAATAAATTTAAATTTTACCCTATTACATTCTTTACAGTTACCTTTTATAATTTTTTCTGTTATTTTTTGATAATATTTCAGCTGGATTAATAGTTTCAGTATTTTTCTTACATGCTAGACAATACATTTATAACTAAAAAAAATTTATTATAATAAATTATAGAAAAATGATAGATCTTTCTATTAAAAATCTATACACGCCGAGATAGAATAATTTTCTTCTTCCATCATCAATTAGAGCTTGTATAATTGGAAAATATGGATGTGGAAAAACAAATTTGATAATGAACTTACTTTTAAGTAAATTTGATTCTCAAGATTATCTTGATTATAATAATTTATATATATTTTCTAGATCACTACATCAACCTATTTATCAAGTATTGATCAAAGGACTTGAAAATAATCTTACAAAACAAGAAATATTAGACTGTATTGTCAACAGAACATATTGTGTTAAAAAAGAACAAAAGAATATACAAAATATTCAAATTCACTGTTATAAAGATGCAAATGATGTGCCTGAACCCTCAGAAATCGATCCTAATTTAAAAACATTAATAATTTTCGATGATGTAATTGGTGATAATCAGACTAAAATTGAAGATTATTATATTCATGGAAGGCATAATAATGTTGATTGTTTCTATATTAGTCAAAATTATTTTAAATTACCAAAGAATACAGTCAGAGAGAACGCTAATTTATTCATTTTATTTAACCAAGATGGCAGGAATCTCAATCATTTTTATAATGATCATTGTACTGATTTAAAGAAAGATGAATTTCTTGAGATGTGATTTTGGATTTATCACAGTGGATTTGTCATGTTCAAAAGAAAGAGGAAAGTATAGAAAAATGTTGAATTGCTATTACTTAGATGATCAGATTTTTCTTATATGATTTTTAACTTAATAAATGGTTTATTTTTTCTTAAATCTTTCTTCAAGTGAACAAACATTTGTGTTTCCTTATCAAGATAAATTTATGTTTCCTTTTCTAGATGAAAATAAAAAATTTGAAATTACTTTAATAAAAATTGAAGGATATTTAGAAATTAATATGTATGTAATAAATAAGTCAAATAGTAAGTTTCGCTACACGATGAGAGGAAATGATGCTAATAACAACGAAATTATTGAGAGATTCGATATAGATATTCCATATGGTACTTATATTCTGGAAGAATTAAGGGATCAAATCAAAAATTTAAATACTAAACATAAAAATGCCTTTTTAGTAAAGATTGAGAATAATAAATTAATTTTACATACTACAGATCCATATTCAATTGATCTTACCGCTGAAAATACAATTGGTCCAACATTATAATTTGATAATAAAATATTAACTAAGGGCTAGCATATGTCTAAACATATAATCACAAATATTGAGGATATATTTTTATCTTGTAATCTAATTGATGATACATTTGTGAATACTACTAAATCAAATTTTCTTCATAGATTTAAAATGAATGAAAATATTCTTTCAGAACCATGTAATCCTTCTTGTCATAATGTAGTAAATGTACCTGATAATATTACGTTAAAATTGGTTGATATGAAAAATAATACAATTAATTTTAATCATGTAAATCTTATGATTGAAATAAATTTAAGTGAAATAAATAAATAATTTTATTTTCAATCAAATCAATAATGCCAAGCTTAACAAATTATAAGATATCAAGCTTAACAAATATTGATCTGAAAAATCTAGTTGACGAATTCAAAATTAAAAACTTCAGAGGTGTTTTCATGAGAAATACACTTCCTAATAACATTATTGATAAAGAATGTGGAATAGTAAATCTTGACACTAATAATAATCCGGGAACACACTGGGTTTGTTATCATAAAGATAATGATAAAATATATTATTTTGATTCCGTTGGATTAGATCCTCCATTAGAATTACAAGAATATCTGAATACTCAAAAATCTAAGATTTTGTTATCTCCGAAGAATAATAAAAATTCTAAAGTTTTGTTATCAACTTTTCAAATTCAAAAATTGAATACTCATTGTTGTGGACATTATTGTTTATTAGTGTTAAAACTTTTAGAAAATTATGAGTATACTGATGTTATTTTAAGTTTAATTGAGTAATATTGAGTAATCTATTTTCAGTTATTGTTCTTATTCAGCTATTCTTAATACATCTGATTTATGATTTCCATATGCAAGTGTATCAATAGTGTTGTCTAAAATGTCTCTCTTATATTCATCTTTATTGTCTTTGTTGAAGACCATTTTATTTTGTTTTATTGTTGAAACTTCATGAGATTTGCTTTGAATTAAATATATTTAATTAATACTTTTAATTTCCTTATTACATTCTTTTTTTATTCCTTTCGCCTTTTTAATTTCTTCGGTTTATCCAATTTCATAGTCTTTTATTTCATATGCATATTGTTTTGGTTTTAATATTACAAATCTTGTCATTATTCTTCCATTCAATTCAGCTTTGAATTTTCCTATTACCTTTTTATTTGATTCATAATATAGTTCATGTTTTTTTGGATAGTCACTAAAATCGAATTGGTTTTTCATATCTTTTTTCATATCCGTATAAATATTATCTGTTTTTACTTCATAGATGAAACTATCTGTATCTTGATAGCATAAGCTTAATTTCTCATTATATTTTGGTTTCATGACATCATAATGGAATTCATACATTAAAGTTTTACTAATATCTAAAATACTGAGTCCAATATAGATTGGTTTATCAAATGTTAGTTTAGTTTTTGACATTTCAACACTTATTAGATCTTCATTAATGATAACACTTTTCTTGAAATTTGGTTTACTTATCAACTTTACTGCTTTTTCTTTTGATGATGTTAATTTAACATCAACTCTATTTCTAATATTTTAAATAGTTTTACCAAATACAGCATTATTCATTAGTTTGAAAAAATCCTTTTCAAAATCATTTCTAGCTTGTTTTCTTAGATTCGTGTTTAGTTCAATATATGGTTTCATCCAATTACTCTCATTAAATGTTAACATTTTATGTATTTTCTTTAACCTTAATCCATGATCTAATGCTTGAAGTAATGCTGTATAATGTATTACATACTTTTCTTTATCAAACAGAGTATTCATAGGTTTTGGAAATTTTTGATTATTTACAACAGTGTTTTGAGGACAAAATGGGAAATCATCATGTTCATCATGTAATTCTTTTGGATATTCTAAATCAACTTCTAATATACATCCTTTATTCTGATTATTCAAACTTGAAATATATTCTCTAATGCTGAATTCATCCACCAATTCATCTTCAAATTTCAGTTCATTATATGGTAAGTTTTGTGACATTGCCCATCCATATAAATTATTTGCATCTAAGTACATTAAATATGTTGATTCTTTATCTGGATTATATTCATCTTTCATATACTTATTGTTTGCTTTTGAATATCTTTTAATAACATTTACCATTCCTCCTCTTATTCCTCTTTCAATAAATAAATACATATCAACATCTTTAATGGTTTCTAATTCAATTTCTGTCTTTTTTAACATTGCGTCCCAAGCTAGTCCAGGTGCAGTATAATACCGTGCTGGATCTAATTCATAATTGGTTATGCAAAGATTTCTAAAATTTTCAAATACATCTGCTAATAAAATAACATCATTAATCATATATAATTCTGTATATTCACCTAGATTCTTGCATCCCATTCTTCTGTAAACTTCCTTGGCATATTCATAATCTTCTTCTGAACAATGTTTATCATTTAGCTTATCATAAAATAATTCGATACTTGGTAATTCCTTTTCTTCATATTTCTCCAAGGAATCCATATATTCATATGGATAAATTCCTTTTCTTCTCATTAGATGAAAATGATCTTTATTATAGTTACTTTGTGTTATTTTTAGTTGATCATGAGCTGAATTTTCAACTAACTTACCTAATGCTATTGACATGAATGAAAAACTATCTATAAATCTAATTTCTAATGTTCTACTATCAAATTCAAATTGATTGTTTCTTCTATACTTTTCAGGAGTTCTAGACTTTTCAGAATATTCTACTAAATAGCTAAAGTTAACATATTTCTCACTATTATTTGGAATAACCTTGATATCTGAAATATCAATATCGTCATCAAATTGTTTCCTTCCATATTCAAAGGAACCAATAATTAAGTGAGAATCATATCCTTTTAGATTATGAAATACGACTGCAATGAATCTATTTTTCTTTGTTTTTAGATTACATTGCCTACATAATGGACCTCTATATTCACCTGACCAATGATCATGGTCCTTGCATTTATAATTTTCATCGGTGTATTCTCTTTTACATTCTGGACATATTTCATTAGCTTTATATTCTTCTTTTTCTAAATCTGTTAATCTTCTTATTTTTTTATCAGATGTCTTAATTAATTCCGTACTCTTTTTACAAATATAACTATTGAATTCGTCTATTGTGTTTAATCCTCTGTACACTTTTTTATCAATAAGATTTCCATTAAAATCAACTACTACAGCACAAAATGCTGATGCTATATGTTTTCCAACTTTTTCGTTATATGAAATATCAGGTGAATTACTGACAGAATCATACTTTTCGATAATTGATTCAAAATCAGCATAAATTATATATGGAATTTTCTGAGATTTAAATATATTCTTAAATTTACAATTATCTTTTGGTGGATTGTATATAACTGGCTTATTTTTGTCACAATTCTCTCTATGTTCATTATATTTGTCTTTAACCTGAAAATGACTGAAACATCTTATACATATATACATTTTACCTGTATGACTATTTATCTCATTATTTAATAACCTATTGATTTGTTTAATCCAACAGTAATGTTTCTTATCATCATTATTTTCACCATTCACTAAAAACAAATTAATAATTCTATCTTCCGGTAGCCTTAGTTTTGAAAGATAACAATGAGTAATCTCCTTTTCTATGTTTGTAAGAACATTAATTGATAAATTGTTCAGTTTTTCAAACTTTTCAATTCCCTTTTTATCAACTGGGAATTCGATTCCTGTAAAATTTAGTTCATTTTCATATTCCTTATAATGAGATATTCTTTGAGCATCCTTATTAACTGGATGTAACGCGGATAAAACTGCCCACGTAAAGCATTTATCATCATTATTCTTTACATTAATAATAGCCTTCTTTTCTGCAATGAAGTCTGGTAACGGGATATATGAACTTCCTTTAAACATTCTATATAAACGCTTATGCATTGTGACATAATTAACCCTATTTATATTCCAACCTGAACCCCTCACATCTTTCGCCCCCATTTTATTTGTTAGTTCTTTACAAGCGTTTGAATAGAATTCGCTTTTATTATCATTAAACAATAATTTCTTTGTTTCAGTACTGAAATAGAATTTTTCGACTATATTTTCATTAGTCTTAATCATTTCTACTTCAACTGAAAATCTAATTTTATAGTTTTTCTTTTCAATTCAATTAAGCAATTTCCTTCCTCACCTTTTCCTTCATCTCCGCGTTCTTTTTAAATTCGTTTTCTAAAATATCTCTTAATTGTGAAACATTCAGTTCTCTCATTTTTTTTAACAGGCATCATTTTCAGTTGTCCGACTTCTTTTCTAAGCTCATCCCGATTCATTTTATCAATGTTTTTGATCTTCTGGTTTTTACTCATTCTTGCGTTCTGAAAATTGACTTCAGGGACAATCTGGTGATCGCCAATTTTCAGTTATTTATAAGGGAAAATTTTTTTCAAATAAAAAACTTAATTTTTCAAAATTTGGAAATGTTGCTATTTTACTCAATTTTAGATTTCGAAAAATAGGAATGAATGTTTTATTGAAAAAAATTTGGTTATGTAAATGGTTTATAAATTTAACGACTTTTCTGATGATGAGAAACGCAAGCAAATAATTGAAAAACATTTACAGCTTAGAAAGAGTTGGAAGAATGAATTGAAGGGATATGCAGATGATGAAAAAAATTACGAAGAAAAAAGGGAAGAGTTATTTAAGCCAATTATACAATCAAATGAAAAATTGCAAAAAGAACTATTAGAGGATAGATATAAAATAGTTGAAACTATTCATAATTTTAATAATATGCTAATAAATAAAGAAACAAAACCAATTGAACAAAAGGAAATAAAAGCGATTGAACAAAAAGCGATTGAACAACCTAAAGAAAATAAATCTCAGCATTTTGTTAGTTCAACTATTGCAAACTATTTAAAAGAAAATACTGATAAAAGTATTGCAGGATATTCGATTAGATATAACAGGGAAAATGATAGCTATACTATTGGAGCTCGAAATGTTTATATAAATAATAACGAAATAAAAATTGCAAACAGAAAATATAATGCAACTAATGGATTAATGGAATTACTAGTAAAAAAGACTCCTGATAACAGTAAAATTACTCAAGATGATCTTATAAACTATCAGCAAATTCTGATTGATACAAAGGCAATTTTTCACAATTTTGATGATAAACAAAATAGACTTAATTCGGATCCTAGTGCAAAATGGAAATCAATTACTGATTTATTCGGAATGAAAAGAGGAGGCGCACTTAATAGTAAAACCATTAAAGATGTTCAATTTTTACCAGATAATTCAAACGCATTAGTTGAAATGCTAAAGATGTCTGTTTCTTCCTATCAAGCTGGTAATACAGGTGAATTTAACAAAATAAATTGCATTTTAGATGCGCTAATTAAAAAGAAAATGATTAAAAATAGAAATGTAAAATATATATATAAGGAAATAGGCATGACTAGTTCATAAAACAGACAGAATTAGGCATAGTAGTTCATAAAACAGACAGAATTAGGCATAGTAGTTCCTAAAACTGACAGAATTAGCCATAGTAGTGAACCCTAAACACTGCGACCCGAGCGGGCTTGAACTTGACCATTTCGCATCACAGGCGGACGCCCAACCAATTGAGCTACGTCCCCGAGTTTTCACCTTCGCAAAGAGAATTGAAGACGAACGCGAGAAATTTTCTTGCTCCGATCGCTATGATAAGAGGGCATCATACATAAAAACAGAGACATTTCTGAAATAAAATCATTTAAAAAAATCACATGGCTATTTCTGATGAGTAGAGCTAATATACCTAATTCATTTTATGAACTACTATGCCTATTTATTTTTTGTTTTGAGTGTTTTTTCATTATGATGTTTTAGCCTGGCGGCACTTTGTCATCGTTTATTGGCAGCTCACCTGGCAGCATCGTGTGTACATCTTTTGAGTTCTGGAACAGAGCACTCTTCCCGTCTGGCGTACTCTTTCTTCATTTCTCTCACGAGGGGCCATGCTATTTCTCTGTCTGGTTCGCCTGGCGGCACTTTGTCTGCAGCTTTTGGACTTTGCCCCGCGCTCCATGTATATAAGCGAACAGAGCTCACTTTCAGGTCAAAGCAAGCCCCTCTTCTCTGAACTAAGAAGTGAATCAACCGACAACAATCTAAGTTTGTCAGCATTTTTTCCTTACTATATATGCTCTACATTGTGTTGCATTTTTTTTTTTTAAATATTTGTTCTTAATTCAGGTTAAAAAATGGCACCACAAACGAAGAAGAAACCCTCCATAGATGAAGAAATTGAAGACGAGCGATTAGTTAAATTTAAGTAAGTGAAAATCGTTTTTTTTTTTGCTTCTGTTTTCATACATTTCATTGTTGTTTGCTTCAGGGAAGATGTCAACGAAAAGATAGAACGAAAGAAAACGGCTCTGATGAACGCTAAGGAAAAGAAGAAAAGAACAAAGATTCAAAGACAACAAGCGATAGAGAGGCATCGTTCAGCCTGCAAGGACGTGAAGCGTCTGGAAGAGGAGTTAACTATTCTTCAAGCTTAAAAAAAATTAAAGTAGAATCAGCTATTAAAAGAACCATTTCTAAGAAACGATCGATTGTAAGTAAAAATAGGTTAAACGAACTTAGAGCTAGAAAATATACCAAAAAAGTTTCAGATGTTTATGTTAGTGATGATAGTGATGATAATGATAATGTAGAAGTTAGAAATGTTGTTAGTAGTGTTGTTAATGCCGATGATGATGATATTTATATTGAAGACGATGTTGAAAATCTTCGTTTTGGTAAGAGAGTTAAAATAGAGTAAGCTATTTTCATGTTACTATTGCATTGTTAAGTCGAATAAAGCTCTGTTTTCTGTGCAGCAGATGTTCACATACATAGGGGAAAATGATATGTACATACATAGGGAAAGAAGAATGTTCTATGCTTTGTGCACATACTACAAATGGGCCCCGCCAGAGAATCAGCTGGCTAAACAACCAGCCGTTCTCTCTCACTCTCTCTCCTTATCACTCTGAGGCCAAAAAGGCGAGACAAGCAGAGATGGAGAAATAGTGTTGCGAGCTGAGAGGCCAAAGCAGGTGCGACGGGAGCAGAGCTGAGAGATAGTGTTCTTCTCTGTTTCTCTGGCGCGCCAATTCAAATATGTATGGGACAGCAAAAGAGACGTTTGACAGCCCTTAAATAGGGTTAAATCTAAACAGTTTGGGATGAAACTCAAATTTTGCAATATTACAATCTTCTCGATTCTACTTTCAAAAAGCAAAAGAAAAGGGTAAGAATGAAGCGAGTTATTCGCATGTGAAGAAAAAAAGTGTGAAAAATATTTTTTCGCGATTGAAATTTTTTCGCGGCAGCAAACTTTTTCGCGTTCGGGATGCACAAAGGGCGCGATAGGAAGACATCATACATCATAACAGAGACATTTCTGAATGTACAGAGACCTTCCCTCCTTCCCTCATTAGCTTCACAATAGCAGCAAGACACAGAACGCGGCGAGAACATATAAAGAGCATAACGAACAGGAGAGAGTGTATGGAATGCAGACTTCACAATAGTGCAAGAGTACCATTACGCACACTTCTGCAGAACAGGGCACACTTTCTGCGTTCTGTATGTACACATCTTTCCTCTTACTTCCTTGTTTTTTTTTACAAAACAAAGCAAAACACAAAAACAAACACAAAAAGTCATGTTTCGTATCACACTTCTGCTGAAAAGAGCCCACTTTCCAAAAGTGGGCTACTCATTTTACATGTTATTTTGACCTTTATTTACCAAAATTATACAACTTTTTGGTACTTTTTCACATTTTTGGTCACTTTTCTTCTGTTTCTGGTATGAAATGATAGGTAAAAGGGTATGTTTTAAAAAAATCGACTTGGCACTTTTGTGCGCCAGAAACGCCCTTTTATATACTACTCTTGTCAAGGTTCCAATTTTCGAACCCTTAAGGCTACTTTTGGGAGCTCAAAATTGACTTTAAGCGAAGTGTCGAGCAATTTTGCAAAATGATAATTTGCATAAATTCGCAATCGCGCCAATGGCATCGTGAATTGACTGCGTGTTGTTTCCATTTTCTTTTTCTGCTTCTTCTGATACGCGGCCGCTACCCGCTATAGCTTTGAATTGTTTGACCGCTGAGCGGTACTGTATGAACAACAGTTAACCTGAAGAAAACTAAAACAGAAAACTTCACGTACATCGCCATCCACCATGATGCTCCTGCTGGGATCGCAGACATAGAGCGGACACATTCGCGTGCTGCTGCCCATTGGCTCCGGCATATTCGTCATGCCCGTGGACGGCAGGGCGCTCAAGCGTCACAGTCCGCATCTCAATCGAAATAATCATAAGCTAAACACATACATACGTACATACATATAAGTTAGTGCGCAAAAACATTTTTTCTTATATTTACGGTTAAGCTGTTATTTCATCTGATGATTTAGAATAATGCACTGTTTGCCATTCCTGATGATTGAAAATAGCCAAAACGTTGATTTCACCATTTTTTCTATCGTCAGAAATGACAAACAATATAATATTCTAAATCTCGGGACATAATAACAGCTTAACCGAAAACTAACCATATTTTAATTGACACTTCCTATATGTATCTATTAAATTGTATTAAAATTATCAATTGATATGTAAAAACGAAGGAAATGATAGCTTGTATGTTATTGATGCACTGTCGACTCCATTTCTTCTAAACATGTTTTCTACTTTTAATATGGATATTCTATCGACTTTGAAACAAAAATTTCTTCCGTCTTACCGATCTCGCAGTAGACAGAAATGCCGGCGGGAAAAGTGACGGCTGATCTCGCTGCGTCCACGAAGCCTGTTCCATCATCCTTACACTTGATGCCGTCTTCAGAAATGGGAGTCGCTATGCCGCCAGCCTTGGAAGATTAAGAAATGTTTTTAAATATATATTTGTTTAGTTCTACAATGTTTCAACATCGTAAAAGAAATATGTATGAAAAAGTAGAAAATTTTCTGAGTAATGATTTTTAATTAGTTAACTTGATTCTTTTAAAGGAGCACAAGACAACCGCAATATATTCGAATAATTCAGGATTGAATTTTGGTTCCTTTAATGATATGCCACAATGCGAAATGGCTCCGCCTTTTGTATCTTACGGTATTGACGTAAAGTTGACTGCCCGCCGTGCACTTGGCCGCGACGCAAGGTGACATCGATCGTTCGAGCAAAGCAGAGTCATTGCCCGACAAACCAGGCATGCACTGGAAACAAACAACTATAAAAGTTAGCAATTTTTTTTTTAAACTAATTTTTGAAAAAACAAATAAAATTACATTCTAACCGATTTTTATAATTAGTTAAAACCGAGCATGACTACTCGAGAAAGAATTCGGTGTTTTAGGTTGTAATTTTGTTGACTAAATTATGATCAAAATAATTCGACAGTGAACGAATCCTACAGTCGTGGGCGGCGTGTAGTCGAGCATCGTGCAGGTTCGACAGCTTGGCGGAGCTACCGTTGAGACGGGTGGCGGTCCTAGATGGAGTTTCATTATAGTAACTTGAAGCCGTTGACCATAATATACTGTACTTTTGGACCTTGAATAAGATGACAAACAGATAAAGCTTTTTTCACACCGAGGTAATTCACCCAGAGGAAGTGCCAGAATGTGGCATTTGGAAAAGTGGAATAAGCAAAAAATGGAGAGTAAGATAGAGGAATGACTGACTCATGAGGCTTGGATGGGTCGGCTTCATAGCCATACAAGCTTCTGCGAGAAGAACGCGAGAGGCGAGCAGAGCCAGAGAGAGAAGAAGCTTATGCATATTTCTGGTAGCACATTAGAATATTCCTCCCGAACCCTTTTATATGGGCACTTCGACTGTGAAAGAAACCAAGCTAGGTAGAAAGTCTAATCTAAACGTTCTCTTTCTTTTTCTGTCCACTAATTAGAAAGTGCAAAAGAAATACTACGGAAAGATGAAAGCGCCATTCTTCTTTGGGATGTTGCAATGCTTTTTATTTCTTTTGTTCACTGCAAAGTGAATCTGTGAAAGCGAAAGGTTGCGAGAGAACGAAATAGGGCTTGAGAAAGTGCGAGAGAGAGCGAGAGAGAAAGAAAGAAAGGGTGCGAGAGAGAAATAGAGAGGATTGAAAATGAGCGAGATGAGAGAGAAGGAAAATTGAGCGAAAAAAGAGAGATAGAGAGAGAGAGACAAAGTGAGAGAGGCAGAAAAGGAGAGAGAGACGGACAGACATAGAGAGACACCAAGATATCAACCGCATCCTCCTTCCCCGTGGTGTTCGATGATTGAACCGTGTGGTCTCACAAGCCAGAACATGTCGGCACTGCTTTATCATCTTTTTTTTCCAGTTGTTCAATGCGAACTCTGAAGAGGAAGATCGGTGAAGCTCCTCCGAGATGTCTTCGTTATGACTAAATTCTTTCTCTGCCAATATCGTTCTTATGAAAAAAGCGGTACATCTTCGATCTAGTCTTAATGTTTGTAGGTAGATGAATTCTTTTCTCTATGGAAGATATACAGTACACTAATGGTAATGACATTAAGTGTGCCATTCATTACTTGATCGTGTGCAGTTTGAGATCTTAGTGCAACTTTTTTTTTAAAATAATTTTTTTGCAACATTCGAGTTGTAAAAGTAGCGGATGTCAGTGAAGTTGGCGCTCTTCACACCCTTTAGCTCTGGCAGTTTTGGACATCCTTGAATTGCCGGCGTCACCGGCTGCGCTGGGAGACTGCTCGCTAAAATGACATCAATAAACTTTGATAAATGATTTAAGTTTACTTAAAGTTGATTGCATTCGCTTTTATGTATGACATAAGCTCTCACGGACCGTTGACTACGCACAGCAGCGACATGCCTCCGGTCTTTGGGCTCCACTCGCCATTTGGCTGGCATGTAGGCTGGCCTGCTATCGTCGTCGCCGTTCCGTTCACCTGTGATGAGATCAAGGCGGTTTGCATACGTGTGGAAAACTATCGCGAAAACAAGATCGCAGCTGAACACTACATGCTCGTTTGCAAGTACTTTCATAATGACCGTGAAAAAAAAACAAATTGAAGGAGGTATGTTTTCACTTTCATTTACTATATACTTTAACGTACGAATTCGAGAAGGCGATCAGCTTAAAAAAAATGATTAAAGGAGCAGTCCATGGAGATTACAATGTTACTGAATTTTTTGTTAATACTATCCGGTCCAACTAGAAACATCATTAGGAAAAGTGAGAATGCGTCCTGAAGGGGCCTTGAGGAGAAAAACCACATTTTCCCCACTCCGTACTGTAGAATTTAGGGAGTGACGTCATCACCCCTAGCCTATTTTCTCCGGATGCACACGCTCATTCTACCAGAAAGAAGGTGGTGAAAAATAGGTGCGAAGCGGCAAGCCACGCTTGAGATTCGAGGGAAGAGATTAGAGGCGGAGAGAAAAAGGCTCACAAAGTCTAGTTCGCTGTGATGGATACTGTGCTAGCATACCGCCAAAACTTTTTGTAATATCATGCGGGAATTCAAACTTTAGTTCTGCACAAGCGGCTTTTAAACTCCATGGATAGTTCCTTTAATTTAATGTTTTTAATGTGTAAAAAGAGCTGAAAAAGAAGCCTGAACGTACGTTGACGCCGTCCACCATGATCATTGTGTCCCGAGGGCAGACATAGTGGGCGCATCCTCGCGTGGTGTTGCCCAGACGATCGCCCGTGGACGACGGCGGTGCACCGCATCCGTCGCAGACGGCATCTTAAATATATAGTGTTTGAATTCTCGCACTTTTTCCTAAAATTATAATCGATAACAAGAATTTCAAGAAGTTTTCTTAAATTGATATTGTCATAGTATTGGAATGAATCCTTACTTGGTTGAGATGCTGCGATGAGCTCAGCGTGCGTTCCAAGCAGCAACAGGGACAACAGCTTTTGCATCGTAACAAAAGCAGGCGAAGAAGAAAAGGAAGCAGAAGTGAAAAGAGGAGGCTTCCTCTTATAGACGATCATTAAAAGCTTACAATAGCATTCTTCAAGCAATAAAATCGCAAAATTCGCCACCTCTTCAAATCGTTAAACGCACAAGCCCCGAACATTTGATTTGGCAATCTGGGATAAGACAACGTGCCACGTTGGTTTTCGCTTCAACGTGTCTTCATGCCGCACACTTTCTCTCTTCTTGCCGCATGCTATTTCGCGATTCAAATATTCGCAATCAATATGCATAAACATAAAACATAGTAATAAAAATCAGTCGTCTACAACACGTCAACAGACTCTGGGAAAATCGACTCCTTTCACTACAAACATCGTTCCATTACGAGAAAAAGCACGAAAGATCAAATGAGCAGACAATGGATGATGCTACAAAATTTTATGAAATTTTTATCAATTTCACTATTGTAGTCACTCTGCGTCGTACTTTGTTGAGAGATAGAATGAAAATCTGCACCTCGTATTCCTCATTTTATCAGAACCAAACCATCACAGTTCTATAGGGCATGAAAATACTGGCGAGAGGGACAATCGATTTAGAAAAATCGAACACTTCCAGAGTATTCTGTTTTCAATATTTCACCTGAATGCTCTTTTCATGCTCTATACAACTGTGTATGTACATATTCATGGTTGATTATGGGAAAATGAAGGCAACGTTGTCTGAGTTCGCTCAAACATTAAAATATATAAAAAAAAATTGAATGTTGGACATTTTCACATTTTCTTTTATCGTTTCATGGAGCAATATCTTCAAAATTAAGGTGTTCTACGTCTCAGCAAACTACGGCGCGGTCACCTCAGACGTGGAACCAACTCGACTCCCCCCACCCAAATGCGGACATACTCATATTTCAAGTCCTCGTAGGAAACGAAAACGGCGTTTTCCGATTCCTCAACCATGTCCAAGCGATTCCTCATACTACATGGAAAGCACCTACTACATACATATAAGGAAAATGTTAACAAAATCCGCCCTGTTCGGTCTAGGCACACCCCAGCCATTTTGAAACCCTCGCAAACCGCGTCGTGTCGCCTGGCGTCTTATACGCACATCATCGTCTTTACATGGCCGTAATTTGCGCCAGTGGTGGGCGCCGACACACGGTTGTTTATTTGGCATCTGATCGACTTCACCGTCCCGGCCGCTCCGCCATCCTGCGTAGAAGTAAAGTTAGCAAGTTGACTTTTTCAAGAGCCAAATGTTGAATTTAGCCTTCTCATTTAAATAGTAAGAGGAACAGCAAAAACAAACGGCTACATTTTCGATCCTGCCTTTTTAGAACAACTCTCAAGGAACGAGGGGTGGAGAAAAGTGAAGAGATGAGAAATGGATTGTTCCGTACCACAGTGTACGAGATGGACTTGGCGGTGTCGACGCATTGCGCAAAGCATCCGCCGGCAGAGGAGACAAACTTGAATATTGCGGCAGCGATCGGTGTGCCGTCTGCCAGGGCATTGTTGCGGCAAGTCTCACACGCGAAGCTGGCGTCGGTCGAGCATGTTGCCTAGAATTAAAAATAGCCAAAAGTTCACGCTTGAATTCGCACCTTTTTGCCTGAAACAAGAGCAAAATAGATAGAGCTTGTGATTTAAAGGCTACTATCGTCGGATGTGTTGAAATAGATCACGGTTCAGTTTCGTGCTCCATTAAGTGACTTCATCCTCCTTTAGATCTTCTAGAGTTGCAAGAAACGTTAATCATAACATATGATACGAGCATAATATAGATATAAATATGTGCATACATATGTTTATTCATCGGGTGCATCTTTTTCTCCATAAGCTTTTCGCCTTTTGCCCGTTGCTCATTTTTGAAGAAGAAGGAAGACTGTTTAAAGAAATTTTTGAACGAACCGATTTGACAGGCGCGTTTGCCACCCACCCACCGAAATCGGCGGAGCAAATCGCGAAGCCTTGCGCCGGACCGTTGTTTTGCACTCCGTCCTGAAACAGAAGAAAGTTTGGAGGTTTGCCCCAATTCGAAATATCCAAGCTTTATTTATACAAAAAAGCGAAGGATGTGTACCTCGCGAATCTGCGCTCTTCAAAAATGTAAATAAAAATCGTAATTAAAAAGATATGTCTGCTTTATTTCTTACACTTGTAAAGAGGATGCCATTGGCACATGTAGCGGCGTATCTTTTTGAATTCGGAGTAGCGGATGTCCGCGTAGCTGCCGCCTTGAACGCCCATCAACTCTGGTAGCTTTGGACATTCCGCGATCGGAGGCATTGGTTCGTCGGGCAAGGAGGAGGGAGCTAAAATGAAATAATCGACATTTGTCTAATATATTTGATCGTGCACATAAGACGTTGCAAGATACTTGACGGTGTAGCAAAATCTCACATAAATTAGAAAGAATATGCAAAGTTTACATTTCCCAAAATATTGCAAAACGTGAAATATTTTAAATTCTTTGAGATGAATTTGGCGATCTATAAATAGAACAAACTTTTAGATTCCTACGTCATCAAAAGGAGATATTAAACGGCAGTTTGTTACCTGGATTAGCGCAGTAGATATACGCTCCAGAGCTTTCCATTGCCGGTGACCACATCATGTTTAGCCCGCACGTCGGAAATCCCGCAACGTTTTTCGGAAAAGTCGACGCCGTTCCTTCCGCGTGAAGCGGAGAAGGTCACTGATAATGATTTAAAAAAAATCTATATATTTAAAGAAGAAGAAAAAACTAGCAAGAAGAAAAAATTTCTACATACATAGACTACTAATATTCGTTCAAAAAAACAAAAGAAAAAATGAAGAACAGACGTAATCAATCAGTGTGTCGGTGCCTTGGCATGTGACCTTGCACTGAGTGAATTTGGGATCGTAGCAGAAGGAGCCGAAGGGACAGATGACATTCCCATCGCCTTGTTTTAGTGTAATGCCCGGACACGAGCAACCCACTGAAAAACGAGTATTTCTGTTCGTAGGAGTATCTATGCAAAAAAATAGAAATTAAACACTAAAAATTGTGAAACAATCAGAAGAATATATTTCTTTAAAAAAAATCCTTCAATTATGATATTCCTGACCACAAACGACGTCCGCAACTGTCATCATAAGATCGGGCGTCTTCCACATCATGTCTCGACTGTCGCATGTGAAGCCGGCGACTGGGATCTCATTCTGATAATTGACTGCTTTTGTTCATTCTAATTGATTAATACTCTAATTTACTGCTTACTCTAAAATAGTAACGATCGAAACTTTATCTTTTAGAATAAACTAGAGTCAAGGAACAAAGATCAAAGATTATAGATCACTCTAGTACATACAGTGTCTTGATCGGCCATGATCGAAGTTTCTGGAGGGCAGATGAAGACGGGACACGCGAGTGTGCTCTTCTCGGGAGCCATGTAGCTATAGCAGCCGAAAATAGTTGCATGACAAGTGGAGGATGATAGAAATTACGAAAGTCCGCACGAATGTTGCTTGCCAGAATACAGATATGAACAATGCAAACAGAAATCACTAAAGATTTAGTGTCAAATATACAAAGAAACGAGATTTACAGCATGAGATTACGTTAAAAGGGCCTAAACAAAGATCACCTACAAAAAATACCAAAACCATGTCAAAACTCCCAAAAAACGCCTCTTCGTTCCAAGCCAAATCCAATGGCGTTCACTGGCTCATGTTCAAGTGTTTGGGAAACTAAGAGAGAGACCTTTAATTCTTTTGAAAGAGACATATGTTGTAGCAAATTTTACGTAGTTTAAGAATATGCAGAAGCTGTTCTGTGGAAATGAAAAGAAAATGCTAATTTTTCCAAAAACCTTTGAAATGAAACTTCGACAACTTCTGGGGGCCGTATTTTAGGGCTGAAATGAATTTTTTTAGAACTGGATATCGAGATGAAAATGAATCTCCATTCGATTAGCATTCAACTGAGAAATCTCTTTTTGAAGTGGTCAAAAATGAGTACCTAAAAGCAGATAATTTGGAGGATCCACTGGTGCCTTCAGATAACACCGGATCATGTTCAAGCGTTTGGGAAACTAAGAGAGAGACCTTTAATTCTTTTGAAAGAGACATATGTTGTAGCAAATTTTACGTAGTTTAAGAATATGCAGAAGCTGTTCTGTGGAAATGAAAAGAAAATGCTAATTTTTCCAAAAACCTTTGAAATGAAACTTCGACAACTTCTGGGGGCCGTATTTTAGGGCTGAAATGAATTTTTTTAGAACTGGATATCGAGATGAAAATGAATCTCCATTCGATTAGCATTCAACTGAGAAATCTTTTTTTGAAGTGGTCAAAAATGAGTACCTAAAAGCAGATAATTTGGAGGATCCACTGGTGCCTTCAGATAACACCGGATCATGTTCAAGCGTTTGGGAAACTAAGAGAGAGACCTTTAATTCTTTTGAAAGAGACATATGTTGTAGCAAATTTTACGTAGTTTAAGAATATGCAGAAGCTGTTCTGTGGAAATGAAAAGAAAATGCTAATTTTTCCAAAAACCTTTGAAATGAAACTTCGACAACTTCTGGGGGCCGTATTTTAGGGCTGAAATGAATTTTTTTAGAACTGGATATCGAGATGAAAATGAATCTCCATTCGATTAGCATTCAACTGAGAAATCTTTTTTTGAAGTGGTCAAAAATGAGTACCTAAAAGCAGATAATTTGGAGGATCCACTGGTGCCTTCAGATAACACCGGATCATGTTCAAGCGTTTGGGAAACTAAGAGAGAGACCTTTAATTCTTTTGAAAGAGACACATGTTGTAGCAAATTTCATGTAGTTTAAGAATATGCTGGAGCGGTTTTGTGGAAATGAACGTAAAATGCATAATTTGGCCAAAAACCACTTTCGAAAATGTTCAGGGCCGTATTTTAGGGCCAAATTTAAATTTTATGAAAACATGGTCAACATGACAATTAAAGCCCGTCCAATCAGCTATCCAATGATAGCTCGATGGTTGCCTAATAATAAGTTTGAAGCGACTTATGACCGATGTAATTTAAAAGATTACTGTACTGGGTCTCGCGTGGAAAATTTTTTTCAACTTTGAAATATAGCCTATTTTGTTCACCGCGTCGAGTTGTTTACTGTAATCAATTTTTGTGAAGAAATTCGAAAAAAATTTCCTAGGGCAGGCCTTGATCGAACGATACTGACAGGCTCTCTTAAGTGACAGGAGTATCTATGCAAAAAAATAGAAATTAAACACTAAAAATTGTGAAACAATCAGAAGAATATATTTCTTTAAAAAAAATCCTTCAATTACGATATTCCTGACCACAAACGACGTCCGCAACTGTCATCATAAGATCGGGCGTCTTCCACATCATGTCTCGACTGTCGCATGTGAAGCCGGCGACTGGGATCTCATTCTGATAATTGACTGCTTTTGTTCATTCTAATTGATTAATACTCTAATTTACTGCTTACTCTAAAATAGTAACGATCGAAACTTTATCTTTTAGAATAAACTAGAGTCAAGGAACAAAGATCAAAGATTATAGATCACTCTAGTACATACAGTGTCTTGATCGGCCATGATCGAAGTTTCTGGAGGGCAGATGAAGACGGGACACGCGAGTGTGCTCTTCTCGGGAGCCATGTAGCTATAGCAGCCGAAAATAGTTGCATGACAAGTGGAGGATGATAGAAATTACGAAAGTCCGCACGAATGTTGCTTGCCAGAATACAGATATGAACAATGCAAACAGAAATCACTAAAGATTTAGTGTCAAATATACAAAGAAACGAGATTTACAGCATGAGATTACGTTAAAAGGGCCTAAACAAAGATCACCTACAAAAAATACCAAAACCATGTCAAAACTCCCAAAAAACGCCTCTTCGTTCCAAGCCAAATCCAATGGCGTTCACTGGCTCATGTTCAAGTGTTTGGGAAACTAAGAGAGAGACCTTTAATTCTTTTGAAAGAGACATATGTTGTAGCAAATTTTACGTAGTTTAAGAATATGCAGAAGCTGTTCTGTGGAAATGAAAAGAAAATGCTAATTTTTCCAAAAACCTTTGAAATGAAACTTCGACAACTTCTGGGGGCCGTATTTTAGGGCTGAAATGAATTTTTTTAGAACTGGATATCGAGATGAAAATGAATCTCCATTCGATTAGCATTCAACTGAGAAATCTCTTTTTGAAGTGGTCAAAAATGAGTACCTAAAAGCAGATAATTTGGAGGATCCACTGGTGCCTTCAGATAACACCGGATCATGTTCAAGCGTTTGGGAAACTAAGAGAGAGACCTTTAATTCTTTTGAAAGAGACATATGTTGTAGCAAATTTTACGTAGTTTAAGAATATGCAGAAGCTGTTCTGTGGAAATGAAAAGAAAATGCTAATTTTTCCAAAAACCTTTGAAATGAAACTTCGACAACTTCTGGGGGCCGTATTTTAGGGCTGAAATGAATTTTTTTAGAACTGGATATCGAGATGAAAATGAATCTCCATTCGATTAGCATTCAACTGAGAAATCTTTTTTTGAAGTGGTCAAAAATGAGTACCTAAAAGCAGATAATTTGGAGGATCCACTGGTGCCTTCAGATAACACCGGATCATGTTCAAGCGTTTGGGAAACTAAGAGAGAGACCTTTAATTCTTTTGAAAGAGACATATGTTGTAGCAAATTTTACGTAGTTTAAGAATATGCAGAAGCTGTTCTGTGGAAATGAAAAGAAAATGCTAATTTTTCCAAAAACCTTTGAAATGAAACTTCGACAACTTCTGGGGGCCGTATTTTAGGGCTGAAATGAATTTTTTTAGAACTGGATATCGAGATGAAAATGAATCTCCATTCGATTAGCATTCAACTGAGAAATCTTTTTTTGAAGTGGTCAAAAATGAGTACCTAAAAGCAGATAATTTGGAGGATCCACTGGTGCCTTCAGATAACACCGGATCATGTTCAAGCGTTTGGGAAACTAAGAGAGAGACCTTTAATTCTTTTGAAAGAGACACATGTTGTAGCAAATTTCATGTAGTTTAAGAATATGCTGGAGCGGTTTTGTGGAAATGAACGTAAAATGCATAATTTGGCCAAAAACCACTTTCGAAAATGTTCAGGGCCGTATTTTAGGGCCAAATTTAAATTTTATGAAAACATGGTCAACATGACAATTAAAGCCCGTCCAATCAGCTATCCAATGATAGCTCGATGGTTGCCTAATAATAAGTTTGAAGCGACTTATGACCGATGTAATTTAAAAGATTACTGTACTGGGTCTCGCGTGGAAAATTTTTTTCAACTTTGAAATATAGCCTATTTTGTTCACCGCGTCGAGTTGTTTACTGTAATCAATTTTTGTGAAGAAATTCGAAAAAAATTTCCTAGGGCAGGCCTTGATCGAACGATACTGACAGGCTCTCTTAAGTGACTTCATCCTCCTTTAGATCTTCTAGAGTTGCAAGAAACGTTAATCATAACATATGATACGAGCATAATATAGATATAAATATGTGCATACATATGTTTATTCATCGGGTGCATCTTTTTCTCCATAAGCTTTTCGCCTTTTGCCCGTTGCTCATTTTTGAAGAAGAAGGAAGACTGTTTAAAGAAATTTTTGAACGAACCGATTTGACAGGCGCGTTTGCCACCCACCCACCGAAATCGGCGGAGCAAATCGCGAAGCCTTGCGCCGGACCGTTGTTTTGCACTCCGTCCTGAAACAGAAGAAAGTTTGGAGGTTTGCCCCAATTCGAAATATCCAAGCTTTATTTATACAAAAAAGCGAAGGATGTGTACCTCGCGAATCTGCGCTCTTCAAAAATGTAAATAAAAATCGTAATTAAAAAGATATGTCTGCTTTATTTCTTACACTTGTAAAGAGGATGCCATTGGCACATGTAGCGGCGTATCTTTTTGAATTCGGAGTAGCGGATGTCCGCGTAGCTGCCGCCTTGAACGCCCATCAACTCTGGTAGCTTTGGACATTCCGCGATCGGAGGCATTGGTTCGTCGGGCAAGGAGGAGGGAGCTAAAATGAAATAATCGACATTTGTCTAATATATTTGATCGTGCACATAAGACGTTGCAAGATACTTGACGGTGTAGCGAAATCTCACATAAATTAGAAAGAATATGCAAAGTTTACATTTCCCAAAATATTGCAAAACGTGAAATATTTTAAATTCTTTGAGATGAATTTGGCGATCTATAAATAGAACAAACTTTTAGATTCCTACGTCATCAAAAGGAGATATTAAACGGCAGTTTGTTACCTGGATTAGCGCAGTAGATATACGCTCCAGAGCTTTCCATTGCCGGTGACCACATCATGTTTAGCCCGCACGTCGGAAATCCCGCAACGTTTTTCGGAAAAGTCGACGCCGTTCCTTCCGCGTGAAGCGGAGAAGGTCACTGATAATGATTTAAAAAAAATCTATATATTTAAAGAAGAAGAAAAAACTAGCAAGAAGAAAAAATTTCTACATACATAGACTACTAATATTCGTTCAAAAAAACAAAAGAAAAAATGAAGAACAGACGTAATCAATCAGTGTGTCGGTGCCTTGGCATGTGACCTTGCACTGAGTGAATTTGGGATCGTAGCAGAAGGAGCCGAAGGGACAGATGACATTCCCATCGCCTTGTTTTAGTGTAATGCCCGGACACGAGCAACCCACTGAAAAACGAGTATTTCTGTTCGTAGGAGTATCTATGCAAAAAAATAGAAATTAAACACTAAAAATTGTGAAACAATCAGAAGAATATATTTCTTTAAAAAAAATCCTTCAATTATGATATTCCTGACCACAAACGACGTCCGCAACTGTCATCATAAGATCGGGCGTCTTCCACATCATGTCTCGACTGTCGCATGTGAAGCCGGCGACTGGGATCTCATTCTGATAATTGACTGCTTTTGTTCATTCTAATTGATTAATACTCTAATTTACTGCTTACTCTAAAATAGTAACGATCGAAACTTTATCTTTTAGAATAAACTAGAGTCAAGGAACAAAGATCAAAGATTATAGATCACTCTAGTACATACAGTGTCTTGATCGGCCATGATCGAAGTTTCTGGAGGGCAGATGAAGACGGGACACGCGAGTGTGCTCTTCTCGGGAGCCATGTAGCTATAGCAGCCGAAAATAGTTGCATGACAAGTGGAGGATGATAGAAATTACGAAAGTCCGCACGAATGTTGCTTGCCAGAATACAGATATGAACAATGCAAACAGAAATCACTAAAGATTTAGTGTCAAATATACAAAGAAACGAGATTTACAGCATGAGATTACGTTAAAAGGGCCTAAACAAAGATCACCTACAAAAAATACCAAAACCATGTCAAAACTCCCAAAAAACGCCTCTTCGTTCCAAGCCAAATCCAATGGCGTTCACTGGCTCATGTTCAAGTGTTTGGGAAACTAAGAGAGAGACCTTTAATTCTTTTGAAAGAGACATATGTTGTAGCAAATTTTACGTAGTTTAAGAATATGCAGAAGCTGTTCTGTGGAAATGAAAAGAAAATGCTAATTTTTCCAAAAACCTTTGAAATGAAACTTCGACAACTTCTGGGGGCCGTATTTTAGGGCTGAAATGAATTTTTTTAGAACTGGATATCGAGATGAAAATGAATCTCCATTCGATTAGCATTCAACTGAGAAATCTCTTTTTGAAGTGGTCAAAAATGAGTACCTAAAAGCAGATAATTTGGAGGATCCACTGGTGCCTTCAGATAACACCGGATCATGTTCAAGCGTTTGGGAAACTAAGAGAGAGACCTTTAATTCTTTTGAAAGAGACATATGTTGTAGCAAATTTTACGTAGTTTAAGAATATGCAGAAGCTGTTCTGTGGAAATGAAAAGAAAATGCTAATTTTTCCAAAAACCTTTGAAATGAAACTTCGACAACTTCTGGGGGCCGTATTTTAGGGCTGAAATGAATTTTTTTAGAACTGGATATCGAGATGAAAATGAATCTCCATTCGATTAGCATTCAACTGAGAAATCTTTTTTTGAAGTGGTCAAAAATGAGTACCTAAAAGCAGATAATTTGGAGGATCCACTGGTGCCTTCAGATAACACCGGATCATGTTCAAGCGTTTGGGAAACTAAGAGAGAGACCTTTAATTCTTTTGAAAGAGACATATGTTGTAGCAAATTTTACGTAGTTTAAGAATATGCAGAAGCTGTTCTGTGGAAATGAAAAGAAAATGCTAATTTTTCCAAAAACCTTTGAAATGAAACTTCGACAACTTCTGGGGGCCGTATTTTAGGGCTGAAATGAATTTTTTTAGAACTGGATATCGAGATGAAAATGAATCTCCATTCGATTAGCATTCAACTGAGAAATCTTTTTTTGAAGTGGTCAAAAATGAGTACCTAAAAGCAGATAATTTGGAGGATCCACTGGTGCCTTCAGATAACACCGGATCATGTTCAAGCGTTTGGGAAACTAAGAGAGAGACCTTTAATTCTTTTGAAAGAGACACATGTTGTAGCAAATTTCATGTAGTTTAAGAATATGCTGGAGCGGTTTTGTGGAAATGAACGTAAAATGCATAATTTGGCCAAAAACCACTTTCGAAAATGTTCAGGGCCGTATTTTAGGGCCAAATTTAAATTTTATGAAAACATGGTCAACATGACAATTAAAGCCCGTCCAATCAGCTATCCAATGATAGCTCGATGGTTGCCTAATAATAAGTTTGAAGCGACTTATGACCGATGTAATTTAAAAGATTACTGTACTGGGTCTCGCGTGGAAAATTTTTTTCAACTTTGAAATATAGCCTATTTTGTTCACCGCGTCGAGTTGTTTACTGTAATCAATTTTTGTGAAGAAATTCGAAAAAAATTTCCTAGGGCAGGCCTTGATCGAACGATACTGACAGGCTCTCTTAAGTGACTTCATCCTCCTTTAGATCTTCTAGAGTTGCAAGAAACGTTAATCATAACATATGATACGAGCATAATATAGATATAAATATGTGCATACATATGTTTATTCATCGGGTGCATCTTTTTCTCCATAAGCTTTTCGCCTTTTGCCCGTTGCTCATTTTTGAAGAAGAAGGAAGACTGTTTAAAGAAATTTTTGAACGAACCGATTTGACAGGCGCGTTTGCCACCCACCCACCGAAATCGGCGGAGCAAATCGCGAAGCCTTGCGCCGGACCGTTGTTTTGCACTCCGTCCTGAAACAGAAGAAAGTTTGGAGGTTTGCCCCAATTCGAAATATCCAAGCTTTATTTATACAAAAAAGCGAAGGATGTGTACCTCGCGAATCTGCGCTCTTCAAAAATGTAAATAAAAATCGTAATTAAAAAGATATGTCTGCTTTATTTCTTACACTTGTAAAGAGGATGCCATTGGCACATGTAGCGGCGTATCTTTTTGAATTCGGAGTAGCGGATGTCCGCGTAGCTGCCGCCTTGAACGCCCATCAACTCTGGTAGCTTTGGACATTCCGCGATCGGAGGCATTGGTT
Organism: Allodiplogaster sudhausi; assembly: GCA_945643635.1. NCBI lineage: Eukaryota > Metazoa > Nematoda > Chromadorea > Rhabditida > Diplogasteridae > Allodiplogaster > Allodiplogaster sudhausi. The sequence continues at coordinate 3,267,633 of CALZFC010000349.1, forward strand.
CGTCGGGCAAGGAGGAGGGAGCTAAAATGAAATAATCGACATTTGTCTAATATATTTGATCGTGCACATAAGACGTTGCAAGATACTTGACGGTGTAGCGAAATCTCACATAAATTAGAAAGAATATGCAAAGTTTACATTTCCCAAAATATTGCAAAACGTGAAATATTTTAAATTCTTTGAGATGAATTTGGCGATCTATAAATAGAACAAACTTTTAGATTCCTACGTCATCAAAAGGAGATATTAAACGGCAGTTTGTTACCTGGATTAGCGCAGTAGATATACGCTCCAGAGCTTTCCATTGCCGGTGACCACATCATGTTTAGCCCGCACGTCGGAAATCCCGCAACGTTTTTCGGAAAAGTCGACGCCGTTCCTTCCGCGTGAAGCGGAGAAGGTCACTGATAATGATTTAAAAAAAATCTATATATTTAAAGAAGAAGAAAAAACTAGCAAGAAGAAAAAATTTCTACATACATAGACTACTAATATTCGTTCAAAAAAACAAAAGAAAAAATGAAGAACAGACGTAATCAATCAGTGTGTCGGTGCCTTGGCATGTGACCTTGCACTGAGTGAATTTGGGATCGTAGCAGAAGGAGCCGAAGGGACAGATGACATTCCCATCGCCTTGTTTTAGTGTAATGCCCGGACACGAGCAACCCACTGAAAAACGAGTATTTCTGTTCGTAGGAGTATCTATGCAAAAAAATAGAAATTAAACACTAAAAATTGTGAAACAATCAGAAGAATATATTTCTTTAAAAAAAATCCTTCAATTATGATATTCCTGACCACAAACGACGTCCGCAACTGTCATCATAAGATCGGGCGTCTTCCACATCATGTCTCGACTGTCGCATGTGAAGCCGGCGACTGGGATCTCATTCTGATAATTGACTGCTTTTGTTCATTCTAATTGATTAATACTCTAATTTACTGCTTACTCTAAAATAGTAACGATCGAAACTTTATCTTTTAGAATAAACTAGAGTCAAGGAACAAAGATCAAAGATTATAGATCACTCTAGTACATACAGTGTCTTGATCGGCCATGATCGAAGTTTCTGGAGGGCAGATGAAGACGGGACACGCGAGTGTGCTCTTCTCGGGAGCCTCGATCGGCATATCGCCATCGCCCACAAAGGGATTGGCGCCGGTGCACACGTCGCACATCGCCACTAAAAACGGACAACGATTCAGTTAGACTTTATAGCCGAAAATTAACGCTTGAGTTCGCGTCTTTTTTCCCGAGACAAGGGCGAGAGAGCGTGTGATTTAGAGAGAGAGAGAGAGCACACGACTACACTAGACAGGAAAATTCATATAGATTAGTGCGGTTGAATTTCTCGCTCCTTCAACGGATGTATCCGACGACAGGCAACGTAGGCATTTGCTTAGGGAAAGTTAATTGAGCTTAGGAAATTATTAGTACGAATATAAACTCACTTTATAATTTGAAATCATGTCGTATTCATTTCCTAGACGCTTTCATTTTTTCCGCGGTTTTGTTCTTCTCTGACCGGCTATGCCTTTCTCGCTACGGCGAAATTGGGGAGTTGTGCCGTTTAAAGGAAGTATCTGACGAAAAAATAACTTCTTCTTTTATATTCCTATATGATCAAGTCTGGCCTAAAAGATCGATTAGAGGTGATCCCGCTTTACGAAAGTCAGTCTTTAGCCAGAAATTTGCATTTGTTTTTTGGAATACGGTAGAAAACGTCTCTGTCGATGCACCCGGTGTATACTCAAGTCCAAGCAAGGAATGCCAACGGGTGATAAAAAGTGGCAGTCTCTGCCCGTCTTGCCCACTTAACACCCCATTTTCACCAAGGGATGAGAGATACAGACGTTAGAGAAAAGCGAGACAATGAAAGAAGTCGAGAGAGGTTAGATAGACATACGTTTCAAATTTGAAATTTTGTAGCGGGCGCTCAAAAAAGGCTCATCCAGTTGGGAGTTTATCACAGTTTGAAACGTAATTTTATCAGATACGGTATTCTTTCGTCGGATACTTCCTTTAAAACTTATACGAATATCGTACAAACTTTTTGCTTTTAAACGAGGTAAATAATTAGCAAATAGAGGAAGTTCTGTTTCAGCGCACTCTTCTGGCAGTAGACAGTCGCTGGGAGGGGGAAGGTGGTCGCTGGCGCGTTGATATCTTGAAAGGCCATCAAGGCCGCGTTGCATACGAGACCTGCTTCGGAGACTGCAGTCGCGGCGCTGCCAGCCTGGAAGAGGGAATAAAATGTTTACACTATCGTAGTCTTATTTTAATCTTGTACGAATATTATGAAAATTCAAAGAGTAAAAATAGAAAAGAAATATGTATATGTATGCACAGACATCTATGTATATGTAGAGAGTAGCTGGCACATATGTATGTATGTATGTAAATATATGGAAAAAATATTGTTTTGTCGCACCATATTGACAAAGAGTTGGCTGCCGGTCTTGCAGGAGGCAATGTTGCAAGGCGTCGTGAATTGCACAAGGAGTGTTGCGTCGCTGCAGGAGAAGCCTGGTGGGCACTGAACAATAATGCTCTATGCATGGCAACATTAACTACAAGTATTGTTGGAGGTGACAGTCCGCCATTAGAAATAGTCACCTTTTCACCTCTCCTTTGTGTCTAATTCGTTACTAACTTTTCTTCCAACTCCGTCATGAAGCCTAATACAGCAAGGAATGATGTGAAAACCGGATCAATTTGTCTCAAACTGCTGTGTTTTGTGTAATTTTCTTCGCTGCCTATCTTATCTCTGACAATCACCCGACTCAACCTACACTTAGAACTTCACTCAGACAGTGTTCTCTGTCATGCCGCGGGGATGATGAGAGAGAGAGAGCCTGAGAGAGAAAGTGAAAGGCCAACACCCTACCCCCCCCCCCTTTCTTCGGCTGGTGTGCAGCCAAAGTCAATTGAAGAAAACTGCACTAAAATGAGGTGTGAAGTGAAATTGAAAAAAAAATGGAAATGTTAAATTGTGAAGTAGTAAAACTTGAACACAGACCGATGTGTGAGGCCAATAAAGACAAACGATTTCTTGTAAATATACTGCTTCTTTCTTTCCTATTTGAACTAAATTTAATTAAAGAAGAGCAAAATTTGTTAACATTTTAGATTGATGAAAAAATTAGGACTGAACCGTTTGAGGTGCCATATAAGTGGGCGCAGCGCAGCCGAGGCAGGCGGGCGTAGTCGTCGCGGTAGTTGTCGGAGTAGTCGACATCGTGGTTGGTGCTGAAGCCGTGCCCGGCGGATTCGTGGTGGGGGAGGAGGGGGCACCATGTCGTTGCGTCGTCGGCGGCCCTAGAACAGTGTGAGTCTCCGAATTCGACATTAAGATATTCTTAAATCATATTAAAATACATATGTATTTATAAATGCCTTTAGATTCTTATATTCACAAATTCAAAGAGCATGGACCATGGTGATCGCAAAGTTTGGAAAGTTGGATTTTTATTTTAAAGAAGAGATAAGCACAAAATAGAACAAAAGCTTGTTAATGCTGGATCAGTCGGGATCATGGCCATACAGCCTTCTCCCAAATAGCACTGGTGAATGAAGAAGAGAAGAGATAGCAGTAGTCCGCTCATTATTCAACAGTCTAGAACAAATGTTAATTGAAGGAGAAATCATACACACACATGGCCTTAGAGAGCGCGGTGGATAGGGAAGGGTTGAAGTGAAGCCAAAGATTGGCGGGAAAAGTTTACACCACCATGGATGGTTCTCCAAGATGGCACTGGCGATCGAGGAAGAGAAGAGAGAGTTGCAGCCTTCTCATTGCTGCACAGCCTAGAGCAGCTGGGAGAGAGAAAGGGAACTCACACCCACAAGGTTATTTGGAGCGAGGTAGATAGGGAAGGGATGAAGTGATGGCAGAGATTAGGAAAGTTCCCTCTTGGTACACTGCTTTCGATTAATGGCCTATAATCGACTCCGCCAAACAAGGAGTGGTCTGGCTCTAATTGCTTCAGGGCTAATGCGTAAGGTGATTAGGTTAAGGAACTTTGTAACTTCCATAACGCCTTTATTTCGAACTCTACTTAACAAATGCATTTCATGTCGTATATGTTGTGTATATATCGCGATTTGAGAGAGTATCAACATGAATTAGCGCTAGCTCAAGCTATAAAGTCTATTTAAAGTTGGAAATTTTTTACATCCTTTCTTTTTTTTGCAGTTCGCCTATGAAGGTGTAAACTTTCGTTTTTATATCTCAGCAACGTGAGGCGACAAATTAATTTCAACAAAAATTGCTCGTTGAATTTGTGCATATGTATAAGAATAGAAATGTATGCATACATATATTCGTATGATTGAGAGGCTCACACTTTTCTGGTACCACCCACCATGACGCGGCCTGGTGTCACCACCAGCACCACCACAACTACAAATCCGACATCGACCACGACAATACGACGACGACGACGACTGCGCCCGCCTGCCTCAACTGCGCGGCGCACGCTTCTACGGGTCAGTCAATATTTACCCTTCCGTAAACTATAATCTAAAAATTAAACCCTTTATTTTTTCATTCATTTTGTGCAAATAGTTAAAAAGAGAGCCGTCGATACTTACAAGAAAGTACTTGTTTTCATTGGTCTCACAAATCTGTGTTTGTCGAAGTTTTACCATTTCACTTTTCCATACCTTCAATTTCACTTCACATCGTATTTCCTGCACACCAGCCGGGGAATGTGGGGTTGGCATTTCACTTCCTTATTCTCTCTCACCCTCCTAGGGGAAAATGAAAGAGAAAATGAGTGTAAGTTGAGCATGACGCAGATGATTGTCAGGGAAAAGAAAGGCAGTGGAAGAAAAAAAGGAGCGCTTTGAGACAATTTGATCCGGTTTTCATATCGTTTGTAATATTAGGCTTCAGGCTAGAAGGAGAAAACGCTAGTAACGAATAAGGCACAAAAGAGAGGTGAAAGGCTGACTGTTCCTAATGGCGGAGCGCCACCACCAACAATACTTATAATGGACATTTATGTTGCTATGCACGGGTAACATTATTGTTCAGTGTCCTTCTCCTGTGACAAGACTGCACTCCTTGTGCCGTCTGCAACGCGTTGCACCATGGACAAGTGTATGACCGGCAGCCAACTCTTTGTCGATATGGTGTGACAAAACTTACAATTAGTATTAATTTGTAATGACGTTAAATATGTGAACAAAATGAAAAAAAGTGAAAATGTAAAATTTCATTTTTTTTTTCATAAACATAAATTTGAGTGAGTTCAAACAACCTATTCCTCATTTTAACTGAATCAAATCAACAGAGTACTTTAGAGCATGGAAAAAGCGTTCGAATGCACGATTTGGTTTTTGCAAACTTATTGTTAGGATGCGTTGATCCTTCCTAATCGATTATCCCTCTCTAACAGTACAAATCAGCTTTTCGAAATCATTTCCGCACGTCTAAACATACGTATGTATATAGTATTTGCATACATCAGTGCCGTTGTAAAGTCGCCGTTTTTAGAGGGTGAGGGGAGAAGGGAGGTGGTCTGATTCTCTCAAAAAATGTATGTCTATATTTATTTATCGTGCATGAAATTTTTTATGTCGATGCGACAGAACAAATGTATGAAGTAAAAATGTCGTATGTGTAAATGCTGCAACTGAGAGAGAGAGAGACAAAGAGAGAGAGAGAGAGCGTGAGAAAGAGAGAGTGAGTGAGTGGGAGAAGGGAGAGGGGAAAGGGATAGACGCACACGGTTTCACCAAGCCGGGGGCGCCACTGCCCGGCCTCGTCCATGGCAGAGACGGTACAAGCTGGAGGAGGAACAACAGGAGAGGGTCGACTCGCGATTGTCGATTGGGATTAGAGTGAGATGAGACAGAATGTGCCTAGCTATGGAACAAAAAAATTGTAAGTCAGTTGCATTTATCATAGTGTGCCAAGGAATCAATGGATACCAACACTGTTCGAGCCGTTATTTCTCTCTGTATTTCTCATATTATACGATTATTCTATTGTAGCGCACTATAATGCAGCTACAACAGCATCCTTGCCAGGTGGACACATGCCTGAAATGTTGCCGACGGAACATGGCACGTCATCACTGGATTGCCAGCTGACCGGCGAGTGAAATCCGATGACACTTGCTTGATCTATTTATTCGTTCTCTGCAAAACATGCGGTCAGCACTGTCCTATCTCTATCCAGTTTTCACTTTCATTTCTGACAAATCTGCAGAAAACGAACAAAAAAAAGAATATAAAATTTTTCATGCCATTATGTATATCTTGAGGAATAAAAATAATCGATAATTTATTGTTGCATTACTGACTCGCACCAAGCCGGTTGCGCCACTGCCCGGCCACGTCTTTGCCAGAGACGGTATCAGCTGGAGGATGAACAGCACGAGGGTTGACCCGCGATTATCGGTTGCAGAGAAGAAGGAGAGTGGTAATCTAGGGTATTATCTGCAAGTGCGAAAAGTAAATGAGTGCAATAGAAGATCTAATTTTGTTGTAGAAATGTGGAAAGAAAACACTGATATATGATTTAAACTGGCTTAAATAAATAGAAGACAGAGATATAGAGGAGAATGGATGATCATATACAATATCTTTAAAGCAGTTATGTATGTATGAGACCAATGTCTATTCGTCAACGATACTGTGTGTGATACAAGGTGGAATAGTCTTAGACGTTCAAAGATTGTATGTACATAAATAAGAATATTTCGAAAATGGATCTTGAACATGAACAGAAAATAATCAGCTAAAATCTTTCTTCACATTTTCTATTCATCTAATCTGTATAATGAAAGGAGTGGAGAACAAACTGGTGACGCAAATCCTAATAATGGAAGTACATAAGCGCATATGTAATACTGCGAAAAATTAGACTCGAAAATTCTAAAGAGGGCATAGACAAGATGGAGGTCGTTCGAAACAACAGATTTAATGTGATGATAGAAAGATAGCCTATCATCAAATAAGACGCCTGGATCTCGCACTGCATTACTAGCGACAGAGAACAACATAAGGAAGAGTCTGGAAGAGGGCTAGATGGAGAAGAGTGAGAGAAACGGGTGAAAAATAAAGCAGGAAATCGGGGTTTCCTTTTTAGAAGATAGGTGCAAAACGACTCTTTGCGTGCGTCCAACAGAATATTTTGGCAGTAATATTGGATTGCAATGGTGGCTTGTGAGCGCCGAAAGTAGGCCATTCCTCGGGTAGATGAGTATAGAGATAAACAGACTGAAGAGAAGAGGAGGGAAAGAAACAGAAGAATAATCAGAACTGTTGATAGGCGCAGTGATTTCGCAACCACTTACTACTCCTCGTGTGCCAATGACTAGTTCGAGAATATTAGACCCGAGTGTAGGACTACTGGCAGATTACGAGAGCGATAGATCATTTACTTATTCTAGAAGCCCCTTATTTTGTCAAGGCTTCGTGCATCGAACGTAACACGGAAAGGACTGAGTGAGGGGGAAGTGATTGCTGATGTTGGCTGGATCCTTGTTGACTCGGTTTTCCAATGGAGCGAACGCCACCGCAGAAGATGGGTCTGGGAGGGTAGTCGGGAAGAGACGGCGTTTTTCGGCAATCTCGCTTCTCTTCCAGATCTCGTCATGGTAGATGGTCCACACGCCGGGCTCGGTGCGATTTAGCCAGGTAGCGTGCTCGCGGTCTCTGTGAAAGCGGCGCCTCTCTTCCTCGGACATCTGCCTGCCGACGAGACTTTGGACCATGCGCAGTGGCCGCGATGAGAGTGCACCGCCTTCAGAACCTGCGTCAGGAGGCCACACGTAAGCAGTATGACTTTTAGCAGACGGGGCGAGTGCCCCTCTGGCCCATGCGCAAGATGATCTATGGGATGCGCTTCGACACTCAGGACATCCAGCAGCGAGGCAGACACTCGCTCTGTCTTCTGATCGATGCATGGGCAGAGGGAGTGCCAGATGCGGACTCCGGGAGACCAACCAGAGCGCTCCAGGAGATGACGCTCAACACGGCTCTAGGAGGAGATGACGCCAGGGGGCAGCGAAGGAGAGGCAGGCCAGGGGAGAGAGAGACAGACATGGGATCAGAGGAGGAGGGAAACATGATAGCGAACTTTTCAAGGGTGGTTGACACGAGAACAAGTAAGCTGGCCATACCTTCTTATGTCTGCTAGCTCATCCCCGCTGGCGAGGGCCCATACGCGAGAGAGCGTGGTAGTGAGAAACGTGAGAGATGAGGGGTATGCCGCGCTTTTTGAGAGACCAGGCAAGCTACGTCCTCCCGCCTCCACCAAAAAAAAAGACTTTACTATGGCAGCAGAAGGAAGAGTGTAAAATTTGCAACAAGATGAACCCATTTCAGTAAAATTTCAGGTCAATAATGTTTTGCAATTAGTCATAAAACCAGAGTCGCTAATGCCACCTTCATTTCGTCCAAGAAATAAATTTTTAGGCAATTGGAATTGAAATAGTACAATAATTTTTACGCATTGTTATATTCCGGTGCCCTAATCTAAAGTTTTATAACACAATTTCACAGGCTTGGAAATTGATTGAAAGAGATGCAGCTTCTTGCAAATTTCACACTCTTTTTGCTGGTGTATTTTTGAATTGTGAAAATGATTCCGAAGTAGTACTTTAAATCCGCAGATGTTTTGCCTCTCCGACATAATCGATTAGGGAAAAACGCATCCTAATTATAAGTTCTCAAAACCCAACAACGCACTCTAAAGTGCTTTTCTTGCTCTTACAAACAAAAAGATGTGCTTAACCTGACTTTTGTTATTGCGTGAATGAATGTTTTCTTAAGGAACTTAAAAAATTAAGAATTTGGCTTTGACAATATTTCCCATTGTCAGAAATGGCGAAGAGCTGAATATTTTAATTTTTGTGACAAAGCTCTCCCCCTTCGTTGTAAAATTATTACTTTGAGTACTCAAGAATCTTTACACTTTCTTCATATTCTTGCTTTCTTTTATAAAGTTGTCTTTATTCACTCATAGATTAACACTTCTCCTACTTCCTATTGAATAACATCTGTACAATATGAATGAAAAATTATGTACGCATTATTGTCAGATCAAGCATACATCAGGGAGTCTAGATATGGGGCTAATTTGCCGCTGAAATACATAACTACTAATATCTGTTCGTCATTTAGAGCATTTATTGGCATATCATGCTCATTCCTTGAACTCTACGCGAAGTTCTGAATATTCCACAATACTAGAATATTCCACTGCACAGTAGGTTTATGCTGCGCAAGTCATGGTCAAGGGTTGACTGACGCCGGCGTCATTATTGGGCACAGCCAAAACGAATGGATCTGCGTTGCATCTGATCGCCATTACCGTTCCGGCTGGTCCATCAGCCTGCGAAGAAGCAATGCTATCGATTTGACTACGCTTACAATTAATGGTTACTATATACCATTTAAGCGATTTCTTTCATCATGCCTTATTAGAAGACTTCGCAAGCTAGATTCACAAGGATCGAATGGAGTAGAAATAATTAAGTGTTTTGTGGAAATGGATTATTCCGTACCACTGTGTACGATATGCGTTGAGCCGTGTTGATGCATCGCGCGTAGCAGGCGCCGACAGAAGTGACAAACTCGAAGATTGCCGGGTCGAGCATTGCGCCGCCATCGAGGCCAGCGGTGCGGCAAGCGCCACACGCAGTCGCTACGTCGATAACGCATGTTGCCTACGATTAAAGGTGGACAAAATGTCAATTTTTCCTTTTTACCTGATGATAGAATGGCGAGAGAGCATGTGATGAGAGCAAAGTTGAAATTGATTACGTTTGAGTTTCGTGTTCCACTTTTAAGGCGAATAAATAGTGTTTTGTTTTTTCTCCTTATTCGGTTAGGTTGAGCTGGGAAGTTCGATTGCAAGTTTCCTGAAGTCACAAAAATCCCTCTGCCCTTAGAAAATGAACAATAACAGCTTGACTCCAACGCCACAAGTTTCTGTTTTGAGAGGCGAGGGGCAGAAAAAACATTCCTGTGTATTGTTTACACCGTAATTTCTATTAGTTCGTCAGGCACTACGCGGTAGGAGTTTTTTCCTCATCGTCTCCTTTAATTGACGTCTAACGTTACTCCTAACATTTCGTGCATGCCCAAACGAATGCACTCCGGGTCTCGTGCTATTCCCAATAAAAGTTTGCATGTATATTTCTAGGATTGGTCATTTTTGAAGAAGGAATCTTTTTAAAGCAATTTTCTTAAGGAACCATTGTGATATCCATCATCATGACGCCTTCCTTCCAGCTCCCGCCTGGTTGGCAATTCGCGAATGCTGTCGCCGGTGTGGGCGTTCCACCTGCCACCTGAAATTAATTTAGACAAAAAACGAAAGCTGTTCACTTTGCGGATCTGCGGTTCAAGAATGTAAATAAAAATCATATAAAAATATATATTGCTGAATTTCTAACTTGCGTATAGAGGACGCCAGGGACGCATGTAGCGGTATAGGTCTGGGCAGTCATGTCGTAGGCGTAGCGGATGTTCTCGTAGACGCCATTTGCCATGTCCAACTTTGCTAGCGCTTTGCATTCCGCGATCGGAGGCATTGGTGCGGTCGGCAGAGACGTCACTAAAAAAAACTAATCTGATCTATTTTTTGTCCATAAGAGTTTCGAACGACATACGTACATAATTGCTCAATTGTAGCTTGTTCTTTCACCGCGAACCTGGCTTGGCGCAAAAGACACTGCCAGAGATCATTGGGGTCCACATTTTGTCCACCCCGCACATCGGAACTCCCACAACCATGGTCGGCCCAGTCGTCGAGCCTGTCGCCTGAAGCGGAAAAGGGCACTGATTATGATTTAAAAAATAATATTTAAAGAAAAAAAACTAGCAGAAAGAAGCATAGTTGCTAGACTACTAATATTCGATTTAAAAAAAATCAGAATAAAACAATAAAGGAGAACAGACAATTTGAAACATGGCATCGCCGGTACTGCACGTGATTTGGCATGGATCATCAGCTGGGGCCGCATAGCAGAGGAAGTCGAGGGGGCAGACGCCATCCCCCGTGGACCGTTGAACGACCGGACATTCGCACCCCACTGAAACACGTGCATTCCTGTTCGGGGGTATCATCTTTATTGGAATTTATAACTAGAGACTTGATTAAATAAATAGTGTTTAAGAACAAAAATAATGTGAAACAATCGAGAATATATTAGTTTAAAAAAACCATTCAAAGAAAAGAAAGCAATGGAAAAGTGTTTTTTCCTGACCACAATCGACGCCCTGAACCGGCATCGTCAAATCGCCCGTCTTCCACATCAAGTCTCGACTGTCGCATGTGAAGCCGGCGACTGGGATCTTTTTCTGGTAATTGACTGCTTTAGCTTAGAACAACATGCTAACCTAATTCTAAGAACATTGTGGAGATGGGATTACATGCGAGTTTTCTGAAAGACTAAGAATGTCTCATTCTTACCCCTAGACTGAGAAGATGATAAGTCAACTATATCAAAGATCAAATATGATGTATTCTAGTGCATACCGTTGCAAAATCGACCATGGTCGTTCCTGCACCGCAAACGAAGATCTCACACTCGAGAATGGTCGTATCTCGCGGCTGCGGCGCCGTGCCAGTGCCCATGAAGGGATTGGGGGCGGTGCACGCGTTGCACATCGTCACTAAAGACAGGCCCATTCAGCTAGAATCTCATCTTTAAAGAAAAGAAAAAAACACAATCTTGAATTCGCGCCTCTTTGTGTGAGACAAAGGCGGTGTTTCCCCACCCTGACACCTAGCAAGAAAGAAAGAGCGTGAAATTTGCCTCCAAATAATCACCATTCAAGAAACATCCGAGGGTACCAATTTTTGCTACGACATGAGCAATGCGCGCGAGTCGGTCAAAATGGCGCGTTTACGGCGGCCGAGGCACCCTGCAAGCGCATTCAGCGATCCATAACTTTGTTCAATCTTAACATCAGAAAATCGTAAGTATATCATCTAAGAGCTCTCACAGAGATCTTCAAATACTACATACATACTTTTATTGAAATATTTATATTTCTATGGAACATTTCGTTCTGAACTTTTAGAAGGCTTAAAAAACTATTTTACAAACATTTCCGCATTTCAAAACATACATCGTAAGAAAGAGCGTGAAATTTTCTACAAGATGAACCCCTTTCAATAAACTTTCAAGTCTATATTGTTCTGTTATAAGTCATAAGGATAGGTAAAGTATCGTCGCTATCCTTTAGCCCGAGAATTTCATTGTTTAGGTTATTCGAATTAGAATATTCCAATATTTTTTTACGTTGAAGAATTGTGCTAAGCTGATGCCCTATTCTTATGACTTATAACAGAACAATATAGACTTGAAAGTTTATTGAAAGGGGTTCATCTTGTAGAAAATTTCACGCTTTTTCTTACGATGTATGTTTTGAAATGCGGAAATGTTTGTAAAATAGTTTTTTAAGCCTTCTAAAAGTTCAGAACGAAATTTTCCAAAGAAATATAAATATTTCAATAAAAGTATGTATGTAGTATTTGAAGATCTCTGTGAGAGCTCTTAGATGATATACTTACGATTTTCTGATGTTAAGATTGAACAAAGTTATGGATCGCTGAATGCGCTTGCAGGGTGCCTCGGCCGCCGTAAACGCGCCATTTTGACCGACTCGCGCGCATTGCTCATGTCGTAGCAAAAATTGGTACCCTCGGATGTTTCTTGAATGGTGATTATTTGGAAGCAAATTTCACGCTCTTTCTTTCTAGCTAGGTGTGAGGGTGGGGAAATGATCATAAAGTGGCATGCTTACCCTTCAAATAATTTAGACCCAATTTTTTCAACCAAAATAAAATTTTAGTAAAACATGTTCCTAGATGAAATTTGAAGCGCTTTCGAAATGCTATCGAATGATATGTTCATGGTTTCACAAAACAGGTTTTGGACGAATTTATGGCACACTGAATTTTCAGGGTTACGGTAGTGTATCCCGAAGGGAAAATATCGGATGATGATGAAATTAGTCTCATTAAATAGAGCGGGTCGAGTTGTATAAGAAAAATGATTTTTGTTAATGAATTCGAAAACAATTTTCCCGGGGCAAGCTGCCTTAAGCGCATGCTCGACTCTTACAGAGAAGCTCTCTTAAGAAAAATTGAAATAGATTACGCTTGAGTTTATGGCTCATTTAAAGGAAGTACTCGACAAGAGGTGCTTGGGGAGAGCTAAATTACGCCTCGGAATTTATTAGAACGAACACAAGCTCAATTTATTTTTTGAAATAATGTCGCATGCCTCTCTAGACGCTCGCATTCTCTCCGCGGCTTCGCTCTTCTCTGACCGACTTTGTCTTTCTCACTTGGCGAAAATGGAGAGTTGCAAAAGCAAATATGAATATCCTAAAATATTTTTTTAAACAATTAGGAAATAGATGATTTTGTTTTGTTTTCGCGCACTCTTCTGGCAGTAGACAGTCGCTGGAACAGGGAAGGTGGTTGTAGGCATCATGACATCTTCAAAGGCCGTCGAGGCTGCGTTGCATTTGAGACCTGCATCGGGGACTGGAGTCGCAGCGCCGGCAGGCTGGAAGAGGGAAAAGAATTTGTATACTATAGTATTATTATATTACTAATGCACGATTATTATGCCAGGTGTAAAGAATACACACAAAAATAAATAAATAAATTTATGTATGTATGTAAAAATATTAAAAATTACGAATGTTTTGTCGCACCACATTGACGAAGAGTTGGCTGCCGGCCATACACCTGGCCATGATGCAAGGCATTGTCTCCGACACAAGGAGTGAAGGATCGCGACAGTAGGTGCCAGCGGCACACTGAACAATAATGTTAGTACGTAAGTGCATGGTAACATTAATGTTTATTACAAGTATTGTTGGAGGTGGCGGTCTCCCACCAGAAACTATCACCCTTTCATCTCTCTTTTGTGTCTTATTCGTTCCACCTTTTTTCCCCAGTATTTCTGGGAGGAAAGATGCGAAAGCGGATCAAATTGTCTTTCCACTGCCGATCAGCAGCGTCATGCTTAAGAGAGCCCCACCACGGCTGCATTAAGGCCTGCCCTGGGAATTTTTATTTTTTTTAAACATAGAAATCAGGTATCTTATACAACTCGATGAGCTCTTTAAAATGAGGCTAAATTCATTTCTGTATGTCGTTTTCCCTATGAGATACGCTACCGTAACCCCAAAAATTCATTGCACTGTATTTCCTTCAAAAGATGGTTTTCAAAGATAACGAAGGTACCATTCAACAGCTCTTTTTAAGCCCTACAAATTTCATCTAGAGAAGTTATTTGTGAAAATTTGTTTTTGACCAAAAAAAAAAATTCACTTGAAATATTTCGACGGGCATATTGACACTTTACGGTCATTTCCACAGCATGGCTCTCAGATAGGAAGAAAGAGCATTAAATTTGCTACAAAATAAGGTACTTTCAAAAAAAATTAAAGCGTACAATGTTTTCGATATCAGGCGAAAAATGCGCGCGAGTCGGTCAAAATGGCGCATTTTAGGTCGCCGAGTCACAGTGCAAGCGCCTTTGTTGATCAATAACTACGCTCAATCTTAATCTTTCAAAATCGTAACTATATCATCTTAGGGCTCTCACGGAGATCTTCAAATGTTAAATACATACTTTTATTGAAAAGTTTGGATTTATATAAGACATTTCGTTTTGTATGATAAGAAGGTTTAAAAAACTACTTCAGTAACATTTCCACATTACCAATCATACATCATAAGAAAGAGCATGAAATTTGGTACAAGATGAGCCCCTTTAAATGAAATTGCATTCGTACGATCTTTTGTTATAAGCCAGAAGAGTATGATAACAAGGCCTAATGGAAAATGTGTAGAAAAAAAGGATTGGAAGATTCTAATTCGAATAAACTAAACTACGAATACTTGGGCGAAATGACAGTGACGCTACTGGCCCTACTCTTATGGCTTATAACAAAAGATCGTACGCATGCAATTTCATTTAAAGGGGTTCATCTTGTACCAAATTTCATCCTCTTCCTTATAATGTATGATTGGTAGTGTGGAAATGTTTCTGAAGTAGTTTTTTAAGCCTTCTTATCATACAAAACGAAATTTCTCATATAAATCCAAACTTTTCAATAAAAGTAGGTTTTTAACATTTGAAGATCTTCATGAGATCTCTAAGATGATATACTTACGATTTTGAAAGATTAAAATTGAGCGTAGTTATGGATCAATGAAGGCGCTTGCACTATGAAAATGTGCATTTTTCGCCTGATATCGAAAACATCGTACGCTTTAATTTTTTTTGAAAGTACCTTATTTTGTAGCAAATTTAATGCTCTTTCTTCCTATCTGAGAGCCATTCTGTGGAAATGACCGTAAAGTGTCAATATGCCTCGTCGAAATATTTCAAGTGAATGTTTTTGGTCAAAAACAAATTTTCACAAATAACTTCTCTAGATGAAATTTGAAGGGCTTAAAAAGAGCTGTTGAATGGTACCTTCGGTATATTTGAAAACCATATTTGGAGGAAATACAGTCCAATGAAATTTTGGGGTTACGGTAGCGTATCTCATAGGGAAAACGACATACAGAAATGAATTTAGCCTCATTTTAAAGAGCTCAAGTTGTATAAGATATGTGATTTCTATGTTTAAAAAAATAAAAAAATAACCAGGGCAGGCCATGATTGAGCCTTACGGAGAGGCTCTCTTAACCATCACTTAGAACGGCCCTCAATTAAGGTTTCTCTTTCATGCGCCGAGGAGGATGAGAGAGAGAGGAAGTGAAAAGACAACTACCACACCACCCCCCCCCCCTACCGCGGCTGGTGAATAGGATATTTACGCCCTGTTGAAGATGAGGTGTGACGGGAAAATGGAAAAGAAATAGAAATGTGAAATTGTAAAGCATGGACAAAGAGAGACCAACGAAAACAAGAACTTTCTTGTAGATAAACTTTCTTTTTACCTAGTTGCACAAAATTTAGAAAACAATTAAAGGGTATAAAACCTTTTTTTTTTTAAGATTTTTGACTTTAAAAAAGAGAATATAACGACTGAACCATTTGTGGTGGCACATATTTGGGTGCCTCGCATCCGAGACAAGGGAGCGCCTCGCAGTAGACGGTCACTGGGGCCGGGAAGGTGATCGTAGGCGTCATAACATCTTGAAAGGCCGTTGATTCTGGGTTGCATTTGAGACCTGCGTCGGAGACTGCAGTCGCAGGGCCGCCAGGCTACAAGAATACATTTCTTTTGAACGATCGTAATATTATATTGCTCTTACACGATTATTACGCCAAGCAAAAAGAATATAAACAAAAAAGTTTTATATAGATATTTAAATAAAGATATTGAAAATAAATACAAAGTTTCGTCGCACCTTATTGACAAAGAGTTTGCTGCCGGTCGCACACTTGACCATGATGCAAGGTGTTGTCTCCGTCATAAGGAGTGCAGCGTTGGTACAGGTGGAGCCAGGGGTACACTGAGAACAATAATGCTCGGTGTATGGCAACATTAATGTCATTACAAGTATTGTTGGAGGTGGCGGGCCGCCATTAGAAACATTCCGCCTTTCACCTCTCTTTTGTGCCATTCGTTACTAAGGTTTTTCTCATTCTGGCATTAAGTTTAATACAACAAGGAATGATGAGAAAACCGGGCCAAATTGCCTCAACGATCTGCGTTTTTTCCACTGCCGTATCTTATCGCTGACAACCACCTGTGTCATGCTCAACCATCACTCAGAACGGCGGCCCTCAATTCAGTTATCTCTTTCATGCCTAGGAGAGGATGAGAGAGAGAGAGAGAGGAGAAGTGAAAGGTCAACTACCACCCCCCCCCCCATTTCCTTGTCTGGTGTGTAGGATATTTCCGGCCGCAAGTGTCACTTGAAGAAAACTTCTCAAACAATAAGGTCAGCTGTTAAGTGAACATGAAAATGAACAAAGACAGATTTGTGAGGCCAATGAAAACAAGAACTTTCTTGTAAATAGGCTTCCTTCTTACCTACATACATAGATATGTATTTCCACGCAAAATTTATTTTAAAAAAATTAAAGGGCTATAAAACTTTTTTTAGATTTTAGGTTTTAAAGAAAAAAAAGAAAAGAAAATAACGACTGAACCATTTGTGGCGCTTGTGGTGCCATATACATGGGCGCCGCGCATCCGAGGCAGGGGGGCAGAGTCGTGGTGGTAGTTGTCGTCGGGGTGGTCGTCGTAGTGGTTGACGGTGTCGTGGTCGTGCCCGCCGGATTCGTAGTTGTGGTGGTGCCGCCAGATGGAGTCGTCGTTTGTGGCCCTGGAACAATTGCGAGTCTCTCAACTCGACACCAAGATATTCTTGCATCATACGAATGCATGTATGAACACATTTCCAATCTTATACACACAAATTTAAAGAGCTATTTTTGTAGCAATTTATTTGCAAGAATTTGCTATTTGCTCCTAAACAGTCCATCAACTTGGGATATGTATGATTTTGCATCTGCGCCCTCCGGTCTTTTTTGCGTTTTACCAAGATTAACAAAGGTGAACAGTTAGAATTTTTAAGGAAAGGGCAAGCTCAAAATGAATAGAAGGAAACTTACTTGTTAATGCTGGGTCTGTTGGTATCATGGCCATACAGCCATCACCGAGATGGCTGTGGCACATGAGGAAGAGAAGAGAAAGCAGCAAGGTCCACATTGCGGTATAGCCTAGAATAACTGGGCAAATGAAAGAGAAATCATGCAAGCATAGCGTCATTGGGTACGCGATGGATGAGGAAGGGTTGCGGTTATGGCAAAGATGGACTGTTAAAGTGCTATTGCCCTCTTGGTAGCTTTACATCATTTCAACTGACTCCGCCTATCAAGGAATCGCCTGGTTTTGATTGCCTCAGGGCAATTGCGGAAAGTGATCAAATGTTATGGAAGGTTGTAACTTCCATGAAGAGCTAGCTCCTTTCTAACAGTCTAAAGAAGAGCTTGCTTTTTACTCTAATCGTCAAATGTATGTCAAATGTATGTACATACATACATGCACGTGTGCATTTGTTGGCATCTTTCTTAGTCTTACATGTTCTTACCATTAGACTCCTCACTCTATTCCTTTCAGCAGATTTGCAAATGCGGAAGATCATCGATTTAGAAGAAAGAAAGAGCAAGTTCATCCGCCATCTCGCCCCAAGAATGCTCGGCGGCTTCCCAAGATCTTGAAGGACGAAAAAGTGGATGACGTCATAGAGTTCGTTAGCCTCATCGAAAACGACCCCTTTAAGCCCCCAAATTTTGCTCTCTCTAGACCTCGCTCTTTTCCCCAAAAGTCCGAAATCCTGTTTTTGAGTTTCAAGCGAACTCTATTTCATTATCTGCACGAAGCAGAAAACTTTTCGTGTTAATCTGTCCAGGACTCAATGATTATAGAGGATTTGTGCTTATACTTATCGCGATTTCATTGCCAAACAACAAGAAATCACTTGTACTTGTAATGCAAGTGGCATGGTAGTCTGAAAATTGATATATTAAAATAACGATAACATGTTGTTTTACTGCAATAACTACTTTTTCAAGTAATCATTTAATATCTTTGCTTCTATAATATTAATTCAGTAATGCGAACCTAAAAGGTAAACAAATTTTATGAACATTATGTATGCTGTCCACTACATTGAACATGTGACGGCCTGGCATTTACTTTCCCTTTCACTCCTTTTTTTAATGTTTGCTCCATATAATGCCGCGTTCAGCCATGGGCATTGTCAGCGCCTATAACGAGTTTGACATGGGCATGAAGGATGGTTCACTGTCAGCCACTCAGATAACGCCTTTCCTCCCTTCCCAAGGAGAATATCATGCCTCAGGCAGTTCATCCAGTGTACCAAAAGGTGAAGAGAAGAGTACAAAGAGCTCTCCTTTCTCTCCTCGTCAGGGACAACGAAAGCGCGGGCGCAAGATCGAAACAAATGGAATATATTGCCCAAGGAAGTTCGCCCGAGGGAAGGTATAGCGGTGGGGGGGGGTGCTCATCAGCGCAAGTTCCTTATTCAAGCTCATTCTGTGATCTCCATTATTATCATGCTCACTCGTTATTGCCTTCAGCCATGAGAACGGCAAGCGCCAGAGCTTTCACTTCTTCTCCCAATGCTTTTCTCTACCTGCCTGCAAGTTTGTCTTGAGACGAGGGAGGGGGGGGGGGGGGGGTTAGGTGTTAAGTTATATGAAACTCGCCTTAGGCAGCTTCAACTGAAAACAAACATAAATAACTAACAATGAAGCCATAAGAGTAGGATTACTAGGCCTTATGGAAAAACTGTAGAAAAAAGGATTGGAATATTCTAATTCGAATAACCTAAAATGTGAATTCTTGGGCGAAATGGCAGCGACGCTACTTTTATGATTTATAACAAAAGATCGTATGCATAGAATTCCATGGAAAGGGGTTTATCTTGTAGAAAATTTCATCCTCCTTCTTATGATCTATGTTTCGACAGGCGAAAATGTTTTTAAAGTAGTTTTTTAAACCTTCTAATTGTACATAACGAAATTTCCCATATAAATTGTAACTTTTCAATAAAATAACATATGTAACATTTGAAGATCTCCGTGAGAACTCTTAGATGATATACTTACGATTTTGTAATATTGACATTGAGCGCAGTTATGGATCGAAGAATGCGCTTGCACGGTATTACAGTTTACACTAGATCATGTTCAAGCGTTTGGGAACCATAGCCCGGGACCTTCAATTCTTCTGAAAGAGACATATAATGTATCAAATTTCAAGCGCTTTAAGAATATGTAGGTGCCGTTTTGTAGAAATGAGCAAAAAATACTTAATTTGGCGAAAAACTGCATTCAAAAATATTCAAGGCCGTATTTTAGGGTCAAAATGAAATTTTATGAAAACATCATCAACATAAAAATTAAAGCCCCTTAAAAAAGCTATCCAATGATACCTCGATGGTTGTCTTACTATATGTTTTAAGCGAGTTATGACAAGTGAAATTTTTAACATTACTGCACCGGGTCCCGCGTGGAAAATTTTTTTTAAGTTTGAAATATAGCCTATTTTGTTGGCCACGTCGAGTTGTATAATGTAACCAATTTTCATGAACAAACTCGAAAAAAAATTCCTAGGGCAGGTCATAATAGGGCCCTGCTCGAGTCTTATGGACATCCTGTCTTAACTAGGAAGAAAACGGGACGAAAGTTGAGCACAAATTTTCAACGAATAAGTTTGTGGTTGAGCACTAAAACAAGCTGATTAGTGGAAAAGAAGAAGGATGGGCCCAACTTGTGCCCCATAAAAGATCTCGTCTCTAAAAGCATGACCAGCCAAAAAGCGGTCAACAAAATAGTCAACTCTGCCTCTAGCCGAAAGAGTGTACAAATCGAGAGAGGGAAAGGAAGCTATGAATCATTGTTCTTTTGGTCTTTCACTTTTGCGGTCATTCACTTTTATCCTACTCTCTCTAACTAATAAATTCAACTTAAAGTGCTTACTTTAACATTCAGTAAAAATTTTTGGTACAAGGGTACTATAACGTTTTTTTTAGTGTGGTTTACAATTTGGATGCAAACAGTCCCTGTTTTCCATTCATCTTCTCATTCATTCGTTATTTCTGTTTTTTTCATTCAACAATTCCAAGAACGACTTAAAGTTGAAGGGAAACTTGAGCACAAATTTTCAACGAATAAGTTTGTGGTTGAGCACTAAAACAAGCTGATTAGTGGAAAAGTCGAAGAAATTCAAAATTTCTGAGAATTTTAATGTGTTACATGTGTCGATGAGGACATTAAAAGACCATAAAACCTTTAAAAACAGTCGTAGCACCACAGAATATCCTTCATTTTCAAGTCAACAAAAAATAATGTCTTAATCGACTTATCATGAATGACTCTCTTTCGCCTTTTGATCAGTATTGCCTCAGGCATTTCATCCAGTCCACCCAAAAGGTGATGACGAGCACAAAGGGCCTTTCTCTCCGTGTCATTTACATGAAAACGCGCGCGCAAGATCGAAACAGAAAAAATATATTGCCTAAGCAGGTTTGCAGAACGAGCCAAATGCTATCGGCGCTGGTTCTTTAGTCAAGGGCGGTCTTTGATCATCTCCGTTATTCTCATGCTACCACGCATCTTTGCCTCGAACCATTAGATCAGCACAAACGCAACTCCACTTTCACTTTTCCGCTTAGTGTTTATCTCTATCGGGCCACGTATTGCATCTTTTATTCGAGGCTGGGAGAAGTTTCATACTTCCTGTTATATTTTCGAGAGAAGAGCGCATTGCTTTAAATTGTTTCATTAAACACTGTTTATTACAAGATTGTATTAAAGTACTAAGGTCTTTTAATGTTTTCTTCTTCTTTGAATAGAAAACAGGAACTATTTGCATGCAAATTGTTGTTCACACTTCAAACATGTTTTTTAAAAGTATACTATAAGTTTATACCAAAAATTGCAACTATAAGTTGAGCACTTTAAAGTGTTCATTATTACTGGAGAATGCACAAAGGTGAGAGACAATGCGGTTAGAACATTCACAAAATCATCGTAATGGTGAAAATTTTGAGTTTTCGCATCCTTTAAAGTAGCACGAAGCTCTGCCGTAATCAGTATGTATATATTACAATTTTCCTGAGCATTGTAGTTGAGTCTTTCTAAATCACATACTCTCTCGAACTTGTGTCAGGCAGAAAGGTTCGAATGCATGCATGAGTTTTTCTGCTTTATCCATAGCACTGCCTGGAACTCATTCCATTGTCGACTTTTCAACACTAATTACTTCATAATTATCATCCGAATGCATAATGAGCAGCATTAATTTTGTTATGAGATAATGGAATAATTTCCCAAGAAAAAATGCAATAAAATTAAAGGAATAGAACTATATTCTAACAAAATTAAGGTTGCGGAGGCCGGTGTGCTTTACGAGATGGCTCCAGCGAACGCGACTTGTGGAAATTGCACGACGTGGACGAATGTCAAGAATGTCGCCAAAGCTGCTGTTGTCGGTAGTTTTAGCTTGTCTCGATCTTTTATCCATAAGAACAGCTTCTTGTCGAGAATAATATCTTGGTGCATAATGAATATCGTTCCTACGCGCACTATCCGCAGCCTAGCGACAGCTTATATATTTCTTCCCTCTGATAAGTCTACTTTCGTATTTTGTGTAATCTAAAGGATTGAATGTATAAATATGGCTTTAGCCTAATTAATGATGGATTTTTTTTTTCTCTTCTTCTTTCACTACAAGCGACGTGGCTCTGCTGATCGCCTTGTAAGGCCATTCATTGTTAGGCGGAGTCGCTAAAAGGCCACTAATGTTCTCGCTAACCAAGAGAACATTGTCATTTTTTCAGCCAATCTCTGTCGGCATTTCAACCCTTTCCTATCCATGCATCGAACGAATGGCCTTGTGCGCTTGATTTCTCTTTCACTTGCTCAGTTGTTCTAGGCTGTGGAGCAATGAGAGGATTGCTACTCTCTCTCTCTCTCTCTTCTCTTCCTCGTTCACCAGTTACATCCCAGAGAAGGATGTTACCAACAGATCCGACTACAACAAGTAAGCTTTTTTTTCTGTTTTAATGCTTGCCCATTTTATACATATAAGATTGGAAATGTACGCATACATAGATTCGTATGATTTGATACAAGTATATTTTGAGTTCAAATTGAGAGACTTGAACTTTTCTAGTGCCATCAACGAGGACGCGGCCTATCTGACGGATACGCCGTCGACCACGACACCTTTCACCAACACGACGACTCCGCCCCCTGCCACGGCTGCGGACACTTACATATGTATGTATGTATGTAAATTTCACCATAAACGTTTTAGTGATTATTTTCGTGTGTGTAATCTAAGGTCTAAAACAATTTTATACTCTTTAATTTTTTATAAAATTTGAGCAAATACATAGGTAATTTAAAAAAAAAACAATTTTTCTTTTACTCCGGCATGAAAGTGAAAACTAAACTCTCTGACCATGACGGTTGTTCTGAGTGACGGTTGAGCATGACTCCGGTGATTGTCAGCTATAAGATAGGCAGTGGAAAATTACAACAGCAAAAAAGGCAGCGGTTTTCTCATCATTCTTTTCTGTATTAGGCTTCATGCCAGAATGGGAAAGGCATTTGTGAAGAATAAGTCACAAAGGAGAGATGAAAAGGTGTGACCGATTCTCATGACGAAGGGACTCCTCCAGCAAAACTTGTCCTTGCATCATGGCCTCCTGTATGACAGGCAGCCAACTCTTTGTCAACATGGTGACACAAAGCAAAACGTAGTATTTATTAATATGACGATCGAATAAGAATTCTGTTCCCTACGACTACAGTCTCCGACACAGGCCTCAAATGCAACCCTGAATCAACGGCCTTTCAAGATGTTACCACGCCCGCAAACTCCTTCCCGCTCCCAGCTACTATCTAACCATAAGGCCAGAAAACTGCGCTGAAAGAATACTTCATCTATTTCCTAATTGCCATAAAACAACGTTATTAATCGTTCAGAATATTCTAATGCAGTCGATATTCAGTATACGCCGGCGTGCGACAGTCGTGACGTGATGTGGAAGTCGCCCGATTTTTAGGTAGTTCGTGTTCATGAATAGCATAATCGAAGAAATTTTTGTTTGTTTTCAATTTATTCTGGATTCTTTCGGACTTTTCTTTTGTTTAAACTCTAATTTTAATATTTATTTATTCGAGTCTCTAGCTAAATTCCAATATACATGGATACTCCTTCGAACAGAAATGCTCGTTTTTCAGTGCCTACATGTGTTCGCTCTTTCAACAATCCGATCGATATGGCATCTGCCGCGCATTCAATCTGTCTAAAGTTTGAAACATGTTCAAAACAATCTTGTTTGAAACATGTTCGAAACAAAAGAATTGGCAGTGTTCCAGCCTATCTTAATACACATGGGTTCCGAACATATCTAGCTTGTGATCACTTTATCGCTTGTGTGCACTTCCTGTTTCGAAGTTCTGAAGTGGTCACTTGGTCAGAACAAGCACCAAAATGAAGAGACAACGCAAAGATGGATACGCAGGTTGTGGCGAGCAAAAGCTGCTCCGGTGTGCTTTTGCTCGTCACCAACGAAATAGCACAGGGCAGAGAAAAAAAGATGTCGCCGCTCGCTGCTTGCCTCCCCCCTGCCCCCTTCCCTCCGCCTAGCCGAAATGCCTGCTCCGCTGTCGATAAATCCGTCTAGTGACGGTTGCACTCATGGATCAAGGCTATTAGGTAAACTAACAACCCAAAGATGCTACTCTATGAGGTTGCGGTTTGCTGGGCGTTGAAGCGAGGGCGCTACAAGCCTTAGCTATCTTTTTTTTTTATCAATTTGTTCGTATTGCACGTCGAGATTCCCAAATTCAACATAAGAGTATATGATATTGTCCAAAGAAGTACAGCATGAGCCAGATTTGGCCTTCTTACAGGGGGAAGCACCAAGATATAATATATTTTAATACACTTTATTAGACGCAATAATATTTCATTCTAAAAACGTTGCATTAGGCATTAGAAATTTGTGGCATTTACGAATTTTACAAGGCAACGGTCTATCCATCGGGCGACGGATTGAGGCGAACGATTTTCTAGAAAGCTATAGTCCGGAAATATATGTTAAAATGTTTTCCTCGTTCGGCCTCATTGTCAGGTAGGAGAAAATATATTGCTTAGGGCAAAGATTGTTTGCTACTCCAGCTGGGCCGTTCCTAAGTAGCAGTGTGGTCTAGTGGGTAAGGGACTGCGCTACAGTTTGCAAGTCTAGGGTTCGAATCCCAGTGCTAACAAAACATTTGCAGAGGTTTGTTAGAATGTGATGACCTCCGAATGTTGCCAGCTTGTTCTCAGCCTGTGACAACAACACCAATGTTGCGAACAAGCGTTCCGAACATGTTACAAACTATGGACAGATTAAACGCGCGGCTGCCTCTTCGGCTCCTTCTGCTGTTTTCGTATCCAAAAACTATACTGCCTGTTCCTATGCGTCTATGCGTCGGCGCCGTCACTCTGATCGGCTACGTCTGTTCTTCTTTTAAGTCTTTTTTGA
The DNA here is from genome assembly GCA_945643635.1 of Allodiplogaster sudhausi. NCBI lineage: Eukaryota > Metazoa > Nematoda > Chromadorea > Rhabditida > Diplogasteridae > Allodiplogaster > Allodiplogaster sudhausi. The sequence continues at coordinate 3,292,661 of CALZFC010000349.1, forward strand.
TCGAATATTAGTAGTCTTCGTAAAACGTATGCTTTTTTCTTTTTTCTTTTTCAGCTGTATTTAAATTTATAAATTATCATTAACCTTCTCCGCTTCAGACGGAAGCAACGACGACTATTCCGAACAAAGTTGCGTGGGCTTCCGACCTACGAACTGAACATTATGTGGTCTGCAGCCACATCTGGCCGGCAGCTCTCATGCGTCAATTCTGGTTCGTGGCGAAATAAGAAACTGATACAGAGCATATTTGGGTCGATTTATAAATCGCCAAAATTTTGAATATTACACTTTTTGCTGTATTTGATAAAATGTAAAGTTGGCACATTATAATTTTTGTGTATTTTCGTGTCTTCGTGAAATAACTTTACTTTAATGTTTTATTTACTCGTACTTTAACACTTCTCCTACTTCTTATGTAATAACATCTGTATAATGTGCATGCCAAATTATGTGCACTTTACTTTTAAGTTCAAACATACAATATAGAGTCTAAATATGGGGCTAATGGATAGGGGATAAAAATAACAACTCATATATGTTCGTCGAGTAGGCTGGCGATTATACGCATAAATCATGCTCATTACATGAATTACAATACGAAATTTTGAATATTCCACTATGTTAGAATATTCCACTGCATAGTTGTTTTAGACGCACATCAGGCTCATGACTTGATTGGAGCCTCCGCCAGTCATGGGCACCGCCAAAACTGCTGGATCTGCGTTGCATCTGATCGCGCTTACCGTTGCGGGCGACCCGCCATCCTGCGAACAAGCATTTTTTTTCGATTTTACTACGCTACCTATTTGCATCCTACAATGACAATTATGGTTAGATACAATTTTAAATTATTAAGACTAAAGCGCTAATATTTATTTTAGCCTTCTCATTAAAATAAGAGAAATAACCGAAAAGGCGCTTTTCCATCACACCTTATTAGAACAGTTTAGTTTTATTAATTGCCTAATCCTTCTCCCGTTTATTTTCTTTACTTTTACATATTGTGTGTATTCTCAATTAATACTCTTTTTTTCTTCTTCAAAATTTTGCGTTATATTATATCTAATTGAGACACACATTCATAAATAGTGGAAATGATTTTATTTCGTACCACAGTGTACATGATGCGTTGGGCCGTGTTGACGCATTGCGCGTAGCAGCCGCCGCCAGTAGCGACAAACGTGATTGAGGCGTCGATCGGCGCGCCGTTTGCTGTGCCAGCGCTCCGGCAAGGTTCACACGCCGACAATGCGGTTGCGTCGACAATGCATGTTGCCTACGATTAAAGGTGGACAAAATCATCTCAATATTTTGTATTCACTCCTTTTGCCTAAGCTTACAATAGCGAGAGACATGTGATTTGAAGAAAACAATGGGCGGGAGAGTTGAAATAGATTACGGTTCAGTTTGGTATTCGCCTTTTGTTAACTTCTATCTTTCATTCGGACTCTTCTATAGTTCCAAGCAACATTACTCCTAATATTTCAAACATGCCAAAAATATATGCACTTATGTATATGGCTAGTCATGGTCCTAATTAAAGTTTGTATGTAGATTTCTGGGATTGGTCATTTTGAAGAAAAATTGTTTTCAAAGAATTCTTTTAAGGAACCGTTCCGACGCCCTCTCCATTGTTGTTGTTCTTCCACGACTCCCCGGCTCTGCAAGACGCGTAGACTGGCGCCGGAACCTCTGGCGCCAGCGGGACTGCGCTCTGAAGCAGAATAAAGTTCGGAGGTTTGCATCATTTCGAAATATCAAAAGTCCATATGACGCGATTTGCGAGAGAATCAAAATTAATCAAAATGCTCGGGGCCCTAGAAAAATCATCATCTCCGATTTTGCTTTAAAGTTGTTTCTAGGTAAAGTTAGACCCGCAGAATCGAATGGGAATGGTCTTGGAGCCTAAAAAATTCATTTTAAAAAGTTATGAAGAATTGAAGAACTGCACATCTTTTTGAGATGGTCGAGTAGGGCGCATGTTTATGAGCATCTCTCCGCGCACAATAAAGCAATATACGCGAAAATTTTATGATAGATAGAAAAGATATTGCTTATATGAATAGTTAAAACAGAATTTGAAAAGTTTCAAATATCGATTTTTTACGTGCTCTCAAACTCAATGAGGAATGTACATGTTATATTTCAATTTATGCAGACAGTTTTGTATGTATCCTATAGAGCATACAAATGGCTTTCTAATGATATATATAATATTTCATTTCGACGAACTATGCGGCTTTTGTATGCGTTTAGGTCATGCGCAACAGTGAAAACTGGCGCAGAATCGCGGCGCAACGCGATATTGGTGGCATTCAAATATCGATTTTCTATATATCTAGTGGTATTTTGTTTTTGATCTTTCTTTTTACTTTTATTTAACGATTAAGCTCATTTTTGAGCAAAAAATACACTTTTCCACCAAATATTAACGAATTCACTCTTCTCCGCAAAAGGAGACCGAGTTGCCGTGAAAGTGTGTTAAATTTGCTACAAAGTAACATTCTTGAAACATAAATTCAAGGAAGGTTTTTCTCGCAACAAATCGAAAAGCGACTAAAATCAGCTATAACACTATGTAAATACCCCAATTCACCAGATTTTCACCGCATGAATTAGAATATTCGAATGTGTAAATTGGAATATTCGAATTCGACATCCCTGGTGAATCTGGTGAATTGGTGTATTTACATAGTGTTATAGCTGGTTTTAGTCGCTTTTCGATTTGTTGCGAGAAAAACCTTCCTTTAATTTCCGTTTCAAGAATGTTACTTCGTAGCAAATTTAACGCACTTCCACGACAACTCGGTCTCCTTTTGTGGAGATGAGCGAATTCGTTAATATTTGGTCGAAAAGTGCATTTTTTACTCGAAAATGAGCTTAATCGTTTCAAAAAAGTAAAATGAAAGATCAAAAACAAAGTATCATTAAATATATAGAAAATCGATATTTGAAGGTCATGCGCAACAGTGAAAACTGGCGCAGAATCGCGTTGCGCCGCGATTCTGCGCCTGTTTTCACTGTTGCGCATGACCTAAACGCATACAAAAGCCGCATAGTTCGTCGAAATGAAATATTCTATATATCATTAGAAAGCCATTTTTATGCTCTATACGAAACATACAAAACTGTCTGCATAAATTGAAATATAACATGTACATTCTTCATTGAGTTTGAGAGCACGTAAAAAATCGATATTTGAAAATTTTCAAATTCTGTTTCGACTATTTATATAAGTAATATCTTTTCTATATACCTTAAAATTTTCACATATATTGCTTTACTGTGCGCGGAGAGATGTACATAAACATGCGCCCTACTCGACCACCTCAAAAAGATGTGCAGTTTTTCAATTCTTCATAACTTTTTAAAATGAATTTTTTAGCCTCCAAGACCATTCCCATTCGATTCTGCGGGTCTAACTTTACCTAGAAACAACTTTAAAGCAAAATCGGAGATGATGATTTTTCTAGGGCCCCGAGCATTTTGATTCTCTCGCAAATCGCATCATATAGAGATACAAAGCAAGAGTTGTGCGCTATGCGAATCTGCGGTTCAAGAATGTATGTAAATAAAATCACAATAAAAAACATATATCTGCTGACTCTGGTGCGGAAGAAGCCATTGGCGCATGTTGCGTAGTAGGTGCTTGAAGTCGAGTCGAAGAAGTAGCGGATCTCCGCGTACATGCCATTTGGTGTGGCAAGCTCGGCTATCTTTGGACAATCCGGGATCGGAGGCATCGGTTCGGTCGTCAAGCTCGCCACTAAAAAGGATAATCTAATAATGCCAACTTTTCGTTTCCCCAAATATCATAAAATTGGAATATTCTAAATTCTTTGACAATATTTAGGAGAGCCTGTTTGCGAAACTCATCCATCGCGGGGAGGGGAACAAAACAATGCGTGTTTAGGGCCTAAATGACTTCCCAAAAACATTTTTTTTAATTTCTCACGCATGTCTACAGTATACCCTGATATACCAAAAAATATTCAAATAAGCGTAACTCCGTTCAACAGCGACGACTGTGAATTGTGAAATAATTATTCGATTTCTCGTATGATAGGGCAGAAAAAGCCTTTAGAAACTTTTTTTTTTTTTTAGAAATTTTCAGTATAATGGTCATTTTGGCAAAATATTGTCAGTAGTTAATGCGCTTTGTGTGTCACACGAACCCCAATCGTAGTAAACGTTTTGCTGTGATTCTGGATTTCAAATTTGGAAAAGTATATTCCTAAAAGAATATTCCAATGTGATGAGAGGAGGCAGCCCGAGACTTTGTTTACGAACTTGAAATGTGGCAATTTACAGAACACTAGGGAAGACATGGAATTTTCGTAGCATGGACTCTCTCTTAAAAACAATGTCAAAAGGTTCCCAATATTGTTTGGGGTAGGCAAATTCAATGGCTGGTTAGAGCATTGGTACACCACACATTGGAATAGTGGATATAACCGAAAATCGAAGGCTTGGAATTTTTTTGAAACCGGTTGAATTGGTAGCAAAGTTAACTCTATTTCTTATGATGTATGTATGTTTGGAAGTGCGGAAATGTTTGTGAAGTAGTTTTTTTAGTTTTTTCTGATAATACGGAACGAAATTTCCCATATAAATCGAAAGTTTTCATTAAAAGTTTAAAGAAATATTAAGACCTCAGTAAGAGCTCTTAGATGATGTACTTAGGATTTTCTATATTACGATTTGCAAAGTTTTTGATCGATGAATGCGCTTGCACGATGCCTCGGCGGCCGTAAACGCGCCTTTTTGACGGCTCGCGCACATTGCTGGCTTCATTGCAAACATTGGTACGCCCGACTATTTCTTGATTGGTGCTTATTTTGAAGCAAATATAACGCTTTTCCTTCTGCCTAGGCACTGAAGATATGATCATAAAGTGGTCAGCTAATAATCTAAAGCTAAATTTCGCGTCCGTAAAATAAAATTGTAGTAAACCATGTTCCTATATGAAATTATATGTATAAAGTTTCTCAAAACAGGTTTTGGGTTGCACAGAGAAAAATATTCTGTTGTATAGTACAGAATGGGGTACGAATATATTAGCACAAACCCGAGGATGCTAATTTATTCGTGAAAAGGTCGAGGAGAATTAGCATGTCATAGCAATATTCATAAAATGTCGCCGCGGGCAGCCGGGTCCCCCAAGCGCCTTAACTTTTTGCTGTTTTATTCATATTTTAAGATGGTTTTACTGAGTTTTTTCTAAACTTTTCTTGATATCCGTCTCTCACACAGTCTGCTATACCCTCTGTGTCATTCTCACACTTCGGATTTTTTTATTTCGCGCGTTTTTAATCACTTTTGCACCTATTTATACCAATTTTCGAGCCCACCTAATGAAAGAATCTATTTATCTTTCTCTCTCTTATCTCTCTCTCTCTCTCTCTCTCTATCTCTCTCTCTCTCTCTCTTTCACGGTTGTCCCACCACCCTGTGGATCAGGTTAGCTAATTATCCTACTTTTGCGAACGACATATTTCACTGCTTTTGGTCATTCAGTGACTAAAACAACAGTAAAATAGAAAAACATTCCAAAAAGGTTCGCAAAAGTCGATAATTTAGCTAACCTGTGATCCGTTGTGTTGATGGGAGTCGTTGTCGAAAGACATTTTCCTCCTGACCGGACCCGAACCACCACCCCCCACGCGCAATTTTCCCACGTTAACCACCAGTTTTTTTTGTTTTAAGCGACATATGTACATATTTGCTCAATCGCAGTTTGTTCTTTCACCACGAACCTGGACTGACGCAATAGACATCGCCAGTGACCGCTGGGGTCCATATGTTGTTCAAGCCGCACTTCGGAACCCCCTCAATCTTGGTCGGCCATGTCGTCGAGCCCTCCGTCTGAAGCGGATGATAAGCGCCGGTGATAGTGATAAAAATAAATATTTAAATATCACAATTTCTACTAGACTACTAATATTCTATCAAAAGAACAGACAAAAACGATAAAGCAAAACAGACGTATTCGATCAGAGTGTCCGCGCCGGCGCACGTGACTTGGCACGTGGCAGTCTTGGGCACATAGCAGAAGGAGCCGATGGGGCAGATGATAAGCCCATCGGCCGCCCGAACGGCGGGCATACAATTGCAACCCACTGAAAAAACCCTGCATTTCAGTTCGAAGCAGCATCTTTAATGGAACTTAGTTTGAGACAAGCGTAATTATTAGTGTTTAAACACAAAAAAGTGTGATACAACCAAGGATATATTCGATTAAAAGTATTCAAAGGAAAACATTGTTCAAAAGAATATACTTGCTATATCTGACCACAAACGACACTCGTAACTGGTGTCATGAAATTGAGCGTCTTCCACATCGCGTCTCGACTGTCGCATGTGTAGCCGTCAAATTGCATCGTTTTCTGGACAATTGACTGTATTAGAATATTCTAAAAGACTAAGAAGAAGGTTGCTTGATGGATAATTCATAGTCTTTGGGAATAGGCTTAAGTCAAGGATCAAAGATCATAAATTATTCTTGTGCATACTGTTGCTGCATCGGCCATGATTGCAGTATCCGGATCGCAGACCTTCATTTCACACCCGAGAATGCTCGTGCCCATTGTGACCGGCGCCGGGGCACTGCCCATGGAGGGTTCGGCGGCTGTGCACGCGTTGCACATCTTCGCTAAAATGGGCACGTTTCAGTAAGCCTTTTTTGCTAAAGACGGGCCCGTTTCAGTTTTTTTAAGGAACCAAAAACTCAATCTTGAAACCGCGCCTCTTTTTTGACAGAAGGACAAGTGCGCATATAATTCAGAAAGATGCAATAGTCAGGAACAATCAAATAGATTACAATTGAGTTTCGGATGGAATATAATAGTTATACGATCGCAGAACAAAATTAAAAATCAATACTAAATTTAATTTTGTGGCGCAATATACCGTATTCACAAATAGCTAGTGCATTAAGAATGAATTTCGGTCTCCTTTAGATGGGGTACCCGCCGAAAGGCTACGGTATGCTTCGTGAAAGTTATCTGCGAAATTTATTCGCTCGTTACATGGGCGCTCTCATTCTAATTTATTCGCTCTTTTTCTGACAGACTCTGTCTCTCTCATTTGACGAAAATGGGGGAGTTGCGACGTTTAAAACTAATATGAATATCCAACCCTTCTGGCAGTAGACACTCGCTGGGGAGGGGAAAGTGGTTGTAGGCGTCATAACATCTTGAAAGGCCGTCGAGGCAGTGTTGCATACGAGACCTGGTTCGGGGACCGCAGTCGCTGCGCCGCCAGGCTGGAAAGGGGGATATACTTTGAATACGACCGTAATATTATATTACTCTTGCACGATTATTATACCAAGCAAAAATAATATAAATAAATAAAAATAGTTCAATATATATAACGACGTTAAATATAAATACTAAGTTTTGTCGCACCACATTAACAAAGAGTTGGCTGCCGGGCATACACCTGGCCATGATGCATGGAGTTGAAGACGTCACAAGGAGTGAAGGGTCGCCGCAGTAGTTGGGTTCGGGACACTGAACAATAATGCTGATTGTCCGACATTATTGTACATTATGGCTGCTCCTACAGTTCGCTTCGCTCCTTCCGTCGCTTCCACAATCTCTATTTGAACCCAAACCCCCTTAATATCAGAGATTCGCACAACGAACAGTTGTAGAATCGTTACAAGTACTGTTCGAGGTGGTGTGGTCTGCCATTAGAAACGGTCACCTTATCACTTCTGTTTTGTGACTTTTTCGTTCCCAGCTTCCCCCCCCAGTCTTTCATGAAGCCTAATACAACAAGGAATGATGAGAGAAAACTGCCTCAAATTGCCTCAAGCCGCTGCGCTCTTTTTTTGCTGTAATTTTCCGCTGCCGATCACCCGTGGCATGCTCAACCATCACTCAGAACGGCGCTCAGTTCAGTTTTCTCTTTCATGCCACGGGGAGCATGAGAGTGAGAGAGGAAATGAAAAGCCAACTATCATCTCTCCCCACCCCTGCCCCCCCCCCCACCTTCTCCGGCTGGTGTGTAAGATATTGAAGAAAACTGCCCTAAAATGAGGTATGAAGTGGAAATGGAAAACATGGAAATGTGTAGTTGTAAAACTTGGATAAAGCGAGATTTATGAGACCAATAGAAATAAGAATTTTCTTGTAAATAGGTTTTCTTCTTACATATTTGCAAAAATTTAAAAAAAAAGGCTATAATTTTTTTTAAACATTTTTGATTTAAAAAAAACAACGAAATAATGAATGACTGAACCATCGCTGGTGGGGTGTACATGGTCGTGCATCCGAGGCAGGGAGGTGGCGGAGTCGTCGTGGTAGTTGTCGTCGGGGAGGTCGTCGTAGTGGTTGACGGTGTCGTGGTCGTGCCCGCCGGATTAGTGGTTGTGGTGGTGCCGCCAGATGGAGTCGTCGTTTGTGGCCCTTGAAAAGTGTGAGTCACTCAAGTCGACATCAAGATATTCCTATATATCATACGAAAATATGCATGCATACATTTGGAATCATATATTTACAAATTCAAAGAGCTATTTTTATAGCAATTAATTTGTGAGATAGTCAATGAACTTCGGACACGGTTTAATTTGGATATATTATCGAACATTTTCCAAAGTTAAATTTTTATCTTAAATAAGAGGCAAGCACAAAATAAAACAAAACTTACTTGTTAATGCTGGATCAGTCGGGATCATGGCCATACAGCCTTCTCCCAGATAGCACTGGTGAATGAAGAAGAGAAGAGATAGCAGTAGTCCGCTCATTGTTCAACTGTCTAGAACAACTGGTACGTGTAAGATAAATCCTGCATACACATCAGGGATGTATCGGAATAAAAATTTTCATAACGGAATTCAGAATTCGGAATTCGGAAGGCCTCCTTTCATATCGGAATTCGGAAGGGAAAAAAGGTCGGAAATTCGGAATTCGGAACTCGGAATTCGGAATTCCGATACACCCCTGATACACATGGTCATAGGATGCGCGGTGGATAATGAGGGGTAGAAGTGAAGCGAGAGATTCGCGGGAAAAAGTTTAAATCTCTATGAATGGTTCTCCTAGATGGCACTGGCGATCGAGGAAGAGAAGAGAGAGTTGCAGCCTTCTCCTTGCTCCAAAGCCAAGAGCTACTGGGCAAATGAAAGAAAACCCCACACCCGCAAGGTCATTGGGTGCGCGATGGAGAGGGGAGAGTTGAAGAGAAGGCAGAGATTATGGAATGGAAAGTGCCATTGCCCTTTTTATTAGCTTACGATTAATGGCCTTTCACCGACTCCGCCTAACGAGGAATGGCCTGGCTATGATTGCCTTAGGGCAAATACGTTCAGTGATTAGGTTGAGGAATGATGTGACTTCCATGAAGACATCCTTTCGAACGGTGGAGAAGAGAAACGAATTGAAGGCGGTTTACACTCCTTCCAAATGCCCGAAATTTTCTCTTTGAGGTTCACTTGAAATGTTGTTCATTATGTGCATGGGGGTATGTAAAGCGTGAATATGTCCAAAAGTCAATGGAAGCAAGCAGATGAGATGTTTATCACGAACAATGAGAAAATACTTAGACTTATAACGCAAGTGAATTGATCTACTCGTTGTTATGAGTATGATTTAGACTTGGTGGCGTCGATGCACTCTGCGTAGCAGGCACCGCCGGCTATCTTATACTGGAGAATCGCAGCGCTCGCTTTGCACTCCGGCGGGTTGATCAGCAAAGACATATCGCCTGCAGAGAAAGAAACCATCACTAACTAGGCATAGGGCTAACGTATTTCATTCAGTCTTGTCGATTATACTAAAAAATGAAAGTAGACTTATCATAGGAAAAAAAATTTATATAGCTACATAGTCGCTAGAGGATAAATAATCCGACCACTCACTTCAATGCTTCTTTCCTTCATTTTACTTTCCCTTTCCAATCTTTTTTTACTTTAGCCCCATGTGACGCCGCGTTAAGCAATTGTCATTGGCAGCGCCGATAACGAGCTTGACATGGGCAGGAAATGTCTCTCTTTCACTATCAACCACACAAAGAAAACTTCTTTCCTCGCTCCCCAAGGAGAATATCATCGCCTCAGGCTGTTCATCCAATGAACTCAAGACGAAATCAGGGCCTAGCCCCTCCTGTGTGGGGCGGGTGCAGTGGCTACTCTTCCTTTCTTTTCCCTTCTCATCCCCAATTTTTTATTCCTAAGTTCACTCTTAAACAATTTAGGCTCTTTTTAGTAATTACTAAATTTTCAATTTCAAGTCTCCTCACCTTAATTCATTTGATGCCTATAAATATAAAGATATCGTCTTTCCTCACTTCCCAAAGAGAAGATTTTGACAAATTTGACACGAAAATACAACAGCAAAGTATGACTTCGAAATAATGAATAACAATTAAATGAGGATGATCACTGGAAACAATGAATGCAAGTTCAATATCCTGCGTCTAACCTGGGAGTTGGTTCCTCTCTCTCTCTCCCTCTCTCTCTCCTTATCTCTCTTTCTCTTATTTTTGCGAATCTGCACATTTCGCAACACCATTAAAGGATTTTTCGTACTTTTACATATAATGAGTAAAACAGACAAAAGAGACCTTCAGTTTCTTCGTTAGTCAATGCGTGAAAGTCTTCTCTCTTTCGCATTTCGATCAGTGCAAATCATCACCTCAGCCATCATTATTCAGTCCGCCCAAAGGTGAAGAAGAGTACAAAGAGCCTTCCTTTCTCTCCGCGTCAGGGACAATGAAAGCGCGGGCACAAGATCGAAACAAATCGAATAGATTGCCCAAGGAAGTTCGCTCGATGGAAGGGGGAGGGGGGATGAAAAAATGGACACCAGCGCAGGTTTTTTAGTCAAGGTCGGTCAATGGTCTCCGTAATTCTCATGCTATTACGCAGTCATTGCGCCTCCAACTATTAGATCGGCAAACGCAATTCCGCTTTCACTTATCCGCTCAGTGCTCATCTATACCGGGCCGCATATCCATAGCTTGCAAGTTTGCCTCGAGGAAGGGAGGGGAGGGAGGAGGAGGAGTTTCATATATTTTCATATTGATACTCTAATTTAGAGGGAAGAGAGGATTCTGTTGCTTTTGCTTGTTTTTGAACATACTCTTTGTAACAATATTTTTTAAAGGTGTTCAAATGTTTTACAGTGCTCTTTTTCTTTAAATGGTAAAAGGAGCTGTTAGTATTCAAATAGTGAAGCATACTAAAAAAGCTTCTTTAGTACCCTTATATCGAAAATGTCAACTATAAAGTTGAGCGCTTTAAGGTGGATAATATTATTTGGAGAGAGAGAGAGAGAGAGAGAGTAGGCAAAAGTGAGAGTACAAAAGGAGCAAAGATTCATCGTTTCCTCTTCTTCTCTCGCTTTCTGCACTCTTGCGATTAGAACAAGAGTCGACGATTGCAGCAGTGTTCAGCGCTGCCCGAGCTGAGAGGAATCCTGGGCGGAAGCTACAAGGACATGCGTTACTTCTTCGACACGACATGCTGATGTACACGGCGATATTCGCCACAAGAATAAGGCTAATGGTAAGGTTAAGTCGAAATAAGAACTAATTTTGGTATGCACCACATACTCTAAAGGAGCACGAAACTCTACCTTAATCTGCAGCTTTCCTGGAAAGTCTTGTAGCGTCTTTCTGAACTCTTTGTTCCGGTGTCAGGCACAAAGGCGCGACATTTGGGCTCCATTAAATTTTTAACTTTTCAACACTACGTCACAATTATCCGAGACTGCGTTCTTTTTATTTTGAGATCATGGAATAATTTCCCAATAAAAAAAATTGAATAAAGTTTAAAAAAAAAGTAATCTTACAAAGGTATTCTAACAAATTTAGGTTGTGGCGGCCGGTGCGCTCCGGCGTACTCAACTTGTGGCACAGGCACGATGTGGACGAACGTCAAGCCGCAGTGGCAGGTAGTTTTTTGTTGAACTAGAACATTAGCTATTGACTAGAATATGTTCTCTTGTCCAGAACACTACCTTTTGACTGGAATATTATCCTAACCATTAGACTTGCAAAAGGATATCGCCTTAATCTAAAGCAACCAAGAGAGCAATGGCACTTTTCCGGCCAATTTCTACCTTCTCTTTCCAACACTTCCCTTTCTATCGCGCACTCAATGATGACGTTGTGGATGTGATTTCGCTTTCACTTGCCCTGTTGTTCTAGGCTGTAGAGGAATGGGAAGGTTTGCTGCTATCTCTTCTCTGCTTCGTTCGCCAATGCCATATCTGAGAAGGCTGAATGACTATAATTCCTACAATGCCGGCTGTGACAAGTTAGCTTACTTCTATTTTTCTTTATATAACTCGCTTTCCATCCTTTGCAACTACTACTTTACATAATAGTGAAACATAAAGAAAGCCGGGTCGCATATGCAAAATAAACACATGTCCGAATTTCATTGACTATTTAGGGTGCATCTCACAAATTAATTCAAACAAAAATAACTATGAATTTGTGTTTATAAGGTTGGAAATGTTATCTTGATGTCGAATTGAGAGAATAGCACTTTTCTAGTGTAACCACCACCACGATGAAACCGACGGAAACGACATCCTAACCACGACGGCACCTTCCTCGACGACTGCGTCCTCCCGCATCCACTTATATGGCACCACAAACGGTTCAGCCATTATTTTCTTCTTTTTTTTAAAAGTTCTTCTAAAGATACCTTTTCCCTTTTGATTTTTGATAAATTGTGTGCAAAGAAGAACAAAGAAAACCATCGATATTTATACAAACTGCTTACTTTTATAGTCTCCCAAATTTGAATTTGTCTCCAAGTGTTACTATGGATTTCACATTTCTGTATTTTCGATTTCGTTTCATTGCTCATTTTAGTGCAATTTGCTTCAATTGGCACTGGTGGGCGGAAATATCTTATACGCCAGCCGGGGAAAGGCGGGGTGGGGGGGGGTGAGAGTTGGCCTTTCACTTCCTCTCTCTCTCTCTCATTCTATAGTAGGCATGAAAGAGAAAGTTGAGTTGACGGCCGTTCAAACCATTGGCGGAGCATGACACCGATGATTGTCATCGATAAGATCGGCAGTGGGAAATTACAAAAAAGACGCAGCGTTTGTAGGCAACTCGACCCTGTTTTCACCGCATTCCTTGTTATATTAGGCTTCATGAAAGACTGAGGAAAAGGATAGGAACGAAGAGGGCACCACAGAGAGGTGAAACGGTGACTGTTTCTAATGGCGGACCGCCACCTTCAACCATACTTGTAATGAACACTGTTATTCAGTGTCCCGCTGGCTCCTTCTGCAGCGACGCAACACTCCTCTTTGAAGTTACAACGCCTTGCATCATGGCCTCCTGTATGAACGGCAGCCAACTCTTGGCCAATATGATGCGACAAAACCAGGTATTTATTTTTAATATCATTACATGATTATTTTCTTTTGCGCTTATATTACGGTTGTATAACTCCGAAATTCAGGTGCCGATCGAAGGCCCCCAGAGGAGCACACTCGCGTGTCCGCTCTTCATCTGCAATCCAGCAAATTCGAGCATGGCTGATGCGGCGACAGTACGTACCAGAATGATCTGTGATCCTTGCTGTTTATTCCTTCATCCCCATTCCCAAATTATCATTCTTACAGTTAGGTATTTTTTTTATATTTTATGATAAGCGAATGCAGTCAATTTAGAAAATGACTAAATTCGACGGCTACACGTGCGACAGTCGAGACATGATGCGGAAGACGCCCGGTTTTATGACCACGGATATGAGCGTCGCTTGAGGTCAGGAATAGCATAATCGATTAAATATTTTTTAATAAAAAATACATATTCTATATTGTTTCATACTTTCTTTGTTCAAATAGATGTATATTCTTATAAATAGATGCAAACAAATATTCTTCTCTTATTAAATTGAAACAACGATACGTGTTCAAATAGATGTGCACTTTTTTAGTGGCGTGCACGTGTCAAGAATCCGCTGGGAATATCATCTGCAACCTCGGCTCCTTCTGCTATAAGCCCACAATCACCGCGTGCTAAATCACGATCCTCGGCGCGAACACTCTGATCGAATACGTCAGTTCTGCTTTTTCGTCTACTTTTTAAAATCACATAAAATAATTTTTAAAATAAGTATCCTACATTACAATAGCGCTTCTTTTTGTTGTTATTAGTTTCTGCTCTTTTAAGAATTTATTTTTCAATATTTATCAGTGGCTTTTCCGCGTCAGGTGGAGGACTCACCGACTTGGCCGACCAATGTTGCAGGGTTCCCGATGTGCGGGCTAAACATGATGTGGACACCACCGACCTCTATGCAGCTTCTCTTATGCGTGAACCCGGGTTGGTATTAAAATAACAAGCTACAATTGAGCAAATACATCACTGGAAACAAACAACAACAAAATTCTCGATTTCATGATTTTAACGATTAGCCAAATGTTTCAAAAAATTTAGAATATTCCAATTTTGTGATATTTGATGAAACGAAAAGTTGGCATATTCTATATTGTGCCGAAGGCCCGTAGCGTATCCGATGGACACGCTAGTTACTAAGCATCACAGATTTAGTTTCTAAATTCACTAGTTCATTCGAATGCTCTTTTCATGCTCTACCAAGCTGTTTAGGATTCGTTCGGGCAAAAATGTAATCTGAGCTCGCTCAAACTTTAAAATCTATAGTAATTGAATGATGATTATTTTACATTTCTTGTTGTTTTCAGCAATATCTTGGATATTAAGTTGGATAAGTGCCGCACAGTGACCGCAGACTTGCATCCAACTCGCCCCCAGCGCCATGTTTGAGGCCTTCGTATTAAAAGAAAATGGCCTATTCAGATTCCTTTTCATCTTTTTCTATAATAGTTGCATATAATACCAATGGTTTTAGCTGACATCGTTTAATATGTATGTATGTACATTTTAGCATCAGTTCAAGCATGCAACAGAGCCAAATATGGGGTTTATTTGGGGGACTGATAACAACCTATTTATATTCGCCGTGTAGGCTGGGCCTTTTATATTCACATCATGTTGATTACAGGAGTTTCATCATTACCAAATTTACAGTATTCCACTATATTTGAATATTCCACGATACAGTTTTATACACACATCATGGTCGCGACTTGGTCGTAGGCCCCACCATCGATGGGGGCCGTCAGAACGTTCTGATAGTGGCATCTGAGCGACTTTACCGTTCCGGCCGGCCCGCCAGCCTGCAAAGAAAGAAAGTAAGCAATTTGACATTAGTGTATATATGCAGCTGAATTCTCAAGGCACGAGGGGTACCGAAAAATGAGTAGGTTATAAATCTCTTATTCCGTACCACAGTGTACATGATGGACTTGGCGGCGTCAACGCATTGTGCGTAGCAGGCGCCTGCAGAAATGACAAACTTGAAGACTGTGTCATCGATCATTGAGCCGTCTCCAAGGCCGTTGTCGTGGCAAACGCCACACGCCGAGGTGACGTCGGTCGAGCATGTTGCCTAGGATTAAGAGAGCCTAAAACTCAATATTGAATTCATAATATGTGTTTAGTCTTCGCGCTCGTCCTTTTCTTTGTACATTTCTGTGATTTTTTTTTAAAGAAAATGGTTTTTTTTTAAATTCCGTATAAAGCCTTTTTTAGGAACCGTAGCGGCAGCCTCGGGAATGGCGGTGTTCATCCACGGTTGCGCGGCGCTGCAAGACGCGAAGGCTGGCGCCGGATTGTTAAGAGACAGCGGCATTCCGTTCTGAAACAGAAGAAAGCTACATATGAGGCAAGGCCACTTTCGAAAAATTGAGCCTGAATTTGGAAAGAAAGGTAGAGCTAATCAAGGCTCTTTCGATATATCCTTGCTCCAATTGAAAAATCTAAATATCAAAGCTCAATTTTGAAAAAAAAAGCTAAAGCTTATTTTGCGAGTTAGAAGTTCACGAATATAAGTAAAAAATATTTGGATCATTATCTAAAAAAAAACGCCCGCTGAATAGCTAACATTTGTGATGAGGACGCCATTGGCGCATGTAGCAGTGTAGACTCCGGTATTCGGGTTGTAGAATATCCGCGTAGCTGCGGCCTATCACGCCCATCAACTCTGGTAGCTTTGGGCATGCCGCGAGAGGAGGCATTGGATCCGGCGTGAAGGCCGTCGCTAAAAAAAACAGTTGAATTTTGGCTGATATGTTTTTTCGTCATGTATAGCACCTGGCAATCTTAATTTAGCACAATTTTTAGCATTGATGGTGAGTGAAATTTGGTACAATTTGGAATATCCCAATTTAATCAAGTATAACGAAATTGGAATATTCGAATTCTTTGGGCACACTTTCAGAGAGCTAATCTGATAGACTCTGCAATAGGGGTTTTCATTTCAGGATTTAAGAAATCCTGAAATGGGGCAAAATCTTAGTTTCCCACGTTTTGCGTATATGATCAATAGCAGTTTGTTGTTTCACCACCAACCTGGATTGACGCATAAGAGCAACACGCCAGAGGTCGCTGACAATGAGGTCCACATCATGTTCAGCCCGCACGTCGGAAGGCCTGCAACGTTGGTCGGCCAAGTCGTCGAGCCGGGCGTCTGAAGCGTAGAAGGTTACTGACAATCATAAACAAAATAAATATTCAGCTAACCATAAGGAAAACTGGCTAAAAGAGGCACAATTTCTATATCGTCCACAATATTCGATCAAAGAAGCGCAGACTAAAACAACAAAGCAGAACGCACGTATTCGATCAGAGTGTCCGCGCCTACGCACGTGATTTGGCACGCGGTGATAGTGGGCATATAGCAGAAGGAGCCAAGGGGGCAGATTCCATCGGCCGGACACATGCAAGGCACTGAAAATGACGCAGAAATCGAATTAAAAATTTTTTTGGCTATATAAAATAGCGTTTAAACACTAAAATGCTTAAACCAATCTAGTATATATTTTAAGCATACAAAATAAAGTCATGAATATAACTGACCACAAACGACACTCGTAACCGTCGTCATGAAATCGGGCGTCTTTCACATCATGTCTCGACTGTCGCAGGTGTAGCCGGCGAATTGTGTCATTTTCTGATAGTTTACAGCTTTAGTTTATTCTAAGAGAATAACCTGATCGTAAAGACAAGATTTTGTGTATAGATTTTCAAGAACCTAAGATATTAGATTCGATTATTCTGGTACTGTCAGTTTACTGCCTCAGCTTGTTCTAAAGCACTAACACTCTAATTGACAGCTTTTGCTTATTCTAAATAAAGAACCTAATTGTATTAATTTCAGTTATTCTATAACACTAATAAGCGAATTGGCAGCTTTGGGTTACTCTAAAATAATAATCTAATTGTATTCATTTACTGATAGGTTACTGCTTTCGCTTATTCTAAACATTAATACGCTAATTGACAGTTTTGGCATATTCTAAAGAATAGCCTAATTTTATTCAGCTAGTTTATTGCATTCGTTTATTCATAATTGTCTAATATCTCAGATCGAGACGTACCTCGAATGGATCCTGAATGCATGGGATGCTCTTCCCAATGAAATTATTGCAAATTTATTCAAAATAAACGGATACTCCCGTGATGATTCCCATTGAGGCCGAGTATAAATCTCTTTTTTTAAGAAAAAAATTTTCTTAGCAAACTTTTAGTCAGTCACATTGAAAAATAGTACCCCTCCGTCTAATAGAACCCCCCCCCCCTCTAATAGCGCCCTCTCTTGCAAGGGCATTGAAAAATAGTGCACCGGGAGCACTAATAGAGAAAATACGGTAATGTCCTTTAATTGTATTCATTTTCTGATAGTTTACTGCTGCATGCATATCTTATTCTTAAACACTAATACGCTGATTGGCAGTTTTGGCTCATTCTAAAATAATAACAAAATTGTATTTATTTAGTGATAGCTTATTCTAAAACACCATTTGACTGCTTTGGCTTATTGTAAAGAACGAAACTAATTGTATTAATTTACGGACAGTTTACTGCTTCAGCTTATTCTAAAACACTAATACGCTAGTTTACAGCTTTGGCTTATTCTAAAGAATAACCTAATTGTATTCATTTACTGATAGTTTACTGATTTTGCTTATTCTAAAACATTAATACTCCATTTGGCTGTATTGACTAATTTTAAAGAATGAACAAAATTGTATTAATTTACTGGTAGTTTACTGCTTCAGCTTATTTTAAAACGCTAATAAGCTAATTGAGAGCTTTGGCTTATTCTAAAATAATAATCTAATGCTATTCACTTTTTGATTGTTTACTACTGAATATCTTATTCTAAAGCACTAATATGCTGATTTAATTAGCATTGATTTAAAGAGCATATTCTAAAATAATGGCCTAATTGTCTTAATTTTCTGATAGCTTGCTGCTTTACAATTAGGATATTCTAAAACATTAATACGCCAGTTGACTGCTTTGAGCGATTCAAAAGGATAACCTAATTGTATTCATTTTCTGATTGTTTACTGCTTTAGCTTCGTCTAAAACACTTATACGCTAATTGACAGCTTTGGCAAATTCTAAAATAATAGGCTAATTATAATGCACTAATACGCAAACTAACAGCTTTGGCTTATTCTGAAATAATAACCTAATCATTTTGTACATTGATTTTCAAGAAACAAAGCTAATAATAGATTCGATTGTTGCCGCATCAGCCATGACCGACGTTGCTGGATTGCAGACGAAGACGGGGCACGCGAGTATGCTCTGGGTGCCCTCGGTCGGCATTTCGCCATCGCCCATGAAGGGATTCGCAGCAGTGCACGCGTTGCACATCGACACTAAAGACAATTAGTATGGCTCTCTCTAAAGGAAATGTGCCATCCAGTTTTAAAGGTAGTATATGAATATGCTACCAAATGTTTTGCATTTTAACAAGAAGGCACTTATTAGCAAATTCTTGAAAGTGGTTTAGCGCACTCTTCTGGCAGTAGACCGTAGCTGGGAGCGGGAAGGTGGTCGCAGGCGCGTTGACGTCTTGAAAGGCCGTCGAAGCTGCGTTGCAGACGAGGCAGACTGCAGTCGCAGCGCCGCCAGCCTGGGAGAGAAGTTTTTTTTAAAGAAGTTTTATATAAATATAAATATATATTTATATATATATATATATATATATTTATATTTATATTTATATTTATATTTATATTTATATTTATATTTATATTTATATTTATATTTATATTTATATAAAAGATACTATGTTTTGTCGCACCATATTGACAAAGAGTTGGCTGCCGGTCATACAGGTAGCCATGATGCAAGGCATTGTGGCCGGTACAAGGAGTGTAGTGTCGCCACAGTAGAAGCCAACGGGACACTGAACAATAATGTTTTGTGAATAACAACAGTCATATCTTTTCTCCTTTGCGCCCCTATTCGTTACTAGCCTTTTCCATACAATTAGGAATGTGATTACCGGTTCAAATTGCTTCAAGCCGCAGATTTTTTTTCACTGCCGTTTCCTATCCCTGACAAAGCACCCATGCCATGCTCACTCAGAACAGCCCTCCTAAATTCAGTTTTCACTTTCATGCCCGGGCAAGATGAGAGAGAGAGAGGAAGTGAAAAGTCAATCTCTCCCGCGTGCCCGGCAAGTGTACAGGATATTTCCACCCGAAAGTGTCTATTGAAGAAAACTTCCCTTTAATGATTTGGGTATGAGAAATGGAGAATATTGAAATGTGAAATAGTAATGGGACAGATTTGTTAGACCATTGAAGAGAAAAGACTTCCTGTACTTACATATATTTGTTTAATTTTTTTAAATGCATAAAATTTACAGAAATTATAGGGGAACAAAAAGTTTTCAGTTTAGATTAGAACAAAAAAGAGCAAAATAATGACTGAACCATTGGGGGTGCCATATAGGTGGGCGCCGCGCATCCGAGGCAGGGCGGCGGAGTAGTCGTAGTAGTGGTGGTGGTTGAGGTCGTCGTCGAAGACGTGTCCGTGGTGGTGGTGGTGGCACCAGGCTGCGTTGTCGTTGGAGGCAGTAGAAAAGAGTGAAGCAAAAAGCATGTCTATCAAGACGACATCAAAATAATACATAATCTGCAAGCATAAATAAATACATACACTTTTGCATGAATACATAGCCAATCATATATGAATAAGCAAATTGTTTGAAAAAATCTCGCGTTTTCACCTAGATGATTATCAACCATAAGGAGATTGTTTGCTCTTAATATTAATTTTTTTACAGAAGAGGTAAGCTCAAAGTAGAACAAAGCTTACTTGTTGTAGTCGGCGGATTAGGTATCATAGCCATACATCCTTCTCCGAGATGGCATTTGCTAACGAGGAAGAGAAGAGATAGTAGCAATCTCCACATTGCGCAGCCTTGAATAATGGGGCAAGTGAAAGTGAAATCACACACAGACAGGACCATAGGGTGGATATGAAAGGGTTGAAGTGAAGGCTGGAAAAGTGCCTTTGTTCTTTATGTAGCGTTCTATTAGCGAGACGATTTGTCTCGTTTCACCGACTCCGCCTAACAAGGAATGGCCTGGTTCTAATTGATTTGACTAGCCTCAGGGCTAATGCTTAAAGTGATTAGGATAAAGAGTGTTTTAATATCTATGAAGACAGCCTTTCGAACGGCCTAAGAAAAGCCACATGTTTATTATAATCGACAAATGTATATCATGTCGTATACATATATTGTAAATATGTGTGAACCAAGAGGCTTTATGATGAGACAAACAATTGACGTTTTAATACTCCTCAAGTTGCAGGGTCAAATGCGGAAGTTAAACAGGGAGCTGAAAGAAATCAGGTTTATCCGCGCCAAAGATGCTTGGTGGATTCTCAAGAAAAAAAAGCAAAAATCTTTCGTTTAATTAGTGTGTAGAAACAGTGCAGTTTAAATTTGCTGCTCGCTCTGGACCTCGTGCCTCTTTCAAAAGTCAGAAATCCTGTTTTTGAGTTTCAATAGAAATGTCGTACATACATTATCTGCACGAAGCTTAAAAGTCAACGTAAGCAGAGGGGATCTTTATCACGATTTAATCGCTAAACAACGACAAGACACTCCCACTTGCAATGATTGATCTACTCGTTGACCTCCATAACAACAAAACATAAAATGAGTTTTAGAAAAATGGACAGAATATCCGTGATTCAAGAGCCACACTGTCGAAAAGGGAAAAGCGAATATATTACTGAACATGGTCTCAACAAATGTACGCGAGTTTTGTTGCAAATATATGTACATACATACATTTGCTACAAAACTCGAGTCACATAGGTATGTACCTTAACCTAGGATTAGCGAACGGATAGGTTTATTTTAAAAATTTTAAATTGAGGATAAACGAGCTTATGTGCATGCATATATATATATATAAATTTTGAATATGTACATACACATATGTATATACATGTGTATGTTGACTCTCAACATACATAGGTGTATAATACATAACACTCCAGTTGCCGAGTACTACTCTTTCCTTCCAATTCTCTCCTTCGCTAAACGCATGCCATGGAGGCAGTCACATCGACGGATCCACCGTTCTGAGGGACTGCCAAGACCTGGGAGACATGGCACCTGATAGCCTTGACCGTTCCGGGCGCTCCGCCTCCCTGAATCATTCATGTATTTTACTCACCGCTTGTGGTGTTCGCAAGCTTACTAACAATCAAGTCGTTTGGAATGCGGCATCGGAGAATAGACAACGTGGGGGATGGGAGATGTGTGGGTTGGCGGCAGAGAAAATAAACATGTCAATGTGCTATGTCTCACAATAATTCGGTCGATAAAAACAGCGCAACGTATTAAAGAACGGAGAATTTTCAAACCGTGTTAGCCAAGAATTTATAATAGAGCTTTTTGGTGCGGGACAGAGAAAGAGAGAGAAAAGAAAGAGAGAAGAGAGAGAGACGGATGTACTTACAGTCGTGTACATGATGGACTTGGTGGCGTCGATGCACTCAGCGTAGCAGGCACCGCCGGCAAGCTTAAACTGGAGCATCGTGGCGTCGAATGGTGGGGTCGAGGCCGTTTGGCAGTCCAGACACGCGACGGCGGGATCAGTTACGCATGTCGCCTGCAGAGGAAGTAAAAAACCATCACTAATTTTAACGCATTTTATTCAAACGTTTCGGCTATACTTATTGTAAGAACCAAAGTAGACCTCTCAGAAGAAAAAGTAAGGGTTGTCGCTTGGATTCTGACACTGCATACAATGGCGAGATGTATTGTGCAAGAATAAAGATAATGATTCGGACAAAAGAGAATATGATAGAAGAAAAGAGAGATAATGTTCGGTGCGAACGAAAAGAACTGACCATGGCAACTGCTGAGTTCGTCTCGACGTTCGTCCACATCATGGCAGCGCTACAAGTTGCGTAGGCGGGAGCCTTCTCGTTGACAGTACCAGTCGGACTCTTGATTTGTTAGAAAGTTTTCTTTACTATTCCTTTCATTTTTTTTAGCCGAAAATATCAAAGCAAAACCAAATATGCCCCGAGACACTGTTATAGTGGTGGCACGTGGCAATGTGACGAGCTTCTGGAAGAGCTATACGAGTCAAAAACTAATGCTTGAATTCGCGCCTTTCTGCCTGAGACTGTGGCGAGAGAGCGTTTGTTTAGAAAGGCGCTACTAAAAATTTCCAGGAAAATTTAAATATGTATGTACATACATACATATTTAGACTACTGAGTAGAGCTTCGAGCTCCTTTAAAGAGAAGCTTCGAGCTCCTTTAAAGAGCCTATGGCATGATGAGTATTTATCTGGTGCCTATTTTGATCTAGCTTTAGCCTTACCTTTGTGTAGAGCATGCCGGTGGCGCATGTCGCCGTATACATCATCAAATTAGCATCGAAGAAGTAGCGCATGTCCGCATAGTTTGCGCCTAGGACGCCGGTCAGCTCGGGCAGCGCTGCACACGCCGGAAGAGCAGGCGTTGGCGCTGTCGGCAGCGAAGTAGCTAAATTAACGATTTTTATCTCTCTCCAAAGTTGCTCATCTCATTTTCATTGTTCTGGACTCCCTCTTGCCTCTTGAATAGCGTTGAACGTAAACCATTGGAAATGTGTGTGCAGAGGCTTTTAAAACTATTGAAAAAACAGGGCGACAATTGTACACCAAATGGCAATAATGCCCATATGTTTGTGCTTGCTGCTCGTTTTCACTTCAGATTAGTCATAAGAGAATGTGAAGATGAGTCAAGTAAATTGCTGACCAGCTGTTTTGCATGCAATGTTGAGCCCGGCTGTCATCGGATTCCACTGGCCGCCCACCTGGCACATCAGCGTCGACGTTCCAAGTTCCGTCGGCCACATTGGAGACATGTCAACCTGTCAATGAAGACATATAGTACCTATGTTTGTATATAACGTTGAAGATAGATAGTGTGCTATGACATCATATGTAGATATGTATTATACACGAGAAATGGTACATTACAGTAATTCGAATGCAAAGTAAGCGAAAACATATTGAGAATGGAGTTATATTTGCGTAGAAAGGGCAAAATAGTAACATAATGAATAAAGGTGTCTGCGCCCACGCAAGTGCTCGTGCAAGCGGCGTTCATAGGCGGGTAGCAGAAGGAGCCCATAGGGCAGAGTGTCGAATCGGTCGACATGAGCGGCGGACACGCGCATCCAACTGCAAGTCAAGGCAAGTTTATCGCAGTCCTTCTTGTTCAGAAGCTCAATTCAGTGAATGTTTATCATCTCTTTATGACCTCATCTCGGAACACTCATGCCCTCATTTTATATGCGGCGATTTTAACTGCAGAGAAATTAATTGGAATGATCTAATTGTATCTCCGCTCGCCGGGCCTTCTCCCTCCTCAAGCTCTCTTCTCTCATTCTCCATCTCTGCATGTCTGTCACAGCTTGTTCTTCGCCCAACTCGACTTGACAGCATCTTGGATCTTATTTTTGTAACAAACCCAGAAATAGTAACGGGATGTACTGTCCTCCCTCCTCTTCCTTCTCTCGACCACTGCATGGTTGTCTGCCGTAACTCTCTTTGCCGACCTCCAGTAAAAAAACATTCCTATCTCGATTACAGAAATGCTGATTTCAATACTGCTACTTGCCTTCTTCTATCTGTGGATTGGCCATCTCTCCTTGGCCCTTATACAGACATTGATCTACTTTATGAAGTTTTTGCCTCTGTCATAAGGGACATAATTGACTCCACTGTTCCTCGACGAACTGTCAGTTCCCAACTCTCCCGCTATCCTAGAAATATTCTGCGTCTTCTTCGTGCCACTAGAAAGCTCTATCAAAAACGCCACATTTCCGGCCTTGCTTCATTCCACGCTAAATCAGCCAAACTTCGCCGCGCTTTTCGTAAGCTTGAACGTACCAAAGAGAAGAAAATAGCGCTTTCACGAAATCCTAAGAAGTTCTTTTCCTTCATTAACAGCCGCCTCAAGGAGAGACCCTCTATCCCTTCTCTTTTCACCCCAACTGGCACAACGATTACAAGCAATGAGGCAAAGGCCGAGTTTTTTGCAAGCCAATTCGCCAACTCCTTTAAGAATGTCCCGTCTTCGCCGCCTCCTCATTTCCCGCCACGCACTACTGCTATCATTGACTATCTCGATCTCTCCGTGGCTCGTGTCTCTTCACTTCTACGAAAACTCCCGTTTAGAAACTCAACTAATCCTGATCTCATACCTTATGCTTTTCTTAAAGGCACAGCTGATGCTATGGCCATTCCACTGTCGATTCTTTATAATAAGACTCTTCTCTATGGTACCTGCCCCAGTGCATGGAAAACTGCTCTTATTCGCCCTCTCTTTAAAAGGAAAGCGACTCCATCAACTACCGACCGATTTCACTTACTTCGGCAATTTCTAAAGTATTCGAAAAGATAATTTGTCAAGAGATAACTTCCCACCTTAGATCAAACCGCCTCCTTTCGCCTTTGCAACATGGTTTCCGTGCTAAACGATCGTGTAGTTCAGCGCTTTTTGTCTCACTTCTAGACTGGTACAAAGCAGTCAACTCATCATCATTTGTCTCCGTAGCATTTATTGATCTTACTAAAGCTTTCGATAATGTTCCTATAAGTTTTCTCTTATATAAGCTTGCAGCTTACGGAATATCCGGCTGCCTTCTTCGTTTTATTGACTCTTTTCTCTCTGGCCGTACTCTTCGTGTCACAATTGATGAATCCAGATCCACTTTTTATCCAGTACTGTCGGGTGTGCCTCAGGGGTCCGTCATAGCCGCTCTACTCTTCCTGATCTACATAAATGACCTACCAGATTGTCTACCTACTGGCGCCTCTTGCACTCTCTATGCCGATGACGCAAAACTATATACTGTTAATGATACAACCCTTCTTCAAACTGCGCTTAACAACATACAAGACTGGACTAGCAACTGGGGCCTTTCAATTTCGGTTAGCAAGAGTAAATTTATGACCATAGGTCAAAATCACCCCACCTTTTGTCCCCTTATAAATGGCCACCCCCTCTCCATTGCCCACCACTTCTGTGATCTCGGGGTTTCCATTTCTAATGACCTTTCATTTACTGAGCATATCAGAATCATCTGCAATAAGGCGCGCGCTCGAGCTCTTCTGATCCTGCGGACTTTCCGCTCACATAACCTGGCGCTACTAATGCGTCTCTTCTCTATTTATGTACGACCTATCCTGGAATATGCAAGTGAAATTTGGAACCCTCATAAGGAACTATCTGCTTCCTCGTACGACCGCATAGAAAATGTCCAGCGCTTATTTACGCGTCTCATCTTTAGAAGAATTGGAAAACATTCCTCTTACCCAGCCCGCCTCTCTGCTCTATCTTGCCACACTCTTGCATCGCGAAGACATTTTATAGATCTTATGTATACTTATAAAATATTCGCAAACCACATTGACATTGATCTAAAACTCCTCTTTTGTCTTCTCCCTATTTCTGTAACTAGAGGTCATCGATTTAAGATTACACATTACCTATGTAGAAATAAGAGTTTTAAGTATTTTTTGCCGAATAGAGTGGTTAATGATTGGAATAGACTGCCTAATGAGATTTTTGACAGTGCATCTCTAACTCGCTCAGTTATTTCTTCCATTTGTCTGTCACACACGCCTAAATAATGTTACAATGTCTCCATATGCTTTTCTTTTTTTTTAGTTTTATTTTCCCTTTCTCAAGATTGTTTCTATTTCCACAATTTTATTGTTGTTAAACCGTAGGCATGCCTAGAAGCAGCCGATCACGTCAGCTATAGGGACTTATATATTTACATATTTATCTCATATCTATGTTCTCATGTTTTCATTCTAAAATGCTGCAACCTGAATGCAACCTGAATGAATGAATGAATGAAGGCGGCGGCAGAGATTAAAATAGAATTTTTGGAATATTCCAATGAGATGCCAGATTTGGAATGTTCCAATTCATCATATAATCTAAATTTTTTAGAAAAAAAATGTAGCGAAAGAGGAGGCTTTTTGGAATATTCGAATGAGGTGTTATTTGTCAACTTATCTAAATTTTCCAGATATAGAATATGTACCACAGTCGGCATTCGTGACAGGCGTCATCAAGTCGGGCATCTTCCACATCATGTCTCTGGAGTCGCACGTAAAGCCCTCGTACATCATAGTCTTCTGTAATGCTGGATTTTTTTGAGGGAAAAGCCTCTCGTGAACAACTGACGTCATATATTTTTCGCCATAATCTAGTCGCAATCCATATTAATGAGCCTACCGTAGCGCCGTCGACCATGATCTGTGAGGGGTCGCACTTGAAGATGGCGCACGTCAACATGCTCACTCCATTCATTTTCGGCGGTGGATCGGCGCCCGTGTATGGAGATGTGCCGCATACAGTGCAGTCGGCCACTCAAATTTCGAATATTCCATCAGAATAATATTTAGTATATTCCAAATTAGAGATCACTTCTTTTTGGCACAAAGCAAGGGAAAGTAGTAAATTCCAAAATCAGTACAAAGTATGACAAAAGTCAAACTCTTTTGGCAGTAGACTGTCGCAGTGGTCGGTATTACGGTAGCGCCATCGACAAAGCTTGTGCCATCCGCGTTACATATCATTCCCGTAGCTGACACAGCGACAGCGGCCATTCCCGGCTAAAAGGAAATGGAGAAAATACATTGATCCTAAACGGTAAAACCTTCTTGTTTCACGGCAATCTTCTTGTTTCCCATTTCACTATTTCAAAGTAATCAATAAATATCTTTACTTGTAGAAATTTCTTCATGATGTCAGTGCAGTAATAACAACCAAAAAAGTAAAAAAAAACATTACGAATAGAAAAATGACTTACCGCTACGGCGAACATTTGACTGCCTGCCATGCAGGCAGCCGTTACACAAGGCATCGTTGTTGTCGTCAGGAGAGTGTTGTCGAAACAGTAGAATCCGTCCTCGCACTGCAAGGCTTCTTTTTCATTTCCCTTTCCTTTCATAGTTTTTTTTTACTTTTCCTCTATATGTATGAAGCCGCGTTAACCCATTGGCATTAGCAGCTGCGCAAATAACGAGTTTGAGCTCGGTAGGAAGTGATAGCGCGCTCGCCCTTTCACTATCGCCTAACTTCTTTCCCCCCTCTCCAAGGAGCTTTTGACAAATATTGGCAAAACTTTACAACAACAAGAAAAAGAAGGCTTTGAATAGTGAATGGCCAATTAATGGAGGAAAATCAACGAAAAATTATCAATGCATATTTGAATTGCCGCTCTCTCATGTTCTTGTGTACAATGTCGCATGTCTAAAGACCGCTGCGTGAAAATAGCTCATGCTCGGATGCAAATGCGAAGGCAATTGAAAATTTCACATCGTTTTTTCGGTGATCGTCCTTCTTTAAAGTATAAAACTGATTAGTATAAAACAGATAAGTATAAAACAGATAAGTGTGAAACTGATAAGTATAAGACTGAGGCTAACCATTGCCGGCGCCGCATACGCTGGCACAGGGCAGCTGAGGCATGTCAGCGGAGTGGTGGTCGTCGTAACGGTCGTCGTCGTGGTTGCCGTCGGGTCCGTGGTCGTTGTTGCTGTCGGGTCCGTCGGTGTCACGCCAGCGGGTGTGGTGGTCGTAAACGGCCCTTCAAAACAAATTCTAATTATCAAGTTGATTTGTAATTTTCCCTTGTTTGGCCTATACTACACAAGTTTTAGAAGAAAAAAAGGAGCAAGAATGCCGGAACAGTTAAAACAAGCCAAACTTGTAAGGACGGGATCTGTGGGCTGCATAGCCATACAAGCTTGCCCAAGGCGACAGAGCGTCGATAAGGAGAGGACGATCGAAAAGGGAGCCAGCAGCCAGGTCATTATCGCTGGCAGTCACAAACCGTGTGAGCAGCAAAACCGCGAATGGCAAGACACACTTTGCACAGAGAGGAAGAAGGATTGGGGTGGGAGGGCAGGCTGACTGTCAGCAGAGCCTTAAAGAATGTGAATGTGTGTTACGTGTTCATTTTGTTCTCTTTACCCCATTGACCTCGCTAAGGCAACTTAATTTCAGTTTGCGTGGAAGGAGATTGAAGGGTTCAAGCTTCCCAATGACATTTCGGGTTTTCTCTTGTGTTTCGGTTGTGTACTTTGTGCCAAGTGACTGGTGAGTGAGGTTTTTAGACCTTGCGGCGGACAGAGAGAGACCTCTTCCTCATGACGAATTCTACAACCGCTGGAATGATTCAACACATGACAATGCTCTATTACTTTTACAAATCGCTGAATTGGGTGCTCAAGGTAGACATGATGTGATAGTGAATGAGAGAGCAGTTAGAGAGAGAGGGAGAGAGAGAGGGAGAAGGGGAGAGAGGGAGAGAGGGAGAGAGAGAGAGAGGGGGGAGAGAACCTAGCGATGGACCTTCCTCACGACGATTTTCTACTATCGCTGGAATTCTAACCACGGAAGCTGATTCAAGAAATGACAATGCTCTAATGTGTTACAACTCGCTGCCTTGGGTGCTCGCGAGCCCATGGCAGAAATGGTGTGATAGTGAGAGAGAGAGAGAGAGAGAGAGAGAGAGAGAGAGAAAGAGAGAGAAAGGGCGAGAGTGGGAGAGAGAACCACCCAGATACGTAAAATGTTCACGTGAAAGAGCGGAACAGGAAGCTACAGGGAAGAGAGGAGGTAATTAAGAGAGCATGTCAGTATCGTTCGATCAAGGCCTGCCCTGGGAATTTTTTTTCGAACTTCTTCACCAAAATTGATTATAGTATACAACGCGACGTGGTGAACAAAATAGGCTGTATTTCAAAGGTGAAAAAAATTTTCCGCGCGAGACCCAGTACCGTAATCTTATAAATTCGATTGGTCATAAGTCGCTTCAAACTTATTACTAGACAACCATCGAGCTATCATTGGATAGCTGATTGAACGGGCTTTAATTTTGATTTTGTAAGATATTTTCTAAAAGTTTGAATTTGTCCCTAAAACACGGCCCTAAACATTTTCGAAGGCGGTTTTTACCGAAATTAAGTATTTTATGTTCATTTCGCTACAACCGCTCCTGGATAGGCTTAAAGTACGTGAAATTTGCTACAACATATATCTCTTTCAAAAGAATTGAAGGTCTCGCTCTTACGTTCCCAAACGCTTGAACATGATCCAGTGTAAACTGTAACACCGTGCAAGCGCATTCTTCGATCCATAACTGCGCTCAATGTCAATATTACAAAATCGTAAATATATCATCTAAGAGCTCTCACGGAGATCTTCAAATGTTACATACATTAATTTATTGAAAAGTTTCAATTTATATGGGAAATTTCGTTATGTACAATTAGAAGGCTTAAAAAACTACTTTAAAAACATTTTCGCCTGTAGAGACATACATCATAAGAAAGAGGATGAAATTTGGTACAAGATGAACCCCCTTCAATGGAATTCCATGCATACGATCTTTAGTTATAAGCCATAAGAGTAGGATAACCATGCCTTATGGAAAAACTGTAGAAAAAAAGGATTGGAATATTCTAATTCGAATAACCTAAAATGTGAATTCTTGGGCAAAATGACAGCGACGCTACTGGCACTACTTTTATGATTTATAACAAAAGATCGTATGCATGGAATTCCAATGAAAAGGCTTCACCTTGTACCAAATTTCATCCTCTTTCTTATGATGTATGTTTCGACAGTCGAAAATGTTTTTAAAGTAGCTTTTTAAGCCTTCTAATTGTACAGAACAAAATTTCCCATATAAATTGAAACTTTTCAATAAATTGATGTATGAAACATTTGAAGATCTCCGTGGGAGCTCTTAGATGATATACTTACGATTTTGTAATATTGACATTGAGCGCAGTTATGGATCGAAGAATGCGCTTGCACGGTGTTACAGTTTACACGGGATCATGTTCAAGCGTTTGGAAACCTAAGAGCGAGACCTTCAATTCCTTTGAAAGAGATATATGTTGTAGCAAATTTCACGTACTTTAAGCCTATCCAGGAGCGGTTGTAGCGAAATGAACATAAAATACTTAATTTCGGTAAAAACCGCCTTCGAAAATGTTTAGGTGCCGTGTTTTAGGGACAAATTCAAATTTTTAGAAAATATCTTCCAAGATCAAAATTAAAGCCCGTTCAATCAGCTATCCAATGATAGCTCGATGGTTGTCTAATAATAAGTTTGAAGCGACTTATGACCAATCGAATGTATAAGATTACGGTACTGGGTCTCGCTAGGAAAAAAATTTTCACCTTTGAAATACAGCCTATTTTTTTCACCACGTCGAGTTGTATACTATAATCAATTTTGGTGAAGAAATTTGAAAAAAAATTCCTAGGGCAGGTCATAATAGGGCCCTGCTCGAGTCTTACTGACATCCTCTCTTAAGATGGAAAAGGGCGAGCAAGCCATTTACTTGCTCAATGGTTTGTTTTATCGATCATACCCGAAAACACGTTCAGCTTTCTAATTTCCAACACAGTACAGAGTTTTGAGTTTTTATTGCAAGCCTATATTACAAGAGTTATCTTCTCATTGTTTGTATTATTTGTTGGTGTATGTATTATGCATTTATCGAGTATATTTTTCTATCTATGCATATTCTAGGTGGTCAATAGAATTTTATTCTTTTCCTTCGCAAACGAAACATTTGACGGGTGGCAGTGAGGAATGGAATTGCGAAAAAGGTGTGAGAGAACATGGATAGCTGTCATAGGGCGAGGATTTCACTTTCTACCTTTGTTCGCTAAGAAAGAGAAAATGACGTGTCAAGCTCTCATGACCTCTATCTTTCTCACCACCTGCCGCAAATTCTACCTCTCTCTTTGTCTCTCTCTCTTGCTCTCTCTCTCTCTCTATCTCTCTCTGCTCACTCTTTCTCTCTATCTCTCTCTGCTCACTCTCTCTCTCTCTCTCTCTCTCTCACTATCACACCATTTCTAACTTGGGCCCTCAAGCATCTCAAGCATTAAAACATCATTTTCATTCCAGTGCCTAACTAGCTTCATTGTCTAGGAATTCTTGCAGTGATAGTAGTTCCCAATGATGTCTCTGCCCTATGGCCACTGCATCGTTCAAAAGCTCACAATCAGTCAGTAACTTCTCGTAGCCCATAATATCACATAAAAAAACGAAATGGGGATTGGAAGCTTGACCTCTTCATTTCTTTCCAAGCAAAGAGAACCGGAGTTGTGCAAGTCGCGTCTCTCTAACTAAAATACATACTCATTCGCATTTGTACCAGGCAAAATGGTGCGAATGCAAGTGTTTGAGTGTTTGGCTTCCTTTACTTCTCAAGCTGCCCGCCAGCCCCAATCCTCCACTGGAATAGAGAGACATGGATATAAGGAAAAAATCCGCCATCGAGTGAGGAAGAAGAGAAAATATATACAGCGATCAATTTGGTAGACACTAAAGCCTTTATTACGCAGCATCATTACATAAGTTACAGTTGGTGATGAGTTTTAAGACAGAAACCACAACGGATTCATCTCCCCGTTCCTCTCATTGCTAGTTAGTGGATAGAAATTGATCCTGAAATCGCGCCAACTTAAAAAAATACTTTTTTTTTCTTCTACGGAGGTTACTTGTATGGAGTAGAGTTTGCGTAATGTTCAAAAACTTCAAGAGATTTCTACACATTTCAAATAATATTTTTCGCATGTTAACAATGTGCAGTGTTCAAAATAGGAGATGAGGCATGGAGGGTATGACAAATAAGGAGAGGAGCACATACAACAAACACTCGTATCAACTGCTCTACTACATACAGCTGCGACAACTAAGAGCTTGGTCCTCGAAATACTTTCCAATTTGAAGGACTACGATTGTTTTTGTTCATCAAATAGTTGAACGTAAAAAATAATAATAAAAACCATGAAGAAAGAAGTAATGTTGGCCGAGCAATGTAGCATTCTAGAGTCTACTACATATGTATGTATATACACATGTACATATAAGACAGTGTGAATTAAAAAATTTGGTTTTTTCCTGCAATTTTCGAGTAAGCTGTTATTTTTGGCACGGATTTAGAATATTCCATTGTGGATTTAGAATATTCCACTGTTTGCCATTATTGACGACCGTTAAAATTGCCAGATCGGCATTTTGACAATTTTAACGATCTTCAAAAATGGCAAGAAGTGGAATATTCTAATTCCGTGCCAAAAATAACAGCTTATTCGAAAATTACAGAAAAAAAACCAAATTTTTTAATTCATATTGTCTTATATGTACGCTGATCGGTCACTATCTACGTACATACATATGTACATACATACATTCTTACATACATAGATAGCTGTCACAAGAGATATGTAACTAGCTCTCTACACGCACGACATGGTCTTTACAGTATTCACAGTTCCACCGTCCGCTGGCACTCCAAGATTCTGAGACTGATGACATCGGATGCGCTTCACCGTTCCGGGCGCCCCACCGTCACTCTTAATATGTCAGAACATATTTTTGAATATTCCAAACCCGCGCCCAGAATAGAATATTCCAAGGATCGCTTTTCCAAGGTAGCTTTTTCTGAATTAAAAATGCTAACTTAAAGAATAAAAATAAGAGAAAAAATATTGAAACTACATAGACGACTCTTCAACGGGACACTCGCACCTTCTAGCACTGTTCCGCTCTCGTTCCCTCTCTCACTTATTGCATCCTTTCTCTCGCTCTTTTCTTCGCTTTAACTATTTTCCTAGTTTCTACATACATATCTCTCTCTCTTTCTCTCTCTCAAGCTATCTCTTTCTCTGCTTCTGTCTCTATCTCTTTCTCTGTCTTTCTCGTGCAGTATCTCGGTCTTTCTCTGTTTCGCTTTTTATCTCTGTCTTTCTCTCACTCACTTGCTCACTCTCTCTCTCTCTCTCCCTCTCGCTTACCGCTGTATACATGATGGACTTGGTGTCGTCTTGGCACTGCGCGTAGCATCCTCCATTCGAAATGACAAACTTGAACATTGTGTCGTCAAAGGGCGCTTCCATTACGTTAAGTCCGTTCATCTTGCATTCCGCACACGCGAATGCAACGTCCGTCACGCATGTAGCCTGGCGAGTATAATAAGGTACTTATTTAAATAAATAAATATAAATTATACATATATATAGGCACATATATAAATAAGAGGAGATGAAATCCGCTTTTTAATGAGCTTACCACGTGGAGTCAGAGAAAGTATCAAGGAGAAAAAAAAGAGAATAATTGGAATATTCCAACCATGGCAACATCCATTGGTGCAGCAGCAAGGTTAGTCCACGGGCTGGTGGCGCTACATCTCACGAGATCGTACGCCGGAGAGTTGGCTGCGCCTGGTGTCGCTGACTGACAATGAGGATGAGCAATAATGGATGATTTGGAATTCACTTATGCAAATGCTACGGTCGAAAAATAAATAAATAAATATAAAATTGCAGATAGTATTTAGGTAAATGATAATGGATTTAAACAAAATTTCGATTGTGCCAATCGATCTTGGCAGAAAAATAAAAATAAAAAATCCTCCAATTTATGCTTATATGCCATCCTACTTTTTCTCGTTAATTTGCATCACGTTGTTAATCAACGTTTTATGGCTAGGGCTTTCATTTGTTTTTGTCGAATACGATTAGTTGTAGCAATTTTGGAGTATTTCCTACGTATTCGCGCAAGTGGCGGTTTCACTGCACTTTCATTCTTAGGAAAAAAGAAGGTTTTTTTGGCAATTCTAACCAGAGTGTAGAGGATGCCGCTGACACACGTGGCCAAGTACTCATCGAAATCATCAACGAAATAGCGTAGGTGCGAGTGGTCGGCTCCCGGGAGGCCAGCGCCGCCTGCGGGCATATCCGGGATCGCCGCACAGTTCATCAACGCGGGCGTAGGCGTCGTAGGCAGAGCAGCGACTTCAAAGAGCACGAAAGTGTCAACAATTAATCTATTTGAATTTTTCAGACTATCGCAGTCGCGTCGCGTTTCTCAAAATTACTAAATCACATGTTCTTTCATCGATTGCATGCATCTAAATGCTCTCTGCAAAATGGCGCTAATTCAAAAATTAATTTTCGCTCCTTTTAAAGAAATATCGCCCATATTATAATGGGATCTTTCGAGGATTCATTTCTTATCAAATATTATAAGCTAAGTGTCGTCACATCGTTTTTGATGTATGAATAAGTAAATAAATAAATAAATAACTAAATTGATGCGGACTGAGCAGCGGACAACGCAAAAATTGAGCGATGCTCAGTTGTCCGCTGCACAGTCCGCATATGCAAGAATTCTGAAATTGAAAGAGAAAAGTTTTCTGAATTCAGGGAGTTTCGATACACTGTAATGAAGTTCTTAAAGCCAATTGATTCTAAATGTATACACATGTTTTTCGTTTACATCTTGTTCAATTGTAGTCGCGCGTCTCGAAATCAATTTCATTTGTGACAGGCAGAGCAGCGACTTCAAGGAGCATGAAAGAGTCAATGAGTAATCCATTTGAATTTTCCAGACCGAGTCGCATCTCATTAAATCACTTTCTCTTTCGTCTTTGGGATAGGCAAAAAGGCGCGAATTCAAATGTGAGTATATGACTTGTTGAAAGTTCTCCTGACAAACCGTCAGTTTTGCAGAGGACATTCAGTCCACCGGTCGCCGGCGTCCACATGCCGTTCACTTGACACTTTAGCGAAGAGACTCCGAGTTCGGTCGGCCACATCGGAGATTTGTCGATCTGTACCAAAGTTATGTTATCGATTGATTGTAGTGATCTATTTTGATTTGATTACAAAACAATGATGAATAAACGATGGGCATATGTAACAAATAAATAAATAAATAACATAGTGAATGAGAGTGCCCGTCCCGCTGCATTTGCTCGAACACGTAGAGGTAATGGGCGCGTAGCAAAAGGTGCCGAATGGACACAAATTGAGTTGATCAGGCGACAAGATCTGCGGAGTGCAGCTGCACGCCACTGAAAGGAGCCGAGATTTGCAAGGATACGGACAGGTAAAGGTAAAGAAAAAGGAGAGCGAGAGAGCCAGAAAAAGGATTATTGAAAACAGGAGAGAAAGGTGTTGAGTCATGGGATGAAATGGGAAGAAAAATCGATAAGATTTACATTATGATTTCGAAAGTGATAGAGTTACCCTAGTTTCCCCTGCTTTTCGGGGGATTAGAAGAGATCCTTTCTTCGCGCTCTCCGCTCGAATATAAATGCAGCCTATTTGGCTTCCGGGCCGAGATCGAATAAAAGGAGAGAAAACAAAAATAGGATTAAGAATTCTCTATTTTCGTCGATTTTGTTCGCAAATTCTCTGCCCTACTTGTGATTTCTCTACTTTTTTTCGATCTCGGCTCTATGGCCAAACAGACTGCCTTTGTATTCGCATGGAGAGCGCGAATAAAGGATCCCTTCTGTTCCCCCGAAAAGAACGAAAAGAACTTTTATTAGACTTTGAAAAGTCATGAAAAATTTGCCAGTAATAGATATGTTCGCAATTTGCTAAAAATAGCAATATTTTATCCACAGTAGTAGGTGATAAGTGTGCAAATTTATGCAAATCAGGGTCTCAAAAATGTTACCTCAAGGTCCCCCTAATATACAAATTTATTCAGATTAAGGTCTCAAAAATGTTTCTTAAAGGTTCCCCTAAAGGTTCCAAATATGCAAATTTATGCAAATTTGACTGGGTATTTTAGGTACGCAAAGAGTAGTCCCTGGGTGCTAGGAGGGCTCTAGAGTGCATTTCTCCCCTATAGGAATCTGGAGTTGTGTTTTTAAATCGTCACACGACGAACTTGTGGAATTTCGAGGGGTCTGTATAACTAATTGAACAAGCCGAAGCCCAAATAGCGTCAATCGAAAGTTGCTAAACAGTATATGCAGCTTTTTCAACTAAAAAATGCTTAGTCGGAATGCATGTGCCTCATAGGAATATGTGCAAAAATTCTCTCTATTTTTATTCTTACCACAGTCCACGCTCTTGACTGGCGTCATCAAATCGAAGGACTTCCACATCATGTCTCGGCTGTCGCACGTGTAGCCAAGTCCGAAATCCGTCATTTTCTGCATGTTGTTTTCTTTATGTAGCATCTATTAGACTTGAAGCCAATTTATTTGTAAGCCAATTTTCAAGATGTTTTGAGAAAAACATATTTTTATATGTAAAAAATTGTTAAATGTATATTCATTTATGTGAATATTTTTTATTTGTATAGTACATACATATGACATCATGCTAACCGTATCGCCGTCAACCGTCAAGCGACTCTGTCTGTCGCATGTGAAAACATCGCAGCCCAGCACGCTCTTCTCCACCGAGATCATTGGACCGGTAGGCATGCCCACGTACGTAGGTTCCATGCCACACGCCGTACAGTCGATCACTGTATGGCATCAATCAATTTTTACACTCTTCATTATCCATCCTTTGAATTGAAGGATTCCTCCTTGAAATATAATGTAGATGACTAATCCGAAACACCCAATTAGCGATAATTATTACATATATTAACATAAAAATTATGTTTAGTCGTCCACTTCAAAATAGAGAATATTAAAGGCTGTAAAAGTTGAATATACGAACTAATTTGACAGTAGACGGTGGCAGTTGAAGCGATGACGATGGCCTGATCTGTGGCGTCCACAAAGCCGGTGCCTTTCGCGTTGCACACCATGCCAGCCGCTGACACGGCAATCGGTGGCATTCCAGTCTAAACAAAATGACGAAATAATAAATGCATATAGTCAAATCCTTGGAACTTTTCAGGAAAAAGAAGAATCTCGGGAATACTTTCGCTTTCTTCTTGGTCTACATAAAGGAGCTGTCCATTGAAATTATAACGTTGTTCTATTTTTTCACTAATATTATTCGGCCCTAC
Source organism: Allodiplogaster sudhausi (assembly GCA_945643635.1). Lineage (NCBI taxonomy): Eukaryota > Metazoa > Nematoda > Chromadorea > Rhabditida > Diplogasteridae > Allodiplogaster > Allodiplogaster sudhausi. The sequence continues at coordinate 3,329,865 of CALZFC010000349.1, forward strand.
TAAAAATATCGCTAGGAAAAGTATGAATAGATCTTGAAAGGGGCCTAATTGTAAGGAGAAAAACCGCGTTTTCCACACGCTGTACGACAGTCCACGCTTGAGATTTGAGGGAAGATAAGACAGGAAGGGAGAAAAATACTCAAATACTGCCCTAACGAACCTCTAAAACGTTTTACAAGTTAATGCGGGAATTCAAACGTTAGTTCTACACAATCGGCTTCTAAACTTCCTGTACAGTTCCTTTAAAGGAGGGTGATCATCGAAAAATATTTAATTCGATTCGAATTACCGCATCTGCCCTGTGATTCTCATTCTCGCGAGCAATTTCGCAGGTCGCACAAACCAGCTGCGTGAAAATAGCACGCGAATGAGAGTGCAGAAGGCCGCGGCAATTTGAAATATCACATAATTTTTCGGTGATCGTCCTCCTTTAAGAAAAATTACAAGCACAAACCGCCGCCACAGCGAACATCGAATAGCCTGGCTTGCAGGCGGCGGAAACGCACGGCATTGCCATCGTGGTCAGCTGAGTAGCGTCGCCGCAGAAGAAGGTATCCGGACACTGCAAACGAGCACTTTGCTTTATTATGAAAAAAAATTCATCATCCTCTGATAATATTCGAACACCTCTCCCCTCCCCGTCATTACATTTAAATATATTAGTTCCAATCTCAAACTAATATAGTATTTTAGTTACCATTGTCTCCCTATTTTAAATTACTGTACGTAATGTAGGAGAGCTCCTCCAATAAACGTTTATACACAGCATTTGGCAAAGCTAAAATGTTTGCCGTCCATCAAATTCTAACTTTTGGGAGTGTTGTGTGAGCCCACTCGAAAAGGCATAAGCCCATCCGCTGAACTCCTTACGGCAGAGAGAACGGGTTTGAGCTGCCTAGCGTCTAATCACGAGAAAAAAGTAAATGACGAGAGAAAGGAAGCCTTGCCATAGAATGCTTCAGGTTTCATAAGGTGAGCATGCTGTCTTTGTACGTGAAGCTGCACTAATTAATGGCTTATTTAAAAAAAGTAAAAGTACAGAAGTTTAGAATATTCGACTGTTGCGATTAAAGAAGAAAGACAAAATTGCCAAACATTGATTTAGTTTTTTTTTGGTTTTACCATGAATGAAAAAAACAGTGATATATTCTAAATTCCGGGTCAACATATTTGAATATACTAAAACACCAAATGTTTTAGTTGATATCTGATTCCATTTTCCCCATGCATCGTTTCAAGTGTTGATGCATTGATTTTCGATTAAGCGATGTACGGTAATAAATAAATAATTAAATAGACCCATACAATCTTCTTCTATGTTTTTATGAACAGTTGAGAATAGTACCATTGCGGGCGCCATGTACATGGGAGTTGGGCAGCTGATGCATGTGGGCTCAGCGGTGGTCGTGGTTTCAACTGGCTTCGTAGTGGTCGTTGTCGCTGTAGGGTCCGTGGTTGTCATTGAAGGGTCCGTGGTCGTCGCTGAAGGGTCCGTAGTGGTCATTACTGGTGGTCCTGGAAGGATTATCAGTGAATATATGTTTAAAAAAATAATAAATTTTTAGCAATGCCTTCGGCTAGTATAGATAAATTCACTTAAAAATCATTTAAAAAAAAGTCCCTTCTAAGGATGTGAAACGAAAATACAGGTTAAATTATTTCATTAAGAAGTTGTTAAAAACGACAAACTTGTGGTGCTCGGGTGGGTCGGGATCATGGCCATGCATGCATGGCCATGACGGGCGAGAGACATGAGTAAGAACAGCGAAGCTGCTAGCCAACAACGCATCCTCCTTTGTTCCTTCTGCGTATTGGTGAGAAGGGAGGAGGGTGTCACAAGATCATTTGCCCTTTTAAGCTAGCAAACTGTTGGAGGAGAGACGGCTGATTAACCTTGCCTTTTCAACCTGCCATCAAGGCAGCCATTATCATTCTCCAGCAGATCAAGGGCACACGAAAGGAAAAACTCTCGCCCACGTATCACACAGCAGCACTTTGTCTCATTCAATTGTGGTGGAAGAAGCCCCTCTGACATTTGCGGTGTCCAGAACCTAGAGGATTGTTAGAAACGGTCTTAATCCAAAAATATTTCAAATAAAAAAAAAACAGTTTGGCTATTAGCGAGTGCTCACCATCAGCTACATATTTCGGTCGGAATTTCGCATGCATCGGATTTGTTCATTTTGAAATCGACAACTCTATCCTCGCCTCCTATCTCGCTGTTTGATGGATGCCCTTCGAAGTCTCACTCCACTGAAAACAATTGTTGCTTGTACAATTGGCTTATGAGAGAAGGGGAAAAGAAAACGCCGGCCAATATCGGATGCGCTCTAAAATATGCGCGCTTCCAAGCGCCCGGCGTCTGCAGTTTTGTACAGTCAACTTTTATTTGAAACGGGAAGGAAATTAATTAGAATAACATTAGTAGTTACATGTGATGCGAATTCTAAACTTTCCCATTGAAAGCAAAAGTGAATGGTTATCCACTGTTCCAATGTGCAATGTGTCTTGCCAAGAGGCATGAATTTTTTTTAAAGAATGACTTTTGGTTCCTTAGTTACTAAATTAAGACCATTTAGCATTAATTCTATAGTTTTAATGGAGAAAACGAAAAAATTGTTCAAGCTATCAGTATAAATCACTCGATGCACACACTTTCATCACAAATTCGAGTTGCCCTGTCATAAGTCTACTTGGTAATCTTACATTCTTGAGGAGTTGTGACGTTAAACATGAAAATATCTTATGATGTTTGGTACTTTTAATGTAAAAAAGGGTGAAGTTCGTCAATCACCTATTCTGCGGATGTTTAAACTCTTGTTCGCTCTCTCTCTCTCTTTCTCTCTCTCTCTCTCACTCTCTCTCTCATGGGCACGAGCGTGTGATCCTAATGCGAAGAATTGCACAAGGAAAGAAAGAGATAAGGAAGAAGATCGATCTCTTATTCCGTTCAGGCAAGGAGAGAATGAAAGCAAAATCATGCTCTCAGTACTATCTTCTTCCGTCTCACAATGCTATTTATTATTACTTACATCAAGTATACGTTTCAGGCTTCCGAGATCTATATACATATGTTAAGTGGTCACAGGTAGCCTCGATGGCTTTGCGTCAGGCAAACAGTTGCGAAAAAGGTGTGAGAATATATGACGGTGCCAACTAAAAAAACGGTCGTTTTTGAATTTTCGACTCGTTGTGCACACTTTTTTGGAATATTCCACATAAATATGCCAAATTGGCCAAAAAGTACGCGTACCTTTTGACAAATTTGGCATATTCGTGTGGAATATTCCAAAAAAGTGTGCATAAGGAGTCGAAAATGCAAAAACGACCGTTTTTTTTAGTTGGCACCGTCATATATGGATTGCAGTCGTAAGGCGAGGATTTCACTTTCTACATTTGATCGCTAGATAAGACAAAATGACGCCACTCGCTCTAATGACCTCTCTCTCTCTCATCACCTGCAGCAAATTCTCTCTATCTCTATCTCTTTCTTTCTATCTCTCTCTTTTTTCTCTTCCTCTCTTTTTCTCGCTCTTTCTCTCGATCTTTCTCACTGTCACATCTTTTCTGGCTTGGGCCCGCAAGTGTCTCAAGCATTAAAATATTTTCCTTCAAGTGTCGAATTTGCTTCTTTGTCTAGGAATTCTTGCGGTTATAGTAGTTCCCGTTTTCTTCCCTAAGCGCACTGCAACGTCCAAAAGCTCAGTCATTATCTTTGCGCAGTCCATTACCCAAGAAAAGAGGAAAAAAAACCGATGCGGGATTGAAAGCTTTAACTCATCATTCCCTTCCATGCAAAGAGAAATGAAGATGTGCAAGTTGATTCAACGAGATCGAGAGGACGAAGAGAACAATTAAAAACATAAAGTTAATCTATTTGAATTTTTCTGACCATTGTCGTCGGGTGTCTAAAAAACAAATGCGCTTTCGCCCTTATGACAGATAAAATTGCGCATATTCAAGATTTAGTTTTGGTTTCGCTTACTTCTCACACAATCCTCCACCGACAAAAAAAAAGACGTGGATGTAAAGACATAGACGCCGCCATCGGGGGAAGAAGATACAAACAGTTCGGTAGACATTAAAGCGTTTATTAAAGGAGGGCGATCACCGAAAAGTCATTGCCGATTTATGAAACATCTTAGCTATTTTCGAATAGTCTCGGGCATGAGGAAAAAGAAAAAGCAAATGAAAACGCACAAAAAAGGTTCCATATTCAAGTATAAGATACTTGAAAGTACAAATTTTGAATGAATTTGTGATTGGTGTCAGTGCAAAAATGGCACTCGATGGTAGATTAACGGCCACGTACCCATCCCGGGAAGATTAAATTTACAAATATTTCAAGAATGTTTTTGGTTTATGCTTTACCACCTTTCTGATGTGAATTTTCTTGAGTAAACTAAAGAATTTTAGGCAAAACAGTATCAAATTAGTAAACGAGCAATAACATATCGCTTCGAAAAAGAAACGGATTTTTCGAAACCAGCGCTACTTTAGCCTCGTTGTCTACCGTAATATTTTGAGTAATTAAATGGACTTCCGTTTGAAACCTTTGCACGTTTGAACATACAATTGCAGTTTTTCGGTGATCGCCCTTCTTTAAGCGGTATTTCATTTCATTCGATGCAGTTGGTGGTTTCTCGTAAAAATAAATTGTTTCCTTTCTATGGAGGGTACTTCTAGAATGAAGATTATGTATACTGTTTAAGACATGAAGACATTTTCCACACATTTCAATTGTTTATGTCGTATGCTTACAACGAGGAGTGTTCAAAAGTGGAGAAAGGCGGACAAGGGGGTATGACAGATAGGAAGGGAGCTCCATACAAGGAAGGATAACTGGTTTCAACTGTTCTACTAGATATGAACGTAGCTGCGACAACTCAGAGCGAGTTCATTCAAATAGTTTATTACGTATGTGAAGGACTTGTGTAGAAAGCATGTGGAAAGGACTAGGAAGAACCAGCATTCTAGAGCCAACTAATTGTAAGTAACTATAACTCACTATCTATGTATGTATATTTGTACATTAATACATGCATATTTATTCGTCAGAATAAATAAGCTATCTCTCTAGACGCACTTAATAGTCTTCACCGCATCCAAAAGTCCGCCGTTCAAGGGCGCAGCAAGGACCTGCTCCCTGTGACACCGGATGCTCTTCACCGTTCCGAGTGCTCCGTCACCAATCTCAGTTTCCGGCTTGGCCTATTTTATGCAATTAAAAAATAATGCTCTCTTGAATATTCCAAGCCACGCCATGAATAGAATATTCCAAAGATGGCCTATAGGTTGTTTTTTTGAACAAATATTCTAACCTAAACGAATTAAGATTGGAGAACAAAATAATTGACTGTTCAACGGTACACTCGTACTCTCTCTATCTCTTTCTCTCTCTGTGTCTCTCTCTTTCTCTGTCTTGTCTTTTCTGTTTCGCTCTTTATCTATGTATCTCTCCGACTCCCGCTTACCATAGTATACATGATGGACTTCGTGGCGTCTTGGCACTGCGCGAAGCACGCGCCAAGCAGCATATGACAAACTTGAACATTGTCTCGTCAAAGGGCGTGCCGCTGACTCCGTTCATCCTGCAACATCCGTCACGCATGTAGCCTGGCGAACATAATTAGCTAGTCATTTTTAAAGGTAAAAATATATATTATTCACTTTAATTGTATAAGTTTGAAAGTTTCAAAGTTTACTCCACAATTAAGGACTGGGTCCGGTGGGTGAAGGCAAATGAAAGGCATCAGGTTTCATGACTGCGGTTCGCATCCAAGCGGTGGACAGGGTTCGGTCGAATTCGTCACGCCATCGTTCTCGGGGATGTCCAGCATGCCTTTTCCACTTCCACGATCTCCACTTGATTGTATAATGAGGTACTTATTTAAAAGAACCCAGAAGCAAGCCCAGAGCCCAGAGAAGAGCTAAGCTCAGAGCCCAGCCCAGAAGTCGGCCGAGTTGAATAAGGCCTCGGCATATGTATATACTTCTCTATCGTGCATGAAATCCCCAAAACTTTCGACGACGCATGGCACTCCACGGAATCCATTAACGCTTTGGCATAAAGCGATGATTGACTGATTGATTGATTGAAAAGGCTACAGCGACTAAGAGAGACTACTCGTTCTCACGAATGGCAAATAAACTACATAAATGCCGCAATAGAATCGTCTGTTCGAAAGCTTCAATTCAATTCGTTAATTGCACAGCGCAAGGTTGGAAGATGCATAAACAAAAGTTGTTCAGATTTACTGTTGGGCTCTGGAATCAAGCCATGCAAAGATTTAAGAAAACTGAAAGCAAACGTTAGAAATGAAATAAGTGGAGACGAAAGGGCTTCTTTTAAATTACCAATGATCATACCACGTCGAGTGTCAGGGAAAGTGTCAAGGAGAAAAAAAAATCAGAATATACCAACCAACCATGGCAGCATCCATTGTGTTTGCAACGTTCTTCCATGGCGCATTTCTGCACTTCGCGAGCTCGTATGCCGGAGTGTTGGCCGCGCCGGCAATTCCCGTCTGACAAATGAGCACAAAGATGGAATGATTTCGGGTTGTTGGCCTATCGAAGGATACGGTTAACAAATCGATATAAAATCGCTCTGGGATTAATTTAAGAAAAAATATTTTAAAAATCGGTCAAATTATTTTTTCCACTGTACAAGTGGAATCTAAATTAAACTTTGTATGTATCGATGATTTCCCGTGAGAGCAATTAGCAACCTTCGTCACTGTACGTTTTCTCTTTAATTTGCATCAAATAACGACACCTTTTTTAGCAGCGTTTTGCGCTCTTTTATTTTGGCAAGAGCCTTTTTTTCCTTTTCAGCGAATACCGTTTATTTTTCAAGCAACCTTGGAGTGTTTCCTACGGTCCTGCTGCTTCATTTAAGGGTATCTTAAAAGCAAAAATATATAATTTTTGACAATTCTCTAACATTAGTGTAGAGGACGCCGTTAACGCATGTGGCCACGTACTAAAAGGTCGTCTCATCAAGGAAGTAGCGGAGTTGCGAGCGGTCGGCTCCCGGGATGCCAGCGCCGCCGCCCGGCAGATCCGGGATCTCCATGCAGTTTATCGACGCGGGCGTAGGCGTCGTTGGTAGAGCAGCGACTGAACAAGAAGCACGAAAGAGTCAACGAGTAATCCATTTGATTATTCCTGGCTAATCGCGTCTCTCTAAATCACTTTCTCTCTCGTCCCTGTGATTGGCAAAAGGGCGCCACTTCAAATGTAAGTTTATGGCTTCTTGAAATTTCTCCTGACAAACCGTCCGTTTTGCAGAGGACATTCGGTTGGCCACATCGGAGACTTGTCGATCTCAACAAACACGGAGACAAGTTACCGATTAATTGCAACACTTTACGATTGATTTGCCTATAAAACACTGATGAAAGTGTTAATTAATTGAAGGAAATAAAAAAGAGTATTAAACTTGCGAAAAAAATTATATTTACATATGTATACAGATACAGAATGAATGAATGAAAGAAGTGTGTCCTCGAAATAGTCTATTTTGCTCTTCGGTTGCGTCATATTCCAGTGTTGTCACGTCTTAATCAATGAAGATAAATAATTAACTAGATAAATAAATAAATAAACAACATAGTGAATCAGAGTGCCCGTCCCGCTGCATGTGCTCGAGCACTTAAGGGTCTTGGGCGCATAGCAAAAGGAGCCGAACGGACACCAATTATTTGGATCGCCCGAAGTGATCTCCGGACTGCACATGCACGCCACTGAAAGGAGATGATAAGGACTGGAAAGAGAGAGGAGCGACGATAGGATCAAGTGAATTGAAAGAAACGAAAGAATAGCTAAGATGTGTATGTTAATTATGATTTCGAAAGTTAAAGAGTTGTCGAAAGCTGCAAAACAATTGTTTATGCTGTTTTTTCAACAAAAAATTTAGTTCGAAATGAATATGAAAATAAGCAAAAGGCTTTTACCACAGTCCACACTCTTGACCGGCGTCATCAAATCGAAGGACTTCCACATCTTGTCTCTGCTATCGCACGTGTAGCCAATTGGGAACTCCGTCACCTTCTGCATTTTCTTTTATTTGCTTGTCTTAATAGACATTCTGCTTATGTTAGTTTTATGAACACATTGGTATGCACTTTAAGTACTTCAAAAATATACAGATCATGTTAACCGTATCGCCGTCAACAGTCAGCTGAATTTCTTTGTCACATCCGATGACGCCGCATCCCAGTATGCTCTTCTCCACCTGAGGTACTGGCGTACCCGTTCCCACGAATTGAGGTTCCATGCCGCACGCCGTACAGTCGATCTCTGTATGGCATCCATCAATTTGTTAGTCTCTTCATTCTCTATCCTTTGAATTGAAGGATTCCTCCTTGAAATATAATGGGAGATGCCTCATCCTAAGCTCCCAATTAGGCGATTACCAACAAGGACTTTATCATTACATATATGAACATAAAAATAATGTTTACTCGTGAACTACAAATTAAACGCTGTTAAATTTGGATGTACGAACTGATTTGACAGTAGACGGTCACAGATGAAGGGATGACGATGGCCTGATCTGTGGCATCCACAAAGCCGGTGCCTTTCGCGTTGCACACCATGCCAGCCGCTGACACGGCAATCGGTGGCATTCCAGCCTAAATGACATAGTGAAATGCTTGTGTTTCCTACATTTTTAGCAATTTTTCTCTTTCTACACATTTACAACGAGAACAACAAACTACCAATCACTTCTAGCGCTTGCTGATTTGGTTGCGCTCGCCCCGTTCAAATTTCACATAATCACAATGTCTTTTATTTAGGATCACTGCGCCTCGCCAGCCCTCTCTTATTCTTTTTCGACTAATTATAAAAACAAATAAAGAATTGACGATTCGGTCAATATTATCAAAGTTTACAAACCGCCGCCACAGCGAACATCGAATAGCCCGGCTTGCAGGCGGCGGAAACACACGGCGTCGTCATCGTGGTCAGCTGAGTTGCGTCGCCGCAGAAGAAGGAAGGAGGACACTGAAAACGAAATCACATGATTTTGTTTGAAAAAAAATGCAAACTGAAAATATGTGTCGTCAGTTAAATTCGAGCTTCGAGTGTTGTGAAGATGCGTGGTATGTTGGCGAAAAGAGTGCGAACCCAGCGGGTTCGATCCTGCGAGCTCTATCTCCATAGTCTATCCAATGAGCTATTAGGGAGTTTCCTGACAAACCTAGAGATACGACTATACAGTGGAATTTGAACGGGGTGCTCCATACTAGAGGATGTTCGCCGAACTCTACACCTCCTTGCGGCGGAGACAACGCTTTTGATCTGCCCAGCGACTAATCACGATAAAAAAAGAGTTAAAGACGAGTGAGAGGAAGCCTTGAGAGCGTAATGCTCGCATCGAATGCTGCTGGTTTCATAAGGTAGGCATTAATTTAAGTTTTCTTACCCTATGCAGCCGCATTTATTAACAGCTTAATTTTAAAAAATGCCTAATACACGATGTCAACATTTCTACTCATATATGAAAATTTAGAATATTCCACCATTGCCATTCCTGATGATAAGGAAAATTATCAAAAAAAAAATTTTCCCATTGCCAGGAATCAAAAGCAAACAGTGGAATATTCTAAAATCCGGCTCAAAATATTTGAATATAAAAAACCCAACTATTTTAGTTTACATAGGATTCAATTTTCGACATGCATCCTTTCAATTGTTTATAGAATCGTTATTCAAATAATGGTTATTAGATCACAAATAAATAAAAGCATCCATAAGGTATTCTTGTATGTTTTTATTTACAATTAAGAACACTACCATTGCGGGCGCCAGGTACTTGAGAGTTGGACAGCTGAGGCATGTGGACTCCGCGGTGGTCGTGGTTTCAACGGAATTTGTTGTCGTTGTCTTCACTGAAGGGTCCGTGGTCGTCATTGAAGGGTTAGTTGATATCGTAGTCGTCATTACAGGTGGCCCTGGATGTATGTGCAGCAATTATTATCATTGATTATATGTTTAAAAAAAATTAATTTAATTAAAAAAAGTATAACTTTCATTCATTACACAAAAATACAATTAACTGGATAAATTATTAAAACATGTGAATTCTCAGTATATCAGGCCAAAATGTGATCTGTGAGGTTGTGCAGTTTTACTATTTGTAAGCAATTCTCATCTCATTTACCACATTTTCCATACTTACATACATTTGTGGGTAATTATTTTTATTAAAATTATGAATGAGAATGTTGAAAATGACAAACTTGTGGTGCTCGGGTGGGTCGGGATCATGGCCATGACGGGCGAGAAACATTAGGAAGAACAGCGAAGCTGCTAGCCAACAACGCATCCTCCTTTGTTCCTCCGGTTAACTGCGAGGAGGTGTCAGGAGTGGTCAACGCGCGCGATCGTTTGCCCTTTTAAGCTGGCAAATGTTGGAGGAGGGATGGCTCTGATTGACCTTGCCCTTTCAATCTGAACCTGCCGTCAAGCCTGCCGTTATTACTGTCCAGCAGGTTACAGGCACACCAAAGGCATACCATGGCCCCTGCATCAGGCCAAAAAGTCAAGAATTCAAGATAGAATTTTTGGCTCCTTATATCGCAAAGACCGCCATTTAACATGTAGTTATATGTTTTATCGTTAAAATTGTTTAACCAGACGTAATGAACAGAATCGCTTTATATACTCATTGAATCGTGATAACCTCATTTGATCCCGAGATAAGTTCTTGTGGACAAAAATTTAATTTTTTATTTTCTTCTTCTTCTATCTATATTTGTAATCGGAGATTTTGAAAATCTTTGGTGAAATGAGGAAATATCTCATGGCATGACGAGTTCTTCTTTCAATGCACTAGAAAAGAAGAAAAGATCGGTATTTAGCACTTTTGTGCACGTTTAAAGATTTCTTTTTATATCTTCCCATATGAACAACTATAAACCGCTTGCAGGTGGTCCGACTGTATGAAAATCACTATTTAGTCAGATATTTGCATTTCTGTTGTGAATACTGCAAAAAACGTCTCTGTTGATGCTCTCAGTGCGTCCTCAAAAGTAAACAAGGAGTGCCAACAAGTTTTGATTAAGAAATAGTCTCTGCCACTCCTGCCCATTTGAGATAGCCATAGCAGCATATTTTGAAGAGACTCACTGAAGTCAGAGAAAAGCTTGACATGGAAGGAACCTGAGAGAGGCTAGATACACAGGTGGTTCAAAACTGACATTTTGTATGCGGGCCTGTAGTCAAGGCTCATCAAGTTAGGAGTTTTGCTTTGTTTGAAGAGTAATTTTATTAGAAACGATTCTCTTCTTTTACACTCCTTTTAGCTCTCCAGCTCGCCATTCTAATGCGAAGAATTACACAAAGAATGAAAGAGAAAGGAAGAAGGTCAATGTCTTATTCCGATCAGGCAAGGAGTGAGTGAAAGCAAAATCATGCTCTCAGCACTTTCCTTATGGTTCTTCTCTCTCGCGTCAAAATACAAAGTTTTTATTGATTCCTCTCTCTCTCCATCCCTTTTTCTCTCAATCACTTTTTCAGCTATCATAATTGAATTTACGTGGTAGAGAAGCGAGTCAATTTATGTTAACATTTTGTGAGACAAAAAGATTATTCGATGAAAATCCTGCCTTCACTTGTTCAATTGTAAGATCGTGCCAAATGTTGCGATAATTCAGCATCACTGTGAACATTGATTGTACAAAATACACGAGGCGACTTTTTTGTTACAATTATATGCTATGATTCACAGAATGCAATAACGTGCCTTAACTTAAATTATGTAATTGTTAAAGGAGCCGAAAACCTCGATCTTGGATTCGCGCCTTTTTCTTGTTCTTTAGAGAGATACTTTCTACAATAGCGAGGAATATTAGAATAGACTAGCTATTTTGGTTTTTACGATCGAGTTTCCTGCTCCTTTATATTTCGATTCTCTAAAGTGCCGCAAGATTTCCCTCGTGTGGCTCTATTCTCTTCGCCTTCTCCTACAGCGAGACGCAAGTCATCGTTTGTGGCTGATCGACGGCGCCGCCACCGATTGGCACGGCGAGCACGTTTGGGTCGTGGTAGCAGCGAATCGTCAGGTCCGTTCCACCACTACCGTCGGCCTGTTAAGAGAGCCTCTCCGTAAGGGCCGAGGTGGCCCTGCCCCGGGGGAAAGTGTCGGATTTTGGTAACCAAAATTTTATGAGGAGTACCCACTTGCATTGTAAAAGAAATAATGAAGTCAGATTTGTTTTAAAAAATTTTTTCTTCTCAGTGCATGCAATAGTATGGAACAATTTTGAGTGTTCATAACTTCCTTAAAACTTAATATTTTTCAGTTTTCTTTTTTTTGTTTTATTTGTCATTGGAATGCACACAAAAAAGATGTATGATGTGTTTTTTGAAAATTTCAGTTTTGACCAGTTTTATGCATTTTTCTATTTCAGAAATTGGTTTTTTGGACATTTAACCTATTTCGCGGCCCGGGCACGGGCCAATTTATAGTTCATAAGAAAGAGGAGAAAAAACTACACAAGATATGTTCTTATGAAGAAAATCGAAGGATATACATTTTACGAAATTTTGACTTGAACCTGGTGCACTCACGTTTTTGCTCGTTGGGATGAAACTGTATAATTATTTTCAAAGCTTTGTTTTTGGGATAATATTGATGTCGATATATTCGCCATTAAATTCTCTACCAGAAAAGGTATCTATCACCGATATACGTATTACCTTGGGACTCAGAGAATGCAATTATATGTTTTTCGGAAAAAAAAAAATTCAATGATAACTAATGAAACCCTCATTTTTAGTCCACAGAGGTAGCCAGCCGGAGCAATTCTCCATATCATAAGATAGAGCGAAGAATTCTGCATAACATATTCCCTTTTCATGGAATTTGAAGGATATACATTTCCTTTGTTCTATCAATATAGAAGTCTTTCCACGTCATGCAATCGACCCATGATATCGAAAGCGCATTCAGCGATCCATAACTTTGCTCAATCTTAATATCATAAAATCATAGGTATATCATCTAAGAACTCTCACTGAGATCTTCAAATGCTACATACATACTTTTATTGCAATATTTATATTTCTATGGAGAATTTCGTTTTTTCGAATTTCAAAGCATATATCATAAGAAAGAGCGTGAAATTTTCTACAAGGTGAACCTCTTTCAATAAACTTTCAAGTCTATATTTTTCTGTTATAAGTCATAAGAATAGGTAAAGTATCGTCGCTATCCTTTAGCCCGAGAATTTAATTGTTTAGGTTATTCGAATTAGAATATTCCAATAATTTTTTACGTTGAAGAATTGTGCTAACCTAAGCTGATGCCCTATTCTTATGACTGATAACAGAACAATATAGACTTGAAAGTTTATTGAAAGGAGTTCACCTTGTAGAAAATTTCACGCTCTTTCTTATGATGTATGCTTTGAAATTCGGAAATGTTTGTAAAATAGTTTTTTAAGCCTTCTAAAAGTACAAAACGAAATTCTCCATAGAAATATAAAGATTGCAATAAAAGTATGTATGTAGCATTTGAAGATCTCAGTGAGAGCTCTTAGATGATATACCTATGATTTTCTGATATTAAGATTGAGTAAAGTTATGGATCATGGGTCGATTGCATGACGTGGAAAGACTTCTATATTGATAGAACAAAGGAAATGTATATCCTTCAAATTCCATGAAAAGGGAATATGTTATGCAGAATTCTTCGCTCTATCTTATGATATGGAGAATTGCTCCGGCTGGCTACCTATGTGGACTAAAAATGAGGGTTTCATTAGTTATCATTGAATTATTTTTTTTCCGAAAAACATATAATTGCATTCTCTGAGTCCCAAGGTAATACGTATATCGGTGATAGATACCTTTTCTGGTAGAGAATTTAATGGCGAATATATCGACATCAATATTATCCCAAAAACAAAGCTTTGAAAATAATTATACAGTTTCATCCCAACGAGCAAAAACGTGAGTGCACCAGGTTCAAGTCAAAATTTCGTAAAATGTATATCCTTCGATTTTCTTCATAAGAACATATCTTGTGTAGTTTTTTCTCCTCTTTCTTATGAACTATAAATTGGCCCGTGCCCGGGCCGCGAAATAGGTTAAATGTCCAAAAAACCAATTTCTGAAATAGAAAAATGCATAAAACTGGTCAAAACTGAAATTTTCAAAAAACACATCATACATCTTTTTTGTGTGCTTTCCAATGACAAATAAAACAAAAAAAAGAAAACTGAAAAATATTAAGTTTTAAGGAAGTTATGAACACTCAAAATTTTGCCATACTATTGCATGCACTGAGAAGAAAATTTTTTTAAAACAAATCTGACTTCATTATTTCTTTTACAATGCAAGTGGGTACTCCTCATAAAATTTTGGTTACCAAAATCCGACACTTTCCCCCGGGGCAGGCGCCTATGTGGTGCTGCTTGATCCTTACAGAGAGGCTCTCTTAAAAGAGCCAAAAACTCAATCTTCTATTCGCGCCTTTTTGCCCGACCGTAGAGCGAGATAACATGTGTTTTAGAGAAACGTGACTACAAATGTCAGGAAAAATCAATTGACCTTCGTGCAACATGAATGGAATCATATTACGGTAATCAATTTTGTCTTCTTCGCTATTAGAACATTCGACACAACAATGAACTAAAATTTCACACGATTCAGTGAGTTTGATATAATTTTGTAATATTCTAAAGCACAGCTTAAAGAGTCTTATCATTAGACCAAGGTCTATCGTAGTCAACTTCTCTGTTACGTTCTCTCACTCTCCCTGTGTCTCTCATCCTTTGAATCCTTTCTCTGCATCTTACCAAAGTGTACATGACGGTTTGGGTGGTGCTGATGCACTTGGCTAGGCAGGCGCCACCGGCGATCACAAACTCGAATACTGCTGGGTCCAGGGCCGAGCCGTCAGCGAGCCCTGCAGTCTGACACTCGGAACAGGCAAAGTCGACGTCGGTGATGCAAGTTGCCTATATGTATATCAATTTTGTTTCTAAAATAGAATGAATACATTTTAGCACCGCTCAAATCGCAAATTTTTTTTATTTGTTTTTAGAGAATAATATATTTAATTTACAGGCCTCAAATAAATAAATGATGAACTAAAAAAAATGGCCGTGCCTCGGCAGCAGCCTCGCCAAATACAACGTTCGTCCACGGTGAGCCAATGGTGCAAGTCGCGAATGCGTAGGCTGGCCTCTGTGTCGCTAGCACGACGTCACTCTGCAGATTCAAATATTCTAAATAATTTGGCAGATATTTAAAAATGTGTTAAAAAACTAACTTAAATTTTTTCGTTTGTCGCTTTAGCAACTGAAAAGTTGTAATATAGAAGACTTGCAGTACAGAAAAAAACTTTAGCGAAATGTTGTTGATTTTTTGTGAATTAAAAACTAATGAATTTAAACGACGAAGTGAATTAGAATGTATACCAGCGTGTAGAGGATGCCCTCGTCGCAAGTGGCCGTGTATTGGGCGTTGAGTCGGTTGTAATGGTAGACGACGTCCACGTTGGTCTGTGGCACCACCAGCTTGCCCAGAGGTGCGCAATCGGCGAGTGGCGGAGTTTCAGTGTCGAAGCTGAACACGGTTACATTAATTTGGAATATGCAACAAATGTTATATTCAAATAAACCAAAGGGTATACTTAGAATATTCGATACTTTTTGTTGAAACAGGATTATGATAAATTCAACATACAATTAATTCGCTGTATTCCCATTCTTCTCTTCTGCTATCGGAAGTTGCGTTTCCAATATATTCGGCTGAATATTACAAGCCGATTTATGGCGGATAATTCTATAAAAGACTGACGGTCGGCAACGCAGAAGAGACTGATGCCACTCGTGGCCGGCATGAATTGCCCGTTCAGCTGACATTTCACCGGCGCCATCAGTTCAGCTATGTTGCCGACGGTGTTCTCCTTCTGTGCAGGGGTGCAAATCTTCATTTGGAGGATAACTAAATTTCGTAAGAAATCTCTTACTATTATTATGTAAGACGATGACAACTAATACATTTGTGGTCACTTCCCTCCTCTAATGGTTACGTTGAAATTGTGTCACGAAATTTGAGATATTCCAGTGTTTGCCATTCGAAATGAAACAACAAAAAGTCAAATGCTGAATTGACCATTTTTCCCTTCGTCAGCAATGGCAGGTTATGAAATATTATAAATTTCATAACACATTTTCCGCTTACACCGTGACAGGGTGTGTATTAATCTTCTAAAAATGCAATTTTGGCCGCAGAAAAATGTCTACACTGAATCCTTAACTAGCATACGATGTCAACTGACAAACTCGTAGAGTCGATCTGTGCCGCCGCAGCTAATCTCGCATTTCGTCGCCTTGGCGCCGTAGCAGAAGTCGCCGTACGGACAGTAGGCCGAGTCCGCCGCGGACACCGGCGTGTCGCACATGCATTCAACTGTCAAAGAATTTTTTTTTCTATTTTATTTATTTTTTTTCAGCTTTGCCTGGAAATCTTTAACAGGCATACCAATAGATATGTTACATATTATGATTTATGTACTGACGAACCCTTTTCGATGATTCACATATGTATATAAACTCAAGAGGTCAGCAGTCTTTTTCATCTCGCGAATATCATTCTCGTCATTATGGATATCTATATCGTGTGCGAAAATACTAAATTAATCAACAGATCAACCTTAAAGATGCAAGCTTCCTTGAATATTCTTGCTTATAGAACATAATGTGCAGAAATATGAGAAGAAAGCAGAAATGACCGCATACGACGGGCTCGATCGGCATGTACGATTCGTCAGTCCACATTTGAATGCGACTGTCGCACGTGTACGACTGGTACGGTATCGTCTTCTGTAATTAGAGATATCAATTTTTTTAAAGAATTAAAAATTTTCCTGCATACTGTTGCTGCGTCTGCCATGAT
Organism: Allodiplogaster sudhausi; assembly: GCA_945643635.1. Lineage (NCBI taxonomy): Eukaryota > Metazoa > Nematoda > Chromadorea > Rhabditida > Diplogasteridae > Allodiplogaster > Allodiplogaster sudhausi. Next base: position 3,346,785 of record CALZFC010000349.1, read on the forward strand.
TCCGCTTTCGCAGCGGCGGAAACTGCAGCCGACATCGTTTAGGCCGTAAGAAGCGACCGTGCCATAGGAGGCAGCCGCATCAAAGGGCTCGGCGCCGCAACCGAAGCAATCGATAACTGGAGAAGGGCCGGAGAATGAGAGAGATAGAGAGGGAAAGAGAGAGAGTTAGTTGAGGAGCTGTTGAGAGAGATAGAGAGAGAATGAGAAATTGAGTAAGAGATATCGTAGATGAATGGAGGATATCCAAACACGCATCAATATAAGAGTAAGCTAACAAAAGAGAGCGAGAGTGACGAAACACATTGACAAAAGACCTTTCGCGCAGAAGACGCTGACGCCGTTCGCGAACGTCTTGGTGGCATCCGCCGCGTCGACAAAGCACGAATTGTCGTTCTTGCACTTGATGCCCGAGGCAGACACGAGCACGGCCGTGCCGGTTGCCTGACGATAGAAAAAATGACATTGAGTTCAACCATTCAAGTAACATGATATTAAATTAGTATATTCGAAAAGAAAGTCGCATATTCCAATTTGTAATTTTGGATTATTCCGTTCTTTTCTAACAATTCCAAGAAGCATTAGCTTTGCGCAAGCAAATAGTCGACTGACATTGCTGGCGTACATTTCGCTACCAGCCATGCAGTGCGACGCGATGCACGGAGAAGTCTGCTGTACGAGTAATGACGGATCTGTGCAGTAGTAGCCTTCTGGGCACTGCAAATGTCATATCAATCATATGGAATAAGCGAAGTTTCAGATGTTTCTTTCTCTCATTGCTACTTTGAGTAGAATGAGTGGCTATTGAATATTCCATTTGAATAAATACTGACTGTTGCGGGCTCTGTGTACACTGCCGCCGCGCACTTGTCGCACACGGGCGGGGCGGCAGTCGACATCGATGTCCCCACAGTACTCGATGATGAGGAAGGCGCTTTGGTTGGAACCTTCGTTGGCGCATTCGTTGGCAATGACGTTGAGGAGCCCGGTCCTTCTCCTGGCATGGTCGTAGTCTTTCGGGTCGTAGTCCTTCTGGTAGTAGTCCTTCTGGCGGTGGTAGAGCATCCCCCGCCTCCATTCCCTGGAGGCTTGCGAGTGGTAGTCGCCACACCGCCGGGACGTGTCGTGTGTTCACCACTACCGCCTGGCGATACTCCAGGCGGCCGCGTAGGTCCCGTAGGACTGCGTGTTGTCTTTCCTCCGCCAGGTGACTTCGGCCCTCCGGGCGAAGTCATATGGCCTGGAGCCCACGTTGTGTGTTCACCGCTGCCAGGTGAGCCGGTGCTACCACCTGTACAAGGACGCGACTTTGTTTCTTGAATTAATTTTAGACTTTTTCTTTAAAAAATTTCTGAGTTATCTGTGCACTCATCGAACATTAGAAAGCAAGAATGAGGAGAAATACCAGGAGGACCGCCTCCAGGCATGCGTGTTGTCACCTCGCCTTCAGGTGGATCTGTCACGCCTTGAAAGAAAGCGAAAAAAGCAACAAAGTAGCCGTATTTTAAATATTAAAACTGTATCGTGACGTCTCATTTTTAAGATTAAAATTGCATTCCGCTATGATACATGTAAATCTATTATAAATATCAACTATGTACATCCATCAATTAAGTTTAATATTGAAATTTTTTTTCTGTCTTAAAAAGTGTGCATCAAGAAGTATGTATGTATGTACCTGGTACTTGTCCTCCACCTCCTTCGCCACTATCCTCTCCGCCACTATGATCTCCGTCACCATCTCCATCGCCATCGCCTTCTCCGTCAGGACCGCTCCCGTCTCCGTCTCCTTCTCCTCCCCAATCATCTTCACCGTTCCCGCCACCTGGAGGCGGTCGAGTAGCTCCTCCTCTAATCGGCTTTCCTTGCGTCGCCGGATACGTCGGCTTCATTGGAATGCATGCGAGAAGCAGAGGAGGAAGTGAAAGGAAGAGCAGTAGAAGAAGAAGAAGCGATGCGCGCCAGTTCATGCCTTTCAAGGTGAGCCCGGGAGGGTGAAGCTAACGATAAGGGTGTTGTTGTGAATGAATGAGTGAAATAAAGGAAGTGTCTGCCATCCTCCGCTTGCCTCGCCTTGTCAAAGCAGGATATTTTGTGCCGAGTGTGCCCACAAGCATGAAGGAGCCGAAAACAACAAATGAAAATAGAAAGGGAGATGATCTCACCGCCCCCAGCAGTCAGCCTATTTGCGTGATAAGCAAATGCGTAATTCATTTCCTCATCATTCACTCTCAATACCATTCGTTGTATGAGAGGGCCTCTCATTATCTATGTAGATATACACGGCAAATCAAAATTTCGCTCGTCTCCTAAGGTAGACTGAAATTTTTTCACGAAATTTAAAATAGGTTTTCCACTGCTTGACATCTCTTGTGATAGGAAAAAATCTTCAGAGAAGAAGCATTTTACATTTTTTGTTGATGTCTTATGGGAAATGGCAAACAGTTGAATATTCTAAACTTCGGCAAACTTTCCGCCTCTAATATGACGAGTTTGTATGGTTTTTTTTCATATTTATAATTCTCAATCAAAAAGATCATGCAATTCTTTTTATTTCTTTAAGTAATTGGTGATTTAGAGCATGCATAATTTATTAGATTACGGCTGTGATTAATTCACAAGAGATCAGAAATGCAAAGGTCTGAAGAAGTACAGAGAGAGTTCTTAAAACAGACCGCAACTAGTAATAGGAACTGCGTCGGCACCCTAGATCCGACGAGTTTAGGCAATGTAAACTCGGCGCTTCTTGTAGCCAGCCGACGCGGCCGCCTCGACCTCGGTGGGCACGGGCGAAGGAGACGCGGCGGCGCCATCGTAGCCTTGCGAGGCGGGCGTGGAAGAGACGGCGAGTTCGTGCGAGCGCGCCGGGCAAGGGCAGTACGCGGCGTCCGAGCCGGGCAGGCCAGAGTCACCAGCAGATCCCGGCTGGCCGTCACCGCCAGGCTGGCCATTACTACCCGCGGAACCGGGCGCACCAGGTGCTCCCGGATGTCCGGGACGGCCATTGACTCCTCGTCCACCCGAATGACCAGCGCGTCCAGCGGGTCCAGGCCGGCCGGCCGGGCCAGGCGTGCCGCTGCCTCGCCTGCCGTTGCGGCCAGGCTGTCCAGCGTGGCCCGGAGTGCCATCGTTGCCGTTACCGCCAAGGTCACCAGCCCCGCCGGGAGAACCGGGCTGTCCGTCGTTACCGGGCGCGCCAGGCTGTCCGGGTGTGCCGTCTTTTCCAGGAGCTCCCGGATTGCCATCAGGGCCAACTGGGCCAGAAGGGCCGGCCGGGCACTTGATGCACTGACGAGGTTCGGTGGCGAACGGCGTGCTGGACTGGACCTGAAAATTAATTTTTGCCATAAACATTTTATTTTGTTTAAGTGAAGATGAAAAGGAAGTCATTTCCCGTACCCCTCCCTTCTGGCCGCTCTCTCCTGGATGGCCGTCTTCTCCGGCTGCTCCTGCCGCTCCGGGGGGTCCGGGCGGGCCAGGCGGACATGTGTTCGGGCCGGCCGCACAGCCGCAGCTTCCGCCGTTACTGCGCTTGGCGCGACCGAACATGGGCGCGGAGGGAGAGAAAGAAGAAGCCGAGTGAGAGTGCATCATGTCAGACCACGCGCCGTTGGCGAGCACCTTCAAAGTGAAGGGGAATGTAATCAAGCGGGCAAAAAAAAAACTCATTCTTGAATTCGCGCCTTTTGAGTTGAAAGAGCATTTGTGATTTAGAGAGTCGGAACTAGAATGGTCATGTGATATATTTAAGATCCATAAACAAGTCACTTCATTGCAAGCAGGAAAAGTGATTGAGTTTGAAGGAGAAGAGCAACAAAAGTGCTCCAATCATGCGCGAGAACAATAGAGCTCGTATTTTTTTCTCTCTTTGCGACCACTGCGACTATCCACAACAAACAACGGGGTTGCACACGCAAGAAGAAATGCTTATAGTTTGGCGACTCCGCTTTCCTTTCACTTTCACCTTGAAATCCCTCTCTTATCTCAATTTCTCTACCATGCTCCACTCGCATGCTCGAGCATGCGCTGAGAAGAGGCAAAGGGATAAGGTGAACCTTGAACTCGGCGAGCTCGGCAAGCGAGCCGTCATGGAAGCTGGAGATGTCCTGTGCAAGTAGACCGATGGTCGCGACGACGCCCAAGAGGGCAATGCCCGAGGTCAAAGTGACGAGCGCGAGAATCATCTGTAAGAATTCGTTTTCTTTTTTTATATATTTTAAATCATTTATGGTTTGCCAAATGCCTTTTTCACATAATTCAATGAATATAAACATTTATACAGACTCCTTGTCAAAATAAGAGAAGAAAAACATTTTTACTTTTTTGGAAAAGGAGCAATTAGCGATACATAATAGTTAGATAATTGGGAGACTCTTAGGGGAGTTACCTGAGAGGACATGTTGACTGTCGAGAGAAGAAGGGAAAGGCTCTGCTGAATCGTTGCCGCATGTTTGCCTTTTATAGGAGCTAAGCGAGCGGCTGGTTTACAACAACAGCAGTTCTAGAACGCATGCATGAGTGCCCTTTTTGTAAACCGAGAGTGGCGCAGAGTTACGAGCGGCGGCTTGTCTTCCTTGAAATAGAAGATAGCACACATTAGACAGTGAGAAGGCGAGAGAATGCGAGTGAGAGAGCATTGTACAGCAGAGAGGCAGACAAGCAGAGGAAAGGCGAATTAAGCACACTTGTGATGTAAAAGACGCAAATGGAGTGAACACTTTCGCTCTCTCCGTGAAGCTGATTAATTAGCTGCGCTTTCCTTTCACCTCTTTAACTCGCTCATAATCGCCCCTTCTTTTTTCTTCTAAGGCCTGCTACATATATTCTCCGGAAGAATTCATTGATAATTCTCCGAAAAAATTCTTGTATTTTCCGGTTGCTGTCTTTTTGACTACTTTTCTCGCTAGCTTACTGTGATTTGCTAGAGTGGCAAAAACTTGTTTGGCTTTGGCGCCATATCCTCTGCTCGTCACATGGGCCAAGGACACCGAATGGAACGGAGCCCTCCTCAATTTCATTACCGGCCGGGAACGGTTCCAGTGTTCATATCAGTCACTCATCCCATTCCCAAATATAGTTGAGGATTTATTGATCGACATAGGTTGTTATATACTTTGAGATTCTTTACTCTAGTTAAAACTCTGTTATTGGTGTAACTAAAATTTCAAAAGTATTTCTCCTGTTTCGGTGTAGGAAAATTTTGTCATGAAATTTCGAATATTCCACTGTTTGCCCTTCCTTAAGAAACAGAACATCTCGAAACGCTGCTTTTGTCCATTTTCCTTTCATTGGAAATATCAAACAGTGGAATATTTCAAATTTAGCAAATTCAGCCAGCACGGTGACACAAGTGAATTTGATGCGTTCAAACAGCTCTTATTGAATAAGTGACTATGACAGTGCCTAAGAAATAACAAGTTTGCCACAGAGTACATGAAGCAACCAGAAACAATGAATCAACTGCACTTTGATTTTGAAATAAATTTATGCAACTTGTCGACGTGGATGAAGAACAACGTTGAATGGAAGCGGCTTGAAGGAATTTTCATTAGAGCGTTTCATTGTCGGAAGATTAGAAGGGTCCTCTGCTGATATCTACAAAAAATAAGATTATATTATAGACATGTCTTGTTGGTGTTCATGTGGAAGAATGAATTGTGCTTCGTAAAACTTATTAAATCTAACAAACGAAGAACGAAAAAAATAAGGCGGAGAGAGAAAAAATAAAGCTAGGGCAATAAAGCTATTCGGCATGAAAGCGGCCGGAGGAACGACGGAAGAGAAACGCCCACTCCGGAGCTCACTCAAAGCTAGCAATGAATGTGGAGAGAAGCCGAAAGCGAATGGCAGAGAATTCGTGACAAAGAATGAAATTCTAGAAGCATCTAATGAACGAAGGAAATCTAAAGTGCAACTTTTAGAAGAGAAAGAATAAACAAAGGAGGATTTCCAACATATTCCGAGAAAAATATAATGTAAACAGCTATATATGACGCGATTTGCGAGAGAATCAAAAAGGCCGCGGACATAGCCAAAATCGACCAGCTTGGATTTTGTTCAAAAGTTCATTATAGGTACTTTCTGATACGAAGAATAGATTGGAACTGGTCTGGGAGTTGGAAAATGCCTTGTTCATTTGCTATGAGGGCATGAATTATTAGGCTCGCCGCGCTAGGAGGCGAGTTGGATGCACGTCTGAGGTTATTGGGACGCACTTTGTTGAGCTATAGCAATGACAATTCGCACTACAATAGAAAAGATATTACTCTAAACAACAAAAAAAGAAAAAAAAAATGTCCAACACTGTTTGTTTTATGGAATTAAAAGTTTGAGGGAGCTCAGATAACGTCTATCTCATTTTACCAGAACCAAACCTATATAGCGGTATAGAGCATGAAAAGAGCTTTCGAATTGACTATTGGGTTTGGGAAACTTAGGATGCGCTGAAGTTTCCTAGTCGATTATCACCTTGCGGCAGTACAAATCAGAGGGTCCGCACCATCGCGATACCATCGTGATACCATCGTTATACCATCGCGATACCATTACCAGAACCAAACCTATACAGCTGTATAGGTTTGGTTCTGGTAAAATGAGAAACACGTTGTCTGAGCTCCTTCAAACTTAATAGACTATAAAAGATGGAAAGTTGAACATTTTCAAATTTTTCCTTTTCCATGGTTTAGAGCAATGTCTTGGCTATTATATTGCTAATTTTCATTTCTATATCTCAAAAAAGTGCGCCGCAATGACCTCAGAAGTGCATCCAACTCGATCACCTGCGCGGCGAGCCGCATATTTGAAGCCTTCATATCCACCGAAAACGGCATTTTCCGATCCTTAAACCACTTCCAATCGATTCCGCATATCAGAAAGTACTTATAAGGAACTTTTGAACAAAATCCCAGTTGGTCGATTTTGGCTATGTCCGCGGCCGCTTTGATTCATTTTGATTCTCTCGCAAATCGCGTCATATGTACCTTGAATCGGTTGAGAAGATTGGCGGTGAATAGGAAAAGCTCCATGCGCGCGAGACTCTCTCCGATACAGGCTCGCTTGCCGATCGAGAAGGGAAGAAATTCGTCGAGGCGCTTCAGGGCACCAGACTCATCGAGGAAACGAGAGGGATCGAAGCGCATGGGGTCAGGGAACACCTAAAATGCCCCCTTGTATCACCAAGAAAATTGAATCATTTGAGTTTTTTGCCTAAACGCTTACATTTATTTTGATTACAAAACACGCTTTCAAAAGTACGACAAAACAACCATAATTATTGTATCTAAAGAAAGACATTTCAAGCCAACCTCCGGATCAAAAAGAAGCATGGAAATCTGTGGCGAGCACGTGGCGCCCTTCGGAATTAGCTGGCCGCCAACGATGACGTCACGACTCGCTTGGCGCATGAGATTCTGGACGAGGACGTTCGCGACACGCTGAGTCTCCTGCATATGAAGGAAGAAAAAATTCCTAATTTTTCCATAAAGCTTCCAAATTTCATTCAGCACACTCCATCAAGATTTGTACACTATTTCCGCTTGCAAACGGAAATGACATGAAGATTGTAAAAAAAACGATAGAGAAAATAGTATGTAGTAAGCTTTACAAAGCAGAACATTTCTTGACGACAACAAAAAGATTTCGATACATTGGCAACTTGTCGACGTGGATGAAGAACAACGTTGAATGGAAGCGGCTTGAAGGAATTTTCATTAGAGCGTTTCATTGTCGGAAGATTAGAAGGGTCCTCTGCTGATATCTACAAAAAATAAGATTATATTATAGACATGTCTTGTTGGTGTTCATGTGGAAGAATGAATTGTGCTTCGTAAAACTTATTAAATCTAACAAACTAACAAACGAAGAACGAAAAAAATAAGGCGGAGAGAGAAAAAATAAAGCTAGGGCAATAAAGCTATTCGGCATGAAAGCGGCCGGAGGAACGACGGAAGAGAAACGCCCACTCCGGAGCTCACTCAAAGCTAGCAATGAATGTGGAGAGAAGCCGAAAGCGAATGGCAGAGAATTCGCTTGCCGATCGAGAAGGGAAGAAATTCGTCGAGGCGCTTCAGGGCACCAGACTCATCGAGGAAACGAGAGGGATCGAAGCGCATGGGGTCAGGGAACACCTAAAATGCCCCCTTGTATCACCAAGAAAATTGAATCATTTGAGTTTTTTGCTTAAACGCTTACATTTATTTTGATTACAAAACACGCTTTCAAAAGTACGACAAAGCAACCATAATTATTGTATCTAAAGAAAGACATTTCAAGCCAACCTCCGGATCAAAAAGAAGCATGGAAATCTGTGGCGAGCACGTGGCGCCCTTCGGAATTAGCTGGCCGCCAACGATGACGTCACGACTCGCTTGGCGCATGAGATTCTGGACGAGGACGTTCGCGACACGCTGAGTCTCCTGCATATGAAGGAAGAAAAAATTCCTAATTTTTCCATAAAACTTCCAAATTTCATTCAGCACACTCCATCAAGATTTGTACACTATTTCCGCTTGCAAACGGAAATGACATGAAGATTGTAAAAAAAACGATAGAGAAAATAGTATGTAGTAAGCTTTACAAAGCAGAACATTTCTTGACGACAACAAAAAGATTTCGATACATTGGCTGAAAAATGCGTACATTAACGATTGCTTGAATGTACGGCAGCTTGTTGCGGTCCTCAAATTCGACCAACTTCTCCGAGGAACCGATTACTCGATCCAACTCTTCGTGGGCGCGTTCTTGAACCTGAAAGCAATTCGGGGCTTTCTTTTCTAGACTCCCCCCGCCGAATTTTTTAATGTAATATTTAAAAAAGACAAATATGTATATCCGCTACCTCTGGATAGTTGATAAGATAGACGAGGGTCCATTCGATTGTAGCATTCGATGTTTCAAGGCCTGCCGACCACATGTCCATGCAGACGTACATTAGCATTTCCATACTGTAATTTTCTTTTTCTTCTTCGTTTAAGCGTCATAACAAAAATGATTTGCCAAAATAGAACTTGATAAATGTTTGTGAATAACTAACGTAAATGACGTATCCGTTTCACCTTCATGCTTCCTCATCTCCTTTAGATATGCTTCGCAAAAGTCTTTCGAAACCTAAAAGGGTGAAAAGTTTTGAAAACTTGTTAATATTTCAAATATATACATGCATACAAAAAAGAAATAAACATCATTATTCTAAACAAAAAAAATAGAAACTAAAAGGAAATGATCGAAAGGAATAAATCTTCGTTATAAACCTCAGAGTTATAATCGACGTCAGCCTCATGTTCGACAATGTGTTTTCGAGTGTACTCTTTGGTCGCATCGCGAATGTCCGTGAGCATGGCAAACTTGGCCGAGAAGAACGGCAGGAATCTGCGACGGCAAATTTAGTTCAAACGAAAAAATGACTGAAGAATCAAAAATAAAGTCCTCCTCTTCAATGAACCGAAAGAGAGCTAATCTTTAGAATATTTTTTTTTCACTAGAAACTCACCGTGCAGGTGGAAAAAGAACGAGAACTATTATAAGCGGGTTTGCAAGCTCCGTCATCATTTTGTTAAAAAGATCGCGAAGATGTTGGTAGTCGGCGGAGCCCTCCTATAACGTAATTGCTGTAAAATGATGAAAAATTAAAAAAAGCACAAATGCTCATTATTACGCCTAAAATGAACTTATGTCATAATAAACGAACTTGAAACCGGTGGCCGAATATGACCAGGTTGATGACTGAGGCAACCGTCCGGTCAATATGCGGAAAGATCGGTACCGGTCCAGCGGCTGCTTCCTTCTCCAGCACCGAGAGCAGATCATCAGCTTCGTCTAGCACCTTATAATTAAAAATTTTTTTTAACCAATATGATGTCATATTGAGCGTTTAATTTCGAGAGAATTGTTGTATATTTGGGAGTAAAAGGAATGACACCGAGATGTAAGCTACAAATATGTTTATGTATAGTAAGTAATCTCGTAATATCAGTAATGGCCAACAAGAAGGAAAACGAAAACTCGCCCTCTTCGCCATCTCCGCCTTGCCGAGGCCGAACTCGCGCAGAGTGTGCAGCGCGAATCGTCGCTGCTCTCGCCACTCTTCTCCGCTCGTCTCGACGATTCCCATCATTCCGTCTGAGCATTAGGCTGATAATGTTACGTGGCAACTGTTTATTCCTAACTTATTACCGTATTCAAATTATCCGACAACACTAAAAAAACGACCTCCAAGCGCTCGCCTGAGCCAAGCAGGCGGAGGGCGGTCAACAAAAGCGTCGCCTTCTTTGACAAACGCTTCCTAAATTACAAGACGTCAAAGTAGGGAACGTGCTCAATAAATTAGATTCTGCTCATACTGAACTTATCGGGAGAAACATTCTTTACGATTACATTATTTGCGATAATTCTGGGCAAAACGAAAGAAAATATCCTTGGAAATTTTTGCCAATATACCATGAAGATAGTACTTTAGAAATTTAGTCTTCCTTCTTCTTCTTTGGAGAAGGGAAATTTCCTTACAAACGATGGCAATTTAGAGAAGGATATGAGCCTGATTAGCAAGAAAAGAAAGAGATGATTACGCGAGAAGGCTTGCCTTGCAAGTCTCCAAGTCGTTGACGGTGACAATGCCGATGGAGCCGAGCCAGTAGGTGTAGACCGGCCCGAATTCCTTCTTCTACCTCTCATAGACAGCGTAGCCTGGCGGTTCCCTCAGCATCGTGAACATATTTCCGATGATGGGCAGAGGCATAGGACCTTGGAAAGTGTAGTTTTTTGTATACATTCAGGTTAAAAAAAAACATTTTCTGCTGTTTAAAAAGATGAAGTGCATTTTTTTATAAATAGCATTCCTTTTATTGATCACTCCATTACACCCTTTGTACATGGGACACTCTCCTAGTCAGTGCCAGCAATATGCCAGTAATTTGTTAGTAATCCAACCAGTATTTGTCTTAGGTTAAAAATATATTAATTTTAAAACGAAATATATGTATATGTACCTGGTGGAAGATTACGTCGCTTCCAATACATTTCGTAGATTACGAACGCGACAATTCCGATAACAAGAACAAGCCCGATCATGACTGAAAAGAAACTTTGTTTTATTCGAATTTAAATTTTCTTTGCATCTCGATGCAAGTTCTTCTTACCATTTCAGTGATTACTATACGAAAATAATTTAAAGCCTCATGCATTTCTAACCATTCACAAAAGAAGTATTGAAGGGGAAATCATGGAGAATAAATATCTATGAAAATATGTAAGGGTTATGCATGAATGTGTGCTAGAGATAATAGAAAATCCCAACATTTTGAGGGAAAAAGAGAACTTGGAAAGGACGACGGTAGAATGGTCAAGATAAGATTTGTATCTGCGCGGGTGTGTGTGAGTTTTATACTGAACATTGGTGATGAAATAGAAATACGGAGGAATCAAAAGGGTCACGAAAACGAGCAATGTCTATTCTCGCATCATGGCAAGACTTGCGAAAGCAACGCGCTGCATCCAATCGTAAGAGGAAGCCTTTGAACCTGCAACATCAGCTTGCTCTCTCTTATCTCTCTCCCTCTCTCTCTTATCTCTCTTTCTCTAGCCTCTCGCATGCACTTGCACAACAACCGAAAGACCACATGCGAGACCGCTGGGGTTGCCGAGACACAATGAGAGATGGAGAGAACGGGCGAGTTAGAGAGAAAAAGGAAGTGAGAGAAGTGTCAGTTCCTCTTTCTCTCTGACTAGAAGTATTTTACCTGAAACATCTGCTTGTGCTGCTTTTTCTCTCTCTGCCTCAATCTCACTCACTCACTCTCTCTCTCTCTCTCACTCTCTCTCTTTCTACTTCTTGCTCTACTTTGCGTTATCTCTTTTTCTCTAGCCATATGTGCCTTCATGTCACATAAAATCGAAAGACCAAGTTCGAGACCGCTGGGGATGACGAGACGCAATGAGAGAGAGAGAGATAAAACGACATTGTTAGAGAGAGGGAGAGAGTATGTGTTAGAGAAAGAGAGACAGGGCGATAGAAAAAGAGCAATTTCACTTTCAATGTGGCTGTGTGCATGCACACAAACATACGCTCCCTCATCTAATCTTGAAAAGTCAGATAAGACTTTATCTCGCATATGCATTTTCCTTGCTTCGTCACGGGTTCCGTTGTACACAACATTTGCCATGGGGAGGAAAATGGCCAGGGAATCAGCAAAGTTGAATACCGTTCTAAAGGCATTCAAAGGAGGCTGATGAACCAAGTATAATTATGAATAAAATATATAATAGTATATTAGTTCACGAAGCGTGTTCATTACATACATATATGGAACACAATATTTTCGAGTGCTAACACACTCTATTCCTTTTTTTGCGGATCCCGTCTTCGTCTAAATAATTTTGAATCTTCATCCCATTGGACAACTCCGGCAAATCAGAATAAATTTCCCCTACTTTTCTCTCTTCTACACGCACTATTTCCATGTGCTAACACGTGCTCGCTCAACGTATAGTACTTTCTTCGCATATATGCATGTACATAGTACATAGCAAAAGTCTAGAGATAATGAAATAGAAAGTGAGACAGGAGAGCGGAATAAAAATTCCGTGTGCACGCACATTCGCCGGAGTGGCCCTTTAAAAATAGGAAGTATTTTGCATATCCTAAGCATTAAACGACTCGTCGTCAACCATTTGACAATTAATTTATTCATACCAAATTAGACCGAAAATTGCTTGCAAAATGCCACGAATCATTATTCATACTGCTAAAAGTCTCCCATTCTTGCTCTCGTTTGCTCTCACTCTCCTTAGATCTTCAACTCTAAATCCCATCTCCGTTCCACTTTGAGAATGCACGGCATCCTCCCGGTTGCGTCCTTCTCCTCACCTTCCTGGTCCGTTGTGGCAGCCGGTGACTCACTTCTAGTCCTCTCTTGCGCTGACCCTGAGCAGCTACGCCGTGAGCACCGCATCGTTCCGCTTTCATCGCTACCCACATCCTGCGACCTCGGAGGTCGCGACGTCTTCCCAAGTGGCTGCCGCTTCAGCGTCCGCATTTTACATGCTGATCAGCCTCCGAATCCAGTCGTCTTTCTCGATGAGCGAACTCTCGCCACCATCGAATGTCTCTCCAACGATGTTGTCAACGTCGGCGAGTGGCGACTGCTGTTCGTCCGGGTCGATGAGCGTTCCGGGTTGGCCATCTCGCACTCGGCAGCCTTCCGCCTCTCACTGTTCGACGGCACGGCGCCGATGCGAATGCTTCGGACCAGCTCGAGCGACGCTCAACACAACTCGGTGACCACGTGGTGGCCGGTGATGTTCGCCGGCGTGCAAAGATTTTTCTTCTCTGGAAGCAAGTCTGTAGAGAGTCAAGTTGGTCTGTTTTTATTAATTTACATATTTTAGAATTTCTAGAATAAAAAAAATGGTTCTATCAATCTTTTATCATCTCTGTTTTTAAAATAAAAGAGATTTAATAGGAAATGGAAAAATTTTTGAGCTCGAAGTGAAGATGACCGACCTTGACCTCGGTCGCTCGACGACGCTGAGGCTTCGCGAAGTGCCGACCGACTGGAACAAGACGCTGAGTCCGGAGGGAGTCGTGCACTCTCCTGGCGGGCGGGTCTTCTTCGTATTCGACCGCATTTTATATCTGGCAGGCCATTTCCTTTTCTTTTATGCGAGACATAAAATGTTATATTATATTTTATTGCATTACTATGAATCAGTAAGTTATAATTGAACCCCTAGTATACCTACATTTGCGATATCCTCATCCAATACCCCCCCCCACTTTCCAGATGCGCCTGGGGCGCGTGGCTCCACTAAAGGAGATCGCCCTCTCTGTTTGCTGGTCGCTGCTCTCTCCGGGCGTCTCCGTCAAGCTCAAGAATTACTCTTGCTTTGACCCTCGCTCCATTGCAAGCTCTCTTTATACTTCCTATGCCTAAAAAAAATTGAATTACCTGTTTCTCATATGCTCAGTGCATAAAACATTCAACAAAAATTATTCGGATCATTCAAATGTTGTCATCGAGGAAACCACTATCTAAGCATTACTCCACTTCGTCGTTAACCACTTTACAACTAATTTGGTCATACATAATTAGACCGAAAAATGTCTTAAAGCATAATCACCCTCTATTAGTGCCGCGATTTTTCCTTCTGCTCTCAGTCTCTCGTTCTGGTTCGCGATCTCACTCTCTCTCTCTCCTTTCTCTGTCTTTCTGACCCTATCTCGCTCTCTGTCAATCACCACACAAACACACACACACAAACTCCCCCTCCAACTTAGATCCTTCAAATCTCATAATCCCACCATCATTCCACTTTGAGAATGCACTGCCTCTACCCGGTTGCGTCCCTCTCCTCTCCTTCCTGGTCCGTTGTCGTGGCCAGTGACTCACTTCTCGTCCTCTCTTCGGATGATTATAAGCAGCTTCGCAGTGAGTACAGCATCCTTCCGCTCTCATCGCTCCCCACCTCCAGCGACATCGGAGGTCGCGACCTCTTTACAAATGGATGCCGCTTCAATGTCCGCATTTTAAACGCGGCTCATACGCCGACTCCAGTCGTCTTTGTCGATGATCGAACTCTCGCCACCATCGAATGTCTCTCGAATGATGGGGTCAACATCGGCGAGTGGCGATTGATGTTCGTCCGGGTCGATGACCGCTCCGAGTTGGTCATCTCGCACTCAGCCGCCTTCCGCTTCCCGGGTAGCGACCTTTCTAAGCCGTGTCGAATGCTTCTGATGAGTTCAAGCGACGCGCAACGCCTCGAGCTCAAGGTGTTCGTGTCGAACAGCCCATTACTCATCAAAGTCATGAAAGTGGAGTGCCATAAGAGCGATGAGGTCACGACCACGGAACTACTCGAGGTGTATAATTCGGGGATGTCCTTCCGAGAGGAATTGATGATCCATGAAGAATTCAAGGTTAGCGCGGACGACCGAAGGTACAATAGACATAACTATAGCCCACTTTTAATTCAAGCTGCTATGAGAAGCATCGCTGACTTTTGTCTTCAAAGTAAAAATAAAAACTAGAACCTAGTTCCCTTCCATTATATTACTTTGTCTCTGGAATTCCAGTTTTTTTCTTCTTTTAGCAATAACTAAATAAAATTGTATATTAAATGATTAAAGAGTTTATGGAGCGTTATAGCTATGAATACTGAAAAAAGATTAAATTATTTATTTTATAAAGTACTTCGATCTAAACGTAAATGTGCACAAAAGTCAACCGTAATATGCAAGCATTTTCCATTCAATCGAAGTCTCGCTTCTTTAAAGCTCCTTCTCCCTTCGCTCGGGCAAAAAGGCGTGAGTACAAGATTAAATTTTCCCCTTTCAGTACGTCCTTGCGCCGTCGCTTAGACTGTCCAGCAACGACTTCCGCATGCCGCCAACCGTGCTCTTCCGAAGGAAGACCCCGAGCGAAGAGGCGCGAAGAGGGATTTTCGACGACTACTTCACGCAACGTCGCGGGAATCCGTGCGAATATTACAAATATGTCGAACAGCCCATTACTCATCAAAGTCATGAAAGTGGAGTGCCATAAGAGCGATGAGGTCACGACCACGGAACTACTCGAGGTGTATAATTCGGGGATGTCCTTCCGAGAGGAATTGATGATCCATGAAAAATTCAAGGTTAGCGCGGACGACCGAAGGTACAATAGACATAACTATAGCCCACTTTTAATTCAAGCTGCTATGAGAAGCATCGCTGACTTTTGTCTTCAAAGTAAAAATAAAAACTAGAACCTAGTTCCCTTCCATTATATTACTTTGTCTCTGGAATTCCAGTTTTTTTCTTCTTTTAGCAATAACTAAATAAAATTGTATATTAAATGATTAAAGAGTTTATGGAGCGTTATAGCTATGAATACTGAAAAAAGATTAAATTATTTATTTTATAAAGTACTTCGATCTAAACGTAAATGTGCACAAAAGTCAACCGTAATATGCAAGCATTTTCCATTCAATCGAAGTCTCGCTTCTTTAAAGCTCCTTCTCCCTTCGCTCGGGCAAAAAGGCGTGAGTACAAGATTAAATTTTCCCCTTTCAGTACGTCCTTGCGCCGTCGCTTAGACTGTCCAGCAACGACTTCCGCATGCCGCCAACCGTGCTCTTCCGAGGGAAGACCCCGAGCGAAGAGGCGCGAAGAGGGATTTTCGACGACTACTTCACGCAACGTCGCGGGAATCCGTGCGAATATTACAAATATGTCGAACAGCCCATTACTCATCAAAGTCATGAAAGTGGAGTGCCATAAGAGCGATGAGGTCACGACCACGGAACTACTCGAGGTGTATAATTCGGGGATGTCCTTCCGAGAGGAATTGATGATCCATGAAGAATTCAAGGTTAGCGCGGACGACCGAAGGTACAATAGACATAACTATAGCCCACTTTTAATTCAAGCTGCTATGAGAAGCATCGCTGACTTTTGTCTTCAAAGTAAAAATAAAAACTAGAACCTAGTTCCCTTCCATTATATTACTTTGTCTCTGGAATTCCAGTTTTTTTCTTCTTTTAGCAATAACTAAATAAAATTGTATATTAAATGATTAAAGAGTTTATGGAGCGTTATAGCTATGAATACTGAAAAAAAATTAAATTATTTATTTTATAAAGTACTTCGATCTAAACGTAAATGTGCACAAAAGTCAACCGTAATATGCAAGCATTTTCCATTCAATCGAAGTCTCGCTTCTTTAAAGCTCCTTCTCCCTTCGCTCGGGCAAAAAGGCGTGAGTACAAGATTAAATTTTCCCCTTTCAGTACGTCCTTGCGCCGTCGCTTAGACTGTCCAGCAAAGACTTCCGCATGCCGCCAACCGTGCTCTTCCGAAGGAAAACCCCGAGCGAAGAGGCGCGAAGAGGGATTTTCGACGACTACTTCACGCAACGTCGCGGGAATCCGTGCGAATATTACAAATATGTCGAATTCGCACTCGTCGACACAACGACCACGCGCTTGCCGACGGTGACGTTTACCGGTACCGGCGTGCAATGGTTCTTCTTTTCGGCGAGCAAGTCTGTAAAGAGTCATGTCAATCTGTTTTATTCCCTTTTTTCTTACCATTAAAGCAGAGCGGTCATCAGGAAATAGTTAATGCAATTTTGAACTGCTGCGCTGACCTTGCGATTAGTCATCATTTAATTCTTGCGGCGATTTCGCAGTTCACACAAACTCGCTCTGTGAAAATAGCAAGTGTGAGTGCGATGGCCGCAGTAACTTGAAATCACACCCAATTTGTCGGTGTTTTTATTTATACATCTTTGTTTAATAAAAGAGCTTTTTACTAATAATACTAAAACTATCTCTGCCTCGCTATTTTACTTCCATCATGCATTGGTTATTCAAGACTTTGTTGAATCAATTGCAATTGTCAATGATATTCATTTTATATGTTGTATAACAACCTTACAGCGTAAAAAGAATTGAATATTGAATTTTAACCGCCCACTTTGCGTTACGCTTTGTACAACCACTTCTTCAGTGACTTTTTTATTTTATTTTATAACATATTCAATTTAACGAGTGTACATCAATCACATCAACTTAAAAGAGTCAACTAAACTGGAGATAAACAGTGGATTAATAATGATATTTGGGCGTGATCATAAAGCTATGCAACTAGTCTTCGAGAGTGAAGAACAACGTTAAAAGCAGTCGGCTTGAACGAATTTTCGTGAGAGCGTTTCATTGTCGGCGGATTGGACGGGTCCTCGGCGGATATCAGAAGAAAAAGAATTTTAAAAAAAATATATTTTTTTATGATATAAATATGCATATTTTTGGATAGTAGAAAGTATTTGACATTTCAATCAATAATAATTCATTCTACCTTAAATCGATTGAGAAGGTTGGCGGTGAAGAGGAAAAGCTCCATGCGCGCGAGACTCTCTCCGATGCAGGCTCGCTTGCCGATCGAGAAGGGAAGAAATTCGTCGAGGCGCTTCAGGACACCCGAGTCGTCGAGGAAACGAGAAGGATCGAAGCGCATGGGGTCAGGGAACACCTAATGCACTGTTTGAATCTTTTTTTATTTGTAAATTATTTCAATGTGACTTTACGCGTTCATTGGAAACTAAGCTGTTAAGACACCTCCGGATCATAGAGAAGCATGGAAATTTGCGGCGAGCACGTAGCGCCCTTCGGAATGACCTGGCCACCGACGATGACGTCACGACTCGCTTGGCGGAAAAGATTTTGTGCCAGGATGTTAGCGACGCGCTGAGTCTCCTGTATACTTTTTTTTGTTTTAATCGACCATATTATTTTCATACTAACAATAAGATCTTTTGTTGCCTAAAAAGCGATTAATGCTGATAATAATAATAAATGAATTTAAAATGCTGCAACGTTATATTCCAGACAAGGAGAAAGTAAATGTAAAAAGTAACGCATAAATCGCTAACATTGACAATCGCTTGAATGTACGGCAGCCTGGTGCGATCCTCAAACTCGACCAACTTCTCGGACGATCCGATTATACGATCCAGCTCTTCATGAGCGCGCAATTGCACCTAGAAATTGTAGCGGAAAACTGTATTTTTTCGCAAATTCTAATTTGCAGGAAATTCGGTCGAAAAAACCTTTTTTCGAAAAAAAATATAAATACTTACCTCCGGATGATTGATAAGATAGACTAGTGTCCATTCAAGAGTTGAATTTGTAGTCTCAAGGCCTGCAGACCACAGATCCATACAGACATATTCGAACATTTCCTTCCTGGAAGAGTGAGCTTTGTACTTTTGCAAACAAATAGATATTTGACGAAATTGTTTGCAAGTAGATGAAATTTCTTAATTTTTCAATGTATAATATCAAGATTGACGAACGTAAATGACGTGTCGACATCGCCCTCGCGCTTCTTCATCTCCTTTAGATATGCTTCGCAAAAATCTTTAGATACCTAGAAGTATTAATAAGGAATACTGGAATATTCCAGTATTCATAGAATATTGGAATATTCCAGGTTTTATGGAACTTGAAATTTCCTGTTCCATAGAATCATGAAATATTTCAGTCCAGAAAAAAAATAATGATCTACCTCTGAGCTATAATCGACATCCGATTCATGCTCAGTGATATACTTCCGGGTGTAGGCCATCGTAGCGTCGCGGATATCTTTGAGCAGCGCATACTTTGTCGAGAAGTATGGCAGGAATCTGAGAGTAAACTTCTCTTTCATCTTTCTCCCTTTTCATTTCTTGATTCGTCTAATCTAGTACATATATTCTGGTTCGTATGTCTTAAGAGCAGCTCTAACCGAATCGGAGGAAAGAGTACAAGAAGAACAATTAGTGAGCTTCTTAGCTCTATCATCATTTTGTTAAAAAGATCGCGAAGGTGCTGATAGTCCGGGGATGAAGTCTGAATTTACAATTATTCTATTGAAAATTACTACTAATTACAATAAGCTGCTTAAAAAAATCTAAGATGCAAATTAGCTGAAAAGAGTTACTTCAAAACGGTGTCCAAATATGATGAGATTGATGACGGAAGCGACAGTCCGGTCGATGTGCGGAAAGATTGCCACCGGTCCGGCGGCGGCCTCGTTTTCCAGCAGCGACAACAGGTCAGCAGCTTCGTCCAGGACCTAAATAAGAAATGGTTGTATATTCCAACAAAAGAGTTCGAATATCTCAAAAAGAATTAGTATATACAAACAAAAAATTAGTATATACCAAAACATAGGAATCATCGAGAAATAACGATGACAAGAAGTACAATCAATTAAAATGGATTATACAGAACGCACCCTCTTCGCCATCTCCGCCTTGCCGAGGCCGAACTCGCGCAGAGTGTACAGCGCGAATCGTCGCTGCTCTCGCCACTCGTTTCCGCTCGTCTCGACGATTCCCATGATTCCGTCTAATCATGAGGCTACTGTTGCGTGGTGGCAACAATTTATTCCGTACTTTGCAACCGTAACCAAATTTAACTAATGCTCTAAAAAGCGAGATTGCTCTGACCTCCGAGAGTTCGCCTGAACCAAATCGGTGGAGGACGATCAACAAAAGCATCGCCTTCTTTGACAAATGCTTCCTAAAGACATGTGTGAAACAGATGTTTTAAGTAGAAAATATAGAGAAAGAAGGTCTGACCTAATGAAAATAAAGAATAATAAAATAAATAATAAAAATGGAAGCCAACCTTACAAGTCTCATAGTCATTGCAAGTCACAATGCCCATTGAGCCCATCCAGTACGTGTATACCGGGCCGTATTGCTTCCTCCATCTCTCATAGGCGATATAGCCCGGCGGTTCCTTCAGCAGCCCGATCATATTGCCGATGAGTGGAAGCGGCATCGGTCCTGATTTTATGTGATTAATCAATAAGCAATCATCCTGCATAGCTAGAAATATCTTTTCTTATTCTATCGTTCTTCAAACGATCAAATTAAGCATTTATTACTTTTATAAAATAAACAAATTTAAAAAATTTCTATCTATGCATGTATATTTATCGTAGTTAAAAGATAAGTTAATAAATTGATCCATAGTTTAAAAAAAATTGTAAAGGAATGCTTTTCAACAAACCTGGAGGAAGATCACGCCGTTTCCAATACATCTCATAGAAAATGAACGCGAATAACGCGATAAGTAGAACAAGCCCGATCATAACTGAAAAAAATTTCCGAGTTTTATTTTGACATCGTGAATTCCAAAGAAGAGTATATATAAAAGAAGGGCCATCTTTTCTCTTCGGCACACTTTGAGGTTTATATAGGAAGTGAGGATCCTGATAAAGGTAAGTGATGAAAGAGAAACTAAGGCGGAATCGCACAAAACACATGCAACCAACTCAGATGGAAACGTCTTGCGAAAGCAAGCGAGTGCACAGTCGAAAAATCGTTAGGCCAAAGTCTCTCTAGTTTCACCTGTTCTCTTATTGTTAGTTGGTTCTCTCTTTCTGTCACTCTCTCGTATGTCATTTAATCTAACAAGGACGGCAAGCGAGATTGCAGTAGAACCGAAGAAGACAGACAGAGAAATAACGAGAAAGGGACGTTGAGGGAGTACGAGAGAAAGAGAGAGGGGAGAGAGATAAAGAGAGATTGCAACGCTGCGCCTCAATGTGTGCTTGGCTGGTCACAAATAGTAAATTTACTAGCCGGTGATCTTTGAGAAGAAATAAAATAAAGTTTGGAATGATTCATATAATTCCAACTGATCAAAGTAGTTTTCTATGTACTAAACAATACAAAGTATACAATAGTAGTAATTTTTTTAATTATTAAGCAACTTTTTTCTTTTTTTTGGTCCTCATGAATCAAAGTATAATAGATAAGATTTTCCATCCACTGTTAAGCCTCATTGAAATAAGCAACGGGGAAACGGAACTGCTTGGAGGCCAAATCGATGAATTGATTGAATGTTTCAAACCCGATATCACTGTTAGTGTCAGTGATAATAAAAAAAATAAGAGCAAAAATAAAAATAAAAATGTAAGGGTTGAAAGATCCCTCTAATTCATGAGATCGATAATTCGATGACTTCGCCTTGCTCATCCTAACTCCTAGTCATACTTTATCCTCGCTTTGTGGATGTTCTCTTGGCTATGCGCCTTTTCAAAGCAATCGGTGACTCAGCTGTTCACGTGGACTTTTGGTCTCAATGTTCACATCTCTGTTATTCGGTCTGCTGAAGCAGAGAAGGTCTCTATGCTTTCTTTCTCTTCCCATTTCTCTCTTTTTCCATTGTTGCTCTCTTGATCTCTCCCTTAATCGCGCTCTCTTTCTCTCTCTTTCTCTTTTCCGCTCTCATTCTCTCACTTTCTCTCTCTATTTCCTTGTCTGCAGTCACGGTAGTGTTGAGCGATCAGGAAAAAAATGCGACCGGAACGACAAATTATTGTGTTGAGTATTCATTCGGTGCACGAATACGCGAATGGATGAATAGGTAAGGAAGAGGAGATAAAAGTAAATAAAAAGGAAGCGTGGATGCATCATCGTGGTCCTCAACTTTCGCAGCTGGAAGGAAGCCCAGTTAAAATATTGGCAGCAAATGTAGATAACATGACTAATTTAGATCACTGAAATAACTCAATATTGCTCCAAATTTGTCATCTTTTTGTTAAAATAAAACTAGCATACATATATCCGTATAAGAATTACTATAAGCTGTGGATATTCACTGTTTTCTTCAATGAGAATATACGATTCAGCTCAAACCTTGAATATTTTCCTCTTCTTCTTGAAAAATCCCGTTGGACACCACAGTTGCCTCGTGTGTTTCTCTCTGCTGTCGACCTTCCTCATCATTTATTTTCTCTCACATTCATCCATTTCTCTCCCTGTTTTGCAGTAAACCAGACCTATGATGGCGATAAATCAAAGCTCTGTTGCCTTTTTTTCTTCCTTGACATACGTTTATCCATTCTTATCGATCTCTCAACTTTCTCTTCCTCCTTATCTTTCTGCAGAAATCTGGCGATGAAATCAAAGATGTTCGATATCTTCGTCTGAAGTTCGTTTTCTTCCCTCTCTGACCTCTTCCAACCATCATTTATTATGATAGAATGGCTCCTCTAGGAATTGAAAGAACAGATTGAACAAATGCTTCACTTTACGTTGTGACCTGATGCTCTCACTTGATTAAAATACCTTCTCATTTTGTTCCGCATCTTTTCACTCAATATCCGTATGAAACATTATTTGTATTTTCTTAATATTTCTGATTTATTTCGCGCCTTCTTTAGTCATTTGCACTTTGATGATGTTTCTCTTTCAGCAACACAGCTTACAATGACAGTTATTACCGTTGATGCTTTCCCCAGGTAGGGAATTAAAATTGAATAAAGAATCAATATTGCTTTCAATATTTTGTTTATTTTCTTTATTTTTACTCTCGTTTCTGTCTCAGGGTAGGCAGAAATTCTGTCGACAATTTTGAAATTTCGAATATTCCATTGTTTGCCATTTCATTTCTAACAGAAAAAATCATGTAGCTGAATTCACATTTTTCCTAGAATAAAAAAACAGCCTAATATTCTGAATTTGTTTAAGACAAAATTCCGCCTATCCCATGAAAGGAGCGAAATTCTTTCATTTTTTTGCTAATATTCGCCTGCATTCATGTTTGAAAAAGGAGAATTCATTCTAGCATTTACAGAGCTTAAGGCGCAGATCGCAAATTCTTTTTCTGCCTCCACATCCAGTGTACCGAATAGCCTAGAGATGGAATCACCGATAGCAACCAAGAACGCCAAGCAGAATCAGCGTGGTAAGGATTTATTTTTTATTTTATTTTATTTTTATTTTTTTTTTACCATTTATTTGAACTATTTGTTTCCAGTAACAGAGACAGACTGGCGCGCCGTTTGGATTACGTTCGCTACTGCTTTTTTGATGATGGTCGAATCGGGTGTAGTCTCAATAGCCGAATGGCCTTATATGCAACAGGTGAATTAGGCCTTCGTTATGCACTCGAATATACTAGTTAATTTCTTTGATTATTCTAAATATTTTTTACATATGTGGAATAATCAAATATTTATGCCTTTTGCCAGGTTGACTCCCAAGCGACCGTAGCCTTCAAGGGCGAAGCGTCTTCTCTCATGCAAGCAACGCGTGCAGTGAGCTGTCTCTGTTTCGGATTCTGGCAGTACCGCTGGCAACAGAGCAAGTGAGTACAAACAGTTACTCTCATTACGACTTCTGTTTCATTTTCTATGGAACTACAAATACATATGTACTTGAACAAAACATAAAAGTAGATTACAGTTCCATAATACTTTGCACCTAACGAATAGGCCAAATCCGCTTTGGCATTTTCGTATTTGCTAGATTTCCGCTAATCTTCGGCCGCCTCATCGCGTACACCGGCATCGTGCTCTACCTCCTGGTCGAGCTTTTCCCGTCCAATCGGCGATACGTCATGATGTCTGCGTCGATTCTCTTCGCTATTGCGTCAAGTACGTTTTGCTTATTACATTTTTTTTTTCTTCTTCTACTTTTATATTCTTTATTTCCTTGAAAGATCATTGAAATAACAGAAAATTCCAACATAAAAACTTAAAAATTTTATTATAATAATAAAAAACCCAGTTAAAGAAGGAATATTAATAACTTTTTCTCTCATGGTCAGGCAGCACAAGCGTTCTTCGTGCGTATTCCGTGCGAATCAGCTCGGATGAGGATCGTGCAAAGGTCTTCGCTCTTCTCATGCTGGCCGCACTCCTCTCGGTCGTCCTCAGTCCTCGTTCGTTTATTCCTGCTTCTTCTGAGCTTGAACAGACTAACTAATTTAGTTTTATTTGTTTTATGTAATATGATATTTGTCTTATTTTGTTGTATACAGTATTGAATATCCACGAGTGTTGCTCATATGACCGGTGTACCAAGATCAAACATTTCAAATTTTCTTTCTGTCATCATTAGTACTTGATGAGACACTGTAATTGATACGAGTCATTGTTTGGCTATGCTTTTCTCAAATTCATCGTTCACTAAGGAAACTGAGAGATTTGTACACAATTATTCATCCTTCTTACTCTTACTCTTCCTCGGTTCTTGATGTCTTCGCAAATCTGAAGAAACAAAGAACTCGATTAGACAGCAAACAATGACTCGTATCAATGAAAGTGGTCAACAGTCGAGACATTCGGGTATTCAAAATGATCAGAAAGAAAACAATTACGCATGAACATAACTGCGAATCTATTTTTCAGTCACTCAACTCGCCTTCAGCAGTATTCGCTATCCAGGATATCAAATTTTGCCTAACGTTCTATTCCACGCCTATTCAGGTGAGCAAATTTAGTTCAAGCAGAAATTGTTCGCATATTCCAAAAATAAAACTTTATTATTTTTTCGTTAAATTTAACCTTTCAGCGCCAGCCTGGCTCGCATTGTTCACGAATACAATTGCCGTTGTTATCATATGCTGCTTCTTCCGCGATCCGAAAAGAAAAGCACTGCGACACTCTTCACAAGGTTTGAATTATGTTATGTTTTTTTCCTTTAACATAGTAAAAAACGCAAGGTAGCAAAATTTTTGATAAAGTTTTTAATTACTGACAATGAGACTTGTTGATTGACTTTTTTATTGACAGAAGCAATCTCGATTGAACGAGTCAAGCGAATTCTTCGCACTCTTCGCAACGTGCCATTCAGCTGGACACTCGTGGCTGTCGTGATGTTCGTCAAGGTTGTCGAGCAGTACAACATGTCCATGCTATCAACGTTGGTCTTTCTAAAATGATTTCGTCATTCGATGAGACAATTCTCACAAAACAAACTATAATTTTTTCGCATATTCCTAATACTTTCCGAATATTCCAATTCTTTGATTGATTTTGATTATTCGAACTTCGTTATTCGATTATACTAATGTGCGCGTTCTGCATAGAATGATCCAGCCAATGCTCATGGTGCTACATGGTCTGGATGGCATTGAAACGGTTCGCGCCACCTCGATTCTCATGGTCGTCGTTGGTATCTGCGCGATTTGTGTAGCTGCACTCTTCATACTTGCGAAACTTGCTGAACGGTTTGGAGAGCTCCTAAAGTTTTTTTTTTTAATTCAAGCAAAGAAAAAAAACGTTCGGTTGAAAAGAATGATGTTATTTGATCTCTCGTATATTCATATCGTTCAATTATGTCATTCAGCGTAAGTCTGCCGATCCTCTTCACTATCTCACTTCTCGGAGTCCTTGGCATGTTTATCGTCACCTATCCGTATCCTACTGCAGAAGTCGTGCACTCCTTTAATGGTACACACAACTGGGCAAGAAAATAATTTATTTCTTTACATAAAAGCTCGCGATGGGAGAAACAATTTTGGGATTTTATTCAAAGGATGAAATAATAAAAAATTTAATAAAGAATTTCAGCAACTACTGGCTCCGGCTGCAGCTCTGACTCCTACACTTGGTGTGACTCTGCGAATGTCGGATTCCCGGCCGGTGTCTTTCTCGTGACCATTGCATGCGTACTCGGCATTTCGGCGCCGCTCAACCTCGTCTCACTCGACACGATCTATTCTAAGATAATTGGCAGCGATGTCGACCAGGTTCGTTGATCTTTCGTATATTCGAAATGTCATTCGCATATTCTAACTATCGTTCAAATACTATAAATATTTTTTTGTACATGTATAGCTCTTAATGTAAACATCTTGCACTTTGTTCCAGAGCATAATGCAGTCGATCATTGTCGTTGTTCAAGATGTCGCCGTCATCTTCGCGCCAATGTTGACGACGTCAGAAAACTTTATCGTTAATGGAAATATTTTTTTAAAGTTTTTGATGGGTATTCGGAAGGGGCTTATTCCTCTTCTAATAGAATTTAACAATATGCATATTATTTGTTCTAATAGATTATTCCAAAACAATTCTTCCTTGAATAGATTATTCCAATATGTATATAATTGTTCTAATAGATTCTTCCAAACAATTCGTCTACCAAAAGAATATTCCAATATCTATATCATTTGTTCTTATCGATTATTCCAAAAAATTTTCTTCGAACAGAATATTCCAATATATCATTCGTTCTTTTCAGATGGATATTCACTGACTTCGGCGTGCCTCCCGTCTGGATCTCGAGTATGTGCGCTACGGTCGCGGGCATCATAGTTTGGATCGGCGCGTACAGATGGATCAGGAAATATGCATAGGAAATAATCGCAGGCCTTTGTTGTATTTCATTTTGATGACATACATATTTATATATAACGGAGCTATCTCAAAAAAACCGCAGTTTTTCGTGAGATTTATTCAGTGCGTGAAAGAATATACATGGTCTAAACTACATAATTTTTATCGACGTTAACAGGTAGGAAATTATGCAGAGATCGGAGCGGAAAAAATGAGCACAAATGTACTTGCATTAGAATGTTCAAACAACTGATCAAGAACATACTCGCACAATCTTGTTTGTAATACTGGATGAAAAATGAGCCGATATTTACCTGTAATAAAGTGCTATCGAGAAATGGACAAAAAGGTTAAAAATTAGAGCAGGAGAATATATGTTTATTCGTGTCCAAAAAAAAAACCTACTATTCATCATATCCAGGAAAGTAACAATACTTAGAGTTAATATGTTTTTTGAGAAAACAAATGT
The DNA here is from genome assembly GCA_945643635.1 of Allodiplogaster sudhausi. Lineage (NCBI taxonomy): Eukaryota > Metazoa > Nematoda > Chromadorea > Rhabditida > Diplogasteridae > Allodiplogaster > Allodiplogaster sudhausi. The sequence goes on from CALZFC010000349.1 coordinate 3,373,844, forward strand.
CAGACATTTATATCTTGAAATCCTCATCAGATAGCAGTAACCAGCGAGCGACTGCGATGCTAGCTAGTGGTTTCCTACATCACTTTCATCCTCAGCCGCACAACTCTGCTCGCAGGTGTTGATTCGACTCTCGATGTAATCTGTGACTTCAGAGATCCATTCAACTCGCCTCCCAGCGCGGCACATCAAACGAAAAAGGCATTTTCTGACGCTTAAATCAAGTCCAAACGATTACTCACACCAGAAAGCTGCTGCAAGGAACATTTGAACGAACTATAAGCTGCTCAATTTTGGCCGACTACCCGGCCATTTTGATTCACTCGCAAATCGCGTCATATGTGCTACATATTCCTGCTGTACACAGTTATTTTATTCAGTAGCCTACAATATGCACTGATCACAGTTCTCAGCTCCACCATTTCACTCTATTTTTATGAACTCCAATTCAGGTATGCATGTGGAAGCAATATTTTTTAAGCCTTTCCTTTGAAAACATTTCTGAATCATTTTCATTATTTTGTAGTATTCTCTCTTTGACGTCAGTTACCAATCTTTTCATACCCCTCACTTTTTCAGAGCACACCCACGACTTCGCATGGCCCTTGCTGAGGCGATAAGGAGGTGTTGTATTGAGACCAAAGAAAGAGGCCGATATGAATATCTATGAAGCATAGATATGCATCGAATACGTTTCATATACGCATATCTAGTTTTTAAGTTGTCACTTTTTGCACACCTAATTCCGAATACTGGTACAAACAATTTTACTCCGATAGATCCATTGTTTATAAAACGAAGCCAACTAATAATTTGGCTTTTCCTTTCTATGGAGGTCAAATTTAGAATATTCCATTGTTTTTTTAAATGTAGCTGAAAAATATCAAAATCCTGCTTTGTACATTTTTCCTATCGTCAGCAAAGGTTATCAGTGGAATATTCTAAAATCAGAGACGAAATACTAAAACAATTTCTTACATAGTTTTATAGTATGCAGTGATATTCAGCGGATCACAACTATTTTCATCTTAGCTCGAATCGTGCTGATTTACTTCATCAATGGATCTCAAAGCTACTCGCACTTGAACACGTATTTAGCGCCTTTGTTTCTTGTGTTCACAAGTATATAGTTACTTGGTTAAAGTTCTGTGGCCGTAATTTTTACCCACTGTTTTTCGAGAGCACAAATATAGAATATGGCAACCTGATGTGTCATCCGATGCGGTAAAAAGTGGAATATTCTGACTGCAAAAAATGAAAAAAAATGACTCCGATATACAGTCAAGATAACTAACTTTTATTGCATCAAACGTCATAGGTTTCATCAGTCAAGCATTCAACATCCGTGTACTCTATGCTATGCCGACGAACTTGCTCATTTTCGTTAAGGTATGAATTTTAATTTAAAAATAATCAACCAGCACAAAGAAAACAATTATTCAGATGAATTATAGCACCAAGGAATTTTTTAATGATAGTTTGGTGGTTATTTCTTCTTTTACTTTTTCAAATCGTAATGTATTCATCGTTCGTATGAGCGCTTTCTTTCCAGGCCGCAGTCATCTCCGACGTTCTTCTTCTCTTTTGCTACACTCCTTATACATTGATTTACCATTCAATTCTGTCCAAGCACTCTCTTTTTGCCACTATTTACCTTTCCCATTACGATCATTTCAGCTACGCCTCTATTGGTTGGAGGTTAATGAGATGCCCATTCACTCTCTCCAAACAACAATACTTCATAATGCCGATTACATCCAGTGGTTTCTGTCTGAATGCTCTGGCTGTCGACCGCTTCTACGATGTTCTCTGGTCGAAACGCTACGCCGCAACGACAAAGGAAAAATGGCTCCGACGTCGTGTCATAATCGTTCTCTGTTTGGCAGCTGTCGCCTTCGTCCTTGCAACTCCAACCTTTCTACTTTATGGCTATGACTGTTTCAAACACGACGGTGAAATGTCAGCCAGTATCTTTGTTCTCCTACGAAATTTTTCATGCAACAAAACGAGAAAGAACTGAGAGGAAATGGAGGAGGAATCGAAAGATCGAGGTCTAGTATGAAACTGTAGTCGGAAAGAAACACGAGTAACTTTGTAGCATCTGAATACAAAATATAACATATTAAATGAAGCTATATTTAAATTTATAATATGCACGCAATCACTGGCATCGATTCTTCGATGCATTATTGAGGACCGTCTTTGCAGACATTATGCTACTTATGACCTAATTCCGGGCTATCAATCAAAGCTATTCGTAGTAAATAACTTCCGAGTACTTAAGGCTAGTGGATGTGCTTACAAATTGTTTTTTTTTTTAATAAAAGCCCAAATTTAGTGGGTCTTTGGAGGAATTCCGGCAATGTTCCTCGTTTTCTTCAAAATATAAATCGTCATCATCCTAAGAAGGTAAATAATAGTCATCATTAAAGGAAGTTTTCGGCGAAAAGAATCCGAATTTGATAAAATTACGCTTCAAAGGATTCAAAACGCCCAAGTGCATGTGAATTGATATAAGACCCACGAGAAAATTTCAAATTTGATATTCATTTGCTATCCTCTCTCAAGTTCTTTCATTGTGTTGCTTTATTCTGACGTCTGCATCTCTAATCCATGGATGATAATGGGGTGCTAATTGGGCAGGAGGGGCAGAGACTGTCTCTTATTCCAAGACATTCCATGCTTGGTTTTGATTACTCAACGGTTACTTCGACAAAGACGTTTTCTACAGTTTCAGACAAACGAAATGCAAATATCTTCTAAATACTGATTCTCCATAAATCGAGATAATCTCCAATCGATCTAATAAGCAAAACATGATCATTGGGGAAGAAAAAAAAGAAAAAAAAATTGTGTTCGTCTGATATTTTCTTTAAATCCGCTAGTCTCATCCCGTCAGACACATCATTCATATGTATTTATCTGAGGCAAGGTTCGAATTCCTTGAATTTAGTAACCAGCGAGTGACAGCGATGCTGGTTGTTTCCTCCATCACTTTCGTCCTCAGCCGCTTATCTCTGTTCGGAGGGTTTGATTCGACTCTCGACCTAATCTTGATGACCAGTTACAGGAGTGTCAATGTTCTCTCGTAAGTCAAAAGTACATTCTAACCATAAGTACATTGCATATTAGAACATTTTGAATGAGGCATGTTTGAATGAGTTTATTAATTTATCCGAGTTTTCATCGAAATATATACAACAGATTAAGAAAATAAAACAGGAAGGAAAAAATTGCTTCAATCTCCGTTTCATTTGATGGACATTAATATTCTGTCCTTGTTACAAATTGAATTTTGAACAAAATAGTTCATTTCCTTCTCCAGATCGGTGCTGAACTTCTACTTGTACTCGCTGTGCTCTACCGAGTATCGCATAGTGCTAAGACGAGCCTTCCCGCGCATCTTTCGCGAGAGCGCCACTGTTTCACAGCAGCCACCACTCTTCTTGTATCCCATTTCGAGCAGCTCCTCGAGAATCATACCAAGATCCCATTAATATAAGTTCATTCGCCGGCATATTCAATATACATATATACATATGACGCGATTTGCGAGAGAATCAAAAAGAATCAAGCTGCCCGGGGACCCGGCCAAAATCGTGCAGCTTGGAATTTGTTCAAAAGTTCATTTTAGGTACTTTTTGGTATCAGCAATCGATTGGGCGTGGTCTCGGCATCTGAAAATGACTTTCTCTTCTGCTATGAAGGCTTGAATTATTGGGCTCGCCGCGTCTGAAGGCGAGTTGGATGCACGTCTGAGCTCATTGCGCCGCAGTTTGTTGAGATATAGAAATGAAATTTTGCATTCTAATAGGCAAGATATTGCTCTAAACAACAACAAAATAAAAAAGTGAAAATGTCCAACTTTCAATTTGTTATAGATTTTTATGTTTGGGGGAGCACAGACAATGTATTTTTCATTTTAGTAGAACCGAACCTATACATCTGTATAGAGCATGAAAAGAGCTTTCGAATGGACTATTGGGTTTAGGAAACTTATGATGCGCTGAAGTTTCCTAGTCGATTATCCCTGAGCGGCAGTGCAAAACAGCACTTCATAATAATTTTCGCACGTCCAAACATACACCGTAAGAAAGAGCGTGAAATTTCCTACAAGATGAGCCCATTTTAATAATCCTTCAAGTCTACAATTTTTTGTTATAAGCAATAAATGTTGGGCCGGTAGTGCCCTTTTCATCGCGCTCAATAATCCATATTTTTAGTTTATTCGAATTAGAATATTCCAATTATTTTTTTAGCGCCCTTCCTTATAGAATTGTTATAAGTAGATGCCCTAGTCTTTTGATTTATAACAAAACTTCATTGACTCTTGATTTTATTGTAAGGGGTTCAGCTTGAAGCAAATTTCACGTTCTTTCGTGTGGTCTATGTTTCGGCATACGAAAATGATTCTGAAGTAGTTTTTCTAAGCCGCGGACGTGCTGATTTGCACTGCCGCTCAGGGATAATCGACTAGGAAACTTCAGCGCATCCTAAGTTTCCTAAACCCCATAGTCCAAGCTCTTTTCATGCTCTATACTGCTGTATAGATTCGGTTCTACTAAAATGAAAAATACATTGTCTGTGCTCCCCAAACATAAAAATCTATAACAAATTGAAAGTTGGACATTTTCACTTTTTTATTTTGTTGTTGTTTAGAGCAATATCTTGCCTATTAGAATGCAAAATTTCATTTCTATATCTCAACAAACTGCGGCGCAGTGACCTCAGACGTGCATCCAACTCGCCTCCCAGCGCGGCGAGCCTAATAATTCAAGCCCTCATAGCTCATAGCGAACGAAAGAGACATTTTCTGATGACTAGACCACTTCCAATCGATTCCTCATACCAGAAAACACCTATAAGGAACTTTTGAACAAAATCGAAGCCGGTCGATTTTGGAAGGTCACCTGCCATTTTGAAACTCTCGCAAATCGCGTCATATGTAGTTTAGAAATAATTCGACCGATAAGACGAGAATTGATAAATTTTGCTTTTTAAAAAAATAATTCTTCTACCGATACTCTAAAATATGTATATGCTTTTTCTGAATATACGCAAGTAATCTATTCAGTTTTCATTAAAAGCCTGCAGTATGCACTGATCAGAGTTCTCACAATCATCGCTTCTTTCTTTTTTATGAGCTCTAATTCAGGCAGCTGAATGTGGAAGCAGCTTTTTTCTCTTACCTTTGACAAAATTTTAGAATCATTCTCCTTATTTTGTAGTCCTCTGACTTAAACGTCGGTGACCAACATGTTCATACCTCTCACATTTTGTCCATTGCACTTACGATTGTGCGTGGACTTGGCTGAGACGATTAGGAAACAATGCACTGACGCCAAGAGAAGAGGCCGACTGCATGCGATCAGTGTATTTGCAACGCGTGCTCAGCTCACACAGCACTGAACCTCCAGTGAAGAGCCGGCCTCTCTCATCTTCGAGCAAATGACGCCGCAGCAAGCAACTACGATATTGGAGCCAGTCAAGCTGTTCACGAATGAAGGATGCTGCTTTGGGCTAGGGTTACGGCCATCAGCTTGGACCTGAAGAGGGACGGCAGAAGTCGAAGGAAGCATCTGCTTGAACGCAGCGTCAATGCCGCTTCCTACCGGAAGAGTTGTCATGCGCATCGAGAACATCGTACACATGGTGCGATCAACTGACTCTTTGTCAAAATCATTTTACAAAGAGTCAATTGACAATGACGTCACTTTTATGACGACGCGATTTGAAACTTAGTTATGAAAGAGATACTATTCTAAATAGAATTGGAAGAAGCATGCATACAGGTGGGCACGAGAAACAAAAGTGAATGAATCGTCTCCATCGTTGAACAGTTGATCACTTTCTACCACTTATTACTTTCTCTCCTCTCTTTCTCTCTCTTTCTCTCTCTTCTTCAGTTCTCTCTCCCTTCTGTTTTTTTCCCATCTCTCCTTCTTCGAAATATTTTTCAAATGCTTTCTCCCTTCTTGTTTTCTTAGTCATCATCACCCTCACTCAGCCAGTGAAATTTACACCCTTCAAAGCAGACATGTTTCTTTCTTTCCCGGCTGTAAATATTTTTTAAAACAATTATCTATCTAGACCATTATGTAATATTAAACGCTTTCTAAATTTTCGAATTCCTCTGCTTTAACAACTCGGTTTTTCCTGCCTAGGTTGCAAATTTTATAAAGGAGAGGGGAAAATACATGAACAAGGTCAAGTGAGGAACGGTTCCATGCTTTAAGGCCCAGAAAACTTTGAGAACTTTCATCTACCAATTATTAAATAATGTACATCTGCATTCGCGTTCGTCCCCATAAGTCGGACGCTTTTATTTGAACGACCCGAAGATGTTTTTAATTCTGAAACCCATTCGCTCCATCTCTTTCCGTTTCTCTAACTATCGCTGTGCAATCCATGCAAATGTTTCTTCTCAAAAAGTCAACCGACATGATAGCTGACCAGTATGTCGTATGCATCTGCTCTATCCTTGCTTGTAAATAATCTTTTGCCATTTTATTCGTATGATGTACCGGCGAACGCGAACTATTCACAAGATTTATTCAACCAACATTTTTTTTTAAATTTTAAATTCCAACTAAAGTGAGTGGTAATATTTTCAATGCCATTATCAAGGGATTTATCTTACAATTAGGGTATAACTTTCAATCTCACAGTCTCGCTTATCGACTTACATTAGTCCCGTCGCTCTCGCGCCTTATTCCTGCTTCCTTCTCTGTCCAGTCTAGGAGCACTTGTTGAACAATTGTTACAAAAACGTTTCTCAGATGTTCTCTCATGACTAGGCGACATTCTCAATTTGTTTTATACCATTTCACTCAATATATACATGAAACATTGTTTGGATTGTTTTAAGAGAGCATGTCAGTATCCTTCGATCAAGGCCTGCCCTAGGATTTTTTGTCGAGTTTGTTCATGAAAATTGGTTGAAGTAAAAAACTCGACGTGGCTAACAAAATAGGCTATATTTCAAACTTGAAAAAAATTTTCCGCGCGGGACCCGGTGCAGTAATATTAAAAATTTCACTTGTCAAAACTCGCTTAAAACATATAGTTAGACAACCATCGAGGTATCATTGGATAGCTTTTTTAAGGGGCTTTAATGTTCATGTTGATGATGTTTTCATAAAATTTCATTTTGGCCCTAAAATACGGCCCTGAATATTTTCGGATGCAGTTTTTCGCCAAATTAAGTATTTTCTGCTCATTTCTACAAAACGTCACCTACATATTCTTAAAGCGCTTGAAATTTGCTACATTATATGCCTCTTTCATAAGAATTGAAGGTCCTGGGCTATGGTTCCCAAACGCTTGAACATGATCCAGTGTAAACTGTAACACCGTGCAAGCGCATTCTTCGATCCATAACTGCGCTCAATGTCAATATTACAAAATCGTAAGTATATCATCTAAGAGCTCTCACGGAGATCTTCAAATGTTACATACGTTATTTTATTGAAAAGTTTCAATTTATATGGGAAATTTCGTTATGTACAATTAGAAGGTTTAAAAAACTACTTTAAAAACATTTTCGCCTTTCGAAACATAGATCATAAGAAAGAGGATGAAATTTGCTACAAGATGAACCCCTTTCAATGGAATTAAATGCATACAATCTTTTGTTATAACCCATAAGATTAGGATTACTAGGTCTTATGGAAAAACTGTAGAAAAAAGGATTGGAATATTCTAATTCGAATAACCTAAAATGTGAATTCTTATGCGAAATGGCAGCGACGCTACTTTTATGATTTATAACAAAAGATCGTATGCATGGAATTCCATGGAAAGGGGTTTATCTTGTAGAAAATTTCATCCTCCTTCTTATGATCTATGTTTCGACAAGCGAAAATGTTTTTAAAGTAGTTTTTTAATCCTTCTAATTGTACATAACGAAATTTCCCATATAAATTGAAACTTTTCAATAAAATAACATATGTAACATTTGAAGATCTCCGTGAGAGCTCTTAGATGATATACTTACGATTTTGTAATATTGACGTTGAGCGCAGTTATGGATCGAAGAATGCGCTTGCACGGTATTACAGTTTACACTGGATCATGTTCAAGCGTTAGGGAACCATAGCCCGGGACCTTCAATTCTTCTGAAAGAGACATATAATGTATCAAATTTCAAGCGCTTTAAGAATATGTAGGTGCGGTTTTGTAGAAATGAGCAAAAAATACTTAATTTGGCGAAAAACTGCATTCAAAAATATTCAAGGCCGTATTTTAGGGTCAAAATGAAATTTTATGAAAACATCATCAACATGAGAATTAAAGCCCCTTAAAAAAGCTATCCAATGATACCTCGATGGTTGTCTTACTATATGTTTTAAGCGAGTTATGACAAGTGAAATTTTTAACATTACTGAACCGGGTCCCGCGCGGAAAATTTTTTTTAAGTTTGAAATATAGCCTATTTTGTTGGCCACGTCGAGTTGTATAATGTAACCAATTTTCATGAACAAACTCGAAAAAAAATTCCTAGGGCAGGTCATAATAGGGCCTTGCTCGAGTCTTATGGACATCCTGTCTTAATATTTTTCTCATTCTTTTCATTATGGGTGTCAAAAACTTTTTCAATGGTATCACCGAATGCAATTCAGATCGCAAAGCAGAAAGAGAGGGGTTAGCATTTAGTTTTAAATTATTATTTGAATTAGTTTTTCTTTAATGAAATATTTATTTATAGCAACGGAGACAGACTGGAGCGCCGTTAGGATCATGTTCGTTACCAAGTTTCTGATGAAGCTCGCATCGGGTGTCGTCGCATTAGGCGTATGGCCATATATGCAGCAGGTAAATTGAGTTGTAATTTTTTAGCTCCCGAATAAGCTAATTAATTGCCTTGAATATTCCAAACAATATGTAGCTATATGGAATAATCAAATATATGTGTCCTTATCCCCTTTTGCCAGGTTGATTCCCAAGCGTCAGTTGCCTTCAAGGGCGAAGCGTCTTCTCTCAAGAAAGCGACGCAAGCAGCGAGCTGTCTTCTCTTCCGCTTCTGGCAATACCGATGGCAGCAGAGAAAGTATGAGCAAGTCTCGAAAATGTCTAAATTGTCCCAATTAGGAATGTCCTACCGAGTAAGACAAGGGAAATTTAACATTAGGCTTGTTTTTTTCGTATATGGAACTATGCTTGAATAGGCTTTTTTTAAAGAATATTCAATTTCCATAATCCTTCATACCAAAGCAGTAATCTAAATCTTCTTCGGCGTTGGTCTTTTGTATTCCCCAGATTTCCACTAATCTTCGGAAGCTTCATCGCGTACATCGGCATCGTTCTCTACCTTCTGGTCGAGCTTTTCCCATCGAATCGACGATGAGTCATGATGTCTGCGTCGCTGCTCTTCGCCATTGCGTCAAGCAGTTTAGCTTATTCTATTTTTTCTTCTTCGATTAGCTAGCGCGCAAGGATCCCGAGTCCGATCTCTTCAGCAAAAAAAAAACAATATCTTCAATCCTTTTTTCATCAGGTAGCACAAGCGTTCTTCGTGTGTATTCTGTTCGAATTAGCTCAGATGAGGATCGCTCCAAGGTCTTAGCGCTCCTTATGCTGGCTAAACTCCTCGCGGTCGTCCTCAGTCCTCGTTTGTTAATTGTCTATCCTCCATTTACTTTGCGTTAAAACGAATTCAATTTGTTTTTTTTTGCTTGCAATAATATTTTAATGTTGATAATGTGTCTACTTCATATCACCTTTTGCTCATATTGCAAGTGCGGTGAACTGAAAAAAACACATTCTGCATATTATGTTCTATCATCATTTGTGTACCATACATTGATACCAGGCACTGGTATGCCTTTCTCCAATTCATCCATCTGGTTCACTCAGTAAACGGAGAAGTTAGCACACAATTATTCATCGCATTCTAGCTCGCTTCTTAATGTCTTGCAATTCTGCAGAAGCAGAATTCAATTAGACAGCAAACAATGATTCGGATCAATAATAGTATGTCAAAAGGCGAGATTGATAGTGACAGGCACTTAGTGCAATGGGAATGTTCGGAAGGAATAGAAATGTTCAAAAATCAGCAAAAACTGTACATTTTTTCAGTCGCTCAACTCGCCTTCAGCAGCATTCGATATCCAGGATATCAAATTTTGCCGCAGGTTCTATTCCACGCCTACTCAGGTGGCCTTTTTATTATTATTCAAGCATACATTATTCGCATATTCAAAAAAGTTAATAAAAAGCCTTTCGTAGAAAATTATGTTTTAGCGCCCGCCTGGCTCGCTCTGTTCTCGAACACAGTAGCCGTTATAATCATTTGCTGCTTCTTCCGCGACCCGAAAGGAAAAACTTTGCATAGTTCTTCACAAGGTTTGAATTATGCTACGTAATAAAACGTCAAAAAGTTAAGGTAGCAAAACGTTTGTATTTAATTTTAAATGAGGACAAATATTGACTTGTTGATTGACAGAAGCAATCTCGATTGAACGAGTCAAGCGAATTCTCCGCACTTTTCGCGATGTTCCCTTCAGCTGGACACTCGTGGCTGTTGTGATGTTCGTCAAGGTTGTCGAGCAGTACAACATGTCCATGCTATCAACGTTGGTCTTTTGGAAGTTCTGCTAAAATAATTTCGTCATTTGATGAGACAATTCTCCCCAAACTATAATTCTTTGAATATTCCAAATACGTTCCGAATATTCCAAATAATGTTCGAATATTCCAATTAATTTTCGAATATTCCGAGTAATTTTCGAATAATCCAATTCTTTGATTGGTTTTGATTGTTCGAACTTCGTTATTCGATTATTCTAATCTGCGCGTTCTGCACAGAATGATCCAGCCAATTTTCATGGTGCTACATGGTCTTGATGGCATTGAAACGGTCCGCGCGACTTCGATTCACATGGTCGTCGTTGGTGTCTGCGCGATTTGTGTCGCTGCACTCTTCATACTTTCGAAACTTGCTGACCGGTTTGGAGAGCTCCAAAAGAATTTTCTTAATTCATACAAATATAAAAAAAATTATACGTTCGGTTGGAAAAAATGATGGCCCAATATCCTTTTATAGTGTCATTCAGCGTAAGTCTGCCGATGCTCTTCACTACCTCACTTCTCGGAGTCCTCGGCATGTTCATCGTCACTTATCCGTATCCAACTGCCGAAGTCGTGCATTCCTTTAACGGTACACTCAACTTGGTGATATAGTAATTTTCCTAGTTTTCAAGCCCGCGTAGGAAAGAAACACAAGAAAGAAATAAACACTTTTGGAATTTGATCTAGCTATAGAATTGAGACGTAAATAAATAATAGCGTTCAAAAAATCCTCGGCATGTTCATGGTCGCCTATCCGTATCCAACTGCCGTAGTCGCTTACTCCTTTAATGGGTGACATAACTTGGCGAGAAAATAATTTTCTTTCTTATAGAAAGAAAATTAGCATCTCGAAAGTCCGGTATAAAGATGGTATTCAGAGGGATGAAATAGTGAGATTAAAATAAATAATTTCAGCTACAACTGGCTCCGGCTGCAGCGCTGACTCCTACGCAGCGATGTCGACCAGGTTCTTTAACCTTTCGTATTTTCTAATATACTTTCGTATATTCTAATATATGTCCGTTCTTATATTCTAATATATTCCTTTCGTATATTCTAAGATATTTCCGTATATTCTAATGTATTTTCGCATATTCCAATACAATTTCGTATGTTCTATTATACTCGCATATATTGTAATTTATTTTTCAAACATTAAAAAAATTTGAATTGACTAATTTTATTGATCCAAAAATCTAGCTATTTATTCCAGAGCATAATGCAGTCGCTCATTGTTGTCGTTCATGATGTCGCCACCATCTTCGCGCCAATGTTGACGACGTCAGGAAATTCAATAGAATATTGTAACGTGTACATATAAGACAGTGTGAATTAAAAAGTTTGGTTTTTTTCTGCAATTTTCGAGTATGCTGTTATTTTTGGCACGGATTTAGAATATTCCACTGTGGATTTAGAATATTCCACTGCTTGTCATTATTGGTGACCGTTAAAATTGTCAAAACGCTGATCTGGCAATTTTTACGATCGTCAATAATGGCAAACAATGGAATATTCTAAATCCACAGTGGAATATTCTAAATCCGTGCCAAAAATAACAGCATACTCGAAAATTGCAGAAAAAAACCAAACTTTTTAATTCACACTGTCTTATATACATGGAAATATTTTTATCCGTGTTTGATGAATATTCGGACTGATTATTTGTTCCTCGAATAGAATATTCCAATATGTACGTATATCATTTCTTCTAATAGATTATTCCCCAAATTCTTCTTCGAATATAATATTCCAATAGTATTCCATGTGTTCTTTATTTCAGATGGATATTCACTGACTTCGGCGTGTCTCCCGTCTGGATCACGAGTATGTGCGCTACGGTCGCGGGCATCATAGTTTGGATCGGCACGTACAGATGGATCAGAGAATATGCATAGGAAATATTCTTAGACTTTTTTGTGTTTAACTTCGATGGAATATGTATGTACATAACAGAGCCAACTAAAAAAAGGAATTTTCGTGTTTTCGACGTGTTTCGTGAAATTTATTCAGTGCGTGTAAGAATATACATGGTCTATACTGCATTTTTTTAATCAACTTAAACAGGTACGAAAATATGCACAGATCGGAACGATAAAATTAAGCACAAATGTACTTTTATTATAATGTACATAACAGAGCCGAACTTAAGAATAATTTATCAGCAAACAGTAGGTTGTTAATTTTTCGTTATCTCCATAGCTTACCTAATTCTAAATCAGGGTGAATAATTTGAAGATTATCTTGCAAGGACAATTTAGTGACGTAGCAGAGGCCTGCAGAAACAGACAGCACACCTGCAAGCAGGCTCCACTCTTTTCTTTGCTCTCTCTTCCACTCTCTTTCTCTCTTTCACTCTCTTTCTCACTCACTCTTTCGCTAGCTCTCACTCACTTCACACACACCCTTTCACTTTCTCTCGTGAAGGCGACAATCAATCCGCCCTCGCGCCCCTAAAGCAAAACCAGCATAACGGCCTTTTGCACTCGGTCCACTCGTCGCCGAGAGGATAAGGAAAGAGAAAAGAGGAACGAAGAAGAGTAGAAGAAAGAGAGATAACGAAAGAGAGAGAGAGAGAGAGAGAGAGAGAGAGAGAGAGAGTAGGTGATCTGACTATTTGGAAGAGCCGAAAAATAAAATGAAATAAAAATTTAAAGAAAAGTTGGTGTACTTTTAGGGCTCTACTTTTATTTTCAGGAAAAAAAACATTCGTGAATAATCTACGTCGGCCACTTCGACGAAAATTTTGTTCTCGTTCTTGCTATGAAGTTGATTTATAATGATGAAGTATGTACATAAAGTTCATATCCAAATGCGGCCAAGAACACTTTGAAAAAAACGGATTGAGAGTTCTGTGGGCATTTTCATCTACATCTACATCATTTTCATCTATAACAGCAGTGAAAGTATTCTCTCTTCTGCGCACTAATAAAACCTGTCCTCAATCAGGGCGCACTCTTTAGCGACGACGAGTGAGAGCATACTTGCGAATTCCGTCCCTTTCTGCTTCTTCGTCATCGTCTCATTCGTTTCCATTGTCCATGCTTGCATCGCAATGGTTCCCACGGACCCGGCACTAACAAGTCGGTTAATTTTATTTATTTTTTTAATTTTAAAGTAGCATAATATCCAGTGACATTTTGTTAATTTTAAAGTAACATTTTCGACTACAATAGTTCTAAAATATAGGTATGTACATGCAAGCCTGCTGACGATCGTGCAATCGCCGTGCTCCGCTGCTGCTTGTACTGGTGGCAGGCGAATGATGGGAAAGAAGGTCGGCGGACGCAAACTTCACACCCCCCTCCCCTAGTTGAGAAGTCTGCTTCTCTAGTTGGAAATTGGTTGAGCCTTCTTGGCTGTACTCGCAGTTGGAGGAGGTCTCTTGAGGTGCAATTATATTGTTCGAGGGGTTTAAAAAATGCTCATGCTCATGATTTTCAGGAAAGCATGCCCTCCTTCCTTTTCCCAATCACGACGGAAGGTATTCGGTGCAAGGCGGACGGCATCACGTACGAGCTCATTGCCGACCCCTCCATGTCCGTCACCGCGGCCACCGGCACGGTCTTCTGCCGTAAAAGTAAGCAGAGATCATTTGCATTATTTTATTCTAATTCTTGATCATTCATTATTTTATTATAATTCTCTAGCTCGTACATATGTTATTCCTGTGCTTTTTTTTGTTGTTTATTTTATTTGTAAATTCAAATTTTTTTTTGAAAAGAAAAAAAATTTTTTATTCATTTAATGAAGTATCCTAATGCAAACTAATTATGCACTCGCTCGAATAAAGTAACTCGTCCAGGTTGTGTATGTTTTGCACAACGTTGTACCAGTGTTACAGAACAAAGCTTATTTCGCTGAATTGTACGATGCTTTTGTAGGAAGAGATAAAATACGAATGTTTATGACCTTTTCCCCTTTAAGACTATTCATTCTCACCCATGCAACATCTTCATCATACACGTCTACATCCAGCAACACAAACAATTTTAGTCATAAATATTATCATCTCTTTTTCTCTCTATGAATCGAGCTCTACGCGGATCGACCATTCGTCTTTGCCAACTTTTATCACATTCGCCTAACTCTCTGACTGGTCGTACTCCTTTCCATTCCTTCTTCATTATCCTCATTCTTAGATCCAAAAACGCCGGATCATGAAGGGGCACAGAGGGAACAAGGACCAGCTGGCGGAGATCCGCGAAGTGCTTTGCTGAGTAGGTACGATGTCGGAGCATGCATAGAAGAACACGAAGAGCACATTATTTACGAGTAGAAAGGGGTTGAAATAGGGAAGGAAGATGTAGTACTCTGCAGACTTCAAGCTGTATGTCCTTTGTGTCGAAAGTGCATTTGGAAGTAGCTATCTCTTGGTCTGGAATAATACATATCTGGCTATTTTTATATTCAGATGGTTATTCCAACTGGTTAGAATACATCGAAAAATTTCTCGTAAAAATTCGAGCAATTTTCGAAAAGACAAGGACAAAAGGCGTAATCTTTTATATGAAAAAATTTACGGATGATACGTGTATGTGTTGTTTGGAATGCACGAATAGTCTGCAGAAGCCATCGCTATTACTATGTCTAAGCAGATTATATATCGCCAACTTCATATAATGACGAGTTTATAGAGTAGAGATAAAGTTCAGACGAATTCATATATGAAAAATAGGAATGCTACGTGTAATGAAATACAGCTCAGGACCAGCTTCCCGCCGTCGGAATATCAACCACCGATTAAAGATCATAGGCATCGTTCTTTAGCCTCCAACTGTCGTCCAAAGATGTTGACGAAACTAACGAGTCTTTGTAAATGCAAAAGCGACTTCTGGGTGCGAAAGAGCCTTTATTTAGTAGTCTTTTAGTGCTGATGTTCTGGTGAAAATGAGAGATCGTGTACATTTCCTGACAAGTACTCAGAAAGTTTACCGACAACACATTTAAAGCGGGATGAGCATAGAAATGGAGAATATATAACATTCGTAAAGGCAGCTAAGAAGATGTACACAGTTATCCGAAGACGAAAACATGTGGCAGGGTTTATTTCGCCAACGGCATACAAACAACTTCCTCTCCAAGCATACTCGTTAACTGTTATCATTGATAAAATATGATATTGAATGGAACCATTTTCAATGATCAAACACTAAACACGGCTAAGGTGCAGAGCAATTTTTGCTGTTTCTGTCGGTTTCCAATGTTATAAATTTTAAAGAAAAATGGAAAACACTATGATATTCCGCTGTAATAATGTCAAGGTTTTACAACATATCCATTATTTTGTTTAGGCTGGCGGGTAGGAAGTTATTCTCATTGTGGAAGACGAATGGGCATCCGGAACGGCTGCCATGTCTGATCAGGGGAACCCTGCGTGTTTCTGGTTCCGGCTGAACACGAGCCGGCGTCTGAACTCGCCCATCATCGGGTGCAGATTCATACACCGGAATTGCTCGGTACTAAAATAAGAGTTTGTGCTGTAAGGAATAGTAATTCTGTGCTAAAAGTAATAGTATTTAAAAATGAATATCAGGCGAGACGCTATCTAACGTATTTCATAGGTTAAGCTAGTAAATGGAAAAAAAAGTTTTTCGATCCTAATCATATCCGTTGGAAGCACTGCGTATGTAAAACGATAGCAGAAATGTTAAAGCTTTTTGATCTCAGTGAGCTCATATATGCTGCTACTTTTCAAATTAAATAGAATATTGCCAAAGGCTTAGGAAGCTTTGAACGGCAAATGCGTGCAACATACAAAAGGTTTCTTTATGAGATAAAACATCCACAACAACAGACAGATGAAAACAACTTTCTCTCCCCCGCAAGTTTAGAGAGCATGAATCAGCAATACATAGGTTTATGTATGTAAGTTAGCTAAAACTGTGATAAGCCTCGTAATAATATACAAGAACCTATTATCATTTGCACTTTTCACTTAATTTTTCGAAAAGGAGTTCGGAAGATTGATTAAGAACGAGTGCACAAACCACGTGTCGGCCAAAGACGCATCCCAGAGGAGAGAAGAAGCAGTTGCGATCGTAGCGAGAGGGCAGCAGACTCACCGGCTCCGTCGGCCTTCTAAAAGGAGCCATACACTGAGTGATTCTACAGTAGTACATTAGGACCATCTTGAACGCGCGCTATCAAATATTTGGCACTTCTGCTGGTTAGACAGCGTGTGAAATAGGAGGGTGGCTAACAGCCACAGTAAAAAAAATTTGGCCGAGCCATATTCTGCGTACTTTTTTAACTTTGTAGCAAGTGGACATAAATGTATTCAAACTTTTTAGAAGTATGTTTCATACAGATGCGTATAGATCCACTTCCATGAAACCATATCTTAATTATTCAGTGAGCTGCTCCTTTAGGAGCTTATTCAGTCATTTTAGGTTGTAATCTAATATGTCTTACTGCTAATTGTAAGTTGATCCTTGCCCGGATGTTACTTTTCATATCAGTGTATGCATACATGTTCATGTAGATGTACGATAAAATTTTCATAATTTCCTGAGGCACTTATTCATGCTCCCCTTGATAGCCATAAGGGATGGCAGGACGACATGAATAGTACACACGCTGGCTGATTGTATATTGTAGCAGTCTTCCTACTAATCGAGGAGCTCCAGACGATGTAGTGCATTAAATTTATACAACCCGGAAGCCCATTAGTTGTGAAAACCGAAACCCACTTCCTGCTATCCTTTTCTATAATTAACAAGATGTTACTTGCTTTTCAACGCTGCCCTTACAAAATTTACACTAATCTAATCTTTGTCCATTACCTACATACATACATTTTCCTACGATTTTGTCGTAAATAATTATTCCTTGCTATGATTCAACTGAAATGGGCTTCATCAATTGCATTCGTAGTGCTCGTTCTCGAAGAAGTCCAGGAACACATTTCACTCGCACTTTGTTCAATTTTCTTACACTTAGCAATTTGTAAAAATGAACAGAAATAAACCCAACTCAAGCTTTTCATTTCGTAGTTCAAAACGTTAATTTCAAAAATTTCTGGAACATTTGTAAAAAAAAATTAATTATTGAAACATTAGATTAGTTTGGCGATAATTAAACAATTTATCCAAATTCTGTAAAAAGAAGGAGGTCGCACATCAAAGAATGCTACTCCCTGCGAATATTGTTCGGACTAGTTTGCAACGTTTGTAAATCCATCTATTAAGTTTGCAGTGATCAGTCAATCTGAATACACCCTGAAGCATTATGCCCCATAAGAGCCACTCACTACAGAAACAGTGTTAAATCAATGAATTTCGCACACCTCTGGCATCTTAATTAAGTAAAAAAAAAATACTGAACAATGCTAACGCAAATGAGGCCGCCATGAGCAAGCTGAAAAAGATGGCTGAGATGACTTCGATGCTGTACCGGTTCGTCATCGATCAGAAAAGTGTGCGGCCGCGGCACGGAAGGTGTGCGGCAGCGGCAATTCGACACACTTTTATGGAGCGGAAGCTGTCTACAATGTGGGCGGAGATAAGCTGCGAGCCGAGTCAACCACCGCGATTTATTTCTTCTTCTTCTTCTGCAAATGACAAGCCGAGTAGTAAATAGGGATTGATCAGAGAGAAGTAGAGAGAGAGAGGGAGAAAGAGAAAGAGAGAGAGATAATATAAAGACGGAGACAGAGAATAGGAAAAGAGATAAGAACGAGAGGCTGCGAAGTGAGGTGCCACCACTCGCTTAGGCCAGAAAGCAGTAAACAATGATGGGAAAAAAAACAAAAACAGGTTCGTTCGTACATGCACCCCTATTGTGAGAATTCAATATAGCTGGGGAATAAATCGTGTTGAGAACGACCCCCCAGCTATTGAAGGGCGACGATTTGAAGAGCATGGAAGACTACTGTAATGTGTGAGAAGGTCAGTGAGAAGAGACATTGCAACGGCTAGGATAATGAGGTGTATCAAATGATGAAAAAAAATGAAAAGATGAAAGGCCCGGTTATGTATTGAGATCAAAAAACTTCATTTAATATACGTTATGTAAATTTTGTAGCCATCAATTTTTTTCTATTTTACAAAATGCCGTCTAATCTATTGAAAAGTTCCCTACAAATCAGCATCCCGATATGCGCCACCCATATTACGAAATGCTTGCAAATTTGGTTTCTGATCAAGAATGTTGCAACGAAAACATTCTTTGAAAGATCAAAGATATGTCTGAGATAGACCCAAGAACGGCGGAAGAGAGAAGCCGGGAAGCCATTCTTTGATGGGTAATTTTTTATCTTGAAATTCAAGCTAAAAAGCAACAAGGTTTAACAAAGTTAGCAAATAAAATGCGGATCTCATTCATATCTACAATATATTTTCTATAGCTTTTTCATATTTAGAACAACAATGTAACAAATGTTAAACCTCTATGCGCTTGGAATGAAACTAAAGCGGATACGAGCAGTATGAAGCGGTAACACTTGACTTCTTATGATTGACATTCGGCTCGACATCGGTGTGAACGGATGTTAAACTCAACGTTCAATTGAGATGGCTCGATCACGCCACACTCAGCATGTTCAGGCTTAATTTTCTTTTTAGAATTAGAGGTGGAAAAATAAAATAAATATTAAAAAATTGGAACTTTTTTCTTGCACATGATAAATCTTCCTGCATTGTCCTTCTCCCCAAGCGTCCGCCACAAGGATGGCCAGGATCAGGCCGGCCGCTAATTTTTACTGACCGTGCCCGTTCCGAGTATAATTTACTACACTCGGCACGGAATAAAAATCAACTTTGAGACAACTTTGAGGAGTGCAACATATTTATATTAAAGTAATTGAGCTAATAACCTCGAGATTGTCAGCCTCTTGAATGACAATCGTAGGCCGGAACTCAACTCTTCTATTATGAAGCGCAGCATTCAAATCCTGTTCTGCATCAATGCTTGTTGGAATATAGATGGAAAATAAAAATAGTACTTACCTGAGCCGGATATTCATCAGAATGCTAAAAAAAATAATACTCCTTCAAACCTGTATGGCATGGCGTACACTGCATTGCCAACAGAGTAGCCAGCAAAGATGAGAAGCTGGCCCGACTCGCACAGTCTAGGCCCACCGACCGATGAACAAGAAGTAGAAGAGAGAGGTGCCTGCTTGCTCCACTCGTCTACCAGCTCCTCCGAGTCCTCCAGGCGAGCCGGCCGAGCACTGTGCAAACAGAAAAAGCTTCAATTTTATAAATGCACTTCATATACCCTCATAATTCTATTTTGAATCACCTAAAAGTATAAAATGCCTTGATTTTTATAAAAGCAGCTTTCTTTCTTGTGAAGAAGTCAAGTGTACAAAAAGCACTCTATTTTCTAAAAGTGGGCAACAATAGCCTTGTTCTTCTTTTTTTTAAATAAATATCTGCGCTTTTTAACAGGTAAGCTAACGAATGCAACAAAAACGAAAAGCACAAAATATTTAGACTAATAGTTACTGCCATATTCGAGAAAAATAATCCATATTAAGAAAGAAGCACTCTAAAGTGTGATTCAAAAGATGCAAAAGTGATAAATCTAGAAGATTTCTAAGCACGCACACTAAATCATTAAAATTTGTGTGTTTCAACTACTAGTAAAATAATTTTAAAAAGCAAAACCTGATTGTTGTCATTAGTTTGAATGTCGCTAGATTCGATGCCAATCAGAAGACGTCCTAGTCGGGCATCCTTTTTTAATAAGACTTTTTTTGTCGAACAATCCTTTTAATAGACTTATTTTCATTTACTGAGAACGACGAGAAGAGAAACACGCTCACACCTCGGAGCACCAAAACCAACATAGAACACAATTTGAAAGGTCTCATTGGTCATCCATATACATACATACATGATGTTATTAAATACAAATGTTTTCCAAAATATTTGGCACTTATTTTCCCTTTTGTATCAGGTAAAATATATATATATATATATATATATATATATATATATGTATAATCAAAAATTTAAATCTTTTTCTGAATATTCAGATTTTTACCCAGGCCTTCCACATGAGTCCCCCAAGATAAAAAAAAAAGCTTACCATAGTGTAGTACGAGATTTCATCGTAAAAATGAAGCTTGCAGATTACGCAATATATGCACCGAAGAAGAGTAGTTGGCTCTGTCTATGAGAGCAGCCGAGTATTCAAGGAGGACACTTCGACACTGCAGCTTCTGAACAACTGCTCAAGTAGGGATGGCTCATTACTCCATTAGAACAGCGCCTCATTCCTCAATTAGACCGGCCCCTCACCGTCATTACTCAATTTGAGGACCATCTTCGCATCTTTTTAATATGATTTTCATATTGAGCATATATTGTGTATCTAAGGATGTCGAGATACTTCTCATTCTTCATGGTTCTGATGCATCTGGCAACTTTACCATCGGAGACAAAGCGGTCAAGTCGTCAAGTCTCTATTACTCCGTAGAGCATGGAGACATTATGCATCTCGATCCTGCTACGCTCTTTCCTAGTTCTAAAAAGAATAAGACCAAAATAAAGAAAATACGGCAGAAAGAAATTGAATGTCACACATAAAAAGAGATGAGCAGAATAACTGTTTTGGGTTACACTTGAAAGAAAGACCGTTAGAAATCGAAAGGCAAAGTGTAGTAACACAGCTACCTTCTTCTGGCGCTAGAGATGTCGAGGACGAGGGCAAGGATTCAAATGACCAGCTTTATCGCAACCAAAGCCTGGCCAAACCGCACAAACAAGCAGGAACCGCTCACTACGGTGTTATAAACATTTATATTTCAGGCCCTATTTTTATATGTACAAGTTTAGCGACGTACCCTGCTGCCGCCTTAGTGGTTGTTGTGGTGGTTTGTGTAGTCGCTGGCGAGATGGTTGTTGAAGTCGTAGTGCGTGTAGAGCCTGCGAATGGCGTCGATGAGCCAGTAAAAAAACCATTGTTTTTAACGGAATTTAAGAGTGATTTTACTTCATTCTAGTTAAGTTTTGTCATGATTGCTCTTACTTGTGGCGGAAGTTGCCGGCGGTAATGTCTGCTTCAGACCAGACGTAGAAGACCACAGCACTGAATTGGAGATCCCTATTGCCCTTTGCCTTATCGTCCAGAACGGAGCCGGCGGCCGTGTAAACGCGGTCTGCAAATGGAAAAAAATGCGGTCTTACGCGCACCGTAATGAAAATCGCATAAGAAATATGAACTCCGCGCATACCAGGCGTGTTCACATTCTTGAACTCGTTGACTGCGACGCTCGCGCCGCACTCTCCTCGGCTGGCCCCGACGTAGCCTTCTAGCTTGCGGCCGACGTTTTTCTCCAGCATGAAGTATCTGTTGCCGTCTCAAATATACATGTTTCACATTCCATAATTTTTTACGCTTTTACCCCCAAACAGATAACACCCAAGAAATTCTCCAGTTTGAGAGTAGCATATTCTAATTTATAAAAAGAGATTATAATCCGATGTTTGATGTTTAGTATAAGCTAATAATGGTAAAGATTTCTCGCTTACTGGCTTCGATGAGTGAACGGAAGAGTGGAACGGCGGTCGATCAGCGTGCCTTGACAGCGCTCTCGCTCGTGTCCTTACCGACAATGCCGATGTCAGCTGGAACGTACATATGTAATATGTATGTATCTATTTTATCAAAAAGTTTTTTTTACTAATAATTAGATGTCAATCAGATTTACGATCGACAATCAATAAAAATCTAACGCTTCAGATGGTTGTATTGTCCGCTGGCGAGCATGACGTTCATGGCCTCCCAACGGGACGTGTAGTAGTCGACGCCGGTGGCGGCGCTCGCGCACGCATCAGAGGACTGCTGTCGGCAGGTAGTGGCGGAAGGTTGGACACTGAGGCGCGCGATGTCGAGACAGTGATCCGAGTTGTAGAGGGAGGACCTGAAGAATAAGAAGAAAACAAAACGTTTTTTTTTCAAAGGAATTTTGGGAATGGTTTTATGGTTCATTCCTGGCCGTTTTTAGGTTACCAATTTTGTCATAGTAGCTCTTACTTGTAGTTGTGGTGGGTCCTGCAGTGGTCGCGCCTCCGGCAGCAATGTCTTCCTCGGACCAGATGTAGAAGGCGACAAAACGGAAGAAGAGATTCGAGTTGGTCTTTGCCTTGTCGTCCAGAACGGAGCCGGCGGCCGTGTAAACGCGGTCTACAAATGGAGAAAATGCGATCTAACGCGCACCGTAATAAAAGTCCACATAATTAGAAAGAACTCCGCGTACCCGGAGAGTCCTTATTCTTGTATTCGTTGACTGCGACATTCGCGCCGCACGCTCCCGGGTTGGCCACGGCGTAGCCTTCCAGCTTGCGGCCAACGACGGTGTCCAGCATAAAGTATGTGTTGCCGTCTCAAATGTATTTAAATGTTTTAGATTTCTTTGCACAAATTTTCATTCAACAGAAAACACCCAAGAAATTGTCCAGTATACAATTTTTTTTAAGATGATAAAGATCCCGCCTTACTGTATTCGATGGGTGTACGGTAGAGTGGAACGGCGGAAGGGCAGCGTGCCATCACAGTGCTCTGGCTCGTGTCCTTGCCGACCATGCCGATGTCGGCTGGAATGTTATATCAGTTACGACTAAATAATGTTTCTTTTGCCAGCAAATAAGATAATTCGGGCAGACAATCGATAATTGAAGTTACACGAAGCTTCGTTGTAATCTATTTGAATGTTTATGATCATCGTAGTCGAGTTTCTATAAATTACCTCTATAGCCGTCCTGGCAGGCAAAAAGGTGCGAATTGAAGTTTGATTTTTTTTGCTCCTTTAAGGCTGCCGATCGACAATTCAGGATATCAAATCAAAAAAGATCTAACGCTTCAGATGATTGTATTGTCCGCTGGCGAGCATGACGTTCATGGCCTCCCAACGGGCCGTGTAATAGTCGACGCCAGTTGCAGGAGCGCGCGCACGCATCAGCGGACTGACATCGGCAGGGAATGGCGGCTGTGACGCCGCCGAGGCGAGCGCCTTAAGTGGCTTCAACTTTTATCTTTTGCTTAATTTGGTTTGTAGGATTCGTTGTTATTCTAATTATTTAGCACACTTACATAGCTTATTTTATTTTTCTTAGTTTTACAATTGTTTAAAACAGAAGCCATTAAAATTCGTTTGAAAATCAGTCATGTATACATAGTTTTCTTCAAAACAGAAAAAAAGAAGCCAAACCACGAGTGCCAGGATTCCGGTAGCTGCCTGAAGAGATGACATGCTTACTTGACATCTGCGCTTGCCGTCAATTTATAGATCTCCAGCTTGTGCACTCTTTGTTCCTTGGAATTTATGATCTCATTTTTCACGCAAGTGACATCGGTCCCGTGTACCGACACAGAAGATAATGTTAACAGTGAAAAGGGGGTAAATAATCGCTACTCTTTCTCATTTATCATATAAAAAAATTTGTAGGAAAGTTTTGTTGACTTGATTTCGACAGACGGAAATAAGCTGAAAACATTTATTATAACTGTTGTTTGATGCATGGAGAAAGCAGAGCTATTCTCTGACGTGGTGTGTTATTATTGATTGGACTGCCTGCCGCAGCTCAATACGCAAGGAAAGTTGCTTTGCTGTTATTGTATTCGTCTACATAGAGCATCCCTTGCCTCTCATTCACAGCCTTCTCTGCCGTGTTCATACTTTCTTTTTTTCTCTTGCAGAGCACGGGTAGAGTGGATAGACGAAGATACGGGATAATGTGGCTCGCAGCCTCTCGTTCTCTCTCACATTTCTGTCCAAGACGTGAGAGAGAATAGATTTTCCCAAATGAACTGCGAAGAGAGGAGGCCATATTTATGCTTCTATATCTCTTTCTATCAATTAGCATACTTTTTATATGATGATATCATTTTGTTTCACGTCATTGGTTTACCGCTGTGTGTCTTTAATTCTCTTGCTTTTGTAATTAATCGTTTACTTTGTGGTTGCCATTCTGACAATTGACAAAGTCAGCTGTCCTAAAGTGATTGTCATTGCTTTGTCGGCATACGAATTGTAATTGATATGCACAAACATTCCACGACAATAAATTTCAATTTTCACTTGGAAGAGTTCGATATATGTTTGGTAGAATTTGTAAAGTTAAAAAAGGGTTTAGAACATTTCAATAATAAAACAGAAAGTTGCTTGCACACCCGTTAAATCTGATAGCTTTTCTTCTTTTGTCCCATATACATATTTCAGATAACTGTTAGGCCATGAGTGATTTAAAAATGTGCTTTATTTCATCGGTTAAAGCTGCATTGGAAATTCGACAATTTCTCGAAGAAAATATTCGCAGCATTGAAAACCTGCCATGCGCAGGTTGGCTTCTTACGGGCTGAAAATGTCATCGTTTTCCTAAAAGTTGGAAAGAAACGATTTTTTTTTTTACAAATTTTACATTTCATGCACTATTTATCTAAATACAAGTTTAGCGACTAACGGTGGCGCTCCCTTAGTCGTTGAGGGCGTGGTAGGCGTTGCAGTTGATCCTGTGCTTCCTGTAGTGCCCTTGGTTGTCGATCCAGTGAATGGAGTTGTAGAGGGAGGTGCTGAAGAATATGATGAAAATAGCTGTTTCAAACCGAATTTTAAGTCCCCAGAGGCCTAAATTCCTAACGTAAAGAAATCAGCAAGTAGCAATGCAGGCAGCAAAATACGATGGATTAAGCATGATTTTATTTAATTCCGGTAAAGTTTGTCATAATGGCTCATACTTGTGGCGGAACCCGT
Organism: Allodiplogaster sudhausi; assembly: GCA_945643635.1. Classification (NCBI taxonomy): domain Eukaryota; kingdom Metazoa; phylum Nematoda; class Chromadorea; order Rhabditida; family Diplogasteridae; genus Allodiplogaster; species Allodiplogaster sudhausi. The sequence goes on from CALZFC010000349.1 coordinate 3,399,111, forward strand.
AGTCGCGCCGGCGGCAATGTCGTCTTCATCCCAAACGTAGAATACCACAGCACTGAATTCGAGATCCGCATTGCCCTTTGCCTTGTCGTCCAGAACGGAGCCTGCGGCCGTGTAAACGCGGTCTACAAATTCAGAAAATGCGATCTTACGCGCATCGTAATGAAAATCGCATAATTAGTATGAACTACGCGCATACTAGTCGTGTTCCTATTCTTGTACTCGTTTACTGCGACACTAGCGCCGCACTCTCCTCGGCTGGACACGACGTAGCCTTCCAACTTGCGGCCGACGTTTTTCGCCAGCATGAAGTATCTGTTGCCGTCTCAAACATGAATGTTCCATAATTTTTTACGCGTTTATGCCTAAACAGATTACACCCAAGAAATTCTCCAGTTTGAGAGTAGCATATTCTAATTTTAAAAAAGGAGATTATGATCCGATGTTCATACATAGATGTTCAGCATCGGCAAATAATGGTTAAATTTTCTCGCTTACTCTCTTCGATGGGTGAACGGAAGAGTGGAACGGCGGTCGAGCAGCGTGCCTTGACAGCGCTCTCGCTCGTGTCCTTGCCGACAATGCCGATGTCAGCTGGAATGTTACATCTATTGCTCCTTGTTAACAAATCTCTTTTGTACATAATTACATGTCATTCAGATTGCCGATCGACAATTCAGGCAAGCAGCAATCAAGAAAGGTCAAACGCTTCAGATGGTTGTATTGTCCGCTGGCGAGCATGACGTTCATGGCCTCCCAACGGGCCGTGTAGTAGTCGACGCCGGTGGCGGGCGCTCGCGCACGCATCAGCGGACTGCTGTCGGCAGGGAATGGCGGAAGGTTCGAGGCGCGCGGTGTCGACCCAGTGAACTTCGTTGTCGAGCTAGTGGTCAGCTTTGTAGTGGGAGGAGCTGAAAATAAGAAGAAAACAAACCGTTGTTTTCAACGGAATTTTTGGAATGGTTTTATGGTTCATTCCTGGCCGTGTTTAGGTTAACAATTTTGTCATAATGGCTGTTACTTGTGGTGGGCCCCGCAGTGGTCGCGCCTCCGGCTGCAATGTCTTCCTCGGACCAAACGTAGAAGGCGACAAAACGGAAGACGAGATTCGAGTTGCCCTTTGCCTTGTCGTCCAGAACGGAGCCGGCGGCCGTGTAAACGCGGTCTACAAATGTGTGCGCCTACTTCCAGGTCTACATATAAGACAGTGTGAATTAAAAAGTTTGGTTTTTTTTCTGCAATTTTCGAGTATGCTGTTATTTTTGGCACGGATTTAGAATATTAAACTGTGGATTTCGAATATTCCACTGTTTGCCATTATTGACGATCGTCAAAATTGCCAAATCGCTGATCTGGCAATTTTAAAGATCGTCAATAATGGCAAACTGTGGAATATTCGAAATCCACAGTGGAATATTCTAAATCCGTGCCAAAAATAACAGCATACTCGAAAATTGCAGAAAAAAACCAAACTTTTTAATTCACACTGTCTTATATGCAACGAAACAATATGTATTCGAGAATGAGTCAATATACCCTTCAACGCCTATTTGGAATGCCATCGTTGTCTTGCTAACATAGTTTTATTGTCTCTATTCTCAATACCTGTATAACCCTACACTCAGCGTAAGAAAACACGTAATTAGAGTGAACTCCGCATACCTGGGGAGTTCTTATTCGTGTACTCGTTGACTGCGACATTCGCGCCGCACTCTCCCTGGTTGACCACGGCGTAGCCTTCCAGCTTGCGGCCGACGTACGTGTCCAGCATGAAGTATGTATTGCCATCTCAAAAATTTATTTTGGATATTCCAATTTTTTAAACCAACTTTCCCTTAACATATTACGAACAAGAAAAAATTCACTTTGAGAGTAGCATATTCTAATCGAAAAAATTACAAACAACAATCTTGATCACGCTGGCTGGATAGTACCCAACCAGCGTGATCGGTGAAGCTGTAAAGTATAAGCTAATGACGAAAGATCCCGACTTACTGGATTCGATGGGTGTACGGTAGAGTGGAACGGCGGACGAGCAGCGCGCCATCACAGAGCTCTGGCTCGTGTCCATGCCGACCATGCCGATGTCGGCTGGGAAATAGAATTTGCATTGAATGACTATTCATATAACTTTTCGCTTACAATTAGTATATTATAATTCAGGCTGCTAATTGATAATGATGGCTAATCAATCAATGAAGAAGTTCTAACGCCTCAGATGGTTGTATTGCCCGGTGGCGAGAATCTCGTTCATAGCCGCCCAACGGGCCGTGTAATAGTCGACGCCAGTTGCGGGCGCACGCGCACGCATCAGAGGACTGACGTCGGCAGGGAGTGGCGGCAGGGAAGCGGCCGAGGCGAGCGCCTTAAACGGCTTTATCTTTTATCTTTGCTTACGTAGGTTTTAGTATATAAGGATTCGTTGTTACTTTAACCTATTAGCATATTTAGCCTCTTTTAAATTAAACTGTAAATAAAAAAAACTGAATCTATTAAATTTCGTTTGAAAATCTGTGTTGCATATTCCCATATAATTCTTTCCTCTTTAAAACAAATAAATAAATAAAAATAAAATTCATACCACGAGTGCCAGAAGGCTTGTTGCTGCTAGAAGAGGAGACATCTCAGTTTGACATATCTGCTCCTCACTTGCCTTCAATTTATACTTCCCAGGACTCCTGGCTCCTTTGTGTCACGGAATTTATGATCTCATTTTCCGCTTAGTCGTAATGGCATCGTTCCCGTGTCCCGACGACACTGAAGACTGTGGGCCAATGTCAACAGTGAAAGGACAGTAAAAGAATGCTTGGTGACTCCTTCTCATATGTGTTCTTCAGTCTTCTTGTGTCAACATTGTTCTCAAATCTCATCCACTCATCACACACGTCTCGGATCTCGTCTTGCTGGTTATCACTCATAAAATTTTCTTTTCTCTATTGGTTATCACTCATAAAATTGTCTTTTCTTCAGAAGATTCCACTTCTGACCTTATCCACTTTTTGTCGCCCGATACGTTGGGCTACTTGGAAAGCATAACCGTGTTCGCTTGCCAGCGTGTGCTGTTAAGTGGCCAAGTGAGGCATATAAAGGATTCACGGAGGGCGAGATTGTTCCATCTGATGAGGAATGAGATTGTGACTTTACAATGTGAATAAAGAATATTTTATTTTGTGTCTGCTTATATATAATACTTTTCATTGCGGACCGCAGTGTTTCAGGGGCTTATTCTTCCAATTCTGGAGAGAAGGTATAGAAAAAGGTCAGGGAAGTCGTGGACGAAAGGCAGTGAAACATTGGTGCTACTGGTGTAGTACCCAATGCAGCTTCCGCGAGGAGCCAGAATCTCGTCAAGTCAACAGTCAGGGAAGATGGCAGAAAGGCGAGATCTCAGAAGGAGAGCGAAGAGAGACACGGTCACACATCGGAGCATCAAAACCTAAAACACTAACCGTACTGTGAGAACCATCAAACAAACCCCAAAACAATGACAAATGATTCTAGAAGACAGAAAAATCCTATAGTATTGAAGAAGGAATTGTCGATGGAATTCGTACTTCAGTACTATAGGATTTGGCTTTATACCTGACATTAGAAAAATAAATATATTCCAAAATATTTGGCAACCTTTTTCACTTTTCTATAAGGTGAAGAATTAATACAAACTTTTGGAATGTTCAAATTTTACCCACATGGTCATTTTGTCTCCGCCTCAGTTTGAGATGATTCATCATCCAATTAAAACGGTCTTCATTTCTCAATTAGACCGGATCGCCACCCCTCATTACTCTATTTGAGGACCATCTTCGCATGTTTTTTTTATATGATGTGCTGCGAGCTGTGCCCTGCGTAACATTATGATGCATCGTATCACTGACGACTAGAATTTTGAAAGTGTAAAAAATTACACAAAAAGTTGTTAACAATTCGTGTGTCCCATATCTTCCAGATACTGCATCAGTGATCGAAAAAACGCTTTATTTCGTAGTTTAATAAAATACTGCATTGGAAGGTCGATAAATTGACGAAGAGAATATTCGCAGCATTGAAAAACTTGCGATGCACAGGTTGGCAGCAGTCCTGTTACGGGCTGAAAATGTTATCTGCGGCTTTCTAAAAGTTGGGAAATAAATATTTTATATTGTTTAAACAATGTATATTTCAGGCACTATTTTTCTAAATATAAGTTTTGCGACGTACGGTAGTGCTGCCTTAGTTGTTGAGGGAGTGGTGGGCGTTGCAGTCGATCCGGTTGATCCTGTGCTTCCCGTGGAGCCAGTGCTGCCCGTGCTTCCGGTGCTTCCGGTACTTCCAGCTGGAGATGAAAAAACCGTTATTTGCAACGGAATTTAAAGAAACTGGCCAAGACCTAAAATGCTATCGTAATCCTCAAGAAAAGAGCAAGTAATAACGCAGACTGCAAAGTGCAATGGATATTAAGCTCCGTGGGCAGCTTTTTTAAGCATGATTTTAGTTCATGCCGGTCAATTTTGTCCCAATGGCTCTTACTTGTGGCGGGTCCCGCAGTGGTCGCGCCTCCGGCTGCAATGTCTTCCTCGGACCAAACGTAGAAGGCGACAAAACGGAAGACGAGATTCGAGTTGCCCTTTGCCTTGTCGTCCAGAACGGAGCCGGCGGCCGTGTAAACGCGGTCTACAAATTACGCCAGCTATGAACGTTCTATTGTAAGTATGCAACGAAACAATGATCTATTGTTTTTCTTCGTCAAACAGACAATTTTACTTTTACCGCTTTATTTGTTTTATGCCTTATTAAATATTATCGCTTTTTCTTGTAGTACATCAGAAGGAACCCGCATACCCGGAGAGTTCTTATTCTTGTACTCGTTGACTGCGACACTCGCGCCGCACTCTCCTAGGTAGGACACGGCGTAGCCTTCCAGCTTGCGGCCGACGAGGGTGTCCAGCATGAAGTACAGTCCCGCTCAACATTGTTGGGTCCGGTATTAATAGTATTAATAGTATTAATATAAATAATACAAACTGGAAAAGCGCGCTGAATACGCATTTTCGTGCCATTTCGCGTAGGAGTTTACCTATTTCGACCATGGAGATTACGACAGTGAAGACCGTTTTCAAAAATATGCTGAAATGGCTAAGATCGCATAATATTGCATTTAATTTGGCCGTGTTTGGGTTCCAAACGGGCTGGCTTCAACTCCTGGGCTACAAAGTGCAAAATAAAGTGAAATTTTCAGAGCACTTCTTACCTTTTTTGAGTTTCTTGTTTTATTTCTTTTGAGTTTCTCATTTTGTTTATATATAAACGACGAAAAAAAAAGCAAAAAAAAATTCCGTGCTTGCAAAAATCTGATCTCAAAAGGGTATCGAACCGAGACCTCGAGTTTGCCGGTCAAAGAATTACCAATACTCTACAGACGGTACAAACAGACCTGATGATACCTTTCTTTGGACAGCGTCGATTGCTCACAAAGGAAACGTCGATTCTGAACACTCTCTGTTTCCTACTTTAGTGGGAAACAGAGAGAGAGAGAGAGAGAGATAGAGGCGAAAGAAAGTGCAGCGTCGACTACATCTACTCTGCGTCACCGTTTCAACCCTGAAGCTACGGTTAGACCAACGATTTTTTCTCATTGTCAGCTAACAGCACCTGCACCTTCTTTCACCTCTCTCTCTTGTCCTCTCTCTATCTCTTTCTCCCTCCCGCCCTCTATTTCTCGCTCCACCGGTCTCTCTTTCACTTTCTCCCTCTCTCCTTCTTTCTCGTTCTCTCGCATTCCCTCTATCTCTCTCTCTCCTTCTTTCTCGTTCTCTCGCATTCCCTCCATCTCTCTCTCTCTCTCCGTCTCTCTCTCTCTCTCTCTCTTTCTCTCTCTGTCTCCCACTAAAGTATGAGCGAACGTGTTCAGGATCGACCTTTCCTTTGTGAGACAATCGACGCTGTCCAAAGAAAGGTATCATTAGGTCTGTTTGTACCGTCTGTAGAGTATTGGTTAGTCTTTGACCGGCAATCTCGAGGTCTCGGTTCGATACCCTTTTGAGAACAGATTTTTGCAAGCATGAAATTTTTTTTTTTTTTGCTTTTTTTTCGTCGTTTATATATAAACAAAATGAGAAACTCAAAAGAAATAAAGCAAGAAACTCAAAAAAGGTAAGAAGTGCTCTGAAAATTTCACTTTATTTTGCACTTTGTAGCCCAGGAGTTGAAGCCAGCCCGTATGGAACCCAAACACGGCCAAATTAAATGCAATATTATGCGATCTTAGCCATTTCAGCATATTTGTGAAAACGGTCTTCATAGTCGTAATCTCCATGGTCGAAATAGGTAAACTCCTACGCGAAATGGCACGAAAATGCGTATTCAGCGCGCTTTTCCAGTTTGTATTATTTATATTAATACTATTAATACTATTAATACTGGACCCAACAATGTTGAGCGGGACTGTATGTATTGCCGTCTCAAATACGTATTTTGGATATTCCATGTCTTTTTAAACAAATGTCCCTCAATAGATGACGACAAGAGATTCTCCTGTTTGAAAGTAGAATATTCCAATTAGAAAAAAAAGAATCTAGATCCTGCTGGCTACTGTTCGATGAAGATGTTAAGTTAGTCTGATTACGGCTTACTGGATTCGATGGGTGTACGGTAGAGCGGAACGGCGGACGAGCAGCGTGCCATCACAGCGCTCTGGCTCGTGTCCTTGCCGACCATGCCGATGTCGGCTAGAATCTTATGCATATCTATTGTGATTATGTATGCTACTTAAAAGGTGATTTAATTTTCCCTTTCAATTTTTGGTTTGGGCTCTATTTTGCACCTGGAATTTACATAGAATACATATTTTTTCCTGACGATAGGAAAAATTTTCCATTCAGCGCGTTTGTCAACAGTTTAATATTCCGTGTCCGGAAAAACCTGCGAATCCGAAAATTAAGAAAAGAAACCAATTTTTCCGGTTCGTGTAGGCAAAACTATGCTACCAATCAGAAAAGAAGTTCTAACGCTTCAGATGGTTGTATTGTCCGCTGGCGAGCGTGACGTTCATGGCCTCCCAACGGGCCGTGTAGTAGTCGACGCCGGTGGCGGGCGCTCGCGCACGCATCAGCGGACTGCTGTCGGCAGGGAATGGCGGAAGGTTCGCCGCCGAGGCAAGCGCCTGAAACGGCTCATTTTTGGCTTAATTTGTTTTTAGTATACATAGATTTGTTTATTCTAACCGTTTAGCACATTTGCTAATCTTTTTTATTAGTCTTAGTTATATTTTAAAAAAAATCATTGAATCTATAATATTTCGTTTGAAAATAATTAATTTTCTTCAAAAATAAAAACAAAATCCAAACCACGAGTGCCAGAAGGCTTGTTGCTGCTAGAAGAGGAGACATGTCTGCTTGACATATCTGTTCCATTCTTGACATCAATTTATATTTCTCAGGGCCTCCAGCCGCCCTTTGTGAAATGGAATTTATGGTATCATTTGCCACCTAACTGTTATGGGATCGGTATCGTGTCCCGATACGCCGAAGACTTGGGCAATGTCAACATTGAAAATAGGACAAAGAAAGACGACTCTTAACATGTCTTATTGTTTGTGTAAAACATGCATGCCCTACAAAATTGTGTTTACTTGATTTTTCCAGACAAAATATGTTATGGTAAGGCTAGCTAGTATAACTTGTCATTGAAAGCACCAGCAGGTTACTTTTTTGATTGATCTCTGAAGTGTTGCCATCGGTGTATTATTGTTGAGGGGACTATCTGCCGGAATAAATAGGAAAGATCTTCAGAGAAAGCGAGTGTGCGCTTCCGCCGCATTTCTTTGTTATTGCTTTCATCCTTCAGGCAGTCTTCCGTATTCGAAGAATTTCGTTGTCCACTCTATCTTCCTTCCTTCCTTCCTTTAAGCCTTTTGTGGCAGTCTCTGGAGCGGTCCCTCCTGCCTCCGGGGGGATCAGATCATCTTGTTTTCATGTGCAACACACCACAACGCAATCGCGATGGGTCAAAAACTGGACAGATCGGCATGGAGGGTATAAGAAGGTGTGAGAGGTGAACTGATCCAGTGGACCACAGGAAACAGTAATGCTCCCAACGCTGACCTTGACTGCTGCGATCTTCATGACCGCGTCGGCGGTCAGTACAATTTTTCATTGTAGATTCGAAAAGATATTTGAATATTTTAATAGTGATAATCTAAATGGTTTGACATCAGAAATAGTGGAATATTCTAATTCCGGCACAAATTTATATCCAAATGTATATATTATTTTTTTTAATATTATTTAAAAAAGAAACATGTTTATTGGACATCTACTAATATGCATTCTAGCCTGAATTAGAATATTCTAATTTGAGTGCTCGTCAATGGGTTCGTGCGGGGGCGGATGTCGGGCGCGTGCGCGTGCGGCCGGCCGAGTCGACGCACATGGCAAGCCTCTACCTGGCTACGTCCCTGGGCTTGAGGCGTGGAATGCGAACAAATCGGATAAGGCGGCAGCTCGCCTGCAACGAATGGTTTTTACTCAAGAGCACACTTTTACTCTAGTTCCATGAAAGTTACCTCTGTAACAATATTTTGAAATTTTTCTTTCTATTTATGTAACTTATCGTTAGAAATACTAGAAGAGTCATAATAAACTAAATGTGTCCAGAGCGTGAACGACCTCTTCGCCGAGTGCTGCTCCGAACGTGGCCTGCCTTCTGCCTGCATCAATCGCTGCCACTTTGACCGCTACGACGAGCGGCTGGTTTCTTTCTTTCCTTTTTTCTGGAATATTCCAAAATTTCAGATTTTGCTTTTTCATCAATATTTTATCGTTTGTTCTATTCAAGCTGAATGTAGAATATACTAATTTGAGTATGTACTAATTATCTCGCTCTCAATCAGCTGATGTCTGCATCCTCTGGCCTCGACGAGTGTCCCCTGTCGGCCCTCTCCGACATGCACTTTTGCGCTGCGCAAGGCGGCGATCATCGCGAGTGCTGCCGCGCGAGAGGAGTGACGCAGACGTTGGCAGGCGAAAAGTGCCTGATCTTCTGCGACCAGCGACCCGGCGAGGTAACTATTTAGTTCAGATTAATAACTATTTAGTTCAGACTAGTTCCAACTTTAGATCTTTTTTTTGTTGAGATTTTGAAGTGCCCAACGATCTTTTATTATCAAAAAAAATCATTATTTTATACCAAGAATCTCACATTACTTTTTCCATGATCGCCTCATTTAACAATTTTTTGGACAAGCTTCAGGTTACCCAACTCGACTATTCCTTCCTGCCGTGCTTTACACGATTCGGAGAGATGAAGCAGTCAGTCTTCTATCTTATTTGCTCATGTTGCAACGTCAAACATAAAGCATAATATTACAAAATTCTATTTTCAGATGTTTCGTCAAGAACATTGGCGACGCTGCGAGACGACGCTTTTTCTAATTCCCACCATGGGCAATGAAAAATTCTCGTAACTTATTTGTGGGTTTTTTTTTCGCATACCGAGCATACATAAATTAAGGTAATCCCTATATATGATAGCATTGTTCAATGTACAATGTACGCTTTGAAATCTCAAAGAAATTATTATGTGATATTTGAAAACATCGCTAAATAAATATATTGATTGAAATGTTGCCGACGAAGGCAGGGACCCTTGAAAGCAGTGCCATAATCAGTTCGGAAGTCTCCTTCCTGTGTTTGTGTGTACGACAGAGACAAGGCTAATTCAGGCCATTGCGCAATTGTAGCGGAAGTGTAGAAGTTGAGTGAGGAGGCGAATCCTGATTTTGAGCAAGAGACTCGTCTATTCTAATCCGAATAAATCCGTACGCAATTGTAGTCTTACCGAGCGTCTCTCGCTCTCTCTCTCTCTCTTTCGTTCTACCGCTCTCACTCTCACTCTCTTTCACTTTCTTTCAAATCTTATTCATATCTTGCTTACTTTCTTGTACTCTCACTCTCTCTCTCTCTCTCTCCATCCTCCCATTCTATTTTCTTGCCCATGCCACTCTCAAACACTCTCACTTCTATTGCAGTTTCTTCTCACTTCGCACTTTCAATAAAGCCAATATTCCGGTTGATAGCGCATTGTTAGCAGATGATTCAACCATAGTCGTGGAACTCTTGCTTGCAGTTTCTTCTCTCTCTTCTCCATTTCTCTCCTTCGCTCTCTCTCGCTCATTCTCTCTCTTTCTCCCTCTCTGCCTCTATCTCTTGTCCCTCTCTTTCTATTTCACTCATTCTGTTTACCTTGCGCATCTGTCGCATAATCGCCGTTAGCATGCGTGCCCTCAGAAGAAGAGCGAATCACCTATTCCATTATCCTTTCAACTCTCATTCAAGCACCCATTGTCGTCCGTGATTACACTCACCTCGCCAGGAACTATAGTTAGAAATTATGTATATCATATTTCCTTTTTTCAATACCCGTAGAATATCCTCTTTTGGAATGACCCCATGACCTCACACTATGGTCATGGTGGTCAAAGACAAGTGGGCGGGCGACCAATGCTGTAATATGGAGAGAGAAAGAGAGAGAGAGAGAGAGAGAGAGAGGCAGAGCGAGAGAGCACGAAGAAACAGAACAAGGCAGAATGATTTATCTAGAGCGAGAGAGAGAGAGAGAATGAGAGTAAGTGGGGGAAAGAGAGGTGTCAGAGAGAGCTTGCGATATCTCTCGAGAACAGGGTGGTTGACCTGAAGAAAAGAGGAACCGCGAACCGGACGATCACGGACTTTCACTATCTGTGCATCACATTAGTTTTGTGCTCTCCTCTTTGCCTGCTATGAATACTCACTTTCTCCTTTTCTATCCGTCTATGCACCTTTATAGGTATACAATCTGTCTTAACATTGAATATTCTACTTTTTACTTCATCAAGGAACAAATTAGAATATTCTACCTTTTATTTTTCAGGGAAAATTAGACTATTCTGCTTATCCTTCTTCCAGGAAAAATTTAGAATATTCCACTTTTTTTCTTCTTCACAATCAGGGAAGAAATTAGAATATTAAAATTTCCCTTCTTTCAGATAAAAATTATAATATTCCACTTTTTGTTTAAGGTAAAATTAGAATATTCCACTAAGAAAGAATGACGGTGTTCTCTCTCGCTCTACAACTCGTACGCATTCATCTTCTCCTTGCTGCTGTCGCGCAGGTCAACCATGGGAAGCGACTGGAGAATGTCTACTGGAACTCGACCGACAATCACAAGTTAGCCTGCTGCGAATATTCCACTGAGATCTTGAACAGTTGCAGAATTTAATTCTTTACTTTATTAAAGGGTTCGTAGTATTTAAAAGAAATAAATTCACCTTCTTCTGTATTCGTCTCGCGTCTGTACCTAGTTTCACACAGTGGATTAATGTAAGCTGCAAGCCATTAAAGGCGTCGCAAGTGAGCCCCCACTTTCGCTCTCTTTCTCTTCGTCCATCACTATCGCTTTTTTTGTTCTTTCTCTCCTTTCCGTTACTCGGTTGACGTGGAAAATACCTGCATTCTCTAAATGGCATTTAACTCACGAACTGCAGCTCTTTATGCTATCTCTCTGGCCACCCAGAGTCAAAGAGAATATCAAACGTGCCCGAGATATCGCCACTTCCGATGAATCTCTTCGCAAGGGCAGAGTTGTTCTCCATCTCATCTCTCCCAAAATTTACGACACATGTTTAAGACGAAGATTTCCAGAGCAGACATCTGACACTTGCTCTATTCCCGTTGATAGTGAGCACAGGGGATATTTATGAGGCAACAGGTGGAGGGACCAAGAGCGACAGAAACGGGTGAGAGCTCAGAAAGTTACTTGGATTTACCCAGCATGACTAGGGATTATTAGTACAATTCAACTAGCATAGTATTTCAAAATCGTAGAATGGAATAATCTAAGTTGATTAATTAAGTTAAATATTGGAATATTCTAAAGTTGTTAGATATTAAATTTGCAATTTCTTACGTTAGTATATTCCATTGTATTAATAATTTTTTTTAAAGCATATATCGACTTTTCAATTATCAGATTTGCCAAAAAGTACAACATTCAAGAATGTATGACAAAATACATTCAAGAATGTCCATCAAAATCTTGAGAAACATTTGTTCTATTACGTATTATAGGCATGATTGCGTTTTTCCGAGCCGTCTTTCAAGCATTCTTCATCTGTGTCTCTTTCCTTTAGCACTCTTTACCTCTCTTTTTCTCACTTCTCTTTTCTCTCGCCTATCTTTTCTATCTCTCTCTCTCCATTTAGCACTCTTAACCTCCTTCTCTCTCTATCACTTCTCGTCTCTATAGCCTCCCTTTTCTCTCTTTCCCTCCCTCCCTCTCTCTTTCTTTCTTTGTCGCACCCTCTTTCTCGTCTAGTCCTCCTGCCAAAATGTCAGATAGGGGAAGAACAGAGAGTCGTTGGTCCACGCCTGTTGACCCGCTCAAGACCACTTTGATCAGCCGCTGCCTGTTCTAGGAAGTTGCATAATTAAGCCGACCCTTGATTCCATGCCCTTCTCATGCAACTAAACACACAACTTGCACTCACTCTTTTCTCCGTGGCAATATCCGCGGCTTTTGTATTGATAATACTATTAATTTTCCTAGTCAGTCTCTTATTTTTGTACTAATTGTTTAAAACAAGTTCATATGTACTTTTTGTTAAGCCAGATATTCTTTTTTTGCTTCTGATATTCCATGAATTAAAAAAAACTCTTCCATAATAACTCTCTTTTCCTTCGTTCTTGCTTTTCCCTGCTCCTTTTCTCGTAATACTATCGTTTCCAGTGAATATGACTGTTCTCCCTTCTCTCGACTCACTTTCTCAGCCTGCCTCATCCAGCTGACCTTTCATATTCTCTTTGAGCTCGCCCGCCAGCGGTACCGGCTGAATGGCTCATATGTACATTCATAGAGAGGCACACACATCACACCAACATATGTACATACATAGATACTCAAAAAGTGAAAAAAGTACAACATGAAATATAAATACGAAAGATACAACTAAAATTTCAGCCTCGAAGTGTGCGCCGTTGTCGATGATATTATCGACATCTTGTGCCCTTTCTACAAGCCAGAAACGAAAAGAAGGCACATTGAGACAAGCGTTATCTACAGGGTTTGTGACTTTGTTCACACGAGAAGCTGTTTCATTATTCTTATCTATTCATAATAACACTCCATTATAAAATACAGCATATCTTTCTGCATTTCTAAAAAAAGATAATATATGCAGCGCAGCTATTATTTTTACTTAAACGAGTAGAATATGATTGCTTTTTCGATTATGATAAGGTGTTTAGGTTTCAAGAGACGATTTCCATGAGTGCCGCGTTGGTGAGCGAGCGCGCGAAGTCGGCCGATGTAATCAGCCATTCGAAAGAACGATTCTCAAGGTGATAAAAATCGAGCTAAATAATTAAACAATAAAATAAACAAAAATGTCTTTATTAATTTTACCACTTTTTCAAATCCAGACGTGATTAATTAAAAATATGGAATATTCATGCTCTAAAACACAATGATAATGAATTTGTTTAACGCAAATTTTGCTCGCTCAGATTGCCTTCCGCCGCTTCCAGCCGAATCCGTACGCATTGGAATACAGGCCAAACGTGACTTACTACTTCATCTGTCGGTTTTATTCTTAAATAAACTAAACCGCTTCCTAGTTAATTCCAAGCAAATGAATTTTTTTATTTCTTCGCTATTCAGCAACATCAAGCGGTAATCCGGATGGCTTAGAAAACCGCATTGGTGGCCTGTGCACCTCACGGGCGCTCAAGATGCGCATTCATGTCATTGGCAGAGATGGTTTGAACATTCGATCATTTCACCATGCCATTCATACAAATATACTAATTATTATTGCAATTTATTTTGATGATAATTGAATTTTAGATTATTCTAACACAATGGTTGATATGTTTTATTTATTTTAGAATACTCCAATTTCTTTATTTTCAGACATCTGCCCGAGGCGACACCGAATTCATCATGTCCACCGCCTGCGGAATCCGCACCGCGTAATGACAGCTACAAATAGCACATTGCCTACCTCCACCTTCCCTCTCCGGATGGCTGTACAAAATGCAACTTGGAAGCAGTTTTACGATAAGGTAACGCTCGTTTGAACGCATACGATGTCAATGTTTAACTTTAGCACATGACATCCCTCCGAATTTTAAATGAATAGTTTACTGTCTGCAACGAAATCAGTCCAAATGACATCTACTAATAGCACTTCTAATCTACGGCCAATTCGCGTGTTGCACATTGGACCGATGCTGTTGCTTGGAACACTGTACGAATTACCGACTCGAGCATATAATAGCGCATTCGAATTCTAGATGTCCTCGCTGTCAACGTCGTCTAGACTGCCTCCTCCACCGTCTCGCGCCGAGCGAATCCCACTTGACATCGCGTCCGAGAGCTTTAGAATCTCTGAAGCATACGAGGCTGCCGAGCCGCCACTAGTGCACCGTGAATTCGACTTCCAGATTCACGAGATTGGAGAGGGTAAGGAGCAAGTTTTTCTAATATTGCCGAAAGATTACTTTTTATTTTAGATTTTAAAAATATAAATATTTTTAGACTATGAGAGCTTTTCACTCTTATCATCGAGTTCTATGAAGTGGAGCGTGTTCTCTCTCCTTCATACCATCTTTCTTGTCCTTCTTTATGGAGATTAGCGAAGATCATCTTCTAATAATGTATGGACGTCTGAACACTTGAAGAAATGGCAGAGTCGACAGAGAAGGGAATCGCTCGGAGATGTGTTGCCATTTGGCAGGTAAGATTTCAATGTACAATTATATAAAATATTATTTTGTTGACAATGAGCAGATTAGATTGGAGCAGCAGCAGTCTCAAAGTGATGTTTCAAGTGAGTAAACTCCTTTGAAGAATCACTTGAAAAGTGATTCATTTTTCCCCCGCTTGAAAGACTCAGAATAAACTCCGTTTTCAGAGACATCAACGATGACTAAGGCCGTACGAGTACTTTCTGCTTGACGTCATCAATTCAGCTAGAGTGATTGATACATGCACATTCATTCTTGCTTCTTCTAGATTTTTATGATTACATTCACTTGATCCGATAAGAAGCATATGTAGTTCATTAGGTAGATTCATTAACCATAAGCACACAGAGTACATACATTTAAATTTACATCGATTCAGAGATCTACGAAACTTTATTTTATTCGCCTACATATAGAGAGCTAATTGAAAGCAGACAGACATTTAATAAGAATTCGTTCATGACAATGTTGTATAAGAAGACGTACAAATTAAGATATTATAAGTGGATGTGTCTGCAAATTGTGCCATTCTCTATCTTGCAGTAACACTATGAGCATTGGTTGACGTAGTATGCCTCTGATTTGCAATGAGTCGCTTGACAAATCTGTAATGAGGAAGATGAGTAACAAATCCCTCTCCTGCAAACTCCATCACCACTTCTTCGAGACTACTCTCAACTGCTCATTATCAGTGTATAATTCGGCACCTTGATTCTTGATCATTGAATAATTAATATGTCCGAATTAAATTAGCAAACTCTCAACGGTTAGCAAAAACCGTCTGGCGCTTACATTTTGTACGGAGAAATGAAGTAGAGAGTTGCCAGTGGATTCAATGTCGGGATTAATGTACCAACCTACAATTTCAGAATAAAAAAATAAGAGTAAACGAGTAATTATTTGCGAAATTGTGCTATTTTCTGATTAACGAGTAAACAAACCGCATTCGTGAAGTGTTCAGTGAACGAGTCATGAGTGACATTCGTAATCATTAGAGCGGCGCTGGCGACGGAGAGACAAAAGATGAGTGGCGTTATGGCATGGAATGTCAGAGCCTTCAAGATTTTCATTTAAAAAAGTTGTTGGCACGAAATGTAGAATATTCCACTGTTTGTCATTATTGAAGAAGTCTTACGAACAAAAACAAGCGTTGTTATTCAAACGAATTGGCAAAGTGTGGAGTATTCTAAATTTCACTGCGGAAATTTTCGCCTGCAACTTGACAAGGCAGCGTCGTAAATATTTAGATTATTCGATTTTTCTTAGTTATTAGTAAATATGAAATGCTAAAAAAAAAGTTTGCCCAAGAAAATGATGCAAACAATTCCGGGGATTAGTACAGCGAAGTTGCCTTACCGTAACAAGTTGCCGATGAAGCACGCGGGTTCGGCCACTCATTCGATTTCCAAGATGCGCCAGACTACGAAGGATGAGCATACGAAGTGCAATAATGGCTATGTAGAGCGGCGACGGCGTCGCCATTGCAAAGAAGCCAAAGATGAGGTACAATGGATTGGACATGTAGCTTCCTGTAATAAGAAAATGAGACTGCTAAAATAATCGTAAAAAAGACATCAGAATACATATATAAAAATGAGTACCGGAAACAAGAATTTCTCCTTGAAGACGCAGTGGAAAGTGTTGCTTCACATAATTTTTCATCTCAAAGTAGCCTTCGTCGGCGAAATAGAGAAGAGCCTGAACATATGAAAAAATTGTTATTGGTGGAGGAACGTGGGCAGATGAGATTTTTTTAAGTGCTGAAAATACTAGTTAAATGATGTAAACAAATTAAAGATTTATACTAACTAAGCCTGCAGTGAACCAACCATATTTGCGCCGACCGGTAGAAATATCAGGGCGCAAACGATGAAAACAGCATTCGGTGTGGGCGACTGCCGAGTGATGACGTAATATCGGAAGGCGAATGACGTGGCGAGAAGGAAGAGCGAGAAGACAAAGAGATTCAGTTGGATGCAAGCGATAAAGTGGCATATTCGAGAAAGCACAGGCGCAGAGAGACGCCAGGCGAGCATGGCGGGCACGACGCCGTGGTGGCTGAAGGCGAAGACGGTGCCGTCAGTGATCAGTCTGAATGAATGTTTGAGTATTATTTATATATATATTGGCTGATTTGTATTTTTAGCATAACTAAATGTTAAATCTTTCAATTAGTACAATTATTGAAGAAAAGCTTGAACTTTTGAGCACTTACAGTTAATTAGTGGGACGAAATAACCTCACATAGGTAGTTGACATTGAAAATTTCGAAAAAAAAATAGAATAATTAATAAGCAGCAATTTCTCACGTGATGCTGACACTGCGAAAGTTTGTAAAATTTGCAACAAAATAAGTTGTTTAGTAGGATGAAAACTTCTCACGGGCATATTTTTTGACACCTACGTCGAATGGCAATGCATGTCATTTCGATGGGAAAAAGTATTTTACAGAATAACATACATATGTAGTTACATACATATGTTTTGAAAGCAAGATTTTTTTCTTCTTCCTTCAACCCTTATAATTTTTTGAAAATGCTTTCTTATTTTTTGACAATGATGCGTCCAAACGGAAACGTAATGAAGACTATGAAGTGCAAATGTAGTCTGCTTTGTTGTAGTCTGTAACATTTTCAAGAACGAGGAGAGGAAAAGAAGGTCCAGGGTCAGACTCCTCTAAGACCTTAGTACTCAGACAAAGACGACTAGCCTCGGATGAACAGCGATTGTTAGAATGCAGATGACGAGGTCGCTTCCGGCCATGACCTTGAGAATGACAGCGAACGCACGAAGACTCTTGGGCGTGCGCAGCGAGACGGCGGCGAGTGATAGTACATTGAAGACGCAGCCGACTGAGCACACGACGCACACCACAATGACCGCCGCGCAATCCATTTGGGACAATCGAACTAGAACATAATTGGAATATACGTACGACTTTTCTTACGCTTTCAACTGTTACGGAAAGTCAATTCATTAAAAGCATGAAATTTTTCTTCAGTAGTTCAGAAAAATAAATCTGTCCAGGCTGGAATGAAATCGCTTGTGCGGAATCGCATACGACATGATTAATGCCGAACTGTGATATTTCCTCATAGATTGTCAACAGAATTAGAATTTAACGAATATTCCGTAGTGGCTCCGCCCACCAAGTTGGATATTTTTCTGTGTGTAATCCATCAGCGGCCTCTCAAAGAGAGTAGAAGTCAATATATATATATATTATAAACATATCTTCATTATTTATTCCTTTAGCAAATGGAAATAATTATATGTAATAAATCAGAAATGCATTTTTCACGAGTCATTGAACAGAAGATGAAAGC
This sequence comes from Allodiplogaster sudhausi, assembly GCA_945643635.1. Classification (NCBI taxonomy): domain Eukaryota; kingdom Metazoa; phylum Nematoda; class Chromadorea; order Rhabditida; family Diplogasteridae; genus Allodiplogaster; species Allodiplogaster sudhausi. Next base: position 3,417,193 of record CALZFC010000349.1, read on the forward strand.
CATCACTAATCAGTCTTAAGTCTAACGTATTTCTTTCAATCCATTTGATTATGCTAAAACGAAAGCAGGCTTATCCGAGGAAACAATATATACATATGTAGGTTATTGCTAGGAAGCTGATACTGCATGTAGTAGCAATACGAATTTTGCAAGACTGAAGACTGTGGCCATATTCGTCTCGTCTTCGAGATAGCGAATCCAGGAGTCCAACTCTTTATCTCTTGAAAATAAGGGACATTTCACTGTCGGAAGTTTTTCGTTTGTTAACAAGTAGCGAAGGATTTTTCAGACTTTTAAATTTGTTGGATAAAATAGACAAAAGAGAAAAAAAGCATGCACCGGTAAATCAATCAGGGATCAACGGAAGCCTCGACCTTCCCCTCAGGATTCTACATACCTTGAGTTTCTTAGTTATTCGCGGTGATCGACGTTGCTGAGATGCCATTGTATGTGGCAAGTATGTGGCTTACCGGGTGCATGTCGGCTGGCTGAATATCCTTTGATGACTAAGGTTGCCCAAATGAGAACATCCTACTTTACACGGTGCGGTAATACACGACGAAACAATTGCAACCAACTTGGAAAGTCAAGCCAATGAAAAGGAAATTAAGCAGCCAAAAGAAAACAAAAGTGATTGAATGAAGTATATAATGACGACACCCGAGCTACCAAAGAACGAGTCCGAGATGAGTACGAGTCTCCCCAAGACTGACCCGAGCGATAAGTAACATCCATTGAAAGAAGAAAGTGAATGACACTATTCTAGCAGCCAGAAAACAGGGGGTTTCTGTCTTTTTTTTACCTGTTTCTGTCACTGCTTTATAACTCTGTCTCATTCCATTTTCATAACAATATGCCTTTTTTATACAGAATCTATGAAGCTTTCTTATCAAGTTCCCGGATAAAACCCGGAGGATGAAACCCCCCTCCCCCTCGATGCAAACTTGCACGCCATGGATATGGATAAGTGATCGCCTTTTGCATTCGTTGATCTTTTGGTATTAGGCAATGACGCGTGATAGCATGAAAATATGGAGATCTGAGACCGGTCTTGACCAAGAAAACTGCACTCTTCTTAGCCTTTGAGAGGACTGGATAATGATGCCCGAGGCAATGATTTGCGCTGATGGAAAGGCAAAAGGGAAAGACCATTTTCCCTCTCTCTCTCTCTTTGAACTCTCTTGCAAATTATTACTCTCTTGCAAATTAAAGAATTGACTATTTTTTGCCCACGTTTTTGCTTAGCATGCTTTTGGAGATGGGATTTCCGTTGTCTATTTTTTTTTATCTCAGTACGAGATTCATTCACTCCGCATGAGTACTTACTTCATCCTTCCGTTAATGAAAATTCGGTTAGAATTTTTCCTCAAATCTGAAAATAAAATCGAAAGATAACAAAAATCAGACAACGGAAATATTAAGGGGACGACTTGCGCGGGATTTTCTAGCAGAGTCAGAGCGTATGTACATAGAGGTAATGATTAAGAGCTTCGGAGGGAGAGATGCAGAGGGCAAGAGAGATCAACGGAGAAAAAGAGCGACGAGCACACAGCAAAATATCCGTTACTGGTTACTGATATAAAACACGGATAGTCCGTTCTTTGGGTCCACTACGGATCAATACGTTTTTATATCGCCCTCTATCCGCCGCGCAATCCGTGAACTTTATCTGTAGTGCAAACAACTACTCGTTGTCAGTTTCAGAGCGAGAACAAATTGTTTACATGTGTCGTAAGAGGTAAGAAGATTATCATATCGGCAACATCTTCACTTTTCCCTCGCCTTAACGAGAGTACTCCAACCTGCAGCCCGATAGAAACCGCCTACCTGAGTCAATGATGTACTGCCTTATCCCTGCTACCTTTCATGCTGTACATTCTTTATGTTGCCAAGCAAACAACATAGCACAAACATTTTTACAATAATGGGTGCTGTTAAACTAATAAGTGGACAAATGCGTTTTAATATTTTTGTGCCATCAGTCACAACCTGTCAAAAGTTCAAGAGAATAATCGAAAAGAGCTATGGTGGCCACTTTTGCTTCCGTTCCTTTCCTCTGAGAGCTTCCATTGTCAGTTTCCATGACGAGAACAGATAAGTCAGCAGATAAGGAAGGCTTCTGCTCCATTCATCTTATTCGCTACTATTGCTTTTCCCTTTTTGACAGGAAGTCTAACACAACAAGGTATGATGAGAAAACCGGGTCATTCTCAAACTTCACTCGGAGCGGCCCTCAGTTCAGTTTTCTCTGTCATGCCCCTGGAAGGATGAGAGAGAGAAAGTGAAGAGCCAACAATGTGGTGTGTATTATATTTCCGCCCCATTGAAGAAAACTGTAATAAAATGAGGTGTCAAGTGAAAAGATAGAAATATGAAATTGTAAGATCAATGAAAACAGGAACTTCCTTGCTATTATCCACGGCTTTCTTCTTAATTATTTGCTCAGAATTTATGAAAAACTATAGAGCTGTAATTTTTTAGATTTTAGATTACAAAAAGGAAAATAATGACTAAAAACCGTTTGTGGTGCCATATAAGTGGGCGCCGAGGCAGGGGGCGGAGTCGTCGTGGTGGATGATGTCGTGATGGAAGTCGTATCCGTCGGATTCGTGGTAGTGGTGGTGACACCAGGCTGGATTGTCGTTGGCGGCCCAAGAAAAGTGTGATTGGCTCAATTCGGCATCAAGATAAGCTTATATCAAACGAAAATCTGCATGCATACATGTAGAATCTTATTATATTTACAAATTAAAGAGGCTATTGATCAACTAATTTGTGTGAAAGTCACTGAACTTCGGACATGGTTAAATTTGCTCCGGCTTCTTTGCGTTTTACTAAGATGTTCTATGGAAAAGTTTGGAAAGTTGGATTTTTATTTTAAAGAAGATGTATGCTCAAAATAGAACATAGCCTACTTGTTATAGCCAGAGCTGTAGGTATCATAGCCATACAGCCTTCTCCGAGGGGGCATTGGTGAAAGAGGAAGAGAAGAGATAGCAGCAATCTTCTCATGCTCCACATCCCAGAGCAACGGGGCAAGTGAAAGAGAAATCACACACAATGTCGTTGGGTGTGCGATGAATAGGGAAGGGTTGAAGTGAAGGCAGATTTGCAGGAAAATTGCCAGTGTTCTCATGGTAGCTATATACAGCGAGAACATTTCACCGACTCCAAGGAATGGCCTGGTTCATATTGCCTCAGGGCAAATGAATAAACGAATTGGAGTAAACGCCGCACAGATATGGAAGAATTGGAGTAAACGCCGCATACATATGGAAGAATTGGAGTAAACGCCGCATATATATTGAAGAATTGGAGTAAACGCCGCATATATATGGAAGAATTGGAGTAAACGCCGCATGACGAATTGGAGTAAACGCCGCATATATATATGGAAGAATTGGAGTAAACGCCGCATATATATGGAAGATTTGGAGTAAACGCCGCATATATATGGACGAATTGGAGTAAACGCCGCATATATATGGATGAATTGGAGTAAACGCCGCATGAAGAATTGGAGTGAACGCCGCACTCCAATTCTTCATGCGGCGTTTACTCCAATTCATCCATATATATGCGGCGTTTACTCCAATTCGTCCATATATATGCGGCGTTTACTCCAATTCGTCCATATATATGCGGCGTTTACTCCAAATCTTCCATATATATGCGGCGTTTACTCCAATTCTTCCATATATATGCGGCGTTTACTCCAATTCTTCCATATGTATGCGGCGTTTACTCCAATTCTTCCATATCTGTGCGGCGTTTACTCCAATTCGTCATGCGGCGTTTACTCCAATTCTTCCATTTATATGCGGCGTTTACTCCAATTCTGCCATATTTATGCGGTGTTTACTCCAAATCTTCCATATATATGCGGCGTTTACTCCAATTCTTCCATATATATGCGGCGTTTACTCCAAATCTTCCATATATATGCGGCGTTCACTCCAATTCTTCATGCGGCGTTTACTCCAATTCATCCATATATATGCGGCGTTTACTCCAATTCGTCCATATATATGCGGCGTTTACTCCAAATCTTCCATATATATGCGGCGTTTACTCCAATTCTTCCATATATATGCGGCGTTTACTCCAAATCTTCCATATATATGCGGCGTTCACTCCAATTCTTCATGCGGCGTTTACTCCAATTCATCCATATATATGCGGCGTTTACTCCAATTCGTCCATATATATGCGGCGTTTACTCCAAATCTTCCATATATATGCGGCGTTTACTCCAAATCTTCCATATATATGCGGCGTTCACTCCAATTCTTCCATATATATGCGGCGTTTACTCCAATTCGTCATGCGGCGTGTACTCCAATTCTTCCATATATATGCGGCGTTTACTCCAATTCTTCAATATATATGCGGCGTTTACTCCAATTCTTCCATATATATGCGGCGTTTACTCCAAATCTTCCATATATATGCGGCGTTCACTCCAATTCTTCATGCGGCGTTTACTCCAATTCATCCATATATATGCGGCGTTTACTCCAATTCGTCCATATATATGCGGCGTTTACTCCAAATCTTCCATATATATGCGGCGTTTACTCCAATTCTTCCATATATATGCGGCGTTTACTCCAAATCTTCCATATATATGCGGCGTTCACTCCAATTCTTCATGCGGCGTTTACTCCAATTCATCCATATATATGCGGCGTTTACTCCAATTCGTCCATATATATGCGGCGTTTACTCCAATTCTTCCATATATATGCGGCGTTTACTCCAATTCTTCAATATATATGCGGCGTTTACTCCAATTCTTCCATATGTATGCGGCGTTTACTCCAATTCTTCCATATCTGTGCGGCGTTTACTCCAATTAGTCATGCGGCGTTTACTCCAATTCTTCCATATATATGCGGCGTTTACTCCAAATCTTCCATATATATGCGGCGTATATTCCAAGATTAACGAATGTTGTAACTTTCATGAAACCCTCCAGTCGAACGGGCTTAAGAAAGTGAATGTTTACTCTATTCAGCACATGTACATATGTTGTATGTCATGTCACACATATTGTAAACATGCATTTGTTGGCATAATGATGACTCTAGCAATTGATGATTTAAGCCCTCATTACATTTCTTTCTGCCATGTTGCTAGGCACTTGTCATTTTCGTGCGAGATGCACTGAGGCTCCCCATTATCCTGTTTCTTTTGTTCTCGGAGTTTCTGTGAGTGAAGAATGTTAGAAGTTTGACTTTTTCCAGTGGTTCCCTGCCACATTCACGGTCTTGAATTCTTTTCAAATTCATATAATGTCAGTTTTTTTTTAAGAATACATTCTTCGAAAAGACATGATGCGAAGGCTGACTTCAGCAGTTTTGTTGGTTTTTCTCGTTCAAGGCGAGGTAAAGTCGTGTTAACAGATTATTTAAAAAAGAAATGGTTAAGAACAACTAAAAAAAAATTTGCTATTGTATTGTGGTTTGTTAAACTAGTATTGAAAATATATTAAACTCTAGTGCAAAAACAAAAATTGGCATCAAACATATGGTGACGAAAATAAAGTTGACGTGCGAGAACTACGAGGAGAGCAAATCCGACGAGTTGCGTGACCGTCTTCAGCTGCTCCCGGCAATCGCTTCTCTGACAGACTGCACAGGGCAGTGCGATTTGGTCAGGGCTGCTTTCATTCTCTTTCTCCACCTCCCATGTTTCACTCTTTTTCCACTTTTGTCATTTTCTCCGTAAATATCTGGTTTGTATGCTTCAGCTTCCATAGAAAATTAATAGATCTCTTATTTTACATTGCTTGCAATAGTTCTGAAATTGGTCACATTGTCAGTGCTTTATCGCATTCTCAGCATGGAAACAGGCGAGCTAGTGACTCGCGGTTTATAGGGTATCTCTTGATGAAAAATATAGACATGAATGACTTTCAGGGTCTCGCCAAAAGGCTTAGGATTGAGAACTGACACCAAATCCTTCTGCGACTGAAAATGAGAAGTCGTGTAGCACAAGCACTTTTACTTGATGCATTAAGTTGTGCTATCTATCCAAAGTCATTTTCCTACGGCTCGCCGGCTGCGAGGCGGTCGCCTTCGATGGCAGCCTCGCTCGCTGCTATCTATCCAAAGTCATTTTCCTACGGCTCGCCGGCTGCGAGGCAGTCGCCTTCGATGGCAGCCTCGCGGCGGCGTCGTCGATCACACGTGCCAGCCACAGTCGCTCCATGTCAAGAAGTGCACGACGACAGCAGAGACAACGACAACCATCACGACACCAACTACGACCACGAGTGATATGAAAAGTTTTATTCGCAAATTCTCATTCAAATTTGCCGCCCAAATATCTCGCGTGCTCAGTCACTACCCGATCACTAACCTGCCCTATGCTCAACGCCAATCCGTTATTTTGTTAGAAATATGTCTTTTCAATTGTGGCATTTATAAAGGCAGGCAATTGAAACAACTGATTTCGTGGGATATTAAACTGCTCAGGTATGAATTATCACTGCTCACGAAATTTTGGATGTTTCGCATCGATATATTAAGAGAACTGTCCATCGTCGTGCACACCGATCACGGCCGCGGACGGCAAGACTGGGAGCTGTTACTGCCGAACAGGCGGGACTTGCAATCTTGCAGTTAGACAGTTGAACGAGTGCGAGGTCGAATGCAGCGGCGAAGACGGCTATTCACAGCTCCTTGTCAGTCTCTCGCGTCTTGTTGAAATATATTTATTATGCCATCAAAACACAATAAGTCTCGCATTTTTTTTCTGTTTTACAAAATATCCAATTCACTCAGTACATGACCGGCCTATCTTGGCTGACTGCTGACACCCTCAAATGCCAGAGTGGCTCCTACTATGCAAACGGTAAGGTGGTGAATCCGAAACATGTCAACTGCCAGCTTGTTCAGAGTCCGTTGTTCTCCGTTGTTATCACAGACAAAATAATAAGGAATATTCTTCTGTGTCTACGGAAATTTGCTTTTGACTTCGGTCGCATAAACTCGTCTAGAACGGGACGAACAGTTAGAATGTATGACAACTTATTACGATAAGCTTCCGACAATAATGATATATTGCAGTATAAAATACTATCAGCGTGACGACCACACGCCGTGAGACATCGACTACTCTTTGATTCCTTTCTTTTTTCAAGTCTAAAATTTTTGTATGAAGTACTCTTCCTTAGCTACATACATATACTATATGTACATATTTATGTTTCGTGACTGTTCTTGTAGAGGCTGATAAATACACTGCAACTGAACGTGTTTTATGCACATATCAATCCAAAAAGACCATAAGCAAAACATGTGGCGAACTAAATGAGAGAAAAGGTTGGATGATTTCTGAAGGAAAAAAAAATGACAGTTGATCTCAATGTTATTTCGGCGATTCTCAGACAACCCCCTTTAAAAATAGTTGTTCGTCGAAACCAAAGCATCTCCTTTTATCTTCGCATATGATAATGTTAGGGTATTTTCTACATAGAATAGATACAAAGAGGTTTTTATAACAGGTTTATCCATGACTTGCCGATATCCACGAAAACGAAATGGATAATGTCATTCGACAGGTTGTCAGTGTCATTGTAGAAATTGTTTGACACGTTTTACTGCAGCGGTCGCTGCAAAAGTGAGAAATATTTTTTGTGGCCATAAGTCACAGCCTGTCAAAATTTGAAGAAAAGAGTCGAAAAGAACAACGGTTGCTTCCATTCCTTTCCTTGTTTTTCCTGCTCCCATCTCGTCTTCTGAGGGCGTCCATTGTGTGTTTCCATGACGAGAACAGAGAAATCAGCAGGGGAGGCTTCGGCTCCATTCCTCTAGATTTGCAAGTCTTTCTTCAAAATGGACATGTGACAAAAAGGCTATACAATGACATTGCCGCTTTGCTGTCGTATATGTTAGGGATCAAACAGTACTCAAATTTTCAAATTTCGCCGAGTTTATCTATATCAGATGCTCTCTCGCTCTTGTGTCAAGCAAAATAAGGCGCGTATTCAAGAGCCAATTTTTGACTCCTTCAACTTTTGATTTCTAGAATGCGTTGTGCCTCTGCATTCCTCCTTTCACTCGCGTCTGCACTGGTCAACCAACACGCCAAGGCGTCTAATGTCGGTTGCGACTACTATCACACATGTGCCGACGGTTCATTTTTGTGATACATTGACAGAGAATTATTGATAAATGTTTATCACAGAAAGGAAACAGATTAAAAAATTTGTGAAAATCAAATAAAATGTGCATCTTTCACATATATGTTTGTAATGAAATAAACTATAATTTTTGCAGAGTGTCAGAACGGCGGAACTTGCCTGGGAACAGGGAAGTGCGCATACTTGAGCATGTGGACGGGAGAGACATGTGAAGGTATATTGACCATTTGTTCCGGTACAATTACTTACTTTTTTTTAAATCAACAATCATATGTTGTTCAAATAGCCATTTCCATTGCCTTTCTGTTGGACTGAAAGTTGCAGTTTTCATTCGGGCTTCACTGGGGCCGGCAGTTGTGAGAGTAGATGAATTACTGCGTTAAAAAATGATTTAACAATCAATATTTAAGTATAATTTGCCGAAATAATTTACTAACGTTTACGATAATTAATTAAACTTTTCCCGGAAACATATCAACAACAACGTCATCGACGACGCACACGACCACCGTAGCTGCTCAGTGTGGACCTTATAAAACGGCAAGTGGAAGTGTTCTCGAGAATGGGTTTGTTTTCTTCAACTGATCGATTCCTTTCTTACTTTTGCTGTCTCTTTTGCTTTTTGCATATACTTGTATACATATACAAACAGTTCAATCAGCAGATGTGTACGTGTTGACGGAGCGGCGCAGTGCGTAGTGATCGACGACTTGCGATCGTGCGTCTGCTCTGCCAACTACATTGGACAAGACTGTGGCACTAGTTTGTGTTTATCCAAAATAAATAGAGTGTAAGTCCATCATAACTCTTTGAACTGATTGTCTGGCTGACATGTTTTGGAATTGTGCAATACACATATAGTCGACATTAATTCTGCGCCATCATATTCACAAGTTCCCTCCTTGCAGAAGTGGCTTCCCTTGCGTCACCGGCATTTTCGGAAACGATTCCATGAGTCATGTGCTGAATGTCGGTTTAGGACTTGTCAAATTGTTTTTATTGCTAAACAATCGAATCGAGTAAACAATTAAATGTGAGCTTTTCTCATGGTCAGCTGATTACGGACGGAAGGGAGTCACCGGCTGCTTGGACAGCTGCTCTGCCCACTTTACTTAGCTTTCTGCCAGATGAAGAGCGCGAACGCCTGAGTTGGAGTCTCGAAGATATCATTACTGATGCCAGGTTTGGCGGGTCGATGATTGAGTTGACGTAAGTGATATGTAAATGTCAAACTATGCTCGCATGAATCATCTCAACCAATGTAAAGTAGCACAAACTCAACAGTAGCTCTGGACTGTAGAAACGGCTTTCAAAAGAGGTACGACCCTTTTCTCGGGAATTGCTTCGTATTTGGCCGCAACGACACAGGGAATCGATCGCCCCTCTATGAAGACCTGGGCACGTTCATTCATCTCGTCTGCTAAATTTTGTGCTCAAAGTTGTGGAATAATTCCTGCTTTATGCATTGAATGGGATAATTATTAACCGAGTGTAATGTTCAAGTACTACAATATAAAAAATTTTGTCTATCCATTCACAGGCTTTTACGCTACCGTGGACACACAATCCTCGGAGCAAGCATTGTGGTCAGAGACAACTGGCGTCAATGTCTACGTCCTTCACGGTAACCTTCATGCATAAAAAATAATGGAATTAAAGTAATCCAAGTGATATGTGCATATGCACATCCATTTATTCTCGGCAGTTTAAATTCAATATTACAGCGTCCAATGGAGTCTACGCCGAAAGCAAGGGAATTACTCTCCTGCCTAGCACCAAAACGACGATAGTTATCAGGAAAGTACGTTAGCTACAGTTTTGCTTCTTTTTTTAAATTAGTAAAAAAATTTATAAACATTTAGTATGCGTACACTTCTTACGGTAAACGAGGAACAAAATGCGTGAAGCACAAATCGGAAGTGGCATCATTCTACTACGACTTTGACTACTCCATCGATGTCAGGCGGACCATTTTAGAATTTTTTTTATTTGTTACACGGAAGAATATTCGTAACAGTTTACGAATTGAGCTACTAATATATCAGGATGATTTGTAGCAACGCACCAATATGTACGTCAGACAAAAAGAAAAAAAAACAATTGCTTGCGTTTTAAGGGCTGCTTTCGCTCGTGCTACCAAGATGTTGTGCATGATGGCTGCGGCTGTATGGACGCGATGTACGCAAGGAAGGAGGGTGTTGCGGCATGCAGCATTAAGGAACGTAAGCTCATTCGGAGACTATAATCTAATCTTGAAATAAATATATATGAGGACTAAAAGCTTGCTGTTTACTTCAATCTCACACGTCTCTTTCCTAGTGAAATGCATGTCTTCCATCCTCTCCTCGCGTGGCGACCCCTCAGGATGGTCAGAGTGCAACTGTCCGCAGCCATGCAATGCGGACACCATTGAAGCAATTGTCTTCAACGAGATGAAGGTTTTCTTTTGTTTAGTGGTATAAAAAATGTTCCGTTTATTTGCGTAGATTTTTTTACTTAAAAAGTCTTTCTTAAATGCAGACGAGAGCTTCCTGCTTGACAGCGAACAATTTACACGGGAACAGAACTTCACAAATCGGCAGTAAATGCGCGACGAGCTTGGTTTAGAAATTTTTGAGATTAACGTTTAAAGACTTTCTAACAATTAGTTGACTACAAATTGATGGAATAATAAATAATAAATAAATTGAAGAGTGACGTTACGATCTTCTTTGACTCCACCGACGCGCACGTTAAGGTCGAGCATCTGGCTCTCTCGGCACGTGCATATTCTTCGCTTTCTTGAATATTATTGATCTCGGGGAGAAATTTGATCTGATATTTTGCGATTTTTTATTATTTTGAGTCAATAGATCTTTCTGTTTTTTACAACTTCTTCTCCTGTGTTAGCTTAAATGAGCAAGAATTTCATTTAAGCTAACACCCGTGTCAGGCAAAAAAATGACTAAGATTTTGGCTATTTTAACAGCAAAATAACTGTCCTTTATTTTAAGTTGCCCAGAGTGCTGAGCGCTCTCGGCGGCTTCTCCGGTCTCTTTCTCGGATGTTCGGTGATTTGCCTCGCAGAGATCGGCTGGTTTCTGGTGCGGCTCATCTTCAAAAACCAATAAACTCAATGCACCTAGTTCTTTTCTCAATAATCTTGTACAATTCGGTTGTTTCTTATTCGTCAGCGTGAGCATATTTTAAATTCAAGAACTTTCGTATGAATAAAATAAGCGTATGGAACTAAAGTCGAATTTAGAATTATAAAAAAAACTGTAGTGCATGCTGGGAAAAATCATTCTTTACTTGAACTCTCAACGGACGTTCTATCGGAACAGTTACAATAAGTAAATAAACGAAGCATGCAGCAAGCTGATTGTGAGAACCACCGGGCGTATTAGAACAGAAATTGGTATGATTAATATGACCATGGCCCAAAGAATACGTGGAAAAGGTAATGAGAATATTTATGCCTATAGTCTCACGCACAATTTTTTGTTGCTGTTGAAAATAGAATGAATAAATTGACATGAATAAAAATGAAAAATCTCGAGGAAGGTGGACATGGTCATGAACAGCCTAATTTTATCGCTTCCTACAACAGATCTGAAAAGTGTAGTACGATACAGGGAATACGCTCTTGAGAGCGTGCAACTCTTTGTTCTTTAGCGCTGGCAGACCTATACGTTGTGTACGAGTTACTTTATTCAAGCGAGTGTATAAATTGTGTGCATTTTTAATTTAATTCTGTGCCGAGTTTTACAAATCACGAATGTCCAAACATAGTATGTCTATCCATATGTTTTACTAGGCTGGACCCAGAGGGACTACCAGCTCGTGGCATACGCTAAACTTTGCAGTGCGCGGTGAAGCCATCATCCAGTTGCGTGCCATCCGATAGACTCCAGAATCCCTTGGCACACTTGATGGATCCAGTCACTGCCGCGTCGTCGATGAAGAGTGTATTTGGCGGATCGCAGCTGAGTTGGTTGGGAGTCTCCTTAAAAGTGCATTCAAAATGCATGTTCGTAGCATTCAATTCTCGGCAGGAATGTCTTTTTATGGATATTCTACTGAGAAGAACATTCCGACGGGATTAGAATTCCCCTCTTCTCCCGCCCCCCCTGTTTTGAAATTGCCCATCTCATTTACAAGAATACATGGAGTCTAAGAAATAAAATTCTAATCATATGTTTTATTGTTTTTATCTACTAAAAAATCTTCAATTTAAAACATAAAAATATGATAACCACAGGGTAGCTGCATCTCATAGCAGTGATATCCTCGTCGCTGCACGTGGTCCCTGCATCCGGTATCGTGCACCCTAGACATTTCGGAGATAAAAGTTTATGTTTTGTTCCAAGCATTTTTATTTATTTTAATTTTCAAACAAGAGACAAGTTAATATGCTCGAATTACATAGATTAAAATAAGGACTAATAAAAATTATCTCTGCTTACTTTTCGAGCAAAATATAATGGCTGTGGCTGCCGGGAAGAAAATGGTGGTGTTGGTTGCGGCCTCGAAGGTCTCTCCGTCTGTCTTACACCGAATTCCCTCCATCGGGATTGGAATTAGGCTCGCACTTTCCTGAAAACCATGCGTAACATGTCGTCGATGTGAAAGTAGTCAGCATGTGTTGATATTCGTGAAAGAATATTGTTGTTGACTTCGTGACTAGATTCTTCGTGTCAACTGTTGATTCGTGCAGCAAAATATTGTTCAATAACAGAATGATCGCTCGTACAATTGAGACCTCCAACTAAGAGTCACAAAACATATAAACAGAACTACAGCTAAAAGGGATCTGCACAGATATCCAACTAAATGCAGACCTCCATGTAATGGGAGGGGGATGCATGATGAACTGACCGGCATTTGGTAGAGCATCCGACCCGCACAAGAGAGAGCGACGCACGGCATTCGAACTGTCATCAGCAGGCTTTCATCACAGCTGGTTTCCGGTTGGGTCATCCCACACTCAATATGCAATTGATAAATGAATTATAACTACATTATGTTAAATTAGTTAATTTACTAACAATAAATAAATGTAAAAAAAACTTATCCTCTCTATTTCACACACTCTCTTTTTTCTCTTTAACCTTCTTTCTTCCTTTCTCTCACTCTCTCTCTCTTTTAGCTTCCCTGCTATTCAAAGTAGCGGGCTTGAGATGGAGTGCACGAGGAGAATGTTAAAAGCCATTTCGCAGGTAGCTAACAACAGAGAAAAATTGAGATTGAAAAATTAGTAGGATTTATTTTTAATTTTTATAATTTTTTAATAAATTAATAAAAAAACTAATATTTAAAAAAAAAACACTTCCACCAACCGTCGCTGGCGGCATATACTTTGGTAGTGGGCAGCTCGTACACATATTTGGCATGGAGGTCGTGGTCGACGTCGAGGTTGTTGACGACGTCGATGATGTTGTGGAGGCCGTGGTGGTGGTGGTCACGGGGGTTGTGGTGGTGGTCGCGGGATCTGCAGTGCTGGTCGTGGGATCCGCAGTGGTGGTCGTGGGTGTCGAGGTGGTGGTGGTTATTCGGGGAGGTCCTGGACACAGAACTGCCTTTTCTAATAATTTTATTTTCTAAAAAAAAAATAGAAGAATTTTGATGTAATTGATAGATTTCAAGTTTAAAAAAGACTCAATAAAACACAAGAAAGTTGTACCGGGTTCTTGTCCCTTAAAGGAGCGGGAAACTCAATTTTTTTGATGCCTAGGTGATTCAAGGAATGAATTCGGACAGCTTGAACTAAAACAATGACTAAGAATGAACGTTGAAAAATTCAAAATGAGCGATTAATTTGCGTTTGACATAAACACCCTGACGCAGGGGATTAATTGCTTATTTGAACTCGTGCGCGGGAGCCGTGCCCTTCTTTATGGAGTTGTTGATTGTATCAATTCACGATTTCATATTCAACGGACAAGTACAGACGGCGCGAAGATAAATTCGTTCAAGTGCAATTTCTATGCATTCCTTTCCAATGCATTGCAGTTTCATGTATGTTTTTTCTTCTCAAATTTTTTAACTGATAAATATGATCACTTTCCTATTGTTATCAGTTCAAATGTGGGAGAGTCAGCCAACAAGAGAGCAGACGCAGGCTGCCGTAAGTAAGCTCAATGCCTGGGAGCGAAAGAAAAGAGCAAATATCTTTATCTCCTCGGTGGATTTGGGTGAATCGGGAACGTGCTGCTGTCAGCGCTGTCCTCCAAGAGCCGAACAGCAGCAGGAGGATTACTGCTGCAGATCTCTCCGATCTTTCCCACTTAAGTAAACATATAATGCAGACTTGGCATGGCCAAAATCCTCCTTTTTTTTATTAAACGAGTCCGTTATTTGCACAGCGTCCTGTTCAATTATTGTGCTAAAAATCAGAAGGTGCAATTAGGATGCTTCGACCGTGTCAGGGGCCTCGTGGTAGGAGTTAACGAGTTTCAAGCTCCTTTAAGCTGTATGTGAACAAGACAACATGAATTAACGGCAAACCATAATTTTATCGGCAGTTCAGTGGAAAGGTTTTGGGAAGAAGTGAGAGAGAAGCAGAGGGATTCGCTCAAAGGCGAGGGGGCATGGCCTTCTTGGCTCTTCGCCAGAACACTGCCCGCGGTCAGTGTTGTCAACAACCAAAATTTGGAAAGCGATTTTGACAACAACAATGTTAATGATACAATTCGATGTTCAATTATTACTTGCCGTTGGTTGCCGTTGGTTAATCTTAAAGGGATGATGGGGATAAATGACTTGGGATAAAAAGGGATGATTCCGAGGGATGATCAATATTTCATCGAGGGATAACTCTTGGTGAATATTCTCTCCACACCATTTACTTCCGTTTTCCTACCAACACTCCACGGGGTGTTGGAAAGATTATCTATTTACGACATGGTAATATACAATTGAACGTATACAAATGGTCGTATCGTTGTGTTGCAGTTCATGGAATGATGATGAATGATGATATTTCAGAAGTGGGTTGCTAGTCGAGATTTTGATAATGATGGAGATGCTTTTCTTTCCGACCTAGAGATAACATATGCGCAGGCAGCATAGGCCTGTGATGACGCATCCGCGAAGATGCAGAGAGAAAAGGAATTAGAGAGAGGCGCGTCGAGCAGACAGTTTGATATTGCGCGTAGGATAGAAAGAGAAAAATAATTACATATCATTTAATATCACGTTCCATCTGTTAACCTCTTCTCTTTCTAATGGTTTGTTGTCTCACTTATACTTTTTCTTCCAAGGCAGCAAAAAAAAAAACTTTGACCTAAAAGTTGATAAAGAGTAGGTGATAAAGAGAATGCCAGGGATGAAATATATGATGATGAGGCACCGTTAGCCTCAAATCTTGGTTCCATATTTCTCATCTCTGGATATGCAGAGAAAAGCATGCCTTTCCTTTTCTCCGAATGCGAGAAGTGCACAGAGAAAGGATAAATCTTTCTCTCTGGAACTTCAGCACTTGCTCTCTTTTCCTCTTCTTTTTGCGTCTCGCACCATTTTCTCCTCTGCCTCCCCACGCGTGGCGTGCCATTTCTCTCCTAGGGGCGATGGGGATCAACGCGCTCTCTCGCCATGCAATCTCCTCTGATCTTTTCTCTCTCGCTCCTTGCCTTACATTCACTGTATTCTGTGCGCTGTTTAGACCTCTGTTTCGTTTCTTTCTTTTTGATTTGAATTCGAATGCAGCAAGAGAGAGAGAGAAATGCGGCAGAAAGGAAATAAAAAAGATTCTCGATTTTTTTTGCGTCTCTTGCCTGGCGCAAGCAGAGATCATAGACGAAGAAAACTGTGAGCAAGAGATGGTAGATGTGGGATGACATAAGGAAGACAGAAAGCCTTTTTTCTTGCGAATGCAAATCGAATGATGATACGACATAGTTGTATGCATGGCAGCTTTCGCACTCAATAGATTGAAAGAATGATTCGCAGACGACTGACAGTCCATTTGTATTTAGCCTTCGTCGTCGTCTTCGACCTCCTGCGCCGTTGCCTCTGAGGTCGTCGTTAAGCTGTTGTAAAATTCCATTGACGGCGGCGAATCAAGAATGGAAGAGGCGACATTATCGGGATGACTTTGATGATGGTCATAGGAAGTATTTTTGTTTCTTCTTGATTCATTTCTCTCATTTCTCTCATTTCTCTTATCTGTTGAGAGTGTAAGGAGACAAGTGAAAGATGAGGAAATGAATGAACAATGCACGTTGACTGCCTTGCTCGGCGGGAAATGTGCCGCATTTGACGACAAAGGTGGCACATTTGACTGCATCACAGAAGGATGGATAAATTAATGATGAATGCCAGGAGGTGGCTGGCAAAAAGACAAAGGCAGAAGGAAGGGTGGCGGCTGTGCAGGAGATGGGATGATTTTGTGAGGCAGCAGTAGTATATCTGTGTCTCGCTCACCTTTGGTGGAACAAGGGATGTCTGCTGAGTTGCGGAGAGCATAGTCGGCGAGATTGCTCTAGACGAGACTGTGGAAGCATATGCCTCCTTCATATTTGTTAACATCTCGATATGAAATGAGGCGGAAGATATAGTATCTCTTATTTCTGTACATTTGCCAGAAACATAGTTTTCTAGCATGAATTTGTTCACTAAGTCCTTTATTTCTTGAAATGCCTCATTGTCGGAGATATTAGCCAGAATCGCGGTTCAGTTACTTTTGCAGAAAGGAGATTTTGGCTTCTTTGTCACCCATATTGACAAGAAATAATTGTCAGGATTGATTGTAAAATGTAAAGATAGTGATGTAAATAGAAAGAGTAAAATTAAAAGAAAAAAGAAAAATAAATCAAATAAGAAAAGCAGTTAAGGAGAGATAGAGAGAGATGGAAAGAAAAGCAGTTAAGAAGAGAGTAAGACAGCAAAAAGAAGCAAATGAGCGAGCAGTGCAAAAAAATAGAAAAATAAAAGTGAGAGACACTACAATGCAAAAAAATTAACTCGAACAACAATCGATGAAAGTAAATAATGGCGAGCAATGCCAAAAAATGAACACAACGATGTAAAATTAATCACAGCACAAGGAGATCCCCTGACGCAACAATTGTACCGGGTTCTTGTCCGTTATGCTGTATATGAACAAGACAACATGAATTAGCGGCAAACCATGATTTTATCGGCAGTTCAGTAGAAAGGTTTTGGGAAGAAGGAGAGAGAAGCAGAGGGATTCGCTCAAAGATGAGGGGGCATGGCCTTCTTGGCTCTTCGCCAGAACAAAAGTTAAGTCTACTTTATGCCCGGTCGGTCAATGACAAGTCGATATTTAAATGAACAAAAAATATTCGAATTTGTTTTTTTTTCAGCCAGCTCGCGCAAAATTTTACTTTAAAATTGAACAAAAAGTATAAGAAACCAACTCATTATGCTGGGGTCCGTTGGAATCATCGCCATGCAAGCATGGCCGATGCGGACGAATGAGAGGATGACGAGGGAGCAGAGAAGGATGGAGTTCATTCTGGACATTTTTCTTACCTTTCTCCTTTCCTCTTTCCAATCCAAGCGAGTGTGTTCAGCATGTCGAATTGACCTTTTATGCTGGCATGTGCCGGAGGGGCGGGATGACTAATTGATTTTATTGGCATGCAGGTTATTGTTAAAGGAGATTACAGCTCAATCTCTCTTTGCTTGTCACAAGATTGAGAGAGAGGGAAAGCGAGCGAGAAAGAGAGAGAGAGAGAGAGAAAGAGAGAGAGAAAGAGAGAGCGGTAGAGAGAGAAAAAGTGCAAGAGAAAGAGAGAAATCAATAGGGAAAGCGAGCAAAAGAGCGAGAGAAAGAGCGAGAGAGAGAGAGAGAGAGGGAGAGAGAGACATTGCTATAACCATTTCACACATGCGGATGATTTTGTCTTAAAGCTCCAAGACCTCCAAGGTGACATGGGTAACCGGAGTGTCGTGATCAGAAGATGAAGGAAGAAAGGAAGCTTGAAACGGACTCTATGTCCTCCTTTTCCTACTACGCAACGTCAGCATTTCCATCTTCCCTCGGGCGCTGATAAATTGATAAGGAAAAAAGAATTCATTTCATTCTATAAAAGAATATGCAAAAAGAAGAATATTGACATAAGCAACAACGAAAAAAGTGTTTATTCGCCGAGCGCAGGCCAATGTGGTGATGATTGAATGCATTAAAGAGGACGATCGATGGGCATCCGCCAATTCTCCAAGTGGCCGGCGAAGATTTGTCAATGATTTCCTTTCTTCGAAGTTAAAATAATGCTCCAAATCTACTCCAATTTACTTTTTTTTTAATTTTAGTTTTTGGCTTATAATCGAGCTGTTCCAATTCGCCAGATTGCCGACTATCTCCTTCTCGTTTTCTCTCTTCCTTCTACTCTCTCTATCTCTCTCTCTTTCACACTCTCTCTCCCTCTCTCTTTCACTCTCTCTCTCTCGCTCTCTCTCTTTCACTCCCTCTCTCTCCCACTCTTTCCTTAACCTGCGGCATAGTAACTGGGTTGTGATGGGATGGATGTAACGAGGAGCATGCTCACACAAGCAGAAAAGGAAAGGGAAGAAGTGGGCTTTTGCCCTTGAAGAACGACTCCCTTCTCTTCTTGTTACTCATTCTGTGCACTCTCGCTGTTCTGCAGACGAAATTCATTGTAAGATCTTTCAATCTTTTCCTCCTTTCGCCCCCCCCCCTCATTTTTCGCCAGTCTGTAATAGATGGCGTTTTCGCTTGGGCTTATCACTGCTAGCTGCTCCCACTTCCCATAGATAAATGTGCAGTTCTGCACGTAGGCTCTAATACCACCAAGTCTTCATGCTACCTAGATGGATCTGTGCTACAATTCGATCAGTTTATTCTCGCTCGCGATTCTTAACAAGGTTTGATAGAGCATTTTGGATGATGAAAAAAGGTTCAGCGGTTTAAACAAAAGATAAAGTGGCAATTAGACAAAGACGGTCGGCAGATAAAGAGAAGGGTTGCTGACGTAGTGTAACCATGCGACCGCCACTTGGAAAGTGAAGGGGAGGACAGCATTCTTTTCCTTTCACCGGCGGCGTTGTCAGCGAAGAGGTGAAAGAGTTCAAGGGCTCTCACTCTCTTTTTTTCCCCTATAAATCCATTCAATGAGGAAGATCACCGAAATTGATTAAATTGCCACGTAGACACTCTCATTCTCGCTTGCGTGCTATTTCGCAGGACGGCCAAACCCGCTGCGCATGAGAGTACGAAAGGTAGAGAAAGAGAGAGAGAGAGAGAGAGAGAGAGAGAGAAGGGGGAAAGAGAAAGAGAACGAAATAGAGAAATGGAGAGAGTTATGGAAGGACATAATCATCTATTCATCGCACTCTTAAACCGGGCACGGAAAAGGCGTTGTTTCTTTGTTTTCTCCAAAGCCATTGCAGGAAGAGCTATCATACGCTTTTGGACATTATTTAAGAACTCCATATTGTCGAAGGCCACTGAATTTATAGCTCAATGCATAAACTGCCTCAACCTGTAAGATCGATGAGAAATGTAGTGCCTTCCACAGAACTCATCGATCTTCGCGAACGGCTTCTTCGACTCGGAAGACGACAACGACTACACTATCCTCGTGTCCTCCATCGATAACCAGCTTTGCCGCGGGGCAGATAGAGAAAGTTAAAAGGGAGAGAAGGACAGAAACGAATAAAGAGGGTTAAAAGAAGAGAGAGAATGAAAAAAGAGAGAGAGAGATAAGGAAAGATAGAGAGAGAAATAGCGAAGATAGATCGAAAGAAGGGCAGCAGATCGCTTGTCACGCACGACTACATTCACACCGCATGATTTTCAGGAAAGTTCGCACTTGATTACGATCCCGAATGGGGGAATTCGGGTGTAAGACAGACAGAGATAGTACACATGCATCGTATGGTTAATTGCGAAAGGAGAATAGTTGTTTGAAAGCAGTCATCAGTTTGTTTTCTAAAACATGGCGACAAAGAATAAGAAAAAAGGTAGAAGGAGGGATAGCGAGAAAAGAGGAATGGGAATAGCGAGATGAGAAGTTAGACTCTTCTATCTTCCAATGTACTGTGCCGTCTCATGGGCGGCTTCTCATCGTCGTCCTAAAATTGGTGGAGTAATTGCTTGGTCGACGCTTATCTGAGGGAATCGATCGGTCAATACTACAGTTGATTAACAACGAAATAATCCGGTGATTTTATACGAAAAATTTATAGGTAGGAAAGTGATCTTTTTAAAGGAAGCTGAAACCAACACTTTTCATGACTATGCTATTCCACTTGTCCGTGCATTGTCATTCATGAGAACACTTCAGCAAAGTAATACGATTCAAAAGTCCGTGTATACTGTTTTTTAGTACAAAAATTATAATTAAACGGAGTGCACTAAACAATCTCGGCAGTTGCATACACGTGTTCCCATGCAGGAGTTTTGGGTGTTTATGCTATATTAAAGAGAATGCAGTCACATTAGCTGACCGAGTCGCTATCAGAGTCGTCCTTCTGATTCTTCACTGTGCCCTTCCTGAGGCGGCTACATAGGAAGAGGCCGAACATGAGCAGGAACGAGGCGAGTTCGACGATGGAGATGGCAGAGAGGCCGAGCCAGACGCCGGCATGACCACCAAGTTCGGAGAGAACGTCCGAGAGCTCAAGAATGTCCATTTTGTAGACGTATGACTTATACGTTTTGAAGATATTACAAGACGCTTAGGAGACCTTGACAGATTTACATTACGTCAAAGATTGGTCGAATTGCTGCGTTACAACTTCGTAGCAATGTCTACATACCTGTTCGGCTTTCATTTCCCATCTTTACAAAGATTAAATGCTTCACCTGTTCAATATTATATTATTGATTTCTTACAACGACAATAAAAACTCTAGCCATTAAAAAAAATTAACCGTATACGAGGGCGTCTCCCTGTAGACCTTTGCCGCGAGTGTGCTGAAGTAGATATTGACGATCAGCGCGTTTCTCTTATACCTGAAGACACGTTTGAGAGTGATGTCATTTAGATGGCATCTTCAGGTAAAACATATTGTTAGTGCAAGAAACATGTTTGAAACATCCTACCACGAGACGCAGTCAGAAACTGAAGCAAAGTTAATGTTCCATTCCTCGCAACTGCCGAGCTAGAAATATTCCGTCATTTCACTTGATCATGTGTATATGCATCTATACATTGACAAAGATAATGCGTGCTTGAAGGGCAACGTACTCCAGCTGCTCCTGTCGTCTTCAGAAGATCGTCAGTCGTCTTTTTTGCTGCCCTCTTACGCCGATTAGGATGACCGCTTTCTACAAATGCTTACTGCTGCTATAAAGAGGCAAATAGTCATCTCCTATTCTATATTAGTGACGTCATTTCCTATCTTTTTTTACTAGGGGATAAGGAAACCGGACTTGGCTGAAGACATGTCGGTGAAGTGTTAACGCAGCACTGCGTCCAGCTAGGGAATGACAAGCTAAAATTTGTCAAGGTCGCTTCAAGCGCAGGGCATCTTGGTGCCTCATTGCAGGCGCAAATGCCAAGAATTAACCAACAAGTCATCGGCTGAAAGAGCTAGTTGAGTACCGTTACAGCCGAATGTATTCGAAATATTCTTAGAAATAGACACCAAATGGGTAGCTCACCGAGAAGAATCAATGACCTTAAAAAACGGATCCTTAAAAAGCCATATAAAAAATCACCCGATCGGATTCAGACAGAAGATGATACCATCCGTTTTCTTTGCTTTTATCATGCCACAAGCTGTAACCGGGTTCTCCAGCAACTGTTTCGATCGCAACAACCGAATCTACCCATGTATCAAAGTCTGGGACACCTGCAACGTTGACATATGTACTCAAAATATACATATCTACATAATATACCACCCACGAGCCCGGTGATTAGGCCGTGCGGCTCCGAGGGCATCGAGACATTCGAGCTAAGTGAATTTAAAAATCGGAGAAACTTATTCTCAGGAGGTTGTAAATCTTTTTGGATTAGCACACTCTCTCATATCGGCAGATGTGAATGAGAACTGAAAATACTACATAGTTGCTCAGCTATAAATGTCTTAAGAAATCGAATTTTAATTGAATGGCTCCTGGCGGCTTTAACCGCTCGGAGCTGTTCGGGCTGCCATGAACAATAATTCGACAAATCTGAATCATTTTCAGCACAGTGTATTTGAACATTATGGATAGTATATGCTGCAGTCAAAAATACTTATAACATCCTTTGAATAATATTCCACTACCTCGAATAGTGCCTCTCCCCTGCAAGGGTATTGAAAAATAGCACCCCCGGGGGAACTAATAGAGAAAATACGGCTCGAGATGCTCGGAGCCGCTCGATCCATGTTCCCTGACTCGTAGGCTTCTCTGTATACCAGGGGTGTATCGGAATTCCAAATTCCGAATTCCGAATTCCGAATTCCGACCTTTTTTCCCTGCCGAATTCCGATTTCCGAATTCCGTTATGAAATGAAGCCTTCCGAATTCCGTTATGAAGGCCATTTCTTCGGTATTTTTTCGGAATTTTGTAGCTCAGCCGTGCACATTTTATGTATTAATCTAAGAAGAAAACTGAAGCCAGCCCTGAGAAAACTGACGATAATTTGAAGAAATGTTAATGAAGCTTTCATTTTTAGTCGGTCGAAATTAAACCTCCACTGAACTAATTTTGTACTTTTTGCACATTTTGCTGGATAGAAGCTTTCCATGGGCGCGAGATACTGTTCAAAACCGCGAGAACAAAAGTAAATAAAATATTTTTCACAATGTTTTCTTCAGCTTTCACCCAAGATTTTAATAGCACGGCAGAGCACATTCACCATCTAATCTCACTGTTGTTTTATTTATGTCCCAAAAGTCCAATTTTCCTTATTGAAACTTGAAGTTCCGAATTCCGAATTCCGACCTTTTTTCTCTTCCGAATTCCGATTTCCGAATTCCGTTATGAAAGGGGGCCTTCCGAATTCCGAATTCCGTTATGAAAATTTTTATTCCGATACATCCCTGCTGTATACGAACCATGCTGCTCATTGAAATTTCTGAACTTTTGAAAATTTCAATAATGGTCAATCAAATTGTGCGTTTCTCGATAAACGCAAGATTCAGGTACTAGGGTTATAACACAAGCATTGAAATATCACGACCATCATGTTTTAAGGCTTGATGATTGTTAGAACCTAATATATTAACCGGAACATTCCGAAAGATCGAAAGATCAGAAGTTTCATGCACCTTGTATCGTAATAAGTGTATGAATGATCCTCACCGCAGGAAGTAGCCTTTCTGATGGTATTTTTGCATTTGTGCCATGCGCCGCTCTTTGATTCGATCACTGCTTTCAATACGTGTTTGAGGTTGCCGCAGCAGTTATTTCCTATTGGACATATGCGAATGAGCACGTCACATATTGTTGGCTGAAAGAGGGAATAAACTCACATTCCCGATAATGTCGTAGCATTGGTATGAACATGTAGACATATATTCTATTTGCACATATAACAGTAATCCTTATTGTTAGGTTTTCCTTTCTGAGTAAGAATTCGTGCTAATTGAGCCCAACCGTTTACGTAGTGAGGATGTCAACCTGTTTCGCAAATGTGCAGGGAAACGCCCTAGTGGTTGAGCTCTCTTCAGTAGATAACTCCTGCGAAGTGGTTTCTGTTGAAGTAGTAGTCGTCGTCGTCATCGATTGTAGCTTCTGATAAGAGATGGTAGTATTGTATTTGGAAGAGTCCGGCGAATCATACTTTCTGATCACGGGGATTCCAGCAGGAATTACTATAGGTTGATTTAGAAGTTCCACTGAATAGAAATGGTGGTCCAGACTCTTGAAGCCAGTTTCAGAGGAACCATTGAGTTCTATGAAAGATGATCATTGAATTAAACTTACTTGCAAAGCTTCGTTTTGCTGTTGAGAACCAGTGCCGATTGTGTATTTAGCCGATGGATACCTGCCATTAAAGGGATCTGTATGTGGATCCTAAAATGAGCTTTCTACATGTTGTTGAAAATATCGGCCGATCCTCCTAAAAAAAAATTAAGTCGGTTGAAATGCAAAGATATGTATGTGCGCAAACTCTGCTGTAGTGACGGTAGGCTTGAATGTTTCCTCATTGCATGCCCTCGGGCATGACAAGCGACTTCGGCTGCTTCGGCTTCGTTGCGTGGCGCAGTCATTTGTAGGAGCAAGCGACGCATGCATTTCACTGTAGCAAAGTCTCATCTTTACGTCACTGCGTCCTTTTCATCTTGTTCATTCATAACTTTTCCTGGTTGAATATCTTGAAGAACTCTGAGATCGAAAATTTCAGAAAATACATACATAGATGACTTAACGGAGCTAAAAGCTTAATTGTGAATTCGCATCTTTTTGCCTAGCAGATGGGCGAGAAAATACAAATAGAATATAGTCTTGAGTTTCCTACTCCCTTAAGACTAACGATCATCCATCGTTCGGCAGAACGAAGCGCTCGTGTTGCCAATAGGAATGCGGGGATCAGAGCAACCGCACCTAATTGGAATAACATGATTATTACGGGACTCATGTCTTTTTGCCCATAACGAATATAGGAATTAGTTTTTGCAAGGCTCTGAATCGAAAAAAGAACTACCGCCTTACCTTTTGATTGTCTGGTTCTGCCTGCAAGTGTTCAAGCAGCTTCGATGTGTATAATTCGTTCCCTAATTGCAAAATTTTATTCTATGATTCCGTGACGGAGTATAGTATCTAATGTTTATATTTCTAAATTTAAGAGAGATCGAAATAGTTTCTAACGAAATAGTAATTATCATTAGATCCTTGGTCATTGAAGCAGCTTGTGTATGGTCTGCCCGCTTGTTTTTTCACAATCTGCAACGTAATTTAAAAAAAAAAAGAAGAAGATATATCAAACACTTTCTGGTTCGCTTCAATTTTCATTCGATACAATGCCCGCTTGTTTTTTCATATACTCTTATTGCCAAAGTTCACCTTTTCAATCATGATGTAAGTTTGCGTGCCAACAGTGACTGGAATTTGACGCGACACCGAAGCAGGGTAGCTAAAATTGTAATGTCTAGAAGAGCAAACAAAAAAAAGAAATCATACGCTTCTGTTGCTTGCTAGGCAACACAAGGAATTTATAGTACAGAATTAGCGGGGTAGAACGCAGTTTCCTATTGACTCAAGTAGGCGATTTATATATAGCTTGAGAATGGAGTACTTTCGTAAGTTGAGTGGATAGTTCAGATTATGATAATCTTCTTACGTGATATATCTCGATATACACATACTACCTTTTCTCGTGGATTGCGATGCGGATGCTTGCTGTTTCTACAGTTGGCATGAAGTTGTTGACCTTTGTTATGTGGTTTTCTTGCTAAAAAAACGCTTAAATTTTTTTTATTTAAAAATGAAACACGACCTTGACAGTGAGAAGCATACGGAGTCCGTAGTTCTGGCCCGGCCGCATAATCGTCGTGTTCGGCTGAAGACGCAGGCAGGCACCGAATTCAGCGTCAATGACAACCGAGAAACAGTTCCTTGAAGGGAACTGCTTTATTTCTTACCGGTTTAAACGCATAATTTATTAAACTGCTCTGTTTAAATTTCAACCGACATTGAGCACAGTTTCCCTCCCAAAGTGCACTCGGTAATTATATCGTCGTAGCCATTCATTGCGGGAAGCTAAAAGTGTCGTTTACTGAACTTTCAAATATTATTACGCTTTCGCTAGCCTTTTGTTCGAGAGTCATGTTGGCTGCCATCAACATGACCATGTCTTTCGCAATGAACTGCATCTCGCGAGGTGATTTCACCTGTGCCTGAAACAACGCTGATAAATTTCACTTTAAACATGTTTTGAATGCAACCAACCAGCCCGTACGTGTCGTTTGCGGCGTTTCCTTGTTGGATTTTGGTATACGCTAGAAGCAGTTCTGCGATTTCTCGAAAGTCGGGATTGCTCTCGATATCGGTCATTTTGTAGGCATTCGAGTTGCAGATGGTGATGGTAGGGAACTCCTGCAATATTGCGAGAGTCCAGAAAGAAGTTGTCTCGTTGGTAATATTAAACAAAAATCAATTCCTTATGAAAGAATGTAGTCAAGATGAGCATAATATGAATTGAACCTTTGCTACTCATTTATTGACCTGTTGTTCGAACTCAATTGTCGTCACAATATGCGATGGACAGCTGACGTATTGCATAAAGGCAGCAACGACACTCACGACAAACGCGATCCCACTGAGAGAAAGTCAACATATTCTAGTCATACTGTATTATTTGACATTCTGCCAACTCACAGAACAGTGCTAACGATGGCCCAGAAAATGCACTCGGTCTTCGATCGGCTGCAGAAGACGAAGCGAATACACGCCACGCTTGACCAGGTGGCAAAGTCCCTGAGGATGCCGAGCGCCGTTGGACGTGGAAGAGGCATCGGAAAGACCTTTGCCGCGAGTGTGCTGAAGTAGATATTGACGATCAGCGCGTTTCTCTTATACCTGAACACACACGTTTGAGAGTGATGTCATTTAGATGGCATCTTCAGGTAAAACATATTGTTAGGCATAGAATGCAACGGAATATAAACATAGAGATAAGACTAAGATAAGTAATCGAATCACACGAGAACGCTTAATCAGGACATACATATTTCAAACCATTGTGACATGATTCATCCTCCTTTTACACTTATCATTTGAACAGAGATGCTCGCTCTGACGGAATTATTATGAATTCGACTGGGAAGCTATCAAATAAAGTCTCGAAACAGCTTTAAAGATAATATTGTTACAATGTGGGACGTGTTACCGCATTTTTGCTTCCCTACTGTAGGCAACCAAGCCGAATGCAAACTGAGGCAAAATTTCATGAGTGCTCTCAAGAATGTAAAGAAATGCCTTCCTCAAACCGGAGGCTCTCATTGAAGTCCAAAGCGACCTTTGCAGCTACGGAAGAGCTTTTTTTTCTTCGCCATGGTTCTTTCGTTCGCCCGCTCCCCTCTTTTCCTCTAACTTTCCAATGCACTTAAAATAGGGTTGAAGTTTTTAAAGCATAATATGTCAATACGATGTTCTCTTGATATCCCTGTTTGCGAGAGAGAGAGAGAGAGAGTGAGAGTGATAGAACGCGAGTGACTGTGCATGTAAGATGTGAGTATAATGAAGAAGTAAATGATCTTTCTCTGCAAAGTCATATGGAGAAGAAGATTTATCATATCGGCAACATCTGCACTTTTCCTTCGCCCTAGCGAGAGTGCTCCATAATGCATCCTATAGAAACCACCCACCTGAGTCAATAATAAACTGCGTTCCACCTCTCGTGCTCCTCAAACTTTATGTTACCGAGGAAGCGAAATAACTACATATATTTGTTTTACAACAGTGGGCGCTCTTAACTGATAATTGGACAAAAAAGGTTTTAAAATGTTTGTGCCATCAGCCACGACCTGACCAAATTTGAACCAAAAAAGAACAATGGTGGCCACTTTTACTTCCATTCCTATCCTCTGAGGGCTCATTGTCAGTTTCCATGACGAGAACAGATGTCAGCAGGCAGGGAAGGCTTCTGCTCCATTTCTCTTATTCGCAACTATTGTTTTTTACCGTTCTGACAAGAAGTCTAATACAGCGAGGAAGGATGCGAAAACCGAGTAAAATTGCATCAAGCCGCGACGGTATTTGCGTTATTTTTACTGCCGATCACCCGCGTCATTCTCAAAGATCACTCTGAGCAGTCCTCAGCTCAGTATTCTCTGTAGAGGGCGAAAGAGAGAGAGAGGAAGTGAAAAGTAAACTATGTGGTGTGTTAGGATATTTCAGGTAAATTCAAGAAAACTGCACTAAAATGAGGTGTGAAGTGAATGCTGTGGAAAACATAGAAATGTGAAATTATAAGACCAATAAAAACAAGAACTTTCTTGTAAATATCGACGGCTTTCTACTTACCTATTTGCACAAAATTTATGAAAAATTAAAGGCTTTAATTTTTTTTAGATTTTAGATTACAGAAAGGAAAATATTGACTGAACCGTTTGTATTGCCAGCAAAGGGTGGGCGGCAGAGTCGTGGTGGTAATTGTCGTCGTCGTGGTTGCTGGTGTCGTGGTCGAAGTCGTGCCCGTCGGATTCGTGGCTGTTGTGGGGACACCAGGTCGTGTCGTCGTTGGCGGCCATACATCCTTCTCTGAGATGGCATTGGCGAACGAGGAAGAGAAGAGATAGCCGCAATCTTAGGGCACCACAGGCTAGAACTAGACAAATTGAAACATGCATTTGTTGGCATTATCAAGTATCTATCAATTTATGATTTAAGCGATCATTACATTTCTTTCTACCATTGTTGCTATGTGCTTGTCATTTCCGTTCGAGAAGCACTGAAGTTCCCCATTAACCTGTTTCTTTTGTTCTCGAAGTTTTTTTGAGTGAAAAATGTTAGAAGTTTGACATTTTCCATTTGCTCCCTGTCATTTTGCGTTTAATAAGTATATTCACGCTCGTGAATTATTTCCCAATTCAAATAATCTCTATTTTTCTGAAGAATACATTCATCGAAAAGACATGATGCGAAGGCAGACTTCAGCAGTGGTGTTTTTTCTCCTCATTCAAGGCGAGGTAAGGTCGCGTTAAAAAACTGTTAAAAAAATATTGTAAATATTCATAGAACAGCTTAGTTTAAGCATAAACAATTTGCAAATGTATTGTGTTTTATTATAGTAGTATTGAAAATAAAATAAACTCTAATGCAAAAAAATTAACATATGGTGACGAAATTCAAGTTGGCGTGCGAGAACTACGAGGAGAGCAAATCCGACGAGTTGCGTGACCGTCTTCAGCTTCGCACGGGAATCGCTTCTCTGACAGACTGCACAGGGCAGTGCGATTCGGTCAGAGCTGCTTTCATTCTCTTTCTCCACCTCTCATGGATCTCGCTTATTCCACTTTTGCCACCATCTCCGTAAATATTTTGTTTGTATGCCTCAGCTTCCATAGAAGATCATTATTTTCCATTGCTTGCAATAGTTCTGAAATCGGTCACATTGTCTGTGCTTCATCGCATTCTCATTGTCAGCATGGAAACAGCCGGGCTATTGACTCGCGGTTTATAGGGTCAAAATATAGACATGAATGACTTTCAGGGTCTCGCCAAAAGGCTTAGAATTGAGAAGTGACACTAAATCCTTCTGCGACTGACAATGAGAAGTCGTGTAGCACAAGCGCTTTAACTTGATGCATTAAGTTGTGCAATTTTCCTACAGCTCGCCGGCTGCGAGGCGGTCGCCTTCGATGGCAGCCTCGCTCGCTGCGCACTTCTCGGCGGCGTCGTCGATCACACGTGCCAGCCACAGTCGCTCCATGTCAAGAAGTGCACGACGACAGCAGAGACAACGACAACCATCACGACACCAACTACGACCACGAGTGGTAGAAAACATTTTATTCCTAACAATCATTTAAATTTCCGCCAAAATATCTCAGTCACGACACGCCCACCACTCTGCCTAATGGTCAACGACGATCCATTATTTGGTTAGAAATCAATTATAAGGGCAGGCAATTAAAACGTTTGGCTTCGTTCGACATTAAACTACTCAGGTCTGTATTATCACATTGATAGGAATCGCTTTCCAATATGCTTGAAAAAAACAACAAACAAAAACGCATGAATTCGCTTTAGAGAACTGCCCATGTCAACTGCACACCGAATTTTGGATGTTTCGCATCGATATATTAAGAGAACTGTCCATCGTCGTGCACACCGATCACGGCCGCGGACGGCAAAACTGGGAGCTGTAACTGCCGAACCGGCGAGTCTTGCAATCCTGCAGCAGTCAGACAGTGGAACGAGTGCGAGGTCGGACGCAATAATTCTTGCATTTTTTTCATCTATGATCCAAATTCTCCAATTTCCTCAGTACAAGACCGGTCTATCTTGGCTGACTGCCGACAGCCTGAAATGCCAGAGTGGCTCCTACTATGCCAACGGCAAGGAGGTGAATCCGACGCATGTTAACTGCCAGCTTGTTCGTTGTTCTAAATCATTATAAAGCAAATAAAGTAAAGAATGTACGAAATTTGCTTTTGACTTCGGGAGATGGTCTAGAACGGGAAGAACACTTTGAATGAATGACAACTTATTACGATAAGCTTCCAAAAATAATCATATTTTGCAGTACAAAATGCCATCAGGGTGACGACCATTTGCCGTGCGACATCAACCACTCTTTGATTGCTTTCGTTTTTTCAAGTCTACAATTTTTGTATGAAGTACTCTTCCTTAGCTATGTACATACATACATACATATTTATGTTTCGTGACTGTTCTTGTAGAGTTTGATAAACACACTGTAACTGAACATGTTTTATGCACATTTCCAATGGATCATGCCATTCGACTAGTTCATCGGGAAACATGCATTTACTGTAGTGGGCGCTGCAAAAGTGAGAAGTGTTTTTTGTGCCCATTAGTCACAGCCTGTCTAAATTTGAAGAGAAGAGTCGAAAAGAACAACTGTGGCCACTTTTGCTTCCCTTTCTTTCCTTGTTTTTTTCCTGCTCCCGTCACGTCGTCTGAGGCTGTCCATTGTGAGCTGGGAAAAATCATTCTTTACTTGAACTCTCAACGGACGTTCTATCGGAACAGTTACAATAAGTAAATAAACGAAGCATGCAGCAAGCTGATTGTGAGAACCACCGGGCGTATTAGAACAGAAATTGGTATGATTAATATGACCATGGCCCAAAGAATACGTGGAAAAGGTAATGAGAATATTTATGCCTATAGTCTCACGCACAATTTTTTGTTGCTGTTGAAAATAGAATGAATAAATTGACATGAATAAAAATGAAAAATCTCGAGGAAGGTGGACATGGTCATGAACAGCCTAATTTTATCGCTTCCTACAACAGATCTGAAAAGTGTAGTACGATACAGGGAATACGCTCTTGAGAGCGTGCAACTCTTTGTTCTTTAGCGCTGGCAGACCTATACGTTGTGCAACTTGCAACTTGTACGAGTTACTTTATTCAAGCGAGTGTATAAATTGTGTGCATTTTTAATTTAATTCTGTGCCGAGTTTTACAAATCACGAATGTCCAAACATAGTATGTCTATCCATATGTTTTACTAGGCTGGACCCAGAGGGACTACCAGCTCAATTCGTGGAATACGCTAAACTTTGCAGTGCGCGGTGAAGCCATCATCCAGTTGCGTGCCATCCGATAGACTCCAGAATCCCTTGGCACACTTGATGGATCCAGTCACTGCCGCGTCGTCGATGAAGAGTGTATTTGGCGGATCACAGCTGAGTTGGTTGGGAGTCTCCTTAAAAGTGCATTCAAAATGCATGTTCGTAGCATTCAATTCTCGGCAGGAATATCTTTTTATGGATATTCTACTGAGAAGAACATTCCGACGGGATTAGAATTCCCCTCTTCTCCCGCCCCCCCCCCTGTTTTGAAATTGCCCATCTCATTTACAAGAATACATGGAGTCTAAGAAATAAAATTCTAATCATATGTTTTATTGTTTTTATCTACTAAAAAATCTTCAATTTAAAACATAAAAATATGATAACCACAGGGTAGCTGCATCTCATAGCAGTGATATCCTCGTCGCTGCACGTGGTCCCGGCATCCGGTATCGTGCACCCTAGACATTTCGGAGATAAAAGTTTATGTTTTGTTCCAAGCATTTTTATTTATTTTAATTTTCAAACAAGAGACAAGTTAATATGCTCGAATTACATAGATTAAAATAAGGACTAATAAAAATTATCTCTGCTTACTTTTCGAGCAAAATATAATGGCTGTGGCTGCCGGGAAGAAAATGGTGGTGTTGGTTGCGGCCTCGAAGGTCTCTCCGTCTGTCTTACACCGAATTCCCTCCATCGGGATTGGAATTAGGCTCGCACTTTCCTGAAAACCATGCGTAACATGTCGTCGATGTGAAAGTAGTCAGCATGTGTTGATATTCGTGAAAGAATATTGTTGTTGACTTCGTGACTAGATTCTTCGTGTCAACTGTTGATTCGTGCAGCAAAATATTGTTCAATAACAGAATGATCGTTCGTACAATTGAGACCTCCAACTAAGAGTCACAAAACATATAAACAGAACTACAGCTAAAAGGGATCTGCACAGATATCCAACTAAATGCAGACCTCCATGTAATGGGAGGGGGATGCATGATGAACTGACCGGCATTTGGTAGAGCATCCGACCCGCACAAGAGAGAGCGACGCACGGCATTCGAACTGTCATCAGCAGGCTTTCATCACAGCTGGTTTCCGGTTGGGTCATCCCACACTCAATATGCAATTGATAAATGAATTATAACTACATTATGTTAAATTAGTTAATTTACTAACAATAAATAAATGTAAAAAAAACTTATCCTCTCTATTTCACACACTCTCTCTTTTCTCTTTAACCTTCTTTCTTCCTTTCTCTCACTCTCTCTCTCTTTTAGCTTCCCTGCTAGGCAAAGTAGCGGGCTTGAGATGGAGTGCACGAGGAGAATGTTAAAACCCATTTCGCAGGTAGCTAACAACAGAGAAAAATTGAGATTGAAAAATTAGTAGGATCCCACCAACCGTCGCTGGCGGGATATACTTTGGTAGTGGGCAGCTCGTACACATATTTGGCATGGAGGTCGTGGTCGACGTCGAGGTTGTTGACGACGTCGATGATGTTGTGGAGGCCGTGGTGGTGGTGGTCACGGGAGTTGTGGTGGTGGTCGCGGTATCTGCAGTGCTGGTCGTGGGATCCGCAGTGGTGGTCGTGGGTGTCGAGGTGGTGGTGGTTATTCGGGGAGGTCCTGGACACAGAACTGCCTTTTCTAATAATTTTATTTTCTAAAAAAAAATAGAAGAATTTTGATGTAATTGATAGATTTCAAGTTTAAAAAAGACTCAATAAAACACAAGAAAGTTGTACCGGGTTCTTGTCCCTTAAGCTGTATGTGAACAAGACAACATGAATTAACGGCAAACCATAATTTTATCGGCAGTTCAGTGGAAAGGTTTTGGGAAGAAGTGAGAGAGAAGCAGAGGGATTCGCTCAAAGGCGAGGGGGCATGGCCTTCTTGGCTCTTCGCCAGAACACTGCCCGCGGTCAGTGTTGTCAACAACCAAAATTTGGAAAGCGATTGGGACAACAACAATGTTAATGATACAATTCGATGTTCAATTATTACTTGCCGTTGGTTGCCGTTGGTTAATCTTAAAGGGATGATGGGGATAAATGACTTGGGATAAAAAGGGATGATTCCGAGGGATGATCAATATTTCATCGAGGGATAACTCTTGGTGATTATTCTCTCCACACCATTTACTTCCGTTTTCCTACCAACACTCCACGGGGTGTTGGAAAGATTATCTATTTACGACATGGTAATATTACAATTGAACGTATAAAAATGGTCGTATCGTTGTGTTGCAGTTCATGGAATGATGATGAATGATGCTATTTCAGAAGTGGGTTGCTAGTCGAGATTTTGATAATGATGGAGATGATTTTCTTTCCGACCTAGAGGTAACATATGCGCAGGCAGCATAGGCCTGTGATGACGCATCCGCGAAGATGCAGAGAGAAAAGGAATTAGAGAGAGGCGCGTCGAGCAGACAGTTTGATATTGCGCGTAGGATAGAAAGAGAAAAATAATTACATATCATTTAATATCACGTTCCATCTGTTAATCTCTTCTCTTTCTAATGGTTTGTTGTCTCACTTATACTTTTTCTTCCAAGGCAGCAAAAAAAACTTTGACCTAAAAGTTGATAAAGAGTAGGTGATAAAGAGAATGCCAGGGATGAAATGGATGATGATGAGGCACCGTTAGCCTCAACCCTTGGTTCCATATTTCTCATCTCTGGATATGCAGAGAAAAGCATGCCTTTCCTTTTCTCCAAATGCGAGAAGTGCACAGAGAAAGGATAAATCTTTCTCTCTGGAACTTCAGCACTTGCTCTCTTTTCCTCTTCTTTTTGCGTCTCGCACCATTTTCTCCTCTGCCTCCCCACGCGTGGCGTACCATTTCTCTCCTGGGGGCGATGGGGATCAACGCGCTCTCTCGCCATGCAATCTCCTCTGACCTTTTCTCTCTCGCTCCTTGCCTTACATTCACTGTATTCTGTGCGCTGTTCAGACCTCTGTCTCGTTTCTTTCTTTTTGATTTGAATCCGAATGCAGCAAGAGAGAGAGAGAGAGAAATGCGGCAGAAAGGAAATAAAAAAGATTCTCGATTTTTTTTGCGTTTCTTGCCTGGCACAAGCAGAGATCATAGACGAAGATAACGGTGAGCAAGAGATGGTAGATGTGGGATGACATAAGGAAGACAGAAAGCCTTTTTTCTTGCGAATGCAAATCGAATGATGATACGACATAGTTGTATGCATGGCAGCCGTCGTTAAGCTGTTGTAAAATTCCATTGACGGCGGCGAATCAAGAATGGAAGAGGCGACATTATCGGGATGACTTTGATGATGGTCATAGGAAGTATTTTTGTTTCTTCTTGATTCATTTCTCTCATTTCTCTCATTTCTCTTATCTGTTGAGAGTGTAAG
The DNA here is from genome assembly GCA_945643635.1 of Allodiplogaster sudhausi. Classification (NCBI taxonomy): domain Eukaryota; kingdom Metazoa; phylum Nematoda; class Chromadorea; order Rhabditida; family Diplogasteridae; genus Allodiplogaster; species Allodiplogaster sudhausi. Next base: position 3,451,829 of record CALZFC010000349.1, read on the forward strand.
GAGACAAGTGAAAGATGAGGGAATGAATGAACAATGCACGTTGACTGCCTTGCTCTGCGGGAAATGTGCCGCATTTGACGACAAAGGTGGCACATTTGTCTGCTTCACAGAAGGATGGATAAATTAATGATGAATGCCAGGAGGTGGCTGGCAAAAAGACAAAGGCAGAAGGAAGGGTGGCGGCTGTGAAAGAAGTTCCACTGAATAGAAATGGTGGTCCAGACTCTAGAAGCCAGTTTCAGAGGAACCATTGAGTTCTATGAAAGATGATCGTTGAATTAAACTTACTTGCAAAGCTTCGTTTTGCTCTTGAGAACCAGTGCCGATTGTGTATTTAGCCGATGGATACCTGCCATTAAAGGGATCTGTATGTGGATCCTAAAATGAGCTTTCTACATGTTGTTGAAAATATCGGCAGATCCTCCTAAAAAAATTAAGTCGGTTGAAATGCAAAGATATGTATGTGCGCAAACTCTGCTGTTGTGACGGTAGGCTTGAATGTTTCCTCATTGCATGCCCTCGGGCATGAACAAGCCACTTTGGCTGCTTCGGCTTCGTTGCGTGGCGCAGTCATTTGTAGGAGCAAGCGACGCATGCATTTCACTGTAGCAAAGTCTCATCTTTACGTCACTGCGTCCTTTTCATCTTGTTCATTCATAACTTTACCTGGTTGAATATTTTGAAGAACTCTGAGATCGAAAATTTCAGAAAATACATACATAGATGACTTAACGGAGCTAAAAGCTTAATTGTGAATTCGCATCTTTTTGCCTAGCAGATGGGCGAGACAACACAAATAGATTACTTGAGTTTCCTGCTCCCTTATGACTAACGATCATCCATCGTTCGGCAGAACGAAGCGCTCGTGTTGCCAATTGGAATGCGGGGATCAGAGCAACCGCACCTAATTGGAATAACATGATTATTACGGGACTCGTGTCTTTTTGCCTATAACGAATATAGGAATTAGTTTTTGCAAGGCTCTGAATCGAGAAAAGAACTACCGCCTTACCTTTTGATTGTCTGGTTCTGCCTGCAAGTGTTCAAGCAGCTTCGATGTGTATAATTCGTTCCCTAATTGCAAAATTTTATTCTATGATTCCGTGACGGAGTATAGTATCTAATGTTTATATTTCTAAATTTAAGAGAGAGAGAATAGTTTCTAACGAAATAGTAATTATCATTAGATCCTTGGTCATTGATGCAGCTCGTGTATGGTCTGCCCGCTTGTTTTTTCACAATCTGCAACGTAATTTAAAACAAAAGAAGAAGATATAACAAACACTTTCTGGCTCACTTCAATTTTCATTCGATACAATGCCCGCTTGTTTTTTCATATACTCTTATCGCCAAAGTTCACCTTTTCAATCATGATGTAAGTTTGCGTGCCAACAGTGACTGGAATTTGACGCGACACCGAAGCAGGGTAGCTAAAATTGTAATGTCTAGAAGAGCAAACAAAAAAAGAAATCATACGCTTCTGTTGCTTGCTAGGCAACACAAGGAATTTATAGTACAGAATTAGCGGGGTAGAACGCAGTTTCCTATTGACTCAAGTAGGCGATTTATATATAGCTTGAGAATGGAGTACTTTCGTAAGTTGAGTTGATAGTTCAGATTATGATAATCTTCTTACGTGATATATACACATACTACCTTTTCTCGTGGATTGCGATGCGGATGCTTGCTGTTTCTACAGTTGGCATGAAGTTGTTGACCTTTGTTATGTGGTTTTCTTGCTAAAAAAAACGCTTAAATTTTTTTAAATTTAAAAATGAAACACGACCTTGACAGTGAGAAGCATACGGAGTCCGTAGTTCTGGCCCGGCCGCATAATCGTCGTGTTCGGCTGAAGACGCAGGCAGGCACCGAATTCAGCGTCAATGACAACCGAGAAACAGTTCCTTGAAGGGAACTGCTTTATTTCTTACTGGTTTAAACGCATAATTTATTAAACTGCTCTGTTTAAATTTCAACCGACATTGAGCACATTTTCCCTCCCAAAGTGCACTCGGTAATTATATCGTCGTAGAAAGTTCATTGCGGGAAGCTAAAAGTGTCGTTTACTGAACTTACAAATATTATTACGCTTTCGTTAGCCTTTTGTTCCAGTGTCATGTTGGCTGCCATCAACATGACCATGTCTTTCGCAATGAACTGCATCTCGCGAGGTGATTTCACCTGTGCCTGAAACAACGCTGATAAATTTCACTTTAAACATGTTTTGAATGCAACCAACCAGCCCATACGTGTCGTTTGCGGCGTTTCCTTGTTGGATTTTGGTGTACGCTCGAAGCAGTTCTGCGATTTCTCGAAAGTCGGGATTGCTCTCGATATCGGTCATTTTGTAGGCATTCGAGTTGCAGATGGTGATGGTAGGGAACTCCTGCAATATTGCGAGAGTCCAGAAAGAAAGTGTCTCGTTAGTAATATTAAACAAAAATCAATTCCTTATGAAAGAATGGAGTCAAGTTCAGCATAATATGAATTCAACCTTTGCTACTCATTTATTGACCTGTTGGTCGAACTCAATTGTCGTCACAATATGCGATGGACAGCTGAGGTATTGCAGAAAGGCAGCGACGACACTCACGACAAACGCGATCCCACTGAGAGAAAGTCAACATATTCTAGTCATACTGTATTATTTGGCATTCTGCCAACTCACAGAACAGTGCTAACGATGGCCCAGAAAATGCACTCGGTCTTCGATCGGCTGCAGAAGACGAAGCGAATACACGCCACGCTTGACCAGGTGGCGAAGTCCCTGAGGATGCCGAGCGCCGTTGGACGTGAAAGAGGCATCGGAAAGCATAGAATGCAACGGAATATAAACATAGAGATAAGACTAAGATAAGTAATCGAATCACACGAGAGCGCTTAATCAGGACATACATATTTCAAACCATTGTGACATGATTCATCCTCCTTTTACACTTATCATTTGAACAGAGATGCTCGCTCTGACGGAATTATTATGAATTCGACTGGGAAGCTATCAAATAAAGTCTCGAAACAGCTTTAAAGATAATATTGTTACAATGTGGGACGTGTTACCGCATTTTTGCTTCCCTACTGTAGGCAACCAAGCTTTTTAGCCGTCGAATGCAAACTGAGGCAAAATTTCATGAGTGCTCTCTAGAATGTAAAGATATGCCTTCCTCAAACCGGAGGCTCTCATTGAAGTCCATAGCGACCTTTGCAGCTACGGAAGAGCTTTTTTTTCTTCGCCCTGGTTCTTTCGTTCGCCCGCTCCCATCTTTTCCTCTAACTTTCCAATGCACTTAAAATAGGGTTGAAGTTTTTAAAGCATAATATGTCAATACGATGTTCTCTTGATATCCCTGTTTGCGAGAGAGAGAGAGAGAGAGAGAGAGAGAGAGAGAGAGTGATAGAACGCGGGTGACTGTGCATGTAAGATGTGAGAATAATGAAGAAGTAAATGATCTTTCTCTGCAAAGTCATATGGAGAAGAAGATTTATCATATCGGCAACATCTGCACTTTTCCTTCGCCCTAGCGAGAGTGCTCCATAATGCATCCTATAGAAACCACCCACCTGAGTCAATAATAAACTGCGTTCCACCTCTCGTGCTCCTCAAACTTTATGTTACCGAGCAAGCAAAATAACTACATATATTTGTTTTACAACAGTGGGCGCTCTTAACTGATAATTGGACAAAAAAGGTTTTAAAATGTTTGTGCCATCAGCCACGACTTGACCAAATTTGAAGGAAATAGTCGAAAAAGAACAATGGTGGCCACTTTTACTTCCATTCCTATCCTCTGAGGGCTCATTGTCAGTTTCCATGACGAGAACAGATGTCAGCAGGCAGGGAAGACTTCTGCTCCATTCCTCTTATTCGCAACTATTGCTTTTTCCCGTTCTGACAAGAAGTCTAATACAGCGAGGAAGGATGCGAAAACCGAGTAAAATTGGATCAAGCCGCGACGGTGTTTGCGTTATTTTTACTGCCGATCACCCGCGTCATTCTCAAAGAGGGCGCTGCGTTCAGGTCGCAGTCCTCTTCGGAGGGCGCAGGTTCGAATCCTGCGGATGACAAACATTTTGAACATCTTTTCTGCTAATTTTTTTTGGCAGGAAAAGAGAGATCTCCTGCGCACACATCCCATAATATAGCCCTAAGCCAGCGGAAAACCGGATATATCTTCTCTGATATTGTTCTCTTTCCCAGATAAGGCTAACAATTAAATCGTTGATCAAGCGTCGGTGGTTCAGTGGTAGAATGCTCGCCTGCCACGCGGGCGGCCCGGGTTCGATTCCCGGCCGACGCAATCGTTTTCGCTTTTCCTTCTTTAAAATAATTAAAAAATACATAGTTCTGTGTAATATGCCTTTTTTTCTGATCTAATCGTTCGGTGGTCCAGGTTTCTTGCCTCTTCTTCTATTTAGACTTGTCAAAAGCTGATGTGTCACTCAAGCGGCCATGATCGTAGCAAAATATTTTTCCGATTTATATCCCGCTCTTTCGAGGGGAGTCCAAAAACTATGGAAACTCATAATTGCTCCTCTGCACGGAAATCTTTAGTAAAAGGCGAAAGATTTTCTCGGTCAAATGCAGAGGAGCCAGAGATGACATTTGTCTGTGGTGAGCCTCGATAGAATGCGCATCCTACGTTGGCCGGCTTTGGTCACTATATCCGATTGTGTGACGAAAGGAATAATTTATTATTTCCAGTCGTCTTTTCAAGTGTAGTCATTCTGGCCGAGCGGTCTTAGGCGCTGCGTTCAGGTCGCAGTCCTCTTCGGAGGGCGCAGGTTCGAATCCTGCGGATGACAAACATTTTGAACTTCTTTTCTGCTAATTTTTTTTGGCAGGAAAAGAGAGATCTCCTGCGCACACATCCCATAATAAAGCCCCAAGCCAGCGGAAAACCGGATATATCTTCTCTGATATTGTTCTCTTTCCCAGATAAGGCTCACAATTAAATCGTTGATCAAGCGTAGGTGGTTCAGTGGTAGAATGCTCGCCTGCCACGCGGGCGGCCCGGGTTCGATTCAGGGCCGACGCAATCGTTTTCGCTTTTCCTTCTTTAAAATAATTAAAAAATACATAGTTCTGTGTAATATGCCTTTTTTTTCTGATCTAATCGTTCGGTGGTCCAGGTTTCTTGCCTCTTCTTCTATTTAGACTTGTCAAAAGCTGATGTGTCACTCAAGCGGCCATGATCGTAACAAAATATTTTTCCGATTTATATCCCGCTCTTTCGAGGGGAGTCCAAAAACTATGGAAACTCATAATTGCTCCTCTGCACGGAAATCTTTAGTAAAAGGCGAAAGATTTTCTCGGTCAAATGCAGAGGAGACAGAGATGACATGAGTTTGTCTGTGGTGAGCCTCGATAGAATGCGCATCCTACGTTGGCCGGCTTTGGTCACTATATCCGATTGTGTGACGAAAGGAATAATTTATTATTTCCAGTCGTCTTTTCAAGTGTAGTCATTCTGGCCGAGCGGTCTTAGGCGATGCGTTCAGGTCGCAGTCCTCTTCGGAGGGCGCAGGTTCGAATCCTGCGGATGACAAACATTTTGAACTTCTTTTCTGCTAATTTTTTTTGGCAGGAAAAGAGAGATCTCCTGCGCACACATCCCATAATAAAGCCCCAAGCCAGCGGAAAACCGGATATATCTTCTCTGATATTGTTCTCTTTCCCAGATAAGGCTCACAATTAAATCGTTGATCAAGCGTAGGTGGTTCAGTGGTAGAATGCTCGCCTGCCACGCGGGCGGCCCGGGTTCGATTCAGGGCCGACGCAATCGTTTTCGCTTTTCCTTCTTTAAAATAATTAAAAAATACATAGTTCTGTGTAATATGCCTTTTTTTTCTGATCTAATCGTTCGGTGGTCCAGGTTTCTTGCCTCTTCTTCTATTTAGACTTGTCAAAAGCTGATGTGTCACTCAAGCGGCCATGATCGTAACAAAATATTTTTCCGATTTATATCCCGCTCTTTCGAGGGGAGTCCAAAAACTATGGAAACTCATAATTGCTCCTCTGCACGGAAATCTTTAGTAAAAGGCGAAAGATTTTCTCGGTCAAATGCAGAGGAGACAGAGATGACATGAGTTTGTCTGTGGTGAGCCTCGATAGAATGCGCATCCTACGTTGGCCGGCTTTGGTCACTATATCCGATTGTGTGACGAAAGGAATAATTTATTATTTCCAGTCGTCTTTTCAAGTGTAGTCATTCTGGCCGAGCGGTCTAAGGCGCTGCGTTCAGGTCGCAGTCCTCTTCGGAGGGCGCAGGTTCGAATCCTGCGGATGACAAACATTTTGAACTTCTTTTCTGCTAATTTTTTTTGGCAGGAAAAGAGAGATCTCCTGCGCACATATCCCATAATAAAGCCCCAAGCCAGCGGAAAACCGGATATATCTTCTCTGATATTGTTCTCTTTCCCAGATAAGGCTCACAATTAAATCGTTGATCAAGCGTCGGTGGTTCAGTGGTAGAATGCTCGCCTGCCACGCGGGCGGCCCGGGTTCGATTCAGAGCCGACGCAATCGTTTTCGCTTTTCCTTCTTTAAAATAATTAAAAAATACATAGTTCTGTGTAATATGCCTTTTTTTCTGATCTAATCGTTCGGTGGTCCAGGTTTCTTGCCTCTTCTTCTATTTAGACTTGTCAAAAGCTGATGTGTCACTCAAGCGGCCATGATCGTAACAAAATATTTTTCCGATTTATATCCCGCTCTTTCGAGGGGAGTCCAAAAACTATGGAAACTCATAATTGCTCCTCTGCATGGAAATCTTTAGTAAAAGGCGAAAGATTTTCTCGGTCAAATGCAGAGGAGCCAGAGATGACATGAATTTGTCTGTGGTTAGCCTCGATAGAATGCGCATCCTACGTTGGCCGGCTTTGGTCAGTATATCCGATTGTGTGACGAAAGGAATAATTTATTATTTCCAGTCGTCTTTTCAAGTGTAGTCATTCTGTCCGAGCGGTCTAAGGCGCTGCGTTCAGGTCGCAGTCCTCTTCGGAGGGCGCAGGTTCGAATCCTGCGGATGACAAACATTTTGAACTTCTTTTCTGCTAATTTTTTTTTGGCAGGAAAAGAGAGATCTGCTGCGCACACATCCCATAATAAAGCCCCAAGCCAGCGGAAAACCGGATATATCTTCTCTGATATTGTTCTCTTTCCCAGATAAGGCTCACAATTAAATCGTTGATCAAGCGTCGGTGGTTCAGTGGTAGAATGCTCGCCTGCCACGCGGGCGGCCCGGGTTCGATTCAGAGCCGACGCAATCGTTTTCGCTTTTCCTTCTTTAAAATAATCAAAAAAATACATAGTTCTGTGTAATATGCCTTTTTTTTCTGATCTAATCGTTCGGTGGTCCAGGTTTCTTGCCTCTTCTTCTATTTAGACTTGTCAAAAGCTGATGTGTCACTCAAGCGGCCATGATCGTAACAAAATATTTTTCCGATTTATATCCCGCTCTTTCGAGGGGAGTCCAAAAACTATGGAAACTCATAATTGCTCCTCTGCACGGAAATCTTTAGTAAAAGGCGAAAGATTTTCTCGGTCAAATGCAGAGGAGCCAGATATGACATGAATTTGTCTGTGGTTAGCCTCGATAGAATGCGCATCCTACGTTGGCCGGCTTTGGTCACTATATCCGATTGTGTGACGAAAGGAATAATTTATTGTTTCCAGTCGTCTGTTCAAGTGTAGTCATTCTGGCCGAGCGGTCTAAGGGGCTGCGTTCAGGTCGCAGTCCTCTTCGGAGGGCGCAGGTTCGAATCCTGCGGATGACAAACATTTTGAACTTCTTGTCTGCTAATTTTTTTTGGCAGGAAAAAAGAGATCTCCTGCGCACACATCCCATAATATAGCCCTAAGCCAGCGGAAAACCGGATATATCTTCTCTGATATTGTTCTCTTTCCCAGATAAGGCTCACAATTAAATCGTTGATCAAGCGTCGGTGGTTCAGTGGTAGAATGCTCGCCTGCCACGCGGGCGGCCCGGGTTCGATTCCCGGCCGACGCAATCGTTTTCGCTTTTCCTTCTTTAAAATAATTAAAAAATACATAGTTCTGTGTAATATACCTTTTTTCTGATCTAATCGTTCGGTGGTCCAGGTTTCTTGCCTCTTCTTCTATTTAGACTTGTCAAAAGCTGATGTGTCACTCAAGCGGCCATGATCGTAACAAAATATTTTTCCGATTTATATCCCGCTCTTTCGAGGGGAGTCCAAAAACTATGGAAACTCATAATTGCTCCTCTGCACGGAAATCTTTAGTAAAAGGCGAAAGATTTTCTCGGTCAAATGCAGAGGAGCCAGAGATGACATGAGTTTGTCTGTGGTGAGCCTCGATAGAATGCGCATCCTACGTTGGCCGGCTTTGGTCAGTATATCCGATTGTGTGACGAAAGGAATAATTTATTATTTCCAGTCGTCTTTTCAAGTGTAGTCATTCTGGCCGAGCGGTCTAAGGCGCTGCGTTCAGGTCGCAGTCCTCTTCGGAGGGCGCAGGTTCGAATCCTGCGGATGACAAACATTTTGAACTTCTTTTCTGCTAATTTTTTTTTGGCAGGAAAAGAGAGATCTGCTGCGCACACATCCCATAATAAAGCCCCAAGCCAGCGGAAAACCGGATATATCTTCTCTGATATTGTTCTCTTTCCCAGATAAGGCTCACAATTAAATCGTTGATCAAGCGTCGGTGGTTCAGTGGTAGAATGCTCGCCTGCCACGCGGGCGGCCCGGGTTCGATTCAGAGCCGACGCAATCGTTTTCGCTTTTCCTTCTTTAAAATAATCAAAAAAATACATAGTTCTGTGTAATATGCCTTTTTTTTCTGATCTAATCGTTCGGTGCTCCAGGTTTCTTGCCTCTTCTTCTATTTAGACTTGTCAAAAGCTGATGTGTCACTCAAGCGGCCATGATCGTAACAAAATATTTTTCCGATTTATATCCCGCTCTTTCGAGGGGAGTCCAAAAACTATGGAAACTCATAATTGCTCCTCTGCACGGAAATCTTTAGTAAAAGGCGAAAGATTTTCTCGGTCAAATGCAGAGGAGCCAGAGATGACATGAATTTGTCTGTGGTTAGCCTCGATAGAATGCGCATCCTACGTTGGCCGGCTTTGGTCACTATATCCGATTGTGTGACGAAAGGAATAATTTATTGTTTCCAGTCGTCTGTTCAAGTGTAGTCATTCTGGCCGAGCGGTCTAAGGGGCTGCGTTCAGGTCGCAGTCCTCTTCGGAGGGCGCAGGTTCGAATCCTGCGGATGACAAACATTTTGAACTTCTTGTCTGCTAATTTTTTTGGCAGGAAAAAAGAGATCTCCTGCGCACACATCCCATAATATAGCCCTAAGCCAGCGGAAAACCGGATATATCTTCTCTGATATTGTTCTCTTTCCCAGATAAGGCTCACAATTAAATCGTTGATCAAGCGTCGGTGGTTCAGTGGTAGAATGCTCGCCTGCCACGCGGGCGGCCCGGGTTCGATTCCCGGCCGACGCAATCGTTTTCGCTTTTCCTTCTTTAAAATAATTAAAAAATACATAGTTCTGTGTAATATACCTTTTTTCTGATCTAATCGTTCGGTGGTCCAGGTTTCTTGCCTCTTCTTCTATTTAGACTTGTCAAAAGCTGATGTGTCACTCAAGCGGCCATGATCGTAACAAAATATTTTTCCGATTTATATCCCGCTCTTTCGAGGGGAGTCCAAAAACTATGGAAACTCATAATTGCTCCTCTGCACGGAAATCTTTAGTAAAAGGCGAAAGATTTTCTCGGTCAAATGCAGAGGAGCCAGAGATGACATGAGTTTGTCTGTGGTGAGCCTCGATAGAATGCGCATCCTACGTTGGCCGGCTTTGGTCACTATATCCGATTGTGTGACGAAAGGAATAATTTATTATTTCCAGTCGTCTTTTCAAGTGTAGTCATTCTGGCCGAGCGGTCTAAGGCGCTGCGTTCAGGTCGCAGTCCTCTTCGGAGGGCGCAGGTTCGAATCCTGCGGATGACAAACATTTTGAACTTCTTTTCTGCTAATTTTTTTTGGCAGGAAAAGAGAGATCTCCTGCGCACACATCCCATAATAAAGCCCCAAGCCAGCGGAAAACCGGATATATCTTCTCTGATATTGTTCTCTTTCCCAGATAAGGCTCACAATTAAATCGTTGATCAAGCGTCGGTGGTTCAGTGGTAGAATGCTCGCCTGCCACGCGGGCGGCCCGGGTTCGATTCAGAGCCGACGCAATCGTTTTCGCTTTTCCTTCTTTAAAATAATTAAAAAATACATAGTTCTGTGTAATATGCCTTTTTTTTCTGATCTAATCGTTCGGTGGTCCAGGTTTCTTGCCTCTTCTTCTATTTAGACTTGTCAAAAGCTGATGTGTCACTCAAGCGGCCATGATCGTAACAAAATATTTTTTCGATTTATATCCCGCTCTTTCGAGGGGAGTCCAAAAACTATGGAAACTCATAATTGCTCCTCTGCACGGAAATCTTTAGTAAAAGGCGAAAGATTTTCTCGGTCAAATGCAGAGGAGCCAGAGATGACATGAATTTGTCTGTGGTTAGCCTCGATAGAATGCGCATCCTACGTTGGCCGGCTTTGGTCACTATATCCGATTGTGTGACGAAAGGAATAATTTATTGTTTCCAGTCGTCTGTTCAAGTGTAGTCATTCTGGCCGAGCGGTCTAAGGGGCTGCGTTCAGGTCGCAGTCCTCTTCGGAGGGCGCAGGTTCGAATCCTGCGGATGACAAACATTTTGAACTTCTTGTCTGCTAATTTTTTTTGGCAGGAAAAAAGAGATCTCCTGCGCACACATCCCATAATATAGCCCTAAGCCAGCGGAAAACCGGATATATCTTCTCTGATATTGTTCTCTTTCCCAGATAAGGCTCACAATTAAATCGTTGATCAAGCGTCGGTGGTTCAGTGGTAGAATGCTCGCCTGCCACGCGGGCGGCCCGGGTTCGATTCAGAGCCGACGCAATCGTTTTCGCTTTTCCTTCTTTAAAATAATCAAAAAAATACATAGTTCTGTGTAATATGCCTTTTTTTCTGATCTAATCGTTCGGTGGTCCAGGTTTCTTGCCTCTTCTTCTATTTAGACTTGTCAAAAGCTGATGTGTCACTCAAGCGGCCATGATCGTAACAAAATATTTTTCCGATTTATATCCCGCTCTTTCGAGGGGAGTCCAAAAACTATGGAAACTCATAATTGCTCCTCTGCACGGAAATCTTTAGTAAAAGGCGAAAGATTTTCTCGGTCAAATGCAGAGGAGCCAGAGATGACATGAATTTGTCTGTGGTTAGCCTCGATAGAATGCGCATCCTACGTTGGCCGGCTTGGTCACTATATCCGATTGTGTGACGAAAGGAATAATTTATTGTTTCCAGTCGTCTGTTCAAGTGTAGTCATTCTGGCCGAGCGGTCTAAGGGGCTGCGTTCAGGTCGCAGTCCTCTTCGGAGGGCGCAGGTTCGAATCCTGCGGATGACAAACATTTTGAACTTCTTGTCTGCTAATTTTTTTTGGCAGGAAAAAAGAGATCTCCTGCGCACACATCCCATAATATAGCCCTAAGCCAGCGGAAAACCGGATATATCTTCTCTGATATTGTTCTCTTTCCCAGATAAGGCTCACAATTAAATCGTTGATCAAGCGTCGGTGGTTCAGTGGTAGAATGCTCGCCTGCCACGCGGGCGGCCCGGGTTCGATTCCCGGCCGACGCAATCGTTTTCGCTTTTCCTTCTTTAAAATAATTAAAAAATACATAGTTCTGTGTAATATACCTTTTTTCTGATCTAATCGTTCGGTGGTCCAGGTTTCTTGCCTCTTCTTCTATTTAGACTTGTCAAAAGCTGATGTGTCACTCAAGCGGCCATGATCGTAACAAAATATTTTTCCGATTTATATCCCGCTCTTTCGAGGGGAGTCCAAAAACTATGGAAACTCATAATTGCTCCTCTGCACGGAAATCTTTAGTAAAAGGCGAAAGATTTTCTCGGTCAAATGCAGAGGAGCCAGAGATGACATGAGTTTGTCTGTGGTGAGCCTCGATAGAATGCGCATCCTACGTTGGCCGGCTTTGGTCACTATATCCGATTGTGTGACGAAAGGAATAATTTATTATTTCCAGTCGTCTTTTCAAGTGTAGTCATTCTGGCCGAGCGGTCTAAGGCGCTGCGTTCAGGTCGCAGTCCTCTTCGGAGGGCGCAGGTTCGAATCCTGCGGATGACAAACATTTTGAACTTCTTTTCTGCTAATTTTTTTTGGCAGGAAAAGAGAGATCTCCTGCGCACACATCCCATAATAAAGCCCCAAGCCAGCGGAAAACCGGATATATCTTCTCTGATATTGTTCTCTTTCCCAGATAAGGCTCACAATTAAATCGTTGATCAAGCGTCGGTGGTTCAGTGGTAGAATGCTCGCCTGCCACGCGGGCGGCGCGGGTTCGATTCAGAGCCGACGCAATCGTTTTCGCTTTTCCTTCTTTAAAATAATTAAAAAATACATAGTTCTGTGTAATATGCCTTTTTTTTCTGATCTAATCGTTCGGTGGTCCAGGTTTCTTGCCTCTTCTTCTATTTAGACTTGTCAAAAGCTGATGTGTCACTCAAGCGGCCATGATCGTAACAAAATATTTTTCCGATTTATATCCCGCTCTTTCGAGGGGAGTCCAAAAACTATGGAAACTCATAATTGCTCCTCTGCACGGAAATCTTTAGTAAAAGGCGAAAGATTTTCTCGCTCAAATGCAGAGGAGCCAGAGATGACATGAATTTGTCTGTGGTTAGCCTCGATAGAATGCGCATCCTACGTTGGCCGGCTTTGGTCACTATATCCGATTGTGTGACGAAAGGAATAATTTATTGTTTCCAGTCGTCTGTTCAAGTGTAGTCATTCTGGCCGAGCGGTCTAAGGGGCTGCGTTCAGGTCGCAGTCCTCTTCGGAGGGCGCAGGTTCGAATCCTGCGGATGACAAACATTTTGAACTTCTTGTCTGCTAATTTTTTTTGGCAGGAAAAAAGAGATCTCCTGCGCACACATCCCATAATATAGCCCTAAGCCAGCGGAAAACCGGATATATCTTCTCTGATATTGTTCTCTTTCCCAGATAAGGCTCACAATTAAATCGTTGATCAAGCGTCGGTGGTTCAGTGGTAGAATGCTCGCCTGCCACGCGGGCGGCCCGGGTTCGATTCAGAGCCGACGCAATCGTTTTCGCTTTTCCTTCTTTAAAATAATCAAAAAAATACATAGTTCTGTGTAATATGCCTTTTTTTTCTGATCTAATCGTTCGGTGGTCCAGGTTTCTTGCCTCTTCTTCTATTTAGACTTGTCAAAAGCTGATGTGTCACTCAAGCGGCCATGATCGTAACAAAATATTTTTCCGATTTATATCCCGCTCTTTCGAGGGGAGTCCAAATCTATGGAAACTCATAATTGCTCCTCTGCACGGAAATCTTTAGTAAAAGGCGAAAGATTTTCTCGGTCAAATGCAGAGGAGCCGGAGATGACATGAATTTGTCTGTGGTTAGCCTCGATAGAATGCGCATCCTACGTTGGCCGGCTTTGGTCACTATATCCGATTGTGTGACGAAAGGAATAATTTATTGTTTCCAGTCGTCTGTTCAAGTGTAGTCATTCTGGCCGAGCGGTCTAAGGGGCTGCGTTCAGGTCGCAGTCCTCTTCGGAGGGCGCAGGTTCGAATCCTGCGGATGACAAACATTTTGAACTTCTTGTCTGCTAATTTTTTTTGGCAGGAAAAAAGAGATCTCCTGCGCACACATCCCATAATATAGCCCTAAGCCAGCGGAAAACCGGATATATCTTCTCTGATATTGTTCTCTTTCCCAGATAAGGCTCACAATTAAATCGTTGATCAAGCGTCGGTGGTTCAGTGGTAGAATGCTCGCCTGCCACGCGGGCGGCCCGGGTTCGATTCCCGGCCGACGCAATCGTTTTCGCTTTTCCTTCTTTAAAATAATTAAAAAATACATAGTTCTGTGTAATATACCTTTTTTCTGATCTAATCGTTCGGTGGTCCAGGTTTCTTGCCTCTTCTTCTATTTAGACTTGTCAAAAGCTGATGTGTCACTCAAGCGGCCATGATCGTAACAAAATATTTTTCCGATTTATATCCCGCTCTTTCGAGGGGAGTCCAAAAACTATGGAAACTCATAATTGCTCCTCTGCACGGAAATCTTTAGTAAAAGGCGAAAGATTTTCTCGGTCAAATGCAGAGGAGCCAGAGATGACATGAGTTTGTCTGTGGTGAGCCTCGATAGAATGCGCATCCTACGTTGGCCGGCTTTGGTCACTATATCCGATTGTGTGACGAAAGGAATAATTTATTATTTCCAGTCGTCTTTTCAAGTGTAGTCATTCTGGCCGAGCGGTCTAAGGCGCTGCGTTCAGGTCGCAGTCCTCTTCGGAGGGCGCAGGTTCGAATCCTGCGGATGACAAACATTTTGAACTTCTTTTCTGCTAATTTTTTTTGGCAGGAAAAGAGAGATCTCCTGCGCACACATCCCATAATAAAGCCCCAAGCCAGCGGAAAACCGGATATATCTTCTCTGATATTGTTCTCTTTCCCAGATAAGGCTCACAATTAAATCGTTGATCAAGCGTCGGTGGTTCAGTGGTAGAATGCTCGCCTGCCACGCGGGCGGCCCGGGTTCGATTCAGAGCCGACGCAATCGTTTTCGCTTTTCCTTCTTTAAAATAATTAAAAAATACATAGTTCTGTGTAATATGCCTTTTTTTCTGATCTAATCGTTCGGTGGTCCAGGTTTCTTGCCTCTTCTTCTATTTAGACTTGTCAAAAGCTGATGTGTCACTCAAGCGGCCATGATCGTAACAAAATATTTTTCCGATTTATATCCCGCTCTTTCGAGGGGAGTCCAAAAACTATGGAAACTCATAATTGCTCCTCTGCACGGAAATCTTTAGTAAAAGGCGAAAGATTTTCTCGGTCAAATGCAGAGGAGCCAGAGATGACATGAATTTGTCTGTGGTTAGCCTCGATAGAATGCGCATCCTACGTTGGCCGGCTTTGGTCACTATATCCGATTGTGTGACGAAAGGAATAATTTATTGTTTCCAGTCGTCTGTTCAAGTGTAGTCATTCTGGCCGAGCGGTCTAAGGGGCTGCGTTTAGGTCGCAGTCCTCTTCGGAGGGCGCAGGTTCGAATCCTGCGGATGACAAACATTTTGAACTTCTTGTCTGCTAATTTTTTTTGGCAGGAAAAAAGAGATCTCCTGCGCACACATCCCATAATATAGCCCTAAGCCAGCGGAAAACCGGATATATCTTCTCTGATATTGTTCTCTTTCCCAGATAAGGCTCACAATTAAATCGTTGATCAAGCGTCGGTGGTTCAGTGGTAGAATGCTCGCCTGCCACGCGGGCGGCCCGGGTTCGATTCAGAGCCGACGCAATCGTTTTCGCTTTTCCTTCTTTAAAATAATCAAAAAAATACATAGTTCTGTGTAATATGCCTTTTTTTTCTGATCTAATCGTTCGGTGGTCCAGGTTTCTTGCCTCTTCTTCTATTTAGACTTGTCAAAAGCTGATGTGTCACTCAAGCGGCCATGATCGTAACAAAATATTTTTCCGATTTATATCCCGCTCTTTCGAGGGGAGTCCAAAAACTATGGAAACTCATAATTGCTCCTCTGCACGGAAATCTTTAGTAAAAGGCGAAAGATTTTCTCGGTCAAATGCAGAGGAGCCAGAGATGACATGAATTTGTCTGTGGTTAGCCTCGATAGAATGCGCATCCTACGTTGGCCGGCTTGGTCACTATATCCGATTGTGTGACGAAAGGAATAATTTATTGTTTCCAGTCGTCTGTTCAAGTGTAGTCATTCTGGCCGAGCGGTCTAAGGGGCTGCGTTCAGGTCGCAGTCCTCTTCGGAGGGCGCAGGTTCGAATCCTGCGGATGACAAACATTTTGAACTTCTTGTCTGCTAATTTTTTTTGGCAGGAAAAAAGAGATCTCCTGCGCACACATCCCATAATATAGCCCTAAGCCAGCGGAAAACCGGATATATCTTCTCTGATATTGTTCTCTTTCCCAGATAAGGCTCACAATTAAATCGTTGATCAAGCGTCGGTGGTTCAGTGGTAGAATGCTCGCCTGCCACGCGGGCGGCCCGGGTTCGATTCAGAGCCGACGCAATCGTTTTCGCTTTTCCTTCTTTAAAATAATCAAAAAAATACATAGTTCTGTGTAATATGCCTTTTTTTTCTGATCTAATCGTTCGGTGGTCCAGGTTTCTTGCCTCTTCTTCTATTTAGACTTGTCAAAAGCTGATGTGTCACTCAAGCGGCCATGATCGTAACAAAATATTTTTCCGATTTATATCCCGCTCTTTCCAGGGGAGTCCAAAAACTATGGAAACTCATAATTGCTCCTCTGCACGGAAATCTTTAGTAAAAGGCGAAAGATTTTCTCGGTCAAATGCAGAGGAGCCAGAGATGACATGAATTTGTCTGTGGTTAGCCTCGATAGAATGCGCATCCTACGTTGGCCGGCTTGGTCACTATATCCGATTGTGTGACGAAAGGAATAATTTATTGTTTCCAGTCGTCTGTTCAAGTGTAGTCATTCTGGCCGAGCGGTCTAAGGGGCTGCGTTCAGGTCGCAGTCCTCTTCGGAGGGCGCAGGTTCGAATCCTGCGGATGACAAACATTTTGAACTTCTTGTCTGCTAATTTTTTTTGGCAGGAAAAAAGAGATCTCCTGCGCACACATCCCATAATATAGCCCTAAGCCAGCGGAAAACCGGATATATCTTCTCTGATATTGTTCTCTTTCCCAGATAAGGCTCACAATTAAATCGTTGATCAAGCGTCGGTGGTTCAGTGGTAGAATGCTCGCCTGCCACGCGGGCGGCCCGGGTTCGATTCAGAGCCGACGCAATCGTTTTCGCTTTTCCTTCTTTAAAATAATCAAAAAAATACATAGTTCTGTGTAATATGCCTTTTTTTTCTGATCTAATCGTTCGGTGGTCCAGGTTTCTTGCCTCTTCTTCTATTTAGACTTGTCAAAAGCTGATGTGTCACTCAAGCGGCCATGATCGTAACAAAATATTTTTCCGATTTATATCCCGCTCTTTCGAGGGGAGTCCAAAAACTATGGAAACTCATAATTGCTCCTCTGCACGGAAATCTTTAGTAAAAGGCGAAAGATTTTCTCGGTCAAATGCAGAGGAGCCAGAGATGACATGAATTTGTCTGTGGTTAGCCTCGATAGAATGCGCATCCTACGTTGGCCGGCTTTGGTCACTATATCCGATTGTGTGACGAAAGGAATAATTTATTGTTTCCAGTCGTCTGTTCAAGTGTAGTCATTCTGGCCGAGCGGTCTAAGGGGCTGCGTTCAGGTCGCAGTCCTCTTCGGAGGGCGCAGGTTCGAATCCTGCGGATGACAAACATTTTGAACTTCTTGTCTGCTAATTTTTTTTGGCAGGAAAAAAGAGATCTCCTGCGCACACATCCCATAATATAGCCCTAAGCCAGCGGAAAACCGGATATATCTTCTCTGATATTGTTCTCTTTCCCAGATAAGGCTCACAATTAAATCGTTGATCAAGCGTCGGTGGTTCAGTGGTAGAATGCTCGCCTGCCACGCGGGCGGCCCGGGTTCGATTCAGAGCCGACGCAATCGTTTTCGCTTTTCCTTCTTTAAAATAATTAAAAAATACATAGTTCTGTGTAATATGCCTTTTTTTTCTGATCTAATCGTTCGGTGGTCCAGGTTTCTTGCCTCTTCTTCTATTTAGACTTGTCAAAAGCTGATGTGTCACTCAAGCGGCCATGATCGTAACAAAATATTTTTCCGATTTATATCCCGCTCTTTCGAGGGGAGTCCAAAAACTATGGAAACTCATAATTGCTCCTCTGCACGGAAATCTTTAGTAAAAGGCGAAAGATTTTCTCGGTCAAATGCAGAGGAGCCAGAGATGACATGAATTTGTCTGTGGTTAGCCTCGATAGAATGCGCATCCTACGTTGGCCGGCTTTGGTCACTATATCCGATTGTGTGACGAAAGGAATAATTTATTGTTTCCAGTCGTCTGTTCAAGTGTAGTCATTCTGGCCGAGCGGTCTAAGGGGCTGCGTTCAGGTCGCAGTCCTCTTCGGAGGGCGCAGGTTCGAATCCTGCGGATGACAAACATTTTGAACTTCTTTTCTGCTAATTTTTTTTGGCAGGAAAAGAGAGATCTCCTGCGCACACATCCCATAATAAAGCCCCAAGCCAGCGGAAAACCGGATATATCTTCTCTGATATTGTTCTCTTTCCCAGATAAGGCTCACAATTAAATCGTTGATCAAGCGTCGGTGGTTCAGTGGTAGAATGCTCGCCTGCCACGCGGGCGGCCCGGGTTCGATTCAGAGCCGACGCAATCGTTTTCGCTTTTCCTTCTTTAAAATAATTAAAAAATACATAGTTCTGTGTAATATGCCTTTTTTTTCTGATCTAATCGTTCGGTGGTCCAGGTTTCTTGCCTCTTCTTCTATTTAGACTTGTCAAAAGCTGATGTGTCACTCAAGCGGCCATGATCGTAACAAAATATTTTTCCGATTTATATCCCGCTCTTTCGAGGGGAGTCCAAAAACTATGGAAACTCATAATTGCTCCTCTGCACGGAAATCTTTAGTAAAAGGCGAAAGATTTTCTCGGTCAAATGCAGAGGAGCCAGAGATGACATGAATTTGTCTGTGGTTAGCCTCGATAGAATGCGCATCCTACGTTGGCCGGCTTTGGTCACTATATCCGATTGTGTGACGAAAGGAATAATTTATTGTTTCCAGTCGTCTGTTCAAGTGTAGTCATTCTGGCCGAGCGGTCTAAGGGGCTGCGTTCAGGTCGCAGTCCTCTTCGGAGGGCGCAGGTTCGAATCCTGCGGATGACAAACATTTTGAACTTCTTGTCTGCTAATTTTTTTTGGCAGGAAAAAAGAGATCTCCTGCGCACACATCCCATAATATAGCCCTAAGCCAGCGGAAAACCGGATATATCTTCTCTGATATTGTTCTCTTTCCCAGATAAGGCTCACAATTAAATCGTTGATCAAGCGTCGGTGGTTCAGTGGTAGAATGCTCGCCTGCCACGCGGGCGGCCCGGGTTCGATTCAGAGCCGACGCAATCGTTTTCGCTTTTCCTTCTTTAAAATAATCAAAAAAATACATAGTTCTGTGTAATATGCCTTTTTTTTCTGATCTAATCGTTCGGTGGTCCAGGTTTCTTGCCTCTTCTTCTATTTAGACTTGTCAAAAGCTGATGTGTCACTCAAGCGGCCATGATCGTAACAAAATATTTTTCCGATTTATATCCCGCTCTTTCGAGGGGAGTCCAAAAACTATGGAAACTCATAATTGCTCCTCTGCACGGAAATCTTTAGTAAAAGGCGAAAGATTTTCTCGGTCAAATGCAGAGGAGCCAGAGATGACATGAATTTGTCTGTGGTTAGCCTCGATAGAATGCGCATCCTACGTTGGCCGGCTTGGTCACTATATCCGATTGTGTGACGAAAGGAATAATTTATTGTTTCCAGTCGTCTGTTCAAGTGTAGTCATTCTGGCCGAGCGGTCTAAGGGGCTGCGTTCAGGTCGCAGTCCTCTTCGGAGGGCGCAGGTTCGAATCCTGCGGATGACAAACATTTTGAACTTCTTTTCTGCTAATTTTTTTTGGCAGGAAAAAAGAGATCTCCTGCGCACACATCCCATAATATAGCCCTAAGCCAGCGGAAAACCGGATATATCTTCTCTGATATTGTTCTCTTTCCCAGATAAGGCTCACAATTAAATCGTTGATCAAGCGTCGGTGGTTCAGTGGTAGAATGCTCGCCTGCCACGCGGGCGGCCCGGGTTCGATTCAGAGCCGACGCAATCGTTTTCGCTTTTCCTTCTTTAAAATAATCAAAAAAATACATAGTTCTGTGTAATATACCTTTTTTCTGATCTAATCGTTCGGTGGTCCAGGTTTCTTGCCTCTTCTTCTATTTAGACTTGTCAAAAGCTGATGTGTCACTCAAGCGGCCATGATCGTAACAAAATATTTTTCCGATTTATATCCCGCTCTTTCGAGGGGAGTCCAAAAACTATGGAAACTCATAATTGCTCCTCTGCACGGAAATCTTTAGTAAAAGGCGAAAGATTTTCTCGGTCAAATGCAGAGGAGCCAGAGATGACATGAGTTTGTCTGTGGTGAGCCTCGATAGAATGCGCATCCTACGTTGGCCGGCTTTGGTCACTATATCCGATTGTGTGACGAAAGGAATAATTTATTATTTCCAGTCGTCTTTTCAAGTGTAGTCATTCTGGCCGAGCGGTCTAAGGCGCTGCGTTCAGGTCGCAGTCCTCTTCGGAGGGCGCAGGTTCGAATCCTGCGGATGACAAACATTTTGAACTTCTTTTCTGCTAATTTTTTTTGGCAGGAAAAGAGAGATCTCCTGCGCACACATCCCATAATAAAGCCCCAAGCCAGCGGAAAACCGGATATATCTTCTCTGATATTGTTCTCTTTCCCAGATAAGGCTCACAATTAAATCGTTGATCAAGCGTCGGTGGTTCAGTGGTAGAATGCTCGCCTGCCACGCGGGCGGCCCGGGTTCGATTCAGAGCCGACGCAATCGTTTTCGCTTTTCCTTCTTTAAAATAATTAAAAAATACATAGTTCTGTGTAATATACCTTTTTTCTGATCTAATCGTTCGGTGGTCCAGGTTTCTTGCCTCTTCTTCTATTTAGACTTGTCAAAAGCTGATGTGTCACTCAAGCGGCCATGATCGTAACAAAATATTTTTCCGATTTATATCCCGCTCTTTCGAGGGGAGTCCAAAAACTATGGAAACTCATAATTGCTCCTCTGCACGGAAATCTTTAGTAAAAGGCGAAAGATTTTCTCGGTCAAATGCAGAGGAGCCAGAGATGACATGAATTTGTCTGTGGTTAGCCTCGATAGAATGCGCATCCTACGTTGGCCGGCTTTGGTCACTATATCCGATTGTGTGACGAAAGGAATAATTTATTGTTTCCAGTCGTCTGTTCAAGTGTAGTCATTCTGGCCGAGCGGTCTAAGGGGCTGCGTTCAGGTCGCAGTCCTCTTCGGAGGGCGCAGGTTCGAATCCTGCGGATGACAAACATTTTGAACTTCTTGTCTGCTAATTTTTTTTGGCAGGAAAAAAGAGATCTCCTGCGCACACATCCCATAATATAGCCCTAAGCCAGCGGAAAACCGGATATATCTTCTCTGATATTGTTCTCTTTCCCAGATAAGGCTCACAATTAAATCGTTGATCAAGCGTCGGTGGTTCAGTGGTAGAATGCTCGCCTGCCACGCGGGCGGCCCGGGTTCGATTCCCGGCCGACGCAATCGTTTTCGCTTTTCCTTCTTTAAAATAATTAAAAAATACATAGTTCTGTGTAATATACCTTTTTTCTGATCTAATCGTTCGGTGGTCCAGGTTTCTTGCCTCTTCTTCTATTTAGACTTGTCAAAAGCTGATGTGTCACTCAAGCGGCCATGATCGTAACAAAATATTTTTCCGATTTATATCCCGCTCTTTCGAGGGGAGTCCAAAAACTATGGAAACTCATAATTGCTCCTCTGCACGGAAATCTTTAGTAAAAGGCGAAAGATTTTCTCGGTCAAATGCAGAGGAGCCAGAGATGACATGAGTTTGTCTGTGGTGAGCCTCGATAGAATGCGCATCCTACGTTGGCCGGCTTTGGTCACTATATCCGATTGTGTGACGAAAGGAATAATTTATTATTTCCAGTCGTCTTTTCAAGTGTAGTCATTCTGGCCGAGCGGTCTAAGGCGCTGCGTTCAGGTCGCAGTCCTCTTCGGAGGGCGCAGGTTCGAATCCTGCGGATGACAAACATTTTGAACTTCTTTTCTGCTAATTTTTTTTGGCAGGAAAAGAGAGATCTGCTGCGCACACATCCCATAATAAAGCCCCAAGCCAGCGGAAAACCGGATATATCTTCTCTGATATTGTTCTCTTTCCCAGATAAGGCTCACAATTAAATCGTTGATCAAGCGTCGGTGGTTCAGTGGTAGAATGCTCGCCTGCCACGCGGGCGGCCCGGGTTCGATTCAGAGCCGACGCAATCGTTTTCGCTTTTCCTTCTTTAAAATAATTAAAAAATACATAGTTCTGTGTAATATACCTTTTTTCTGATCTAATCGTTCGGTGGTCCAGGTTTCTTGCCTCTTCTTCTATTTAGACTTGTCAAAAGCTGATGTGTCACTCAAGCGGCCATGATCGTAACAAAATATTTTTCCGATTTATATCCCGCTCTTTCGAGGGGAGTCCAAAAACTATGGAAACTCATAATTGCTCCTCTGCACGGAAATCTTTAGTAAAAGGCGAAAGATTTTCTCGGTCAAATGCAGAGGAGCCAGAGATGACATGAATTTGTCTGTGGTTAGCCTCGATAGAATGCGCATCCTACGTTGGCCGGCTTTGGTCACTATATCCGATTGTGTGACGAAAGGAATAATTTATTGTTTCCAGTCGTCTGTTCAAGTGTAGTCATTCTGGCCGAGCGGTCTAAGGGGCTGCGTTCAGGTCGCAGTCCTCTTCGGAGGGCGCAGGTTCGAATCCTGCGGATGACAAACATTTTGAACTTCTTGTCTGCTAATTTTTTTTGGCAGGAAAAAGAGATCTCCTGCGCACACATCCCATAATATAGCCCTAAGCCAGCGGAAAACCGGATATATCTTCTCTGATATTGTTCTCTTTCCCAGATAAGGCTCACAATTAAATCGTTGATCAAGCGTCGGTGGTTCAGTGGTAGAATGCTCGCCTGCCACGCGGGCGGCCCGGGTTCGATTCCCGGCCGACGCAATCGTTTTCGCTTTTCCTTCTTTAAAATAATTAAAAAATACATAGTTCTGTGTAATATACCTTTTTTCTGATCTAATCGTTCGGTGGTCCAGGTTTCTTGCCTCTTCTTCTATTTAGACTTGTCAAAAGCTGATGTGTCACTCAAGCGGCCATGATCGTAACAAAATATTTTTCCGATTTATATCCCGCTCTTTCGAGGGGAGTCCAAAAACTATGGAAACTCATAATTGCTCCTCTGCACGGAAATCTTTAGTAAAAGGCGAAAGATTTTCTCGGTCAAATGCAGAGGAGCCAGAGATGACATGAATTTGTCTGTGGTTAGCCTCGATAGAATGCGCATCCTACGTTGGCCGGCTTTGGTCACTATATCCGATTGTGTGACGAAAGGAATAATTTATTGTTTCCAGTCGTCTGTTCAAGTGTAGTCATTCTGGCCGAGCGGTCTAAGGCGCTGCGTTCAGGTCGCAGTCCTCTTCGGAGGGCGCAGGTTCGAATCCTGCGGATGACAAACATTTTGAACTTCTTTTCTGCTAATTTTTTTTGGCAGGAAAAGAGAGATCTCCTGCGCACACATCCCATAATAAAGCCCCAAGCCAGCGGAAAACCGGATATATCTTCTCTGATATTGTTCTCTTTCCCAGATAAGGCTCACAATTAAATCGTTGATCAAGCGTCGGTGGTTCAGTGGTAGAATGCTCGCCTGCCACGCGGGCGGCCCGGGTTCGATTCCCGGCCGACGCAATCGTTTTCGCTTTTCCTTCTTTAAAATAATTAAAAAATACATAGTTCTGTGTAATATACCTTTTTTCTGATCTAATCGTTCGGTGGTCCAGGTTTCTTGCCTCTTCTTCTATTTAGACTTGTCAAAAGCTGATGTGTCACTCAAGCGGCCATGATCGTAACAAAATATTTTTCCGATTTATATCCCGCTCTTTCGAGGGGAGTCCAAAAACTATGGAAACTCATAATTGCTCCTCTGCACGGAAATCTTTAGTAAAAGGCGAAAGATTTTCTCGGTCAAATGCAAAGGAGCCAGAGATGACATGAGTTTGTCTGTGGTGAGCCTCGATAGAATGCGCATCCTACGTTGGCCGGCTTTGGTCACTATATCCGATTGTGTGACGAAAGGAATAATTTATTATTTCCAGTCGTCTTTTCAAGTGTAGTCATTCTGGCCGAGCGGTCTAAGGCGCTGCGTTCAGGTCGCAGTCCTCTTCGGAGGGCGCAGGTTCGAATCCTGCGGATGACAAACATTTTGAACTTCTTTTCTGCTAATTTTTTTTGGCAGGAAAAGAGAGATCTCCTGCGCACACATCCCATAATAAAGCCCCAAGCCAGCGGAAAACCGGATATATCTTCTCTGATATTGTTCTCTTTCCCAGATAAGGCTCACAATTAAATCGTTGATCAAGCGTCGGTGGTTCAGTGGTAGAATGCTCGCCTGCCACGCGGGCGGCCCGGGTTCGATTCAGAGCCGACGCAATCATTTTCGCTTTTCCTTCTTTAAAATAATTAAAAAATACATAGTTCTGTGTAATATGCCTTTTTTTTCTGATCTAATCGTTCGGTGGTCCAGGTTTCTTGCCTCTTCTTCTATTTAGAATTGTCAAAAGCTGAATCCAATTGTGTGACGAAAGGAATAATTTATTGTTTCCAGTCGTCTGTTCAAGTGTAGTCATTCTGGCCGAGCGGTCTAAGGCGCTGCGTTCAGGTCGCAGTCCTCTTCGGAGGGCGCAGGTTCGAATCCTGCGGATGACAAACATTTTGAACTTCTTTTCTGCTAATTTTTTTTGGCAGGAAAAGAGAGATCTGCTGCGCACACATCCCATAATAAAGCCCCAAGCCAGCGGAAAACCGGATATATCTTCTCTGATATTGTTCTCTTTCCCAGATAAGGCTCACAATTAAATCGTTGATCAAGCGTCGGTGGTTCAGTGGTAGAATGCTCGCCTGCCACGCGGGCGGCCCGGGTTCGATTCAGAGCCGACGCAATCGTTTTCGCTTTTCCTTCTTTAAAATAATTAAAAAATACATAGTTCTGTGTAATATGCCTTTTTTTTCTGATCTAATCGTTCGGTGGTCCAGGTTTCTTGCCTCTTCTTCTATTTAGACTTGTCAAAAGCTGATGTGTCACTCAAGCGGCCATGATCGTAACAAAATATTTTTCCGATTTATATCCCGCTCTTTCGAGGGGAGTCCAAAAACTATGGAAACTCATAATTGCTCCTCTGCACGGAAATCTTTAGTAAAAGGCGAAAGATTTTCTCGGTCAAATGCAGAGGAGCCAGAGATGACATGAATTTGTCTGTGGTTAGCCTCGATAGAATGCGCATCCTACGTTGGCCGGCTTTGGTCACTATATCCGATTGTGTGACGAAAGGAATAATTTATTGTTTCCAGTCGTCTGTTCAAGTGTAGTCATTCTGGCCGAGCGGTCTAAGGCGCTGCGTTCAGGTCGCAGTCCTCTTCGGAGGGCGCAGGTTCGAATCCTGCGGATGACAAACATTTTGAACTTCTTTTCTGCTAATTTTTTTTGGCAGGAAAAGAGAGATCTCCTGCGCACACATCCCATAATAAAGCCCCAAGCCAGCGGAAAACCGGATATATCTTCTCTGATATTGTTCTCTTTCCCAGATAAGGCTCACAATTAAATCGTTGATCAAGCGTCGGTGGTTCAGTGGTAGAATGCTCGCCTGCCACGCGGGCGGCCCGGGTTCGATTCCCGGCCGACGCAATCGTTTTCGCTTTTCCTTCTTTAAAATAATTAAAAAATACATAGTTCTGTGTAATATACCTTTTTTCTGATCTAATCGTTCGGTGGTCCAGGTTTCTTGCCTCTTCTTCTATTTAGACTTGTCAAAAGCTGATGTGTCACTCAAGCGGCCATGATCGTAACAAAATATTTTTCCGATTTATATCCCGCTCTTTCGAGGGGAGTCCAAAAACTATGGAAACTCATAATTGCTCCTCTGCACGGAAATCTTTAGTAAAAGGCGAAAGATTTTCTCGGTCAAATGCAGAGGAGCCAGAGATGACATGAGTTTGTCTGTGGTGAGCCTCGATAGAATGCGCATCCTACGTTGGCCGGCTTTGGTCACTATATCCGATTGTGTGACGAAAGGAATAATTTATTATTTCCAGTCGTCTTTTCAAGTGTAGTCATTCTGGCCGAGCGGTCTAAGGCGCTGCGTTCAGGTCGCAGTCCTCTTCGGAGGGCGCAGGTTCGAATCCTGCGGATGACAAACATTTTGAACTTCTTTTCTGCTAATTTTTTTTGGCAGGAAAAGAGAGATCTCCTGCGCACACATCCCATAATAAAGCCCCAAGCCAGCGGAAAACCGGATATATCTTCTCTGATATTGTTCTCTTTCCCAGATAAGGCTCACAATTAAATCGTTGATCAAGCGTCGGTGGTTCAGTGGTAGAATGCTCGCCTGCCACGCGGGCGGCCCGGGTTCGATTCAGAGCCGACGCAATCATTTTCGCTTTTCCTTCTTTAAAATAATTAAAAAATACATAGTTCTGTGTAATATGCCTTTTTTTCTGATCTAATCGTTCGGTGGTCCAGGTTTCTTGCCTCTTCTTCTATTTAGAATTGTCAAAAGCTGAATCCAATTGTGTGACGAAAGGAATAATTTATTGTTTCCAGTCGTCTGTTCAAGTGTAGTCATTCTGGCCGAGCGGTCTAAGGCGCTGCGTTCAGGTCGCAGTCCTCTTCGGAGGGCGCAGGTTCGAATCCTGCGGATGACAAACATTTTGAACTTCTTTTCTGCTAATTTTTTTTGGCAGGAAAAGAAAGATCTGCTGCGCACACATCCCATAATAAAGCCCCAAGCCAGCGGAAAACCGGATATATCTTCTCTGATATTGTTCTCTTTCCCAGATAAGGCTCACAATTAAATCGTTGATCAAGCGTCGGTGGTTCAGTGGTAGAATGCTCGCCTGCCACGCGGGCGGCCCGGGTTCGATTCAGAGCCGACGCAATCGTTTTCGCTTTTCCTTCTTTAAAATAATTAAAAAATACATAGTTCTGTGTAATATGCCTTTTTTTTCTGATCTAATCGTTCGGTGGTCCAGGTTTCTTGCCTCTTCTTCTATTTAGACTTGTCAAAAGCTGATGTGTCACTCAAGCGGCCATGATCGTAACAAAATATTTTTCCGATTTATATCCCGCTCTTTCGAGGGGAGTCCAAAAACTATGGAAACTCATAATTGCTCCTCTGCACGGAAATCTTTAGTAAAAGGCGAAAGATTTTCTCGGTCAAATGCAGAGGAGCCAGAGATGACATGAATTTGTCTGTGGTTAGCCTCGATAGAATGCGCATCCTACGTTGGCCGGCTTTGGTCACTATATCCGATTGTGTGACGAAAGGAATAATTTATTGTTTCCAGTCGTCTGTTCAAGTGTAGTCATTCTGGCCGAGCGGTCTAAGGCGCTGCGTTCAGGTCGCAGTCCTCTTCGGAGGGCGCAGGTTCGAATCCTGCGGATGACAAACATTTTGAACTTCTTGTCTGCTAATTTTTTTTGGCAGAAAAGAGAGATCTCCTGCGCACACATCCCATAATATAGCCCTAAGCCAGCGGAAAACCGGATATATCTTCTCTGATATTGTTCTCTTTCCCAGATAAGGCTCACAATTAAATCGTTGATCAAGCGTCGGTGGTTCAGTGGTAGAATGCTCGCCTGCCACGCGGGCGGCCCGGGTTCGATTCCCGGCCGACGCAATCGTTTTCGCTTTTCCTTCTTTAAAATAATTAAAAAATACATAGTTCTGTGTAATATACCTTTTTTCTGATCTAATCGTTCGGTGGTCCAGGTTTCTTGCCTCTTCTTCTATTTAGACTTGTCAAAAGCTGATGTGTCACTCAAGCGGCCATGATCGTAACAAAATATTTTTCCGATTTATATCCCGCTCTTTCGAGGGGAGTCCAAAAACTATGGAAACTCATAATTGCTCCTCTGCACGGAAATCTTTAGTAAAAGGCGAAAGATTTTCTCGGTCAAATGCAGAGGAGCCAGAGATGACATGAATTTGTCTGTGGTTAGCCTCGATAGAATGCGCATCCTACGTTGGCCGGCTTTGGTCACTATATCCGATTGTGTGACGAAAGGAATAATTTATTGTTTCCAGTCGTCTGTTCAAGTGTAGTCATTCTGGCCGAGCGGTCTAAGGGCTGCGTTCAGGTCGCAGTCCTCTTCGGAGGGCGCAGGTTCGAATCCTGCGGATGACAAACATTTTGAACTTCTTGTCTGCTAATTTTTTTTGGCAGGAAAAAAGAGATCTCCTGCGCACACATCCCATAATATAGCCCTAAGCCAGCGGAAAACCGGATATATCTTCTCTGATATTGTTCTCTTTCCCAGATAAGGCTCACAATTAAATCGTTGATCAAGCGTCGGTGGTTCAGTGGTAGAATGCTCGCCTGCCACGCGGGCGGCCCGGGTTCGATTCCCGGCCGACGCAATCGTTTTCGCTTTTCCTTCTTTAAAATAATTAAAAAATACATAGTTCTGTGTAATATACCTTTTTTCTGATCTAATCGTTCGGTGGTCCAGGTTTCTTGCCTCTTCTTCTATTTAGACTTGTCAAAAGCTGATGTGTCACTCAAGCGGCCATGATCGTAACAAAATATTTTTCCGATTTATATCCCGCTCTTTCGAGGGGAGTCCAAAAACTATGGAAACTCATAATTGCTCCTCTGCACGGAAATCTTTAGTAAAAGGCGAAAGATTTTCTCGGTCAAATGCAGAGGAGCCAGAGATGACATGAGTTTGTCTGTGGTGAGCCTCGATAGAATGCGCATCCTACGTTGGCCGGCTTTGGTCACTATATCCGATTGTGTGACGAAAGGAATAATTTATTATTTCCAGTCGTCTTTTCAAGTGTAGTCATTCTGGCCGAGCGGTCTAAGGCGCTGCGTTCAGGTCGCAGTCCTCTTCGGAGGGCGCAGGTTCGAATCCTGCGGATGACAAACATTTTGAACTTCTTTTCTGCTAATTTTTTTTGGCAGGAAAAGAGAGATCTCCTGCGCACACATCCCATAATAAAGCCCCAAGCCAGCGGAAAACCGGATATATCTTCTCTGATATTGTTCTCTTTCCCAGATAAGGCTCACAATTAAATCGTTGATCAAGCGTCGGTGGTTCAGTGGTAGAATGCTCGCCTGCCACGCGGGCGGCCCGGGTTCGATTCAGAGCCGACGCAATCATTTTCGCTTTTCCTTCTTTAAAATAATTAAAAAATACATAGTTCTGTGTAATATGCCTTTTTTTCTGATCTAATCGTTCGGTGGTCCAGGTTTCTTGCCTCTTCTTCTATTTAGAATTGTCAAAAGCTGAATCCAATTGTGTGACGAAAGGAATAATTTATTGTTTCCAGTCGTCTGTTCAAGTGTAGTCATTCTGGCCGAGCGGTCTAAGGCGCTGCGTTCAGGTCGCAGTCCTCTTCGGAGGGCGCAGGTTCGAATCCTGCGGATGACAAACATTTTGAACTTCTTTTCTGCTAATTTTTTTTGGCAGGAAAAGAAAGATCTGCTGCGCACACATCCCATAATAAAGCCCCAAGCCAGCGGAAAACCGGATATATCTTCTCTGATATTGTTCTCTTTCCCAGATAAGGCTCACAATTAAATCGTTGATCAAGCGTCGGTGGTTCAGTGGTAGAATGCTCGCCTGCCACGCGGGCGGCCCGGGTTCGATTCAGAGCCGACGCAATCGTTTTCGCTTTTCCTTCTTTAAAATAATTAAAAAATACATAGTTCTGTGTAATATGCCTTTTTTTTCTGATCTAATCGTTCGGTGGTCCAGGTTTCTTGCCTCTTCTTCTATTTAGACTTGTCAAAAGCTGATGTGTCACTCAAGCGGCCATGATCGTAACAAAATATTTTTCCGATTTATATCCCGCTCTTTCGAGGGGAGTCCAAAAACTATGGAAACTCATAATTGCTCCTCTGCACGGAAATCTTTAGTAAAAGGCGAAAGATTTTCTCGGTCAAATGCAGAGGAGCCAGAGATGACATGAATTTGTCTGTGGTTAGCCTCGATAGAATGCGCATCCTACGTTGGCCGGCTTTGGTCACTATATCCGATTGTGTGACGAAAGGAATAATTTATTGTTTCCAGTCGTCTGTTCAAGTGTAGTCATTCTGGCCGAGCGGTCTAAGGGGCTGCGTTCAGGTCGCAGTCCTCTTCGGAGGGCGCAGGTTCGAATCCTGCGGATGACAAACATTTTGAACTTCTTGTCTGCTAATTTTTTTTGGCAGGAAAAAAGAGATCTCCTGCGCACACATCCCATAATATAGCCCTAAGCCAGCGGAAAACCGGATATATCTTCTCTGATATTGTTCTCTTTCCCAGATAAGGCTCACAATTAAATCGTTGATCAAGCGTCGGTGGTTCAGTGGTAGAATGCTCGCCTGCCACGCGGGCGGCCCGGGTTCGATTCCCGGCCGACGCAATCGTTTTCGCTTTTCCTTCTTTAAAATAATTAAAAAATACATAGTTCTGTGTAATATACCTTTTTTCTGATCTAATCGTTCGGTGGTCCAGGTTTCTTGCCTCTTCTTCTATTTAGACTTGTCAAAAGCTGATGTGTCACTCAAGCGGCCATGATCGTAACAAAATATTTTTCCGATTTATATCCCGCTCTTTCGAGGGGAGTCCAAAAACTATGGAAACTCATAATTGCTCCTCTGCACGGAAATCTTTAGTAAAAGGCGAAAGATTTTCTCGGTCAAATGCAGAGGAGCCAGAGATGACATGAGTTTGTCTGTGGTGAGCCTCGATAGAATGCGCATCCTACGTTGGCCGGCTTTGGTCACTATATCCGATTGTGTGACGAAAGGAATAATTTATTATTTCCAGTCGTCTTTTCAAGTGTAGTCATTCTGGCCGAGCGGTCTAAGGCGCTGCGTTCAGGTCGCAGTCCTCTTCGGAGGGCGCAGGTTCGAATCCTGCGGATGACAAACATTTTGAACTTCTTTTCTGCTAATTTTTTTTGGCAGGAAAAGAGAGATCTCCTGCGCACACATCCCATAATAAAGCCCCAAGCCAGCGGAAAACCGGATATATCTTCTCTGATATTGTTCTCTTTCCCAGATAAGGCTCACAATTAAATCGTTGATCAAGCGTCGGTGGTTCAGTGGTAGAATGCTCGCCTGCCACGCGGGCGGCCCGGGTTCGATTCAGAGCCGACGCAATCGTTTTCGCTTTTCCTTCTTTAAAATAATTAAAAAATACATAGTTCTGTGTAATATGCCTTTTTTTTCTGATCTAATCGTTCGGTGGTCCAGGTTTCTTGCCTCTTCTTCTATTTAGACTTGTCAAAAGCTGATGTGTCACTCAAGCGGCCATGATCGTAACAAAATATTTTTCCGATTTATATCCCGCTCTTTCGAGGGGAGTCCAAAAACTATGGAAACTCATAATTGCTCCTCTGCACGGAAATCTTTAGTAAAAGGCGAAAGATTTTCTCGGTCAAATGCAGAGGAGCCAGAGATGACATGAATTTGTCTGTGGTTAGCCTCGATAGAATGCGCATCCTACGTTGGCCGGCTTTGGTCACTATATCCGATTGTGTGACGAAAGGAATAATTTATTGTTTCCAGTCGTCTGTTCAAGTGTAGTCATTCTGGCCGAGCGGTCTAAGGCGCTGCGTTCAGGTCGCAGTCCTCTTCGGAGGGCGCAGGTTCGAATCCTGCGGATGACAAACATTTTGAACTTCTTGTCTGCTAATTTTTTTTGGCAGAAAAGAGAGATCTCCTGCGCACACATCCCATAATATAGCCCCAAGCCAGCGGAAAACCGGATATATCTTCTCTGATATTGTTCTCTTTCCCAGATAAGGCTCACAATTAAATCGTTGATCAAGCGTCGGTGGTTCAGTGGTAGAATGCTCGCCTGCCACGCGGGCGGCCCGGGTTCGATTCCCGGCCGACGCAATCGTTTTCGCTTTTCCTTCTTTAAAATAATTAAAAAATACATAGTTCTGTGTAATATACCTTTTTTCTGATCTAATCGTTCGGTGGTCCAGGTTTCTTGCCTCTTCTTCTATTTAGACTTGTCAAAAGCTGATGTGTCACTCAAGCGGCCATGATCGTAACAAAATATTTTTCCGATTTATATCCCGCTCTTTCGAGGGGAGTCCAAAAACTATGGAAACTCATAATTGCTCCTCTGCACGGAAATCTTTAGTAAAAGGCGAAAGATTTTCTCGGTCAAATGCAGAGGAGCCAGAGATGACATGAGTTTGTCTGTGGTGAGCCTCGATAGAATGCGCATCCTACGTTGGCCGGCTTTGGTCACTATATCCGATTGTGTGACGAAAGGAATAATTTATTATTTCCAGTAGTCTTTTCAAGTGTAGTCATTCTGGCCGAGCGGTCTAAGGCGCTGCGTTCAGGTCGCAGTCCTCTTCGGAGGGCGCAGGTTCGAATCCTGCGGATGACAAACATTTTGAACTTCTTTTCTGCTAATTTTTTTTGGCAGGAAAAGAGAGATCTGCTGCGCACACATCCCATAATAAAGCCCCAAGCCAGCGGAAAACCGGATATATCTTCTCTGATATTGTTCTCTTTCCCAGATAAGGCTCACAATTAAATCGTTGATCAAGCGTCGGTGGTTCAGTGGTAGAATGCTCGCCTGCCACGCGGGCGGCCCGGGTTCGATTCAGAGCCGACGCAATCGTTTTCGCTTTTCCTTCTTTAAAATAATTAAAAAATACATAGTTCTGTGTAATATACCTTTTTTCTGATCTAATCGTTCGGTGGTCCAGGTTTCTTGCCTCTTCTTCTATTTAGACTTGTCAAAAGCTGATGTGTCACTCAAGCGGCCATGATCGTAACAAAATATTTTTCCGATTTATATCCCGCTCTTTCGAGGGGAGTCCAAAAACTATGGAAACTCATAATTGCTCCTCTGCACGGAAATCTTTAGTAAAAGGCGAAAGATTTTCTCGGTCAAATGCAGAGGAGCCAGAGATGACATGAGTTTGTCTGTGGTGAGCCTCGATAGAATGCGCATCCTACGTTGGCCGGCTTTGGTCACTATATCCGATTGTGTGACGAAAGGAATAATTTATTATTTCCAGTAGTCTTTTCAAGTGTAGTCATTCTGGCCGAGCGGTCTAAGGCGCTGCGTTCAGGTCGCAGTCCTCTTCGGAGGGCGCAGGTTCGAATCCTGCGGATGACAAACATTTTGAACTTCTTTTCTGCTAATTTTTTTTGGCAGGAAAAGAGAGATCTGCTGCGCACACATCCCATAATAAAGCCCCAAGCCAGCGGAAAACCGGATATATCTTCTCTGATATTGTTCTCTTTCCCAGATAAGGCTCACAATTAAATCGTTGATCAAGCGTCGGTGGTTCAGTGGTAGAATGCTCGCCTGCCACGCGGGCGGCCCGGGTTCGATTCAGAGCCGACGCAATCGTTTTCGCTTTTCCTTCTTTAAAATAATTAAAAAATACATAGTTCTGTGTAATATGCCTTTTTTTTCTGATCTAATCGTTCGGTGGTCCAGGTTTCTTGCCTCTTCTTCTATTTAGACTTGTCAAAAGCTGATGTGTCACTCAAGCGGCCATGATCGTAACAAAATATTTTTCCGATTTATATCCCGCTCTTTCGAGGGGAGTCCAAAAACTATGGAAACTCATAATTGCTCCTCTGCACGGAAATCTTTAGTAAAAGGCGAAAGATTTTCTCGGTCAAATGCAGAGGAGCCAGAGATGACATGAGTTTGTCTGTGGTGAGCCTCGATAGAATGCGCATCCTACGTTGGCCGGCTTTGGTCACTATATCCGATTGTGCGACGAAAGGAATAATTTATTATTTCCAGTAGTCTTTTCAAGTGTAGTCATTCTGGCCGAGCGGTCTAAGGCGCTGCGTTCAGGTCGCAGTCCTCTTCGGAGGGCGCAGGTTCGAATCCTGCGGATGACAAACATTTTGAACTTCTTTTCTGCTAATTTTTTTTGGCAGGAAAAGAGAGATCTGCTGCGCACACATCCCATAATAAAGCCCCAAGCCAGCGGAAAACCGGATATATCTTCTCTGATATTGTTCTCTTTCCCAGATAAGGCTCACAATTAAATCGTTGATCAAGCGTCGGTGGTTCAGTGGTAGAATGCTCGCCTGCCACGCGGGCGGCCCGGGTTCGATTCAGAGCCGACGCAATCGATATCGCTTTTCCTTCTTTAAAATAATTAAAAAATACATAGTTCTGTGTAATATGCCTTTTTTTCTGATCTAATCGTTCGGTGGTCCAGGTTTCTTGCCTCTTCTTCTATTTAGACTTGTCAAAAGCTGATGTGTCACTCAAGCGGCCATGATCGTAACAAAATATTTTTCCGATTTATATCCCGCTCTTTCGAGGGGAGTCCAAAAACTATGGAAACTCATAATTGCTCCTCTGCACGGAAATCTTTAGTAAAAGGCGAAAGATTTTCTCGGTCAAATGCAGAAGAGCCAGAGATGACATGAGTTTGTCTGTGGTGAGCCTCGATAGAATGCGCATCCTACGTTGGCCGGCTTTGGTCACTATATCCGATTGTGTGACGAAAGGAATAATTTATTGTTTTCAGTCGTCTGTTCAAGTGTAGTCATTCTGGACGAGCGGTCTAAGGCGCTGCGTTCAAGTCGCAGTCCTCTTCGGAGGGCGCAGGTTCGAATCCTGCGGATGACAAACATTTTGAACTTCTTTTCTGCTAATTTTTTTGGCAGGAAAAGAGAGATCTCCTGCGCACACATCCCATAATAAAGCCCCAAGGCAGCGGAAAACCGGATATATCTTCTCTGATATTGTTCTCTTTCCCAGATAAGGCTCACAATTAAATCGTTGATCAAGCGTCGGTGGTTCAGTGGTAGAATGCTCGCCTGCCACGCGGGCGGCCCGGGTTCGATTCAGAGCCGACGCAATCGATATCGCTTTTCCTTCTTTAAAATAATTAAAAAATACATAGTTCTGTGTAATATGCCTTTTTTTCTGATCTAATCGTTCGGTGGTCCAGGTTTCTTGCCTCTTCTTCTATTTAGACTTGTCAAAAGCTGAATCCAATTGTGTGACGAAAGGAATAATTTATTGTTTTCAGTCGTCTGTTCAAGTGTAGTCATTCTGGACGAGCGGTCTAAGGCGCTGCGTTCAAGTCGCAGTCCTCTTCGGAGGGCGCAGGTTCGAATCCTGCGGATGACAAACATTTTGAACTTCTTTTCTGCTAATTTTTTTGGCAGGAAAAGAGAGATCTCCTGCGCACACATCCCATAATAAAGCCCCAAGGCAGCGGAAAACCGGATATATCTTCTCTGATATTGTTCTCTTTCCCAGATAAGGCTCACAATTAAATCGTTGATCAAGCGTCGGTGGTTCAGTGGTAGAATGCTCGCCTGCCACGCGGGCGGCCCGGGTTCGATTCCCGGCCGACGCAATCGTTTTCGCTTTTCCTTCTTTAAAATAATTAAAAAATACATAGTTCTGTGTAATATACCTTTTTTCTGATCTAATCGTTCGGTGGTCCAGGTTTCTTGCCTCTTCTTCTATTTAGACTTGTCAAAAGCTGATGTGTCACTCAAGCGGCCATGATCGTAACAAAATATTTTTCCGATTTATATCCCGCTCTTTCGAGGGGAGTCCAAAAACTATGGAAACTCATAATTGCTCCTCTGCACGGAAATCTTTAGTAAAAGGCGAAAGATTTTCTCGGTCAAATGCAGAGGAGCCAGAGATGACATGAGTTTGTCTGTGGTGAGCCTCGATAGAATGCGCATCCTACGTTGGCCGGCTTTGGTCACTATATCCGATTGTGTGACGAAAGGAATAATTTATTATTTCCAGTCGTCTTTTCAAGTGTAGTCATTCTGGCCGAGCGGTCTAAGGCGCTGCGTTCAGGTCGCAGTCCTCTTCGGAGGGCGCAGGTTCGAATCCTGCGGATGACAAACATTTTGAACTTCTTTTCTGCTAATTTTTTTTGGCAGGAAAAGAGAGATCTCCTGCGCACACATCCCATAATAAAGCCCCAAGCCAGCGGAAAACCGGATATATCTTCTCTGATATTGTTCTCTTTCCCAGATAAGGCTCACAATTAAATCGTTGATCAAGCGTCGGTGGTTCAGTGGTAGAATGCTCGCCTGCCACGCGGGCGGCCCGGGTTCGATTCAGAGCCGACGCAATCGTTTTCGCTTTTCCTTCTTTAAAATAATTAAAAAATACATAGTTCTGTGTAATATGCCTTTTTTTTCTGATCTAATCGTTCGGTGGTCCAGGTTTCTTGCCTCTTCTTCTATTTAGACTTGTCAAAAGCTGATGTGTCACTCAAGCGGCCATGATCGTAACAAAATATTTTTCCGATTTATATCCCGCTCTTTCGAGGGGAGTCCAAAAACTATGGAAACTCATAATTGCTCCTCTGCACGGAAATCTTTAGTAAAAGGCGAAAGATTTTCTCGGTCAAATGCAGAGGAGCCAGAGATGACATGAATTTGTCTGTGGTTAGCCTCGATAGAATGCGCATCCTACGTTGGCCGGCTTTGGTCACTATATCCGATTGTGTGACGAAAGGAATAATTTATTGTTTCCAGTCGTCTGTTCAAGTGTAGTCATTCTGGCCGAGCGGTCTAAGGCGCTGCGTTCAGGTCGCAGTCCTCTTCGGAGGGCGCAGGTTCGAATCCTGCGGATGACAAACATTTTGAACTTCTTGTCTGCTAATTTTTTTTGGCAGAAAAGAGAGATCTCCTGCGCACACATCCCATAATATAGCCCCAAGCCAGCGGAAAACCGGATATATCTTCTCTGATATTGTTCTCTTTCCCAGATAAGGCTCACAATTAAATCGTTGATCAAGCGTCGGTGGTTCAGTGGTAGAATGCTCGCCTGCCACGCGGGCGGCCCGGGTTCGATTCCCGGCCGACGCAATCGTTTTCGCTTTTCCTTCTTTAAAATAATTAAAAAATACATAGTTCTGTGTAATATACCTTTTTTCTGATCTAATCGTTCGGTGGTCCAGGTTTCTTGCCTCTTCTTCTATTTAGACTTGTCAAAAGCTGATGTGTCACTCAAGCGGCCATGATCGTAACAAAATATTTTTCCGATTTATATCCCGCTCTTTCGAGGGGAGTCCAAAAACTATGGAAACTCATAATTGCTCCTCTGCACGGAAATCTTTAGTAAAAGGCGAAAGATCTTCTCGGTCAAATGCAGAGGAGCCAGAGATGACATGAGTTTGTCTGTGGTGAGCCTCGATAGAATGCGCATCCTACGTTGGCCGGCTTTGGTCACTATATCCGATTGTGTGACGAAAGGAATAATTTATTATTTCCAGTAGTCTTTTCAAGTGTAGTCATTCTGGCCGAGCGGTCTAAGGCGCTGCGTTCAGGTCGCAGTCCTCTTCGGAGGGCGCAGGTTCGAATCCTGCGGATGACAAACATTTTGAACTTCTTTTCTGCTAATTTTTTTTGGCAGGAAAAGAGAGATCTGCTGCGCACACATCCCATAATAAAGCCCCAAGCCAGCGGAAAACCGGATATATCTTCTCTGATATTGTTCTCTTTCCCAGATAAGGCTCACAATTAAATCGTTGATCAAGCGTCGGTGGTTCAGTGGTAGAATGCTCGCCTGCCACGCGGGCGGCCCGGGTTCGATTCAGAGCCGACGCAATCGTTTTCGCTTTTCCTTCTTTAAAATAATTAAAAAATACATAGTTCTGTGTAATATACCTTTTTTCTGATCTAATCGTTCGGTGGTCCAGGTTTCTTGCCTCTTCTTCTATTTAGACTTGTCAAAAGCTGATGTGTCACTCAAGCGGCCATGATCGTAACAAAATATTTTTCCGATTTATATCCCGCTCTTTTGAGGGGAGTCCAAAAACTATGGAAACTCATAATTGCTCCTCTGCACGGAAATCTTTAGTAAAAGGCGAAAGATTTTCTCGGTCAAATGCAGAGGAGCCAGAGATGACATGAGTTTGTCTGTGATGAGCCTCGATAGAATGCGCATCCTACGTTGGCCGGCTTTGGTCACTATATCCGATTGTGCGACGAAAGGAATAATTTATTATTTCCAGTAGTCTTTTCAAGTGTAGTCATTCTGGCCGAGCGGTCTAAGGCGCTGCGTTCAGGTCGCAGTCCTCTTCGGAGGGCGCAGGTTCGAATCCTGCGGATGACAAACACTTTGAACTTCTTTTCTGCTAATTTTTTTTGGCAGGAAAAGAGAGATCTGCTGCGCACACATCCCATAATAAAGCCCCAAGCCAGCGGAAAACCGGATATATCTTCTCTGATATTGTTCTCTTTCCCAGATAAGGCTCACAATTAAATCGTTGATCAAGCGTCGGTGGTTCAGTGGTAGAATGCTCGCCTGCCACGCGGGCGGCCCGGGTTCGATTCAGAGCCGACGCAATCGATATCGCTTTTCCTTCTTTAAAATAATTAAAAAATACATAGTTCTGTGTAATATGCCTTTTTTTCTGATCTAATCGTTCGGTGGTCCAGGTTTCTTGCCTCTTCTTCTATTTAGACTTGTCAAAAGCTGATGTGTCACTCAAGCGGCCATGATCGTAACAAAATATTTTTCCGATTTATATCCCGCTCTTTCGAGGGGAGTCCAAAAACTATGGAAACTCATAATTGCTCCTCTGCACGGAAATCTTTAGTAAAAGGCGAAAGATTTTCTCGGTCAAATGCAGAGGAGCCAGAGATGACATGAGTTTGTCTGTGGTAAGCCTCGATAGAATGCGCATCCTACGTTGGCCGGCTTTGGTCACTATATCCGATTGTGCGACGAAAGGAATAATTTATTATTTCCAGTAGTCTTTTCAAGTGTAGTCATTCTGGCCGAGCGGTCTAAGGCGCTGCGTTCAGGTCGCAGTCCTCTTCGGAGGGCGCAGGTTCGAATCCTGCGGATGACAAACATTTTGAACTTCTTTTCTGCTAATTTTTTTTGGCAGGAAAAGAGAGATCTGCTGCGCACACATCCCATAATAAAGCCCCAAGCCAGCGGAAAACCGGATATATCTTCTCTGATATTGTTCTCTTTCCCAGATAAGGCTCACAATTAAATCGTTGATCAAGCGTCGGTGGTTCAGTGGTAGAATGCTCGCCTGCCACGCGGGCGGCCCGGGTTCGATTCAGAGCCGACGCAATCGATATCGCTTTTCCTTCTTTAAAATAATTAAAAAATACATAGTTCTGTGTAATATGCCTTTTTTTCTGATCTAATCGTTCGGTGGTCCAGGTTTCTTGCCTCTTCTTCTATTTAGACTTGTCAAAAGCTGATGTGTCACTCAAGCGGCCATGATCGTAACAAAATATTTTTCCGATTTATATCCCGCTCTTTCGAGGGGAGTCCAAAAACTATGGAAACTCATAATTGCTCCTCTGCACGGAAATCTTTAGTAAAAGGCGAAAGATTTTCTCGGTCAAATGCAGAGGAGCCAGAGATGACATGAGTTTGTCTGTGGTGAGCCTCGATAGAATGCGCATCCTACGTTGGCCGGCTTTGGTCACTATATCCGATTGTGCGACGAAAGGAATAATTTATTATTTCCAGTAGTCTTTTCAAGTGTAGTCATTCTGGCCGAGCGGTCTAAGGCGCTGCGTTCAGGTCGCAGTCCTCTTCGGAGGGCGCAGGTTCGAATCCTGCGGATGACAAACATTTTGAACTTCTTTTCTGCTAATTTTTTTTGGCAGGAAAAGAGAGATCTGCTGCGCACACATCCCATAATAAAGCCCCAAGCCAGCGGAAAACCGGATATATCTTCTCTGATATTGTTCTCTTTCCCAGATAAGGCTCACAATTAAATCGTTGATCAAGCGTCGGTGGTTCAGTGGTAGAATGCTCGCCTGCCACGCGGGCGGCCCGGGTTCGATTCAGAGCCGACGCAATCGATATCGCTTTTCCTTCTTTAAAATAATTAAAAAATACATAGTTCTGTGTAATATGCCTTTTTTTCTGATCTAATCGTTCGGTGGTCCAGGTTTCTTGCCTCTTCTTCTATTTAGACTTGTCAAAAGCTGATGTGTCACTCAAGCGGCCATGATCGTAACAAACTATTTTTCCGATTTATATCCCGCTCTTTCGAGGGGAGTCCAAAACTATGGAAACTCATAATTGCTCCTCTGCACGGAAATCTTTAGTAAAAGGCGAAAGATTTTCTCGGTCAAATGCAGAAGAGCCAGAGATGACATGAGTTTGTCTGTGGTGAGCCTCGATAGAATGCGCATCCTACGTTGGCCGGCTTTGGTCACTATATCCGATTGTGTGACGAAAGGAATAATTTATTGTTTTCAGTCGTCTGTTCAAGTGTAGTCATTCTGGACGAGCGGTCTAAGGCGCTACGTTCAAGTCGCAGTCCTCTTCGGAGGGCGCAGGTTCGAATCCTGCGGATGACAAACATTTTGAACTTCTTTTCTGCTAATTTTTTTGGCAGGAAAAGAGAGATCTCCTGCGCACACATCCCATAATAAAGCCCCAAGGCAGCGGAAAACCGGATATATCTTCTCTGATATTGTTCTCTTTCCCAGATAAGGCTCACAATTAAATCGTTGATCAAGCGTCGGTGGTTCAGTGGTAGAATGCTCGCCTGCCACGCGGGCGGCCCGGGTTCGATTCAGAGCCGACGCAATCGATATCGCTTTTCCTTCTTTAAAATAATTAAAAAATACATAGTTCTGTGTAATATGCCTTTTTTTCTGATCTAATCGTTCGGTGGTCCAGGTTTCTTGCCTCTTCTTCTATTTAGACTTGTCAAAAGCTGAATCCAATTGTGTGACGAAAGGAATAATTTATTGTTTTCAGTCGTCTGTTCAAGTGTAGTCATTCTGGACGAGCGGTCTAAGGCGCTGCGTTCAAGTCGCAGTCCTCTTCGGAGGGCGCAGGTTCGAATCCTGCGGATGACAAACATTTTGAACTTCTTTTCTGCTAATTTTTTTGGCAGGAAAAGAGAGATCTCCTGCGCACACATCCCATAATAAAGCCCCAAGGCAGCGGAAAACCGGATATATCTTCTCTGATATTGTTCTCCTTCCCAGATAAGGCTCACAATTAAATCGTTGATCAAGCGTCGGTGGTTCAGTGGTAGAATGCTCGCCTGCCACGCGGGCGGCCCGGGTTCGATTCCCGGCCGACGCAATCGTTTTCGCTTTTCCTTCTTTAAAATAATTAAAAAATACATAGTTCTGTGTAATATGCCTTTTTTCTGATCTAATCGTTCGGTGGTCCAGGTTTCTTGCCTCTTCTTCTATTTAGAATTGTCAAAAGCTGAATCCAATTGTGTGACGAAAGGAATAATTTATTGTTTCCAGTCGTCTGTTCAAGTGTAGTCATTCTGGCCGAGCGGTCTAAGGCGCTGCGTTCAGGTCGCAGTCCTCTTCGGAGGGCGCAGGTTCGAATCCTGCGGATGACAAACATTTTGAACTTCTTTTCTGCTAATTTTTTTTGGCAGGAAAAGAGAGATCTGCTGCGCACACATCCCATAATAAAGCCCCAAGCCAGCGGAAAACCGGATATATCTTCTCTGATATTGTTCTCTTTCCCAGATAAGGCTCACAATTAAATCGTTGATCAAGCGTCGGTGGTTCAGTGGTAGAATGCTCGCCTGCCACGCGGGCGGCCCGGGTTCGATTCAGAGCCGACGCAATCGTTTTCGCTTTTCCTTCTTTAAAATAATTAAAAAATACATAGTTCTGTGTAATATGCCTTTTTTTTCTGATCTAATCGTTCGGTGGTCCAGGTTTCTTGCCTCTTCTTCTATTTAGACTTGTCAAAAGCTGATGTGTCACTCAAGCGGCCATGATCGTAACAAACTATTTTTCCGATTTATATCCCGCTCTTTCGAGGGGAGTCCAAAAACTATGGAAACTCATAATTGCTCCTCTGCACGGAAATCTTTAGTAAAAGGCGAAAGATTTTCTCGGTCAAATGCAGAGGAGCCAGAGATGACATGAATTTGTCTGTGGTTAGCCTCGATAGAATGCGCATCCTACGTTGGCCGGCTTTGGTCACTATATCCGATTGTGTGACGAAAGGAATAATTTATTGTTTCCAGTCGTCTGTTCAAGTGTAGTCATTCTGGCCGAGCGGTCTAAGGCGCTGCGTTCAGGTCGCAGTCCTCTTCGGAGGGCGCAGGTTCGAATCCTGCGGATGACAAACATTTTGAACTTCTTGTCTGCTAATTTTTTTTGGCAGAAAAGAGAGATCTCCTGCGCACACATCCCATAATATAGCCCTAAGCCAGCGGAAAACCGGATATATCTTCTCTGATATTGTTCTCTTTCCCAGATAAGGCTCACAATTAAATCGTTGATCAAGCGTCGGTGGTTCAGTGGTAGAATGCTCGCCTGCCACGCGGGCGGCCCGGGTTCGATTCCCGGCCGACGCAATCGTTTTCGCTTTTCCTTCTTTAAAATAATTAAAAAATACATAGTTCTGTGTAATATGCCTTTTTTCTGATCTAATCGTTCGGTGGTCCAGGTTTCTTGCCTCTTCTTCTATTTAGAATTGTCAAAAGCTGAATCCAATTGTGTGACGAAAGGAATAATTTATTGTTTCCAGTCGTCTGTTCAAGTGTAGTCATTCTGGCCGAGCGGTCTAAGGCGCTGCGTTCAGGTCGCAGTCCTCTTCGGAGGGCGCAGGTTCGAATCCTGCGGATGACAAACATTTTGAACTTCTTTTCTGCTAATTTTTTTTGGCAGGAAAAGAGAGATCTGCTGCGCACACATCCCATAATAAAGCCCCAAGCCAGCGGAAAACCGGATATATCTTCTCTGATATTGTTCTCTTTCCCAGATAAGGCTCACAATTAAATCGTTGATCAAGCGTCGGTGGTTCAGTGGTAGAATGCTCGCCTGCCACGCGGGCGGCCCGGGTTCGATTCAGAGCCGACGCAATCGTTTTCGCTTTTCCTTCTTTAAAATAATTAAAAAATACATAGTTCTGTGTAATATGCCTTTTTTTTCTGATCTAATCGTTCGGTGGTCCAGGTTTCTTGCCTCTTCTTCTATTTAGACTTGTCAAAAGCTGATGTGTCACTCAAGCGGCCATGATCGTAACAAACTATTTTTCCGATTTATATCCCGCTCTTTCGAGGGGAGTCCAAAAACTATGGAAACTCATAATTGCTCCTCTGCACGGAAATCTTTAGTAAAAGGCGAAAGATTTTCTCGGTCAAATGCAGAGGAGCCAGAGATGACATGAATTTGTCTGTGGTTAGCCTCGATAGAATGCGCATCCTACGTTGGCCGGCTTTGGTCACTATATCCGATTGTGTGACGAAAGGAATAATTTATTGTTTCCAGTCGTCTGTTCAAGTGTAGTCATTCTGGCCGAGCGGTCTAAGGCGCTGCGTTCAGGTCGCAGTCCTCTTCGGAGGGCGCAGGTTCGAATCCTGCGGATGACAAACATTTTGAACTTCTTGTCTGCTAATTTTTTTTGGCAGAAAAGAGAGATCTCCTGCGCACACATCCCATAATATAGCCCTAAGCCAGCGGAAAACCGGATATATCTTCTCTGATATTGTTCTCTTTCCCAGATAAGGCTCACAATTAAATCGTTGATCAAGCGTCGGTGGTTCAGTGGTAGAATGCTCGCCTGCCACGCGGGCGGCCCGGGTTCGATTCCCGGCCGACGCAATCGTTTTCGCTTTTCCTTCTTTAAAATAATTAAAAAATACATAGTTCTGTGTAATATGCCTTTTTTCTGATCTAATCGTTCGGTGGTCCAGGTTTCTTGCCTCTTCTTCTATTTAGAATTGTCAAAAGCTGAATCCAATTGTGTGACGAAAGGAATAATTTATTGTTTCCAGTCGTCTGTTCAAGTGTAGTCATTCTGGCCGAGCGGTCTAAGGCGCTGCGTTCAGGTCGCAGTCCTCTTCGGAGGGCGCAGGTTCGAATCCTGCGGATGACAAACATTTTGAACTTCTTTTCTGCTAATTTTTTTTGGCAGGAAAAGAGAGATCTGCTGCGCACACATCCCATAATAAAGCCCCAAGCCAGCGGAAAACCGGATATATCTTCTCTGATATTGTTCTCTTTCCCAGATAAGGCTCACAATTAAATCGTTGATCAAGCGTCGGTGGTTCAGTGGTAGAATGCTCGCCTGCCACGCGGGCGGCCCGGGTTCGATTCAGAGCCGACGCAATCGTTTTCGCTTTTCCTTCTT
This sequence comes from Allodiplogaster sudhausi, assembly GCA_945643635.1. Classification (NCBI taxonomy): domain Eukaryota; kingdom Metazoa; phylum Nematoda; class Chromadorea; order Rhabditida; family Diplogasteridae; genus Allodiplogaster; species Allodiplogaster sudhausi. The sequence goes on from CALZFC010000349.1 coordinate 3,495,815, forward strand.
TAAAATAATTAAAAAATACATAGTTCTGTGTAATATGCCTTTTTTTTCTGATCTAATCGTTCGGTGGTCCAGGTTTCTTGCCTCTTCTTCTATTTAGACTTGTCAAAAGCTGATGTGTCACTCAAGCGGCCATGATCGTAACAAACTATTTTTCCGATTTATATCCCGCTCTTTCGAGGGGAGTCCAAAAACTATGGAAACTCATAATTGCTCCTCTGCACGGAAATCTTTAGTAAAAGGCGAAAGATTTTCTCGGTCAAATGCAGAGGAGCCAGAGATGACATGAATTTGTCTGTGGTTAGCCTCGATAGAATGCGCATCCTACGTTGGCCGGCTTTGGTCACTATATCCGATTGTGTGACGAAAGGAATAATTTATTGTTTCCAGTCGTCTGTTCAAGTGTAGTCATTCTGGCCGAGCGGTCTAAGGCGCTGCGTTCAGGTCGCAGTCCTCTTCGGAGGGCGCAGGTTCGAATCCTGCGGATGACAAACATTTTGAACTTCTTGTCTGCTAATTTTTTTTGGCAGAAAAGAGAGATCTCCTGCGCACACATCCCATAATATAGCCCTAAGCCAGCGGAAAACCGGATATATCTTCTCTGATATTGTTCTCTTTCCCAGATAAGGCTCACAATTAAATCGTTGATCAAGCGTCGGTGGTTCAGTGGTAGAATGCTCGCCTGCCACGCGGGCGGCCCGGGTTCGATTCCCGGCCGACGCAATCGTTTTCGCTTTTCCTTCTTTAAAATAATTAAAAAATACATAGTTCTGTGTAATATACCTTTTTTCTGATCTAATCGTTCGGTGGTCCAGGTTTCTTGCCTCTTCTTCTATTTAGACTTGTCAAAAGCTGATGTGTCACTCAAGCGGCCATGATCGTAACAAAATATTTTTCCGATTTATATCCCGCTCTTTCGAGGGGAGTCCAAAAACTATGGAAACTCATAATTGCTCCTCTGCACGGAAATCTTTAGTAAAAGGCGAAAGATTTTCTCGGTCAAATGCAGAGGAGCCAGAGATGACATGAGTTTGTCTGTGGTGAGCCTCGATAGAATGCGCATCCTACGTTGGCCGGCTTTGGTCACTATATCCGATTGTGCGACGAAAGGAATAATTTATTATTTCCAGTAGTCTTTTCAAATGTAGTCATTCTGGCCGAGCGGTCTAAGGCGCTGCGTTCAGGTCGCAGTCCTCTTCGGAGGGCGCAGGTTCGAATCCTGCGGATGACAAACACTTTGAACTTCTTTTCTGCTAATTTTTTTTGGCAGGAAAAGAGAGATCTGCTGCGCACACATCCCATAATAAAGCCCCAAGCCAGCGGAAAACCGGATATATCTTCTCTGATATTGTTCTCTTTCCCAGATAAGGCTCACAATTAAATCGTTGATCAAGCGTCGGTGGTTCAGTGGTAGAATGCTCGCCTGCCACGCGGGCGGCCCGGGTTCGATTCAGAGCCGACGCAATCGTTTTCGCTTTTCCTTCTTTAAAATAATTAAAAAATACATAGTTCTGTGTAATATGCCTTTTTTTTCTGATCTAATCGTTCGGTGGTCCAGGTTTCTTGCCTCTTCTTCTATTTAGAATTGTCAAAAGCTGAATCCAATTGTGTGACGAAAGGAATAATTTATTGTTTCCAGTCGTCTGTTCAAGTGTAGTCATTCTGGCCGAGCGGTCTAAGGCGCTGCGTTCAGGTCGCAGTCCTCTTCGGAGGGCGCAGGTTCGAATCCTGCGGATGACAAACATTTTGAACTTCTTTTCTGCTAATTTTTTTTGGCAGGAAAAGAGAGATCTGCTGCGCACACATCCCATAATAAAGCCCCAAGCCAGCGGAAAACCGGATATATCTTCTCTGATATTGTTCTCTTTCCCAGATAAGGCTCACAATTAAATCGTTGATCAAGCGTCGGTGGTTCAGTGGTAGAATGCTCGCCTGCCACGCGGGCGGCCCGGGTTCGATTCAGAGCCGACGCAATCGTTTTCGCTTTTCCTTCTTTAAAATAATTAAAAAATACATAGTTCTGTGTAATATGCCTTTTTTTTCTGATCTAATCGTTCGGTGGTCCAGGTTTCTTGCCTCTTCTTCTATTTAGACTTGTCAAAAGCTGATGTGTCACTCAAGCGGCCATGATCGTAACAAACTATTTTTCCGATTTATATCCCGCTCTTTCGAGGGGAGTCCAAAAACTATGGAAACTCATAATTGCTCCTCTGCACGGAAATCTTTAGTAAAAGGCGAAAGATTTTCTCGGTCAAATGCAGAGGAGCCAGAGATGACATGAATTTGTCTGTGGTTAGCCTCGATAGAATGCGCATCCTACGTTGGCCGGCTTTGGTCACTATATCCGATTGTGTGACGAAAGGAATAATTTATTGTTTCCAGTCGTCTGTTCAAGTGTAGTCATTCTGGCCGAGCGGTCTAAGGGGCTGCGTTCAGGTCGCAGTCCTCTTCGGAGGGCGCAGGTTCGAATCCTGCGGATGACAAACATTTTGAACTTCTTGTCTGCTAATTTTTTTTGGCAGAAAAGAGAGATCTCCTGCGCACACATCCCATAATATAGCCCTAAGCCAGCGGAAAACCGGATATATCTTCTCTGATATTGTTCTCTTTCCCAGATAAGGCTCACAATTAAATCGTTGATCAAGCGTCGGTGGTTCAGTGGTAGAATGCTCGCCTGCCACGCGGGCGGCCCGGGTTCGATTCCCGGCCGACGCAATCGTTTTCGCTTTTCCTTCTTTAAAATAATTAAAAAATACATAGTTCTGTGTAATATGCCTTTTTTCTGATCTAATCGTTCGGTGGTCCAGGTTTCTTGCCTCTTCTTCTATTTAGAATTGTCAAAAGCTGAATCCAATTGTGTGACGAAAGGAATAATTTATTGTTTCCAGTCGTCTGTTCAAGTGTAGTCATTCTGGCCGAGCGGTCTAAGGCGCTGCGTTCAGGTCGCAGTCCTCTTCGGAGGGCGCAGGTTCGAATCCTGCGGATGACAAACATTTTGAACTTCTTTTCTGCTAATTTTTTTTGGCAGGAAAAGAGAGATCTGCTGCGCACACATCCCATAATAAAGCCCCAAGCCAGCGGAAAACCGGATATATCTTCTCTGATATTGTTCTCTTTCCCAGATAAGGCTCACAATTAAATCGTTGATCAAGCGTCGGTGGTTCAGTGGTAGAATGCTCGCCTGCCACGCGGGCGGCCCGGGTTCGATTCAGAGCCGACGCAATCGTTTTCGCTTTTCCTTCTTTAAAATAATTAAAAAATACATAGTTCTGTGTAATATGCCTTTTTTTTCTGATCTAATCGTTCGGTGGTCCAGGTTTCTTGCCTCTTCTTCTATTTAGACTTGTCAAAAGCTGATGTGTCACTCAAGCGGCCATGATCGTAACAAACTATTTTTCCGATTTATATCCCGCTCTTTCGAGGGGAGTCCAAAAACTATGGAAACTCATAATTGCTCCTCTGCACGGAAATCTTTAGTAAAAGGCGAAAGATTTTCTCGGTCAAATGCAGAGGAGCCAGAGATGACATGAATTTGTCTGTGGTTAGCCTCGATAGAATGCGCATCCTACGTTGGCCGGCTTTGGTCACTATATCCGATTGTGTGACGAAAGGAATAATTTATTGTTTCCAGTCGTCTGTTCAAGTGTAGTCATTCTGGCCGAGCGGTCTAAGGCGCTGCGTTCAGGTCGCAGTCCTCTTCGGAGGGCGCAGGTTCGAATCCTGCGGATGACAAACATTTTGAACTTCTTGTCTGCTAATTTTTTTTGGCAGAAAAGAGAGATCTCCTGCGCACACATCCCATAATATAGCCCTAAGCCAGCGGAAAACCGGATATATCTTCTCTGATATTGTTCTCTTTCCCAGATAAGGCTCACAATTAAATCGTTGATCAAGCGTCGGTGGTTCAGTGGTAGAATGCTCGCCTGCCACGCGGGCGGCCCGGGTTCGATTCCCGGCCGACGCAATCGTTTTCGCTTTTCCTTCTTTAAAATAATTAAAAAATACATAGTTCTGTGTAATATACCTTTTTTCTGATCTAATCGTTCGGTGGTCCAGGTTTCTTGCCTCTTCTTCTATTTAGACTTGTCAAAAGCTGATGTGTCACTCAAGCGGCCATGATCGTAACAAAATATTTTTCCGATTTATATCCCGCTCTTTCGAGGGGAGTCCAAAAACTATGGAAACTCATAATTGCTCCTCTGCACGGAAATCTTTAGTAAAAGGCGAAAGATTTTCTCGGTCAAATGCAGAGGAGCCAGAGATGACATGAGTTTGTCTGTGGTGAGCCTCGATAGAATGCGCATCCTACGTTGGCCGGCTTTGGTCACTATATCCGATTGTGCGACGAAAGGAATAATTTATTATTTCCAGTAGTCTTTTCAAATGTAGTCATTCTGGCCGAGCGGTCTAAGGCGCTGCGTTCAGGTCGCAGTCCTCTTCGGAGGGCGCAGGTTCGAATCCTGCGGATGACAAACACTTTGAACTTCTTTTCTGCTAATTTTTTTTGGCAGGAAAAGAGAGATCTGCTGCGCACACATCCCATAATAAAGCCCCAAGCCAGCGGAAAACCGGATATATCTTCTCTGATATTGTTCTCTTTCCCAGATAAGGCTCACAATTAAATCGTTGATCAAGCGTCGGTGGTTCAGTGGTAGAATGCTCGCCTGCCACGCGGGCGGCCCGGGTTCGATTCAGAGCCGACGCAATCGATATCGCTTTTCCTTCTTTAAAATAATTAAAAAATACATAGTTCTGTGTAATATGCCTTTTTTTCTGATCTAATCGTTCGGTGGTCCAGGTTTCTTGCCTCTTCTTCTATTTAGACTTGTCAAAAGCTGATGTGTCACTCAAGCGGCCATGATCGTAACAAACTATTTTTCCGATTTATATCCCGCTCTTTCGAGGGGAGTCCAAAACTATGGAAACTCATAATTGCTCCTCTGCACGGAAATCTTTAGTAAAAGGCGAAAGATGTTCTCGGTCAAATGCAGAAGAGCCAGAGATGACATGAGTTTGTCTGTGGTGAGCCTCGATAGAATGCGCATCCTACGTTGGCCGGCTTTGGTCACTATATCCGATTGTGTGACGAAAGGAATAATTTATTGTTTTCAGTCGTCTGTTCAAGTGTAGTCATTCTGGACGAGCGGTCTAAGGCGCTGCGTTCAAGTCGCAGTCCTCTTCGGAGGGCGCAGGTTCGAATCCTGCGGATGACAAACATTTTGAACTTCTTTTCTGCTAATTTTTTTGGCAGGAAAAGAGAGATCTCCTGCGCACACATCCCATAATAAAGCCCCAAGGCAGCGGAAAACCGGATATATCTTCTCTGATATTGTTCTCTTACCCAGATAAGGCTCACAATTAAATCGTTGATCAAGCGTCGGTGGTTCAGTGGTAGAATGCTCGCCTGCCACGCGGGCGGCCCGGGTTCGATTCCCGGCCGACGCAATCGTTTTCGCTTTTCCTTCTTTAAAATAATTAAAAAATACATAGTTCTGTGTAATATGCCTTTTTTCTGATCTAATCGTTCGGTGGTCCAGGTTTCTTGCCTCTTCTTCTATTTAGACTTGTCAAAAGCTGATGTGTCACTCAAGCGGCCATGATCGTAACAAAATATTTTTCCGATTTATATCCCGCTCTTTCGAGGGGAGTCCAAAAACTATGGAAACTCATAATTGCTCCTCTGCACGGAAATCTTTAGTAAAAGGCGAAAGATTTTCTCGGTCAAATGCAGAGGAGCCAGAGATGACATGAGTTTGTCTGTGGTGAGCCTCGATAGAATGCGCATCCTACGTTGGCCGGCTTTGGTCACTATATCCGATTGTGCGACGAAAGGAATAATTTATTATTTCCAGTAGTCTTTTCAAGTGTAGTCATTCTGGCCGAGCGGTCTAAGGCGCTGCGTTCAGGTCGCAGTCCTCTTCGGAGGGCGCAGGTTCGAATCCTGCGGATGACAAACACTTTGAACTTCTTTTCTGCTAATTTTTTTTGGCAGGAAAAGAGAGATCTGCTGCGCACACATCCCATAATAAAGCCCCAAGCCAGCGGAAAACCGGATATATCTTCTCTGATATTGTTCTCTTTCCCAGATAAGGCTCACAATTAAATCGTTGATCAAGCGTCGGTGGTTCAGTGGTAGAATGCTCGCCTGCCACGCGGGCGGCCCGGGTTCGATTCAGAGCCGACGCAATCGATATCGCTTTTCCTTCTTTAAAATAATTAAAAAATACATAGTTCTGTGTAATATGCCTTTTTTTCTGATCTAATCGTTCGGTGGTCCAGGTTTCTTGCCTCTTCTTCTATTTAGACTTGTCAAAAGCTGATGTGTCACTCAAGCGGCCATGATCGTAACAAACTATTTTTCCGATTTATATCCCGCTCTTTCGAGGGGAGTCCAAAACTATGGAAACTCATAATTGCTCCTCTGCACGGAAATCTTTAGTAAAAGGCGAAAGATGTTCTCGGTCAAATGCAGAAGAGCCAGAGATGACATGAGTTTGTCTGTGGTGAGCCTCGATAGAATGCGCATCCTACGTTGGCCGGCTTTGGTCACTATATCCGATTGTGTGACGAAAGGAATAATTTATTGTTTTCAGTCGTCTGTTCAAGTGTAGTCATTCTGGACGAGCGGTCTAAGGCGCTGCGTTCAAGTCGCAGTCCTCTTCGGAGGGCGCAGGTTCGAATCCTGCGGATGACAAACATTTTGAACTTCTTTTCTGCTAATTTTTTTGGCAGGAAAAGAGAGATCTCCTGCGCACACATCCCATAATAAAGCCCCAAGGCAGCGGAAAACCGGATATATCTTCTCTGATATTGTTCTCTTACCCAGATAAGGCTCACAATTAAATCGTTGATCAAGCGTCGGTGGTTCAGTGGTAGAATGCTCGCCTGCCACGCGGGCGGCCCGGGTTCGATTCCCGGCCGACGCAATCGTTTTCGCTTTTCCTTCTTTAAAATAATTAAAAAATACATAGTTCTGTGTAATATGCCTTTTTTTATTTTTATGTTTTAAATTGAAGATTTTTTAGTAGATAAAAACAATAAAACATATGATTAGAATTTTATTTCTTAGACTCCATGTATTCTTGTAAATGAGATGGGCAATTTCAAAACAGGGTGGGGCGGGAGAAGAGGGGAATTCTAATCCCGTCGGAATGTTCTTCTCAGTAGAATATCCATAAAAAGACATTCCTGCCGAGAATTGAATGCTACGAACATGCATTTTGAATGCACTTTTAAGGAGACTCCCAACCAACTCAGCTGCGATCCGCCAAATACACTCTTCATCGACGACGCGGCAGTGACTGGATCCATCAAGTGTGCCAAGGGATTCTGGAGTCTATCGGATGGCACGCAACTGGATGATGGCTTCACCGCGCACTGCAAAGTTTAGCGTATGCCACGAATTGAGCTGGTAGTCCCTCTGGGTCCAGCGTAGTAAAACATATGGATAGACATACTATGTTTGGACATTCGTGATTTGTAAAACTCGGCACAGAATTAAATTAAAAATGCACACAATTTATACACTCGCTTGAATAAAGTAACTCGTACAAGTTGCAAGTTGCACAACGTATAGGTCTGCCAGCGCTAAAGAACAAAGAGTTGCACGCTCTCAAGAGCGTATTCCCTGTATCGTACTACACTTTTCAGATCTGTTGTAGGAAGCGATAAAATTAGGCTGTTCATGACCATGTCCACCTTCCTCGAGATTTTTCATTTTTATTCATGTCAATTTATTCATTCTATTTTCAACAGCAACAAAAAATTGTGCGTGAGACTATAGGCATAAATATTCTCATTACCTTTTCCACGTATTCTTTGGGCCATGGTCATATTAATCATACCAATTTCTGTTCTAATACGCCCGGTGGTTCTCACAATCAGCTTGCTGCATGCTTCGTTTATTTACTTATTGTAACTGTTCCGATAGAACGTCCGTTGAGAGTTCAAGTAAAGAATGATTTTTCCCAGCATGCACTACAGTTTTTTTTATAATTCTAAATTCGACTTTAGTTCCATACGCTTATTTTATTCATACGAAAGTTCTTGAATTTAAAATATGCTCACGCTGACGAAGAAGAAACAACCGAATTGTACAAGATTATTGAGAAAAGAACTAGGTGCATTGAGTTTATTGGTTTTTGAAGATGAGCCGCACCAGAAACCAGCCGATCTCTGCGAGGCAAATCACCGAACATCCGAGAAAGAGACCGGAGAAGCCGCCGAGAGCGCTCAGCACTCTGGGCAACTTAAAATAAAGGACAGTTATTTTGCTGTTAAAATAGCCAAAATCTTAGTCATTTTTTTGCCTGACACGGGTGTTAGCTTAAATGAAATTCTTGCTCATTTAAGCTAACACAGGAGAAGAAGTTGTAAAAAACAGAAAGATCTATTGACTCAAAATAATAAAAAATCGCAAAATATCAGATCAAATTTCTCCCCGAGATCAATAATATTCAAGAAAGCGAAGAATATGCACGTGCCGAGAGAGCCAGATGCTCGACCTTAACGTGCGCGTCGATGGAGTCAAAGAAGATCGTAACGTCACTCTTCAATTTATTTATTATTTATTATTCCATCAATTTGTAGTCAACTAATTGTTAGAAAGTCTTTAAACGTTAATCTCAAAAATTTCTAAACCAAGCTCGTCGCGCATTTACTGCCGATTTGTGAAGTTCTGTTCCCGTGTAAATTGTTCGCAGTCAAGCAGGAAGCTCTCGTCTGCATTTAAGAAAGACTTTTTAAGTAAAAAAAATCTACGCAAATAAACGGAACATTTTTTATACCACTAAACAAAAGAAAACCTTCATCTCGTTGAAGACAATTGCTTCAATGGTGTCCGCATTGCATGGCTGCGGACAGTTGCACTCTGACCATCCTGAGGGGTCGCCACGCGAGGAGAGGATGGAAGACATGCATTTCACTAGGAAAGAGACGTGTGAGATTAAAGTAAACAGCAAGCTTTTAGTCCTCATATCTATTTATTTCAAGATTAGATTATAGTCTCCGAATGAGCTTACGTTCCTTAATGCTGCATGCCGCAACACCCTCCTTCCTTGTCGTACATCGCGTCCATACAGCCGCAGCCATCATGCACAACATCTTGGTAGCACGAGCGAAAGCAGCCCTTAAAACGCAAGCAATTGTTTTTTTTTTCTTTTTGTCTGACGTACATATTGGTGCGTTGCTACAAATCATCCTGATATATTAGTAGCTCAATTCGTAAACTGTTACGAATATTCTTCCGTGTAACAAATAAAAAAAATTCTAGAATGGTCCGCCTGACATCGATGGAGTAGTCAAAGTCGTAGTAGAATGATGCCACTTCCGATTTGTGCTTCACGCATTTTGTTCCTCGTTTACCGTAAGAAGTGTACGCATACTAAATGTTTATAAATTTTTTTACTAATTTAAAAAAAATAAGCAAAACTGTAGCTAACGTACTTTCCTGATAACTATCGTCGTTTTGGTGCTAGGCAGGAGAGTAATTCCCTTGCTTTCGGCGTAGACTCCATTGGACGCTGTAATATTGAATTTAAACTGAGGGGCGATCGATTCCCTGTGTCGTTGCGGCCAAATACGAAGCAATTCCCGAGAAAAGGGTCGTACCTCTTTTGAAAGCCGTTTCTACAGTTCAGGGCAACTGTTGAGTTTGTTCTACTTTACATTGGTTTTGATGATTCATGCGAGCATAGTTTGACATTTACATATCACTTACGTCAACTCAATCATCGACCCGCCAAACGTGGCATCCGTAATGATGTCTTCGAGACTCCAACTCAGGCGTTTGCGCTCTTCATCTGGCAGAAAGCTAAGTAAAGTGGGCAGAGCAGCTGTCCAAGCAGCCGGTGACTCCCTTCCGTCCGTAATCAGCTGAGAAAGACTCGCAGAATTAGTTGTCTAATCGATTCGATTATTTGTCAGTTAACAACAATTTGAAGATGTCCTAAACCGACATTCAGCACATGACTCATGGAATCATTTCCGAAAATGCCACTGATCGTCGCGAGGGAAGGCAATTCTGCAAACAGGAAACTGGTGAAAATATGTAATTGTGCCGGAATAATGGTCAATCTACCTTCACATGTCTCTCCAGTCCACGTGCTCAAGTATGCGCACCTCATTGTTCCCAGGCAAGTTCCGCCCTTCTGACACCCTGCAAAAACAATTGTTTATTTCATTACATACATTCCTAGATATGTATACGTGAAAGTTGTAAATTTTACTCGTAAAAAAATCTATTTACTTCTTGTGATAGATTTTTTTTTATCAAAAATTCACTCTCAATGTTTCACCAAAATGTACACCATAGGCAATAGTCACCGTCGGCGCACGCGCGATAGTAGTCGCAACCGACATTAGACGCCCTGGGGAATTGGTTGGCCAGTGCAGACGCGAATGAAAGGAGGAATGGAGAGGCACAACAACGCATTCTTGCAATCAATTAAAAGTCGCATAAAGGAGCCAAATTCAAGTAGAATACTGTCTAGTTTCGTGCTCCTTTACATATACGACAGCAAGATGGTAATGTCTTTGTCTTGCCTTTCTGCCACATGTTCACCTGGCAGAAATTCCTGGAAGTCTAGAGGAATGGAGCAGAAGGTTTCCCTGCTGATTTCACTGTTCTCGGCATGGAAACTCACAATGGACAGCCTCAGACGACGTGACGGGAGCAGGAAAAAAACAAGGAAAGAAAGGGAAGCAAAAGTGGCCACAGTTGTTCTTTTCGACTCTTCTCTTCAAATTTAGACAGGCTGTGACTAATGGGCACAAAAAACACTTCTCACTTTTGCAGCGCCCACTACAGTAAATGCATGTTTCCCGATGAACTAGTCGAATGGCATGATCCATTGGAAATGTGCATAAAACATGTTCAGTTACAGTGTGTTTATCAAGCTCTACAAGAACAGTCACGAAACATAAATATGTATGTATGTATGTACATAGCTAAGGAAGAGTACTTCATACAAAAATTGTAGACTTGAAAAAACGAAAGCAATCAAAGAGTGGTTGATGTCGCACGGCAAATGGTCGTCACCCTGATGGCATTTTGTACTGCAAAATATGATTATTTTTGGAAGCTTATCGTAATAAGTTGTCATTCATTCAAAGTGTTCTTCCCGTTCTAGACCATCTCCCGAAGTCAAAAGCAAATTTCGTACATTCTTTACTTTATTTGCTTTATAATGATTTAGAACAACGAACAAGCTGGCAGTTAACATGCGTCGGATTCACCTCCTTGCCGTTGGCATAGTAGGAGCCACTCTGGCATTTCAGGCTGTCGGCAGTCAGCCAAGATAGACCGGTCTTGTACTGAGGAAATTGGAGAATTTGGATCATAGATGAAAAAAATGCAAGAATTATTTGTGTTTTGGGTGGCATAACTAATATGTTTCAACAAGACATGAGAGACTGACAATGAGCTGTGAATAGCCGTCTTCTCCGCTGCATCCGACCTCGCACTCGTTCCACTGTCTGACTGCTGCAGGATTGCAAGACTCGCCGGTTCGGCAGTTACAGCTCCCAGTCTTGCCGTCCGCGGCCGTGATCGGTGTGCACGACGATGGACAGTTCTCTTAATATATCGATGCGAAACATCCAAAATTCGGTGTGCAGTTGACATGGGCAGTTCTCTAAAGCGAATTCATGCGTTTTTGTTTGTTGTTTTTTTCAAGCATATTGGAAAGCGATTCCTATCAATGTGATAATACAGACCTGAGTAGTTTAATGTCGAACGAAGCCAAACGTTTTAATTGCCTGCACTCATAAATGCCACAATTGATTTCTAACCAAATAATGGATCGGCGTTGACCATAGGGCAGATTGGTGGGCGTGTCGTGACTGAACACGCGAGATATTTTCGCGGAAATTTAAGTGAGAGTTAAGAATAAAACTTTTTATACCACTCGTGGTCGTAGTTGGTGTCGTGATGGTTGTCGTTGTCTCTGCTGTCGTCGTGCACTTCTTGACATGGAGCGACTGTGGCTGGCATGTGTGATCGACGACGCCGCCGAGAAGTGCGCAGCGAGCGAGGCTGCCATCGAAGGCGACCGCCTCGCAGCCGGCGAGCTGTAGGAAAATTGCACAACTTAATGCATCAAGTTAAAGCGCTTGTGCTACACGACTTCTCATTTTCAGTCGCAGAAGGATTTAATGTCGGTTCTCAATCCTAAGCCTTTTGGCGAGACCCTGAAAGTCATTCATGTCTATATTTTTCACCCTATAAACCGCGAGTCAATAGCCCGGCTGTTTCCATGCTGAGAATGCGATGAAGCACAGACAATGTGACCGATTTCAGAACTAAAGCAATGGAAAATAATTATCTTCTATGGAAGCTGAGGCATACAAACAAAATATTTACGGAGATGGTGGCAAAAGTGGAATAAGCGAGAACCATGAGAGGTGGAGAAAGAGAATGAAAGCAGCTCTGACCGAATCGCACTGCCCTGTGCAGTCTGTCAGAGAAGCGATTCCCGTGCGAAGCTGAAGACGGTCACGCAACTCGTCGGATTTGCTCTCCTCGTAGTTCTCGCACGCCAACTTGAATTTCGTCACCATATGTTAATTTTTTTGCATTAGAGTTTATTTTATTTTCAATACTACTATAATAAAACACAATACATTTGCAAATTGTTTATGCTAAAACTAAGCTGTTCTATGAATATTTACAATATTTTTTAACAGTCTCTTCACGCGACCTTACCTCGCCTTGAATGAGGAGAAAAAACACCACTGCTGAAGTCTGCCTTCGCATCATGTCTTTTCGATGAATGTATTCTTCAGAAAAACAGAGATTATTTGAATTGGGAAAGAATTCACGACCGTGAATATACTTATTAAACGCAAAATGACAGGGAGCAAATGGAAAATGTCAAACTTCTAACATTTTTCACTCAAAAAAACTTCGAGAACAAAAGAAACAGGTTATTGGGGAACTTCAGTGCTTCTCGCACGGAAATGACAAGCACTTAGCAACAGTGGCCTTTTGGCGAGACCCTGAAAGTCATTCATGTCTATATGTTTCACCCTATAAACCGCGAGTCAATAGCCCGGCTGTTTCCATGCTGAGAATGCGATGAAGCACAGACAATGTGACCGATTTCAGAACTACATATTGCAAGCAATGTAAAATAAGAGATCTAATGATTTTCTATGGAAGCTGAGGCATACGAACAAGATATTTACGGAGAAAATGGCAAATGTGGAATAAGCGAGAAGCATGAGAGGTGGAGAAAGAGAATGAAAGCAGCTCTGACCGAATCGCACTGCCCTGTGCAGTCTGTCAGAGAAGCGATTCCAGTGAGAAGCTGAAGACGGTCACGCAACTCGTTGGATTTGGTCTCCTCGCAGTTCTCGCACGCCAACTTGAATTTCGTCACCATATGTTAATTTTTTTTGCATTAGAGATTATTTTATTTTCAATACTACTTTAATAAAACACAATACAATTGTTTATGCTTAAACTAAGTTGTTCTATGAATATTTACCATATTTTTTAACAGTCTCTTAACGCGACCTTACCTCGCCTTGAATGAGCAGAACCAACACCACTGCTGAAGTCGCATCATGTCTTTTCGAAGAATGTATTCTTCAGAAAAACTGGGATTATATGAATTTGGAAATAATTCAAGACCGTGAATGTGGCAGGGAAACACTGGAAAATGTCAAACTTCTAACATTCTTCACTCACAAAAACTCCGAAAACAAAAGAAACAGGATATTGGGGAGCCTCAGTGCATCTCGCATGACAAGTACCTAGCAACAATGTCAGAAGGAAATGTAATTAGGGCTAAACTCATCAATTCTTAGAGTCATCATAATGCCAACAAATGCATCTAAACATAACATACATATGTACATGTGTTGAATAAAGTAAACATACATTTTTCTTTAGCCCGTTCGACAGGAGGGTTTCATGAAAGTTACAACATTCCTTAATCTAATACGCACTTTACTCATCTGCCCTGAGGCAATTTGAACCAGGCCATTCCTTGATAGGCGGAGTCGGTGAGATGTTCTCGCTATATATAGCTACTACGAGAACACTGGCAATTTTCCTGCAAATCTCTGCCTTCACTTCAACCCTTCCTTATTCATCGCACACCCAAACGGCATTAGGTGTGTGATTACTCTTTCCCTTGCCCCTTGTTCTAGGCTGTGGAGCATGAGAAGACTGCTGCTATCTCTTCTCTTCCTCGTTCTCCAATGCCCTCTCGGATAAGGCTGTATGGCTATGATACCAACAGCTCTGGCTATAACAAGTAGGCTTTGTTCTATTTTGAGCATACTTCTTCTTTAAAATAAAAACCAACTTTCCAAACTTTTCCATAGTCCTTCTTAGCAAAACGCAAAGAAGCCGGAGAAAATTCAACCATGTTCGAAGTTTTGTGACATAAATTAATTGCGCTAAAAATTGCTTTTTGAAATTATAAATATTGTAAAATCTACATGTATATATGCATGCAGATTTTCGTTTGATATAAGAATATTTTGAGGCCGAATTGAGACACTCACACACTGTTCTAGGGTCGCCAACGACAACTAAACCACTACGAATCCGACGGATACGACTTCCACCACGAAAAGGACATTCTTATATTTCACCACAAACGGTTTAGTCATTATTTTAGTTTCTTCAATGGGGCTGAAATATCCTACACACCACATAGTTGGCTTTTCACTTCCTCTCTCTCTCTCTCGTACTCCCCGGGGCATGGCAGTGAAAACTGAACTGAGGGACGCTCTGAGTAAAGTTTGAGAATGACCCGCTTTTCAGATTATTCCTTGATGTATTATACTTCATGCCAGAAAGGAAAAAGCAATAGTAGTGAATAAGAGGAATGGAGCAGAAGCCTTCCTTACCTGTTGACTTATCTGTTCTCGTCATGGAAACTGACAATGGAAGCCCTCAGAGGATAGGAATGGAAGCAAAAGTTGCCACCATAGCTCTTTTCGACTATTCTCTTGAACTTTTGACAGGTTGTAACTGATGGCACAAAAATATTAAAAGCATTTGTCCACTTATCAGTTTAACATCAGCCATTGTTGTAAAGCATGTTTGTAGGCAGCTATATTGCTTGCTTGGCAACATAAAGAATGTAGAGCATGAGAGGTAGCAGGGAGAAGGCAGTATATTATTGACTCAGGTGGGCGGTTTCTATAGGGCTTCAGGATGGAGTACTCTCATTATGGAGAAGGAAAAGTGAAGAAGTTGCCGATACGATAATCTTCTTACTTCTTACGACACATGTAAACAATTTGTTCTCGCCCTGAAACTGAAAAAAAGTGGACGAAGCACAATTTTTTTATGGTTTCGCAATACATGAAAGAGCTCTCTCAATCCGTATACGGAAAACGCGCTAAACTGTAATTCAGCTGACAATTTGTATGGAAATATCACGGTAAAACATTATCATGCGGATGGTGTACTGGTTAGCGCGCCAGGAATGCAATCCGCACATACGGGTTCATTCCTGCCTGACAATTTTGCACAACAGATAAGGTTCGGAGAGAGGGCGATCTAAATACGGATAGATCAAAGGATATAAAACACGGATAGGCCGTTCTTTGGATCGTTGTGGATCCAAAGAACGGCCTATCCGTGTTTTATATCCGTTACCAGTAACGGATATTTTTCCCGTGTGCCCGTCGCTCGTTTTTTTTTCTCTCTTGCTCTCTGCATCTCTCTCTCCACCGCTCTCTCTCTCATTCCCTCTATTTAGGCTCTGACTCTGCTAGAAAATCCCGCGCAAGTCGTAATCTTAATATTTCCGTTGTCTGATTTTTGTTATCTTTCGGTTTTTTTTTCAGATTTTAGGAAAAATTCTAACCGAATTTTCATAAACGGATGCATAATAATTCTCAGGCCGAGTGAATGAATCTCGAACTGAGATTTAAAAAAAGGCAACTTAAATCCCATCTCTAAAAGCATGCTAAGCCAAAAGGTGGGCAACAAAATAGCTAATTCTTTTAATAATTTGCAAGAGAGGTCAAAGAGAGGGAGAGAGAGAGAGGGAAAATGGTCTTCTCTCTTTCGCCTTTCCATGAGCCCATATCATCGCCTCGGGCATCATTATCCAGTTCTCTCAACGGGAAGAAGAGTGCAGTTTTCTTGGTCAAGACCGGTCTCAGATCTCCATATTTTCATGCTATCACGCGTCATTGCCTAAAACCAAAAGATCAGCGAATGCAAAAGGCGATCACTTCTCCGCTCGTTGCTTATCTCTACCGAGCCTCATATCCATGGCGTGCAAGTTTGCCTCGAGGGGAGAGTTTCATCCTCCCGGGTATTATAACACCAGAGATCCGGGATATTGATAAAAAGCAGCATAGATTCGGGGTAAAAAAAATAGATGACAGAAACACTTTTAAAAAAAGACAGAAACCCCCACACCGATTGGTCATACATGCTACATACATACATACATATGGTGCGACGATTCCAAACTGCTTATTTTTTATATGTTTCATGTGTCTTTAATATTTTCTCATTGACTTTTTTCTTTTCTCTTATCTATCCTTCCATCTTTCCCGCTTCAACTTACATACCTCTTCTCTCTTTCAACATATCTGACAATGAGCGGATTCCATCTGTGTTAGCCTGGCCCCATCTTCAATTTCTGGCTGCTAGAACAGTGTCATTCAGTTTAATCTTTCAATGGATGTTAATCTCTAGGGTCAGTCTGAGGGAGACTTGTTCTTTGGTAGCCCGGGTGTCATTATATATGTACACTTCATTCAACCACTTTTGTTTTCTTTTGGCCGCTTAATTTACTTTTCATTGTCTTGACCTTCTAATTTTATCGCAATGGTTTCGTCGTGTTTTACCTCGCAGTATAAAGTAGAATGTTCTCATTTGGGCTACCTTAGTTATCAAAGGATATTCAGCCAGCAGGTATGCACCCGGCCAACCAAATACTTGCCACATACACTGGCATCTCAACAACGTCGATCACTTCGATTAACTTAGAAACTCAAGGTATAATATGGAGGGGAAGGTTCAGGCTTCCATGATGTACGCAATTATACGTGCATCCGTGTAAACAACTTTCTCTCTCTTCTCACTTTCTCTCTATCTTTCTCTCTTACTCTGTCCCGCACTAAAAAAAACTCTTATTCGAAATTCATGACTTATACGCTTTTTTAAACTCTAACGCGGTGCTAGTCTGTTTAGACCGCTCGAGAACAAAGTAATCTCCAAGTAAAAAAAAATAAATAAAAAAATAATTCAGGCTCCCGGGGCGCCCTGAATGGTCAAGATAATCAGATGCCATGCCTTTCAGGTCATGGCAGCCGCTGAGAAAGGCGTAGCGAATTGGATGGGAACAGTACGTGACAGGCAACGAAAGTGGTTTTGTATTCATCGCCTATGTTCATAGTCAACATATTTATTTATGTATATGTATGTATGTATGAATGTATGAATGTATGTACATATGCTCATTTATACTTTATTTTTTTAAATTTTTAATCCATTCATTCGCTATTCCTATATTAAAGAAGCTATTCGAGAATAAGTTTCCTATGTTGCTCGTTACGAGTAGATCATGTCACATTGCAAGTATGTATAAGTGTTTTATGGTTGTTTGACAATTAAATCGTGATAACCAGACTAGATTCAGACACGTCTAGCTAAAACAAGAGGTAAGAAGCCTTGACCACCGAACGCTTACAGCGGGAAAAAGGCTTCCAAAACCCTATGTATTTTCATATCATTTTTAAGGAGGAAACCTAAAAAGTTTGCTTCAGCCGGTACGGGCCGCCCGCGTGGCAGGCGAGCATTCTACCACTGAACCACCGACGCTTGTTTGGCAAAAAAATTTGGCAGCAAGGAAGTTCAAAATGTCGAACCAGGATTCGAACCTGCGCCCTAAGAGGACTGTGACCTGAGACTGCTCAGCCAGAATGACCACTCAACAAACAACTGCAACAATTTATTAATTCCCCCGTCACACAATCGGAAAATAGTGACCAGAGCCGCTCAATGTAGGAAGCGCATCCTATCGAGGACATCTCCGTGCAGAGGAGCAATCCAGGTTATCCCGACGGGTCAGTTCCCAATTTCCATTTCTTCTTGGTCACAAGGAATCCCTTTATTTTATTCATGCGAAATTTACCGAGTTTGAAGAAGTCACGCGGGCGAAGAAGAAATACGCAGATTACGTGAGATTATTAATGGTAAGAAAGGCATCTTGGCACTGTATTCATTGGCTTCCGAAGAGGAGCCGCGCCAGAAGCCAGCAAATCTCTGCAAGGCAAATCACCGAACACCCGAGAAAGAGACCGGAGAAGCCGCCGAGTGCGCTCAGCACGCCGTACAACTGACAATGAAGAGGAGTTATCTTTTGTTGTTGTTGTTAAAATAGCCAAACTCTCATGAACCATTCTCTTGCCTGACACAGGGGCGACAGAGCATATGATTTAGAGAGACGCGAATACTAGAATTTTTTTTACATTTAAGTGACACGTATACGTTTCACAATAATTTTTAAAAAAAAAAGTCCAAAAGCATCGCAAAATTTCAAAGGAAATTTCTCCCAGATATCAATATTATTCAAGAAAGCGAAGAATATGCACATGCCGTGAGAGTCAGATGCTCGACCTCAACGTGCGCGTCGGTGGAGTCAAAGAAGATCGTGACGTCACTCTTCAATTTATTTAGGTTATTATTATTATTATTACTATTATTATTATTATTGTTATTATTATTATTATTATAGAAATTAGTGGTCAAACACTTTTTAGAGAAAGTCTTCAAATCTCAAGTACCAAGCATTTGGTGCCGAATTGTGAAGTTCTGTTGCCATGTAAATTGTTCTCAGGCAAGCAAGTAGCTCTCGTCTGAAATATTTTAATTTAAAAAAATTATTGAATTAAAAAGAACATTTTTAAAATGCCCCGACTATTAAAAAAAGACCTTCATCTCATTGAAGACAATTGCTTCTATGGTTTCCGCATGGCATGGCTGCGGGCAGTTGCACTCTGACCATCCTGAGGGGTCGCCACGCGAGGACAGGATGGAAGACATGCATTTCACTAGGAAAGAGACGTTTTAGAGTGAAGTAAACAGCTAGCTTTTAGTCCTCAGCTCTAATTATATCAAGATTAATGCCTCCGAATGAGCTTACGTTCCTTAATGCTGCATGCCGCAACACCCTTCTTCCTTGCGTACATCGCGTCCATGCAGCCGCAGCCAGCATGAACAACGTCTTGGTAGCACGAGCGAAAGCAGCCCTTAAAACGCAAGCAATTGTTTTTTTTCTTTTTGTCTGACGTACATATTGGTGCGTTGCTACAAATCATCCTGATATATTAGTAGCTCAATTCGTAAACTGTTACGAATATTCTTCCGTGTAACAAATAAAAAAAATTCTAGAATGGTCCGCCTGACATCGATGGAGTAGTCAAAGTCGTAGTAGAATGATGCCACTTCCGATTTGTGCTTCACGCATTTTGTTCCTCGTTTACCGTAAGAAGTGTACGCATACTAAATGTTTAAACATTTTTGAACTTATTAAAAAAAAAAAGATGCAAAACTGTAGCTAACGTACTTTCCTGATAACTATCGTCGTTTTGGTGCTAGGCAGCAGAGTAATTCCCTTGCTTTCGGCGTAGACTCCATTGGACGCTGTAATATTGCATTTAAACTGCCGATAAAAAATGGATGTGCATATGCACATATCGCTTCGACTACATTAATTCCCTTATTTTTAATGCATAAAGGTAAGAGATTTACCGTGTAGGACGTAGACATTGACGCCAGTTGTCTCTGACCACAATGCTTGCTCGGAGGATTGTGTGTCCACGGTTGCATGAAAACCTGGATACGGATAGACTTCTATTTCATTTTTCCGGTATTACAACATGTTTATAATTATGTTAACCATTGTAATATTTCTTAATATTTCTTCTTGAAATAGGAATCGGGCCAAAAGTCGAAGCAGAAAGCCCATGGAACAGATTGAACATGCCCAGGTCTTCATCGAGGGGCGATCGATTCCCTGTGTCGTTGCGGCCAAATACGAAGCAATTCCCGAGAAAAGGGTCGTACCTCTTTTGAAAGCCGTTTCTGCAGTTCAGGGCAACTGTTAAGTATGTGCTCCATTTCATTGGTGCAATGCAATCAAAGTTTAACAGTTACATACATATTACTCACGCCAGATCAATAATCGACCCGCCAAACGTGGCATCAGTAATGATGTCTTCGAGACTCCAACTCAGGCGTTCCCGCTCTTCATCCGGCAGAAAGCTAAGTAAAGTGGGCAGAGCAGCTTTCCAAACAGCCGGCGACCGCCTACCCTCCGTGATCAACTGAGAAAGGCTCAGATTTTGTTGTTTACTAAATTCGATTGTTTTTCCAAGAAACAACAATTTGACAAGTCCGAAACCGACATTGAGCACATCAGTCATGGAATCGTTTCCGAAAATCCCGGTGACCGTCGCGAGGGAAGTAACTTCTGCAAGGAGGGAAGCTGAATTTATGTCGATGACAACAACATGCTACACATTCAAGTCCATAACATATCAGTTATATTGCTTTGCTTAGGCAACATTGGAATGCGGGAACAGAGGAACACAAGTTGAGTGCGAAAAGACAATGTTTATTGAGCGATCGGGGTGCCATATAAAGGGCTGGGAGATGGTGTTCTTTCAAAAGGGCAAAGGGAATAGTGCCGGAATGGTATGATAACATGATATATCTCCATATATACATGGCAATATTGACCCGACAATCGGGTCAACGAGTTATTCTGGACTTACATACTTACATACATTCTTCGTATTTTCGACGAACACCAACCAGTGCCACAGTCTTGGCCAGTGTAGTTGGCAGAGCAGGCGCATGATCGCTTGTCGTAAATCACTTCGCATCGAGCCTCATCATCAACGCGTATACATCTGCGATTATTTAAACAATATGTTCATACATTGTAAAACTAAAGAAGTAAACTGAAGCAGCAACTAAGGAGGCGATGATTAAAACACAGACCCATTCTCGAGAACGCTTCCGTTTGCCGTTTTATGCCGTCCACACTGAGCCGAAGTCGTCATCGATGAAGCCGTTGCTGATGTCGAAGAATCCTGACACCCTGCAAAGATAATTGTTTATTTTATTAAATATATATATATATATAAACGTAAAAATTGTAAAATTTATCGGTTTCACTTTTTTTAAAATCTATTTCCTTTTTTTAAGATTGACATTTCATCAATAATTTTAGTAGAATGCACCATGCAAAATGTGAACTACATACTAGTCACCTTCGGCGCACGCGTCATAGTAGTCGCAAATGACTGCAGACGCCATGGTGTCATAGTAGTCGCAAGTGACTGCAGACGCCGCGGTGTGTTGCTGGCTGACGAGCACAGTCGCGATCGAAAGGAGGAATGCAGAGGCGCAGCAATAACGCATTCTTGCAATCAAAGATGCTGAAACAAGAATGAAGCCCCAAAAAAAATCATCGCGCCTTTGTTGCGACAAGGGCGAAGGAGCATGGGATTTAGAGAGACGAGAGTAAACTGGTCAGGAAAATTCATAATATATGTATTACAGTTGAGTTTCATGTTGTTGAATCACTAGATGGGCTAAAAGAAATTACATTCTACATGGTGCCTAAGGGTAAGACAAAACATGTAGAGAAAGGAATCTACAGTAAGACTGGCATCAACGACAGCAAAATTTCAATGACGTTCCTTTCTGTCATATGTCAAGGAGGCAGAAGAAGAAGAAGAAGGGCTGGGAAAGCTGGAGCAATGGAGCAGAAAGAAGCCATCACAGCGGACTGACTTAGCTGTTTGCGTCATGGAAACTGACAATGGACGAGCTCAGAGGACGTGACGGAAGCAGGAAAAACAAGGAGACGAATGGAAGCAAAGGAAGCCAACTACCTTTGTTCTTTTTGGCCTTTTTTTATTTTGACAGGCGACACACCGACGGCACAAAAAAATTTGAATTTCTGGCCTCAACTTCACATTTTAACTGCGCCTTCTGTTGTACAACAAGTCGAAAACTTTAATGAAATAGACAACGATAAAAAAACACATTCTTTAACAGTTTCTTCTGGTTTTTGGGATGAAGGGCCTTAAGATTTGCACTCCCCAACATGCATTGTGGCACTCCTAAAGAATGCAAAACCCTTTGATGACAATTCAATATTCTTCAAGTACTCTTTATATGGGACTGCGAAAGAATAGGTACAACAATGATGCATTGCGTTTTCCTATTTGTTTCTGGTTTAGCAACGCAAAAAAGACCTAATGTCAAAAACCAGCTTGAATTGCCATAAGACTTTGGATTCGCCTGCTTGGTTTTGGCCGTTGCTTGGATTCGAGTTGGACGAGTTGATTTCGTTGTCTTGACTGTTGATTAGTCCGGAAGCGATCAATAGAATTCTTTCGTTGCTTTTGAGATCTTCGCTTGCATGATTTGCCTTCTCTATGAGAGTGTTGATTCCGTCTGTGGCATCCATTCTAGCCTGCCTCAGTAACTGATGCCGCTCCTTATTGTCTTCGTCTGCTCGTTCGATCATGTAGCCGAGTTCGGTGAGGGTCTTCTGGATCAGGCCGTACCAGTACTTGATGATGCTCAGCTCGATGGGTGCCACGTTCGCTCTTTATATGTACCGTGTTCGCTTCATCTGTAGTGAAGCTCGCTGCCTCTGCTTCTGACAACGCCTACCGTAGTCCAGTTGCATTATGAAGTATTTTATGCATTGCGAAACCAGTAACAAATAGGAAGACGCAATGTATCATTGTATTGTACCTATGTATTCTTTCGCAGTGCCATATGAAGAGAACTTCAAAAATGATTGTTGAATTGTCATCAAAGCCTGCGATGTCCGCTCGTTTCAGATGGACTCATTCACGCGTCACAGTGCTCAGATGCCTCGTGGTTTCTTTTACCGCACCGACGCACCGACCCGAGATGTAGAACTTCTTTATATCAAACATGGGTAATTATACTAAACGATATTAGTGAAATAGCATGGAAAGTTAAGTAAGAAATGTGATGTGTCGCTGCGCAAGTTTCTCTTAAAAGAAGTAAACTGAAACAGCAACTAAAGAGGCGATGATTAAAAACGAACACATTCTCGAGAACGCTTCCGTTTGCCGTTTTATGCCGAAGAAAGCGGGAGGTGAGTTCATTGCCAGGAAATAGACTAGGCTCGCGTGTGAATCAATAAAGAGGCCAAAATAATATAATAGCATTGAACATAGTGTCATTGACAAAACAAGCGGAGATTCCAATCGACAACAATAAGCGACAGCAAGATGGCAATGTTGTTGACTTTCCTTTCTGTCACATGTTCAGCTAGCAGAAAGACTTGGAAATGTTGCGGCAATGGAGCAGAAGCCAATCCCAGCTGACTTATCTGTTCTCGTCATGGAAACTGACAATGGACGTCCTCAAAAGACGTGATGGGAGCAGGAAAAACAAGTAAAGGAATGGAGGGAAAAGTGGCCACCTTTCTTCTTTTTGGCTCACTTCTTCAACAAATTTTGGCAGGTGTCACATTGATGGCACAAAAAATATTGAAAAGTCGTGCGTACACTTCTCATGTTAGCTGGAGCCACACGTATGTAGTTATGTCGCTTGCTAGGCAACGTCTGTAAGGAAGTTGGCGCACGAGAGGTGGACGGATTGTGAGTTGGGGTTGCAGGAAGGAGTATGCATGTGTGTACTTTCGTTAGGGCGATGGAAAAGTGCGAATATTGCCTTTCTGATCATCTTCTTATGTGACATACTACATATGTACATATGTATATACATATCCATATACACGACACTTGTCAAAACAAATTTTGCTTTCGCAACAAAAATTTTTTTCCAATAGTTACCCAACGCATAAAAGAGCTCATGACAAAATATCTTTGTAATTTCCATTTGACATCCCAGAGGGCAGGCAGTGGAAATTCATTTACTTCTTCATTATACTCACTTCCACTCTCGGCGGGCGGTTGTGGGGAGAGCGCATTCATTTCCATACAAACTCCCGCGTTCTAACACTCTCCGTTGCTCTCTTACTCATCCTCGCTTTCTCAACACTTCCTCATTCTCTCAACTCTTTCTCGCTCTCTCAACTCTTCTTCGCTCTTTCAACTCTTCTTCACTCTCTTACTCGCAACACAGAAACATGTCGTTAGTGAGTGGAGCTTAAGGATGCTCTCTCAATCCGTATAAGAATCCGCTAACACTATGTAATCCGCACACGCGGGTTCATTCCTGCCTGGACAATCTTTTTGGACAACAGAAAAGATACGGATTACGCTACAGATAAGGTTCACGGATACCGTTGCGGATAGAGGGCGAATGATGTGATGACACTGTAAGATCGGTGCTTGTTCCTTTCTTATGATGTGTTGTACCGCCCAACAACCAGAGGAGCAGGAACATTCGTACATACATAACTTTCGGAAAGCTCCAAAATGTCCAACCAAGTTGTGCGTTTTCCGATGAGCGCATGTCGATTTGGTTTGCATATTTAAATTCTGGCAATTTGGTTTTATCACATAATCAATAATTGGAATGTCTCGATTTCCAGAATGTACGCCTTCCAAATTTTCCATTTTATTGACACCAGATTGACGCAGTGTCACTTTGCATTTAATGATTTTGGCGCCAATTTGCTATCAATAAAATGGAAAATATTTGAGGCAAGAATCCTAGCATTCGGGACATTCTTATGGTTTTTTTAGCGGCGTAAATTGCAGTAATAATTGTCAAAATATAGTCAATTTCTTCGTTCGAGTAATTACCAGCTGTAGTACATCTTCGTCGAACATCCGCTGCCATGTGAACATTGCAGTCATGATAGTCGGCTGGCTCTTGTAATTCAGGCAACCGGCGGATTCATCCGACAATCTGCTCTGTTGTGTTATCTCTTGCTCTCTCTCTCTCTCTATCTCTCTCTCTCTCTCCCTCTCTCTGATCTGCATTCTCCTTATAGTGACAAAAGATCTAAACTCTCAATATCCACACGAAAGAAAGTGTAGCTCACGTACTGCTAATTTAAATTGCTGGCCGTTCCTCTGGGGGCGAGTGCACTCTGTCTGATGCTCCTCGCCCTGCACGGTCGGCACTTCTTCAACTCTGGCCCATCTCTCTCTCTCTCTCTCTTTGCTTGGAACAGGAGAAGAGCCAGCTGTAC
Organism: Allodiplogaster sudhausi; assembly: GCA_945643635.1. Lineage (NCBI taxonomy): Eukaryota > Metazoa > Nematoda > Chromadorea > Rhabditida > Diplogasteridae > Allodiplogaster > Allodiplogaster sudhausi. The sequence goes on from CALZFC010000349.1 coordinate 3,520,960, forward strand.
TCATGGTCATGTGAGTGGAGGAACGGAGAATGGGAAGTTGACGGCGCATTTATTTTGTTTGTTTATTGTTTCATTTCTTTTATTTGTTTATTTCGTGACCTTGTATTATTTAAAAGTTTTCCTTATCATCGCTAATGGTAAGAGGATATGAACTCTCCTAAACCAGATTAGCTATGCATAAAAGAAAAGAAGGTCGGTGAGAGAATTTGGAGGCCTGCCGGATTTTCACCAAGAACAATGAGTGAAGAAGAAGCTGTAGAAAGAGGACGGAACGTGAGAGGTGAACTTAACTTAGTAAGTAACTTGTCTACTTCTAAAAATATAAAACTTCTTTAGGGCCACTGCAACCACGTTCAATTTGTTCTCTAATCTTTCTCTCTCCTTTTGACTCATCAATTTATCTGCAATTGATGGATGAACAGAGTTGCCAGTGTGCGTGCACCTTTTTAATCTGCCATATGCAGCGCTTGTCGTTGATATTCATTGTCGATGTTGTCGTTCTCTCGGCCACTCCCTTTGCCTCTCTCTTTCTCTCTCATTCTCTCTTTCTCTCCCTCTCTTTCCCTCTCTCTTTCTCTCTCCTTCTCTCTCTCTCTTTCTCTCTCTTTCCCTCTCATTCTCTCTCTCTCTTTCTCTCTCTTCCCCTCTCTCTTTCTCTCTCATTCTCTCTTTTTGCCTCTCTCTTACTCTCTCATTCTCTCTCTCTCTTTCTCTCTCTTTCCCTCTCTCTCTCAAGCATAGTAGCATGTTCGGACGCCCACTGAACTTTGTTCACATTCTATCACTTCTCCCTGCCACCAGCTCCCTCTGCTGGCATTGTCTAAGCTCTCTTCATTACCACACTCTCTCCCTCTATCTCATGTTCAACACATTCTCGCCTACCTATCGTTGTCACTCCGCATGTATGCGGCTGTAGATTGCAATCAAACTGGTCCGATCTTTTCTCGCTATCTTGCACTCGAAACTCTTTTAGTTCCGCTTTCTATATCTTCATCTACAATATCTCACTCTTTTTCCCTTTCCTTGTCAAACTCTCTTTCTCTAACACTCCCTCTCACCTATTTGCCATTGCGACTGAAACATTTGTCTCAGTTTTCTCAAACCATATCCACATTCAAAGCATTTAAAAGGTCGCAATAGATGTGCAGCATTGGCTAATTTCTTTCATGTTGATGGCAGAGTTGTCATGGAAACCTCCCTCTTTTTCCTCTTGTTTCGTGACTGTGCTCTAAAGATTCATGGCAAGTTCTATGGCTTGTCGAATGACTCCTTAATGAAATGACGTGATATGATATGATATGATATGATATGATAAGCTAGCCAGATTTCTCTGATCGTCGCTGATTCGGAGAATGGACGACTGCCTAGAGCGACTTCGCTCCAAGATCCACTGCCGTAATCCACTCATCACGAATTTACTCTCCGAATTCTTTGCAACGACTCTCCTTCTGGTAAATACCCGTTAGCTATCGGGAAAAAGCATTGCGCTTCTTAAAAACAAAAAAATAAATGAACAAAACGCTTGCTAGACTACAAAAACGTAAATATTTTATGTATGTGGAATTGTAGCTGATTGTGACTGGAATCGTGCAGCAGCATGTCCTCTCCAACGAGAGACTCAACGCATTCGTTCAGGTTTACTTATTATATGTATATCACCTTTTTTTTTACTTTCGTATGAACAATTTGATTTTAATGCTTTGTTTCATTTGAGAAACTAAAAAAACAATGTCAAATCATCTTTTAATATAAACAAATTCGCAAAATTTCTAGTTTAAAATGAAGAATCCTTTAGGTGAACCTTGGAGTCGGATTCGCACTCTGTTTCTGCGTCTATCTATGCGCCAAAACCAGCGGTTTCTTTCTTTCGTCTCCCAACATTCACTCTTCATTACGTTTGAAATGTTACTATTAAAATGACCGGCCGCAGGTGGCCATCTGAACCCATGCATCTCCTTTGTCTTCTTCACGATGGGCCGCCTCCCCTTTTCTCACTTCCTTCTCTACTCTCTCGTGCAGACGGTCGGTGCTTTCGTCGGTGCCGCGCTTTCTTATGCGGTCTACATCGGTTTGTCGCATCTTTTTTTTTCTTATTGGCAATTTGAAGTAATTTAAATTCTGGCTGACTTTCATTACAAACGCAGATTTCGCTCGTTCACTATCTAACTGTCTCTCCCACTCACTCTCTCTCTCTCCACTCTCTCTCTCTCCCACTATCTCTCCAACTTTCTCTCCCGGTCCCTAACTCTTTCTCTCCCTCACCCACTCTCTCTCTCTCTCTCCCGGTCCCTCTCTCTTTCTCTCCCTCACCCACTCTCTCTCTCTCTTTCTCTCTCTCTCTATCTCTCTCTCCTTCAGACCAGTACTGGCAGTACACGGGAGACGCACGTACGATTGAGGGGGCGAAGGCCACTGCCAAATGCTTCTGCTCCTTCCCCGCCGAACACGTCTCGAACTTGACGTGCTTCTTTGATCAGGTTCCTTTCTCTTTTTTCTTTCTAGTTCCCCCTCTCTCAACCTCTCTCTCTCTGCCTCTCTCTGTTTATCCCTCACTCTCTGCCTCTTTTTCTCTCTCTCCCTCTCTCTCAGCCTCTTTCTCTCTCTGCCTCTCTCCCTCTCCTTCTCTCTCTGCATCTCCCTCTCGTTCTCTCTCTCTCTCTCTCTTTCTCTCTCTCTCTCCTCTTCTTCAGTTCGTCGGCAGTGCCCTCCTGGCCCTCTTCATCGTGGTCATCATCGACCGTCGCAACAAGATCCCCGCTCATCTCCATCCACTTCTCATCGGCTTCGTACTCATGATGATTGGAAAATCATACGGAATGAATCTGGGCTACCCGGTTAGCCATTCTCTCTCTCTCTCTCTCGCAATCTCTATCTCTCTGTCTCACTCTCTTTCTATCTCTCCCGATCTCAGTCTCTTTAGCTCTTTGTCACACTCTATTCCACTTCTCTTTTTCTCGATATCTCTAGCGCGCGCTCTCTCTCCCCTTCTCTCGCCCTCTCGCTCTCTCTCTCTCCCTTTTTCTCTCTCTCTGTCTCACCCTCTCACTCTCTCCATCTTTCTCTCAATCTCTCTCTCAATCTCTCTCTCGCTGTCTCGCTCTCTCCAGATCAACCCGGCCCGTGACTTTGGCCCTCGCATCTTCGCCTTCTTCCTCTACGGCTCCGGCGTCTTCTCGTACCACAATTACTACTTCTGGATTCCAATCATTGCGCCGCTGCCGGGTTGGTTGCTTTTTTTCTTTTCTTCTTTATAACTAGTCGATGACGAATGGTATCATTTTCCTTAGGCGCCGCCTTCGGCGCGTGGTCGTATCAGTTCTTTGTCGGCGCACACATTCCGGATGAGAACAAGGCAAAAAAGCATCTTCTTGACGAAGAGGCAGAGCCACTCAAAAAAAGGCAAGTCGAGTATTCTGATTAGTCGAGTATTCTGATGGCAGTTAGAAAAAAAAACAAAAGAAATGGAACTTCTTAACTAAATGAAACAATTTCTAATGGTAAGCAAGATTTCTCGGAAGAAATATATTGTTACATAAAAATATATGTTATTCGATATTTCAGTGACTCGTAGGCCGGTCAACCGTCTTTCCATTTCTTTCGAGCTTCTTTTCCATCGGCAGAAGGAAACATTCGTGAGGAAGACGCATTACATGGTGCTTTTAAGCCCCCCCCCCCGCCACTTCATTCTCTGGCTATTTATCTATGATTCTTAAATTTATCCTCTTTATCTCTCTCTCTCTATTTCTTTCTCTCTCTCCCTCCCTCCCTCCCTCTCTTCCATTTTTCTTTCGCAAGTGTAACTGCCACGTTCGTTGATTGAATGGATTTCATCTGCTTTCCCTTCTTTCCATTGGCGGAGCGCACTTCAGAAATTATTATTAGTTCCCATCATTATGTGCTTCCAGAAAGAAGTCGTTTGCATCATTGTGTGGTTAAACATGTTTTATGTTAAATTCTTGTCATGATAATCATGGACTTTTGAAATGATTAAAAGTCTTTATCCGGTATTCAAGGCATTAGTGAATGGTCGAGTAATCCCAGATGGGAGGCGATTTCGAAGATTGCTCGACTGCTTCTCGTGTCCATTGTTTCTCCAGGAGAAGCGTCGATAATGAGCAACAAAAGTCTGTAATAGTATTCCTTATTGTTATTTGTGGCTTTTTTCTCAAATTAATTTGTATTGATAATCGCGACTGCAGGCTATTCTCCTTCAGAAACGCATTTAAGAGGTACAATATCATTTGACATTAATGAACCATCCAAGTTATTAATGATTAAATCTACTATTTTATTATTCTGAGATGTGGATAGAGACAAAATAACGATACGTGAGAAATTGTTTTGAAAAAAATTAAAAATTTTTAGGAGCAAAAACTTAAAACTTCTTTTATCAAATGATTAAAATGTATCCATTTTTTAAACAGTACCACCCGGCATTTCTCGAGATCCGAGAGTATGCTCATGACAATTAGATCCTCAAAGCGATTAGGACGATGACTGGATGACCGAAGGAAAAAGCCTTGTGAAATGAGGTTTAAGTTTTAAAAAATTGCCTACAGAATCAACACGAAGAGTAATGCATCCAATATTCATATCTATCGTGCTATTAATCCAGAATGAAAACGGGCCAGGCGAAAGTTGAGCTCAACTTTTTCATGAAGAAAATTGTAGTTGAACACTGAAATATGCTGATTAGTATGGAAAAGAAGAAAGATGGGCCCAACCTGCTCCAAAAAGATTCCATCTCTAAACCATGGTGAGCCAAAAAGTCGTCAACAAAATAGTCAACTCTATTTCTAACCGCAACAGTGTACAAAGCGAGAGAGGGAAAAGGTCTTCTACCCCTCGCCTTTAGATCAGCCAAAATCATCGCCTCAAGCATCATTATCCAGTCCACCCACCCAAAGGTGATGAAGAGTACGCAGGGCCTTTCTCTCTGTGTCCGAGACATGAAAACGCGGGCACAAGATCGAAACAAAATGAATTTTTTGCCTAAGCAAGTTCGCAAGAGGAGCCAAGAATGCTCACCGGTGCAGTTTTCTTAGTCAAGGCCGGTCTGCGATCTCCGTTTGCCTCGTAGGGTGGAGTTTCACACTCTTTAATATAATATCACCTTGCCCGGGAAAGCGGCTTATGTTGGATCATGAGAAGCAGCACAGATTCTGCATAAAAAAGGCCTATGCGATTCCCTCTATTTTAGACTGGCGCCATCTTCCATCTTTTGGTTGTGTTGACGCTTCCAATCTATCCGTAATCGTTTCGTCGTGTGTCTCGCTATGTAAACTAGGATGTTCTCACTTTGGAAATCGTTGGCGATCAAGGGATTTTCAGGCAGCCGGTATGCACCCGGCACATTAGAAGTATTTGTCACATACACTGACATCTCAACAGCGTTAATCACCGCGACTAACGAAGAAAATTATGGTAGGATCTGGAAGGTACATACGAAACGTCCTTCGATCCTCTACTCTTCCAATGGTATATTTTTTCTTTCATTTTTTTTTATTCAATTCTTTTAGAAAGTAAAAAGACTCCTTCCACGGTGTCGGAAAAAGTAAAGAGATTCGCTACCTATGTCAAAGCGGCCTTTGTCACTCTGATTGCTAGTTCCATTCCGAAATGACTGGAGGCGCGCAACCGGCAGTGGTTTTTCTAGACTCGAAAAACTTCCGGGCAGTAATTTGCCCTTTATTTTCAGGAGGTTAAGACCGGGTACTCTTGTGGATTCGAAGACCAGACGAATATGGATACAGTGCCTCGCAAAAGAAGGATGCCCCAAGGTCAGCTGTCCTAGTATAATGGCGCCAGCAATGTTGAGCAGCACAGACTTGTTAGTTTTACAATTTAAAGGATAGCCTTCACCAGAACATTTGTTACATTTCCAATTGCCGGAGCCCTTCGCTCGCACATATACGCTTGTGCTGTTTTAACGCAGCGGTTTTGTGCGACCTGTGATATAGTATGCGAAAATGAGAATGAAGAAGAGAGAGAGAGAGCAAACGTAGGAAAAGTAATACAAAGAAGGGAAAGATTAAGTTAAATGAAAAAAAGAAGAAGAAATAAGCGTTGTAGTACGAGGTCCGATTCTACTGCATCGACAACACTCTCTTGATGACAACAACGACGCCCTACGTGACGCCCGTCTGCATTTCAGGCAGGCAAATGTTCGCGTTTCTTTTCCTAGCGGTCAGCATGCAGAAAAATCTTTAAAAAATTTTTTCTACTTTTTGGTTAAATGGTATGTGCTACTATTGCTGTAAAGAATGTGGATAGAATGAATCCTTAATTGAGATCCTGCTATGATCACGGCCTGCTTTCCGAGCAGCAGCAGCAACAGGGTCAGTTCCTTCTGAAAGACTTAAAAAGCTAGCGAACAATGTGACGAAGAAGAATAAGAAGCGCTAGTAGAAATGTGGCTTCCCTCAAGCAATAAAATCTCAGCATGTGCAACCTCTTAAAAATCACTAATCACAACCCCGACATTTGAGATGCGGCAACGTGACCTGCTGGATTCGCGTCTTCATTCAGCAAAATTGCTTTGGAATTATATCGGAAATTAATCGGAATACTTTTAAGGAAAATTTATTTTTGATTTGAGTATGCAAATTTTTGGTGGCGGTGAAATAAACGAGATTCATTCGTCCTTGAGCTGCATGTCGTAAGTGGCTGGTGGCCCCGTGAATTTGGCAGCCTCGGATGAGAATGGGCGGCTCCATCGGAGGACGCCTCCCCCTCCCCCCCCCCGCCTCTGGCTCTACCTTATTTTTTCGCCTTTCGCTGACTGCATCGTTATTAAAAGTAAATCATTCAAATTACTTCTTATTTACGATTAAAAAAAATTATTCGCAAAAAGGTTTTTGCTCTTATTAATGTTTTGTAGCTGAAAAAAAATATTGCCAGAGCTTTGATGATTGATCTTTGAATGTATAATTATGTCGAATTGAGAAATGTAGATGGAGAAAGGCAAACGTGTTTCGATGAAGAAGAATGAAGTCAGCCTTTCTTCAATTCTGGTATCACATTCGTCTTCAACATTCCTATTATTTCATTTGTTGCTCATAAGTACAACCCACTCTCAAGTGCGCTGTGAATAAGTATAAAACATGTAGTGCATGTGAATACATTTCATTAGGGGATCATTTTAACTATTATATCCTTGTTGTGAAACAATCAATTAAAGTGGTCATTTCTACTGCCTTCCTCAGCCATCGACGGTTGGCTCTCTTGAAAGCTAGGAATAAGGTATGCATGTATGTAGCTATCCTGGTTTTCCCACGCTTTCCGGATCTTTATTTCGTGCGTTACGCGTGAATAAAATGTGCATCTCCAGCTCTGGTCAAGTCATCTGAAACGGCGCGTTCTGAAGTGAGCTTGCCTGCGCTTCCATCGCAAAGCTGCTAGTCGCGCGTGTCTCGACCTTATCCTCACTCATAGGCCATCGGCTTCTCCAATTGGATGATCGTGCAGATGGAGAGACGCTCAGATATTGAAAGAGAATTTTATTTACAAAAAAGAAATGATGACATTTTCATTTTCTCGATAGTCCCAATGAAAAAAAAGCAAATTCCGACGGACCAACTCGCTGTAAAATTTGCCTTTTATTCTTTTGAGTATTACATTTATTAAAATTTAATAAACTATAATTATGTTTTTACTTTTTTGCAGAACCAGATGGCCCAAGACTAACATCTTCGACTTCCAGATTGAGCTGGCTGGTATCCACGCGCTCCTCGCGCGCCCGCATCACCGGCGACTCTTATTTATTTCTTTAAACTTATATTTAAATATGCTCTAGGATAAGTTTTTTTTTATTGTTAAAACTTGCTTAATTCCAAAAAAATTGTTTCATCCGTTTTCTGGTTTTTTAGTCGCAAAAAATATTATTCTCTTTAAAGCTTGGCCGGCCGCATCGAGGACATTTTCGCTAGCGATCCCTGAAGGATGTTACAGACCAGAGAATTCTTTTCAGACAAAAAAGGCATAAGCTTACCATTCTAGACTTACTGTAGTCATGAATTTTTCACTATTTCCGCTAGGAAGCACAGTGAATAAGTAAATGCTCGTTTTCTAGAGATCTCTTTTTCACAAACTACTTTGTAGTCCTGCCCGACATGTCTGGTTAATTTCACTTTGAATTTGAAACACAGGAAAGAAAATGAGTGGAATCTCACGGGACTTCCATCGTATTTTTGTCACGTGTGAATGAGGTTACATTGAGAGCGCCTATGATAGTACACATAAATTATATCATATAAGATTAGATAATTACTATTCATACAAATGAAATGAGTAGCGAGAGAAGTGTGAATATTGTTGTGGCAAGTGAGATGGAGACATCATTTCTGGGCGGCGTGGTGGTTTCCTCCTTTTCCTGCTTTGCCGCCAATCTGTAGATCACAGTGTTGATGGACATGGGCTCTAGCGTCACTGGGATGCTTGAGTTGCCGTCGCTTAATATTATATACTTTATAAACTTTATTTACGGTCACAAATGTGGCACCTGTATAGAAGTAGTCTGGTCAAAATAAGATAAAATATGAAACAAAGAAATTATAATTTGAATTTAAATATTCTCACATAACAATAATTAACAATTAATTAATTAATTACTATAATTATTCTCATATTTAGATGTTGTTGAAAACGCGGCTGACACTAGCGTGATTGACACCGTGCTCTCAGCGTTGTAATTGAGCAGAACGACAGCGATGGTTCCGTTCGGGTTTTGGAAGGCTACCGTATCCACGCCGTTAATCTTCTCTTCAAGAACCGCTGCGATTCGAATAGCATCCGGCTCCAGGAAGCGGCTGTAAGTTTGCCAAACTAAAAGGAGAGCGATCACAGAAAAATTAATGCAAGATCGAATTGCCGCGTCTGCAGTGTGAGTACTCACTCTCATTCTCGCGTGTTCTATTTCGCAGTTCGCACAAACTCGCTGTTTGAAATTTAAAAATTTTACATAATTTTTCGGTGATCGTCCTCCTTGACTCCCTGAATACTTTTCAGGAAGCATTGTTTTTGTGAGGGTCTTTTTGTTTTATTTTCTCCTAAACAACATTCTCAGGGCTGAAAACCTGAATTGCCCGAGTGCGTAGAACATTGGCTGTTTGTAGAATGTCTGCTTTTCAGCGTCCACGATCACTGTGCTGTCAGCAAAGTTGGACACCCAGTTTGGTCCTATAGTTGGGAAGGAGAAACGCATGTTTAAGCAAGGAAATGCAACATGTCATTTCGCTTACTACCTCCTTTTGGATCGAGCGCAATGTTCCAGTCGACCCAGCCATTCACCCAGTGATTCAGATCCGGGAAACAGAATGGCCGTGTGCACAAGGAAATTATATGTGCATACTTACATACATATAAATTCGAACGGCAAACATTAAATTTCTCACATATAATACGAAGAGAACATATCTTTTGTCTCTTAAAAAGAAAGTAATTTCCAACCTCGACAATGTCCTTGGCGTAGATCATAGCGCGCGTGAAATTGCCGTAACTAACACTGTGAGTGGAAACAAAGCATGCCTGAATGTCTCATAGCATAATTATAAACATTTATTTCTTTTAGAGTCTCTCTCTCGGAGAGCGCATATTAAATTATGAACAAAAAACTATTATTTTCTTATTATACCTCAGTGGCGAGGATGAACTGGCTGGGATGGCCTTCATGAGTCCGGTCGAGATTCTCGGGTGGCGCGGACGTGATGAAGTAGTCGACAGCCGTATCAAAGTACCAGTGGACACCGATGCCCGCAACGACCGAGGCGACGGCTGGATCACTGAGGATCTGTGTTATTATTATTATTATTATTATTATTATTATTATTTAGCTTTTTTATTGTTTAGAGTTTAATTATTACAAATGGAATAATCTATTGTATAAATAAATACATAAATTATATATATATATATATATATATATATATATATATATACATTAATTTAGACCACCTTATCCGTCAAGTCGGGCAGGTACTGACGAAAATCGTCATGGATGATGATTTTTGTGTCACGCGCCACCTTTGATGACGTCAACGCCGGATGCAGCAAGTCACGCACAAAGTGTTGTGCTTGCTGAAATAATTAAACACTTTTCGATTCATTAGTAGCATTCTTAATGAGTTTATTTTAATGTAATTGATCATGTTTTTATTGGCTGTCTGAGTTGTTTATTTATTAAATCGTCTTTGTGCGTGCGCCCCTTTTCGTCGAAATAAATAGTTTGCGCTAATTGTAAGGCAAAGCGAAGAAGAAGAGACGCGGGCCATTCGAGTAATCACAAAGAAAAAATATCCCTTTATATGTATGTACGTACATATATCAGTGTTCTGTGTATACCTATGTATGTACGTACACTTTATTGGCTATCCTTAGAATTGGAAATACTAATCGTCATTTTGTAAAGGACAAAGGAGACGAGGCATAATCAACCTCGGGCGACAGAGACATTGCCTGCGAGGCATGATTCGGGAAGGCGCCCACGGAAGGCTCGTTCTGAGTCGTGACCGACCAGATCGGCACGCCGGACGCAGTGTACGATTCAATGAATCTGAACAACGGTTGTCGCGGAGAACTTTAGCCGTTTTTACATACAAATGTTTTTAAAAAGTATTTTAAGTAAGATTTCTTCGTATTATTTATTTTAAAAAAACGTTTTAATGTTTAAAAAAAACTACTTGACAAAGTAGTTTGCCCAAGTCGCCCAGAAGTGCTCGCCCTCCTTGAGCGAGCCGCCGCCCGCCATGTGTCCGTTCGTCTTCATCCACGCGGGCGCTGACCACGGACTCGCAAAAACCTTGAAAAAGCGGTTGCCGGCCGGGAATCGAACCCGTTACACAAGGGTGGCACTCTAGCATTCTACCACTGAACCACCCCGATCGTACAGTAGCTACAGAATAGATTTTCGATTAATTCTTTCTTCAAGATGATCTTCATAATATTGAGTCTAGTTATTTAACGAGCACCAAAAAAGATTTATCCTAATCAATATTCATGATCCAACCAGCCTTCAATTCTCGCCCGGCAGCCTTGGAGATCGCCATTGACTCCTTTGTATGTCGCAGCTTCCATTCGTCTTCTTCTACGAGTACGAAGGAGGCCAAGTCAAAATCGCCGTTCTGCAAAGAACTTACTGTATCGGCCTACAGATAAATTAATTCGAGAAAGAGAGGGCAAGAGAGAGACAGCGAGACAGAGAGAGAGAGAGAGAGAGAGAGAGAGAAAAGTAAAACAACCTTTTCGGCATAAGAGTATTCGCGAGTCGAGAAATCACACGATGCCATTGGAATTCGCAAAATGTTGTAACCAAGTCCTGAAAGTCGATCGAATTTTTAAAGGAGCTCGAGCACGGAAAAATTATGTGAGATATTAAGAGAGCCTATCTGAGAGTCTCGACCATCACAGGACAGGGAACAAAAGTACCCTTTGATCCTAACTTCCTTAACAGAGCGTGTGTAGGACCTAAATGGCTTCCTAAAAACATTTTCAGAAATTTTTTTTCTCAAGTATGTCTACAGTATACCCTGATATGCCAAAAATATTCAAATGAGCGTAACTCGGTTCAATGGCGACCAATCTCAATTTTGAAACATTTGTTCGATTCGTTGTATGATGGGGCATAAAAAAGTCCTCAGTAACATTTTTCCATAATCTTCATTATAGGGGTCATTTTGGCAAAAATGTGTTTTGAGGGGTCCGTTTCGGGCATCGGGACCCCCTCATGTTAAAAAACGGAGAACACCACGTGAAAGAGCGTGCTTTGTTACCTCTACAACAATTATTGTGAAAGTGGAACTCTTACTATCTTTTACGGTAGCACTCGAAAAATGCGCGCAAGTCGGTCAAAATGGCGCATTTTCGGCCTCCGAGGCACCGTGCAAGCGCATGCATCGAGATATAACTACGCTCAATGTTAATATTAAAAAATCGTTAATATATCATTTAAGAGCTCTCACGGAGATCTTCAAATGATACATAAATACTTTTATTGAAAAGTTTCCATTTATATGGGAAATTTCGTTCTGTTCAATTATAAGGCTTAAAAAGCTACTTTAAAAACATTTTCGCCTGTCTAAACATACATCATAAGAAAGAGGATGAAATTTTGTACAAGATGAACCCCTTTCAATGGAATTGCATGCTTACGATCTTTTGTTATCAATTATAAAAGCAGTGCCAGTAGCGTCGCTGTCATTTCGCCCAAGAATTCACATTTTAGGTTATTCGAATTAGAATATTCCAATCCTTTTTTTCTACAGTTTTTCCATAAGGCCTGGTTATCCTACTATTATGGCTTATAACAAAAGATCGTATGAATGGAATTCTATTGAAAGGGGTTCATCTTGTACCAAATTTCATCCTCTTTCTTATGATGTATAATTGGGCATGGGGAAATGTTTCTAAAGTAGTTTTTTAAGGCTTCATATTATACAAAACGAAATTTCCAATATAAATCCAAACTTTTCAATAAAAGTATGTATGTAGCATTTGAAGATCTCCGTGAGAGCTCTTAGATGATATGCCTACGAGTTTGTAATATTAGCATTGAGCGTAGTTATGGATCGATGAATGCGCTTGCACGGTGCCTCGGCGGCTGAAAATGCGCCATTTTGACCGATTCGCGCGCATTTTTCGCAAGGTGTGCCTACCGCTATGTTATTGACTGCAACGAATTCTTGTAGCAAATTTCACGCGCTACAACATATCAAAAACTGGAGGGTACTCTCTCCAAAAATGAACAAAAAGTTGCAAAAAAGTGGTCAACAAAATGTTCAGGGCCGTGTTTTGGGTCGAAAATGGATTTTTTAGACAATTTTACCCAAGATCAAAATTGAAGCGCGTCCAACGGGCTATCGAACGGTAGCTTTGATTTCGTCAAATTCGGAAAAGTAGCCGAGTTATGGTTCATCATATTTTGAAGGGTACTCTACTGTTTCCCGAACGGAATTTTTCTGAAAAAAATTAAAATGAACGGTATGTTGTAGAGGACGTCGAGTTGTATAGGTGAGCCAATTTTGAGCGCATATCAAGCAGCTGGTTTATGCGATCAGCGAAATAGCACGCGAGACTGAGAGAGTACGTACTCTCAGGATGAACTCGCAGCTATTCGAACTTCTATTAATTATTTTTAGCTGAGCTTCCTCCTTTAATTCTCTTGCCAATACATTGTTGTCACAAGTGGCATTCACAAAAAGGGAAATGTCTAATCCATAAATGAGGGCAATGACCGGAAAAATATTTAATCCGAATTGCTGGCGTCTGCCCTGAGAGCTCTCATTTTCTGATTTTCGCGTGTTATTTCGCAGGTCGCCCAACAACGCTGCTGTGAAAAAAGTGAGAGTGCTAACGATAAGAGCCGCCATCGCAATTTGAAATCTCGCATACACAAGTTTTGCGTTGATCGCCGCCCTCCGTTACAAACCGTCGTTGGCGAAGAATCCCTCAAGTAGTCGCTGCCGCATCGATGCATCCATCAGCCGATCAATATTCAGTGCTGCAGCATCGGTCATTCCCCCGCCAAAGCCAATGATTTTCTGGAACTTCCAGGTTCGATCGATGACTAGGCGATTAGTAGTGGCAGTCGTAGAGTTTTCACCTATATAAGACAATTAAAATATATGCAAATAAGTTTTTTTAAAGCATTTTTTTCTCTCTTTATTTGTATTATTTCAGCAGCGGGCGGTTCTAAAGTATAGTTTGTTAAGAGTGTAATCCTGACATTGTTACCTATGAAGATAGTATCTCTGCATCTCTGACTGGATCGTGCTCTCTCATACTGTCTAGCATGTGCAACAATTCTTTATCTCCCATGGGAAACTCTTCCTCAGGATTATCCGCCAAAAGCGACACTTTACTACGGCGGCAGAGTTGACATACATATATGGCATACCCATTGCATGGATGTCCAGCTTGGAACGAGCAAGTCGATCGCCCCCATCGCTCGTCCGATAAAGAACAGCGCCTTCTCGCGAGAAGTCGTCCGACAATTTCGCTGCCTGTGGAGTTTGTAGTTTGTAGTCATAGCGGATATTTATGAGCATTGACTAAACAGATCATGCAACAAAGAGGCAGGTGCGAAAAAGATTCGACAATAAATAGAAATACAAATTAAACAACTAATTATATAAAAATTTATTACATCGAATGGCTTGGCGCAGCGCTCCTTCGAGCACGCGCATACGAAAGCTGTCGGCTGACTCGGATCGAGGAAGGCCTTCGGGCAGTCTGGAAAAAATGTTTTTTTTTCTTTTTCTTTTCTTCTTAAACAAATATGTTTCCAAACGATTTCTCTTCATTTAGCAAAACAGCAAAAAAAAAATCCTTGTCTTCCTTGCTTTCCGAGTGATCTCGGAAGGGATCTTTGCATCGCACAAATGTTGTCAATTTAGTCTACGATATTTATCTAATAAAAGTAGCGAAATCACTAGTAGTACTAGGAATTGTCAATATGTTTTATTTTGGTTTTGTTCGAGAATTCTTGGTGCTACTTCTGACATCGAAATATATGTGAAACTTTGTAGGCGATTGATACATTTAAGCAAATTTGTTAACAATTAGCAAACCTTCAGCAAGAAGAAAAGGCAACTGGACAAAGATCAAAGTGACGATTGGGCCGCATCGCATTGTTGAAGACGCGGGAATGCCGTTCTTATCAGTCACGAAACAAAACGGCCAGCTGTTTAGGGAATTGAGAATTCCAAGTGCGTACTTGAATGTCTTCTAGCAGTGATTGCCTGGTTTAATTGGCCATTTTCGCTTTTCTCTCACACTCTGCTCGGCATTCTTCGTCGCTATCTCTCGCCATCTCTTTCTATCTCTCGTTCTCTCCATATCTGTCATCTCACTCTCTTCCTATCTCTCTACTTGCCTCTCCCTATCTTTCACTCCCTTCTTATCTCTCTGTATCTCTATCTCTCACTATCTCTCACTATATCTCTGTATCTCTCCCTTTCTCCTTATCTCTCAATCTCCCTTATCATGCATATTCTCAGAACGTTCCTGGTTCCAACTTTCTTACTACGCCACGGTCACACAAGGTATAACAGCGTCAAATATAATCAACTTTTGAATAAACTGTAATATCGCTCACTCTTTACTAATTTTCCCTATCCATAATCAACATTTTCCCAGTATATTAAATTGAAAAAGAGAAATGTGCACAATGATTTACTGCATTCCTTACAATTTGGCGAATTCAACGATAAGATTCAGCAAGCGAAAGCTGTATGCTGTCGCCAAATCGTGTCATACGAATGCACAATATGAAATACGTTTCTTGATTAGATTTGTTAAAATACATTTGTTGATTAGACACAAAATCTCGTTCTTTTCAATTAGGTTAATATTTTAGAAAAAAGCCAATGCGGCCAATTAGCTTATTAGTTTTTAGAATAAGCGAAAGCTGTAAGCTATCAGAAAATGACTCAATACGCCGGCTATACATGACTTCCTTCACGACCGATCCAATGCCTTCCGCACAATATAAAATATATCAGCTTTTCATAAAATATCACAAATTCGAATATTCTAAAAAAAAAAATTTTTTAACATTTAGCGAATCAAGAAAATCATGAAATCAAGCTTTTTTGCTTTGTTTCCAACGTCGTGTTTACTCAATTGCAGTTTGTTCTTTTAATACCAACCTTTATTCACGCATAGAGAGGCTGCTGGTGTTCACATCATGTTCAGCCCGCACATCGGGAACCCGGCAATGTTGGTCGGCCAACTCGGCGAGCTCTCCGCCTGAAGCGGAAAAGCCACTGATAATGATCGAAAAAATTAATATGTATCTAAAAGAGCAGAAATTAATAACATACAATAGAAGCGCTATTGGTTCACTGACTACTAATATGTTATATTAAAAAGCAGACAAAAAAGCAGAACTGACATATTCCATCAGAGTGTCCTCGCCGAGGCACGTGATTTGGCATGCTCTGATCATGGGCGCATAGCACAAGGAGCCGAGGGGGCAGATGGTATTCCCATCGGATTTTTGACACACGCACGCCACTGAAAAAGTGCACTTCTATTCGAACAGACATACATTTTTTTCCAAATATCGCGTGCGAATGTAATTTTAATGCAAAAAATTTTAGTCGATTATGCTATTCCTGACCACAAGCGCCTCGCGTATCAGTCGTCATAAAATCGATCGTCTTCCTCATCATGTCTCGGCTGTCGCATATGTCGCCCGCCGGCGAATTTAGCGTTTATAAATTGATGGCTTTAGCTAATCATATAAAATATAGTAAAACCTATTTGTGAGAATGATACTTTGTGAATGAGGATGAAGGAAAAAGATCAAGGATCAAAGATCATTCTCTAGTACGTACTGTCGCCGCAACGGCCATGATCAAAGATGCAGGATTGATGATGAAGAACGGGCACGCGAGTGTGCTAATCTGAGGGCCTTCGATCGGCACCTGAGTTTCTGAAAGACTAGAAAATTTATACGATCGTAATATGAGCACAAAAGAAAAGAATTATGCAACAATGCTAAAAATAAATACCAAGATTTGTCGCATCATATAAAATAAAGACTGGGCTGCCGTTCATACAGGAGGCCATGATGCAAGGTGTTGTGTTTTGGCTTACACGAGGAGCAGAAGGAGCCAGCGGGACACTGAATAACACTGTTCATTACAAGTCTTGTTGAAGGTGGCGGTCCGCCATTAGAAACAGTCACCGTTTCACCTCTCTGTTGTGCCCTCTTCGTTCCTAGCCTTTTCCTGAGTCTTTCATGAAGCCCGGTACCACAAGGAACGCCGCTTTGAAAACCGTTCGAGTTGCATCAAACTGCTGCGCCTTTTTTGTTGTTGTAATTTCCCACTGCCTGTCTTACCGCTGACAATCATCGGGTCATGCTCAGCCAATGCTTAGAACGGCCGTCAACTCAACTTTCCCTTTCATAAATCAGAGAGAGAGAGAGAGAGAGAGAGGAAGTGAAAGACCAACTCCCATCCCCTCTCCTTTCCTCGGCTGGTGTGTATGATATTTACGCCCGCCAGTGTCAACTGAAGAAAATTGCACAAATAGGAAATATGAAACGAAATTGAAAATACAGAAATGTGAAATATACATATAGTAAAACTTGGAGACAAATTCAAATTTTGGAGATCAATCAAAGTAAGCAGTTTCTTGTAAATATCGATGGCTTTCTTTTTTCTTCTTTGCCCATAACTTATCAAAAATCAAATGGATGGAAAAAGTTTTCTTTAAAAAAAAACGAAAAAAAAAACAAATAGCTGAACCGTTTGTGGTGTCATAAAAGTAGGAGGCAGTGGCAGTCGTGGTTGATAATGTCGTGGTCAAGCTCGTGTCCGTCGGATGCGTGGTGGTAACGCAAGAAAAGTGTTAATCTCTCAATTCGACATAAGGATATTCTTGTACCATTTCTAACCTTATAAACGTTTTTTTTAACATAAACATTTCTAACCTTATAAATTCATAGTATTTTTTGTTAAAATTAATGTGTGAGATGCACCTTAAATAATTAATGCACTTCGGACATGTGTGTTTGTTTTACAGATGCACCACGGAGTTCTTTATGTTTCACTATCATGAAATGAATAAGGTTGAAAAGTTCATGTTTTAAAGAGAAAAAAAATAGAAATAAGCTAACTTGTTACAGCCGTCTTTGTTGGCATCGTGGCCATTCAGCCACCTCCGACATGGCATTGGCGAACGCTGATGAGAAGAGAGAGCAGCGCAATTTTCCCATTCCTCCACAGCCTAGAACAACAGAACAAGTTCTTTAGTGTGCTTCATTATTTTGACGCAAACAGCTATTTTTTTTTCCCATTAAAAAAGTATAAGACCTTAAAACACCTTGAAATCTAAAAAAAACAGTCTGTTCAAAAACAAGCAAATGGAATCCTCTCGTTCTTCCCTCTAACTTAGTATATGAGTATGAAACTCCTCCACCTCCCCCTCCTCACCTAGAGGCAAACTTCCCAGCAATGGGGTATGTGGCCCGGCATAGATGAGCACTGACAATGAGCGAAGAAGTGAAAGCGTAAAATAGCATGATGACAATAACGGAGACCATTGACCGGCCTTGACTAAAGAACCGGCGCTTTGCCCCGTCCTCCCGATCGAGCGAACTTCCTTGCGCATTTTGTTTCGATCTTGTGCCCCGGCTTTCGTTGTCCCTGCCGCGGAGAGAAAGCAAGGCTCTTTGTACTCTTCTTCACATTTGGGATAACGATGCCCGAGGTGATGATATGCACTGATCGAAAGGCGAAAGTGAGAAGACCTTCATGCCTCGACGAAGGAAGAAACTGAAGGTCTCTTTTGTCTGTTGTATTCAATATATTTAAAAGTCCGAAAAATCCTGCCACTGTGTCGCGAAATGTGCAGATTCGCAAAAATGTGAGAAAGCGAGAGAGAGAGAGAGAGAGGGACAGAGAGGGAGAGAGAGAGGGACAGAGAACCTACTCCCAGGTTAGACGCGGGACATCGAACTTGCATTCATTGTTTTCCGTGATCATACTCATTTAATTGTTATCCATTATTTCGAAGTCACACTATTGCTGTTGTAAGTTCATGTCAAATTTGTCAAAATATTCTCCTTGGGAAGTGAGGGAAGACGTTATCTACACAATGATGTTCCTCCAAAATGGCCGAAATGTTCCAATCAGCGCGCATTAAATATCTCTTGGAACATATTCATTCTGTTTTCATTGAAAAGTAAATGAAATTCCACATACAGCTTAAATATTACTTCATTCCAAATAAGAGTTGGAAAGGAGTAACATATGATTGTGAAGTTTTTTTGTTTGGCGCCAAGCTAAAATCTTTGAGTTTTATTTTAACCCTCAAAACGTGTGGCCACCATACCTTCAATTATAGTGTGCTGGATGTGGAAAAACAAGATGATTCTAAATATTTAAGGATCATTTCATATAGTTTCCTTCTCAACGAGCTATAACTTGCGCGCTGATTGGAACATTGCGAGCTCTGCGTTCCAAATCGGCTATTTACTACAATGTTAAAGAGTAAGGAAAAAATGGGAGTTAAAAAAGTAGAACTTATGTAGTAAAAAAAAGTTGGGATGATGAGGAAAAGAAAGGAAGAGTAGCCGCCACTGCACCCACCCCACACAGGGGAACCGGGTCCTGGCTTTGTCTTGAGTGCATTGGCCGAACAGTCTGAGGAGATGATATTCTCATTGGAGTGGGAAGGAAGACGTTTTCTTTGTGTGGCTGATAGTGAAAGGGGACACTTCCTGGCCATGTCAAATTCGTTATCGGCGCTGCTAATGAAAATTGCTTAGCGCGGCGCCACATGGAGCTAAAGTAAAAAAAAGAAGAAATAAACGGAAAGGAAAGTAAAAGACATTAGCGTTGTAGTGAGTGGTCGGATTATTTATTCTCTAGCTATGTATTTAATTGTTTTTCTCTGAAAAGTCTACTTTCATTTTTAGTATAATCGAAAAGACTAAGTGAATGACGTTATGCCTGAGACAAATTAGGATGGTTTTTTTCTTTCACTGCAGGCGGAATTTCGTTACTGATCGCCCCCGCAGTCGCGTGTCCGGGAGTGCCAAGCGGAACTCGGCCGCCGCGATTCGTCGACACGATTCTTCCGTTTAAGATAGCCGGTGGTGCCTGCTATGCCGAGCGCATCGACACCACCAAGTCCATCATACTAGTTACAACGAGTAGATCAAGTCATTTGCGTTATAAATCTAAGTGTTTTCTCATTGTTTGACTATTAAACCGTGATAAACATCTCCTCGGTCTCCATTCGCCTACATACATACGTTTTGTACATAATTAGCGACATTTCAATTGAAATTCAAAAAAAGGCTGCGGAATTTTGGAAGACGAGCGAATTACAAGACAAATCTGCATGCATACTATATACAACATGGGCGACATGACTTAAATTTAGCGATTAGAGTAAGCAGCCTAATTTCTTTTCTTTTCCTTTCTTTTCTTTTCTCCACCATTCGTTGTCCTCATGGAGTCTACATCATTCCTTACCCTAATCACTGTACGTATTTGCCCCCAGGCAATCAGAGCCAGGACATTCCTTGTTAGGCGGAGTCGTGTAAGGTTAATCGAAAGCTAACAAGAGGGCAATGGCACTTTCTCTTCCCTTCCCTAATCTTTGCTTTCACTTCAACTCCTCCCTCTCCCTCGAACACCCAATGACCTTGCGGGTGTGAGTTCTCTTTCACTCGCCCCCAATCATTCTAGGTTGTGCCATGCGCGAGCTTCTCTTCATCGTTCGCCAATGCCATCTCGGAGAATCATAACATTTCCCGACAATCTCTGGCTTCACTTCAACCCTTCCCTATCCACCGGCCATCGCTATGGAGTGGTGTTTGTATGATTTCTCTTTCACTTACCCCGTTGTTCTAGGCCGAGGAGCAATGAACGGATTGCTGCTTTCTCTTCTCTTCCTCATGTGCCACAGCCATCTCGGAGATGGCTGTATGGCCATGATTCCGACTGATCCAGCATTAACAAGTAAGATTTTTTTTCAATTTTAAGTCTTCGATTTTGTCTTGTTAAACAAAATCGAAGACTAAAAACTTTACAATCACCTTAGTTCATCTTCGCAGAGACGCAAAGAAATTGTAAGCGCATAACTCTTTTTTTAAATTGTTTATGTATGCAAATATGTATGTATGCATTCAGAGAAAAGAATATTTGGATGTCGAATTGAGAGACTCACACCTTTCTAGGGCCACGAACAACGACGCAGCCTGCTGCCACCACCACAACCACGATTCCACCGGACACGACCACGACATCGTCCACCACCACCACAACAACCGCTCCCATCTGCATCGGATGCGCGGCGCCCACTTATGTGGCACCTCAAACGGTTCAGTCATTATTTTCTATATGGCATCTTAAACAGTTCAGTCACAATTTTTTTTTGTAATCGAAAATTAAAAAAAAAATTCAAAGCCCTTCAGTAGTGCATCGATGTTTACAAGAAACTACTTATTTTCATTGGCCTCACAAATCGCTCCTTGTCCAAATCTTTCTATTTCATGTTTAGTTATTTTCAATTTCGTTCGACACCTCATTTTAGTGCGCAGTTTTCTCCGGGCGGAAATATCCTGCCCATCAGTTTGGGAACGCGGAGGGAGTTGGCTTTTCACCTTCTCTCTCTCAATCTATCATGTTCCCCCCCCCCCCCCCCCGCATGAAAGAGAAAACTGAACTGTCTGTGTGCCGTTCTGAGTGATGGTTGAGCACGACGCGCGGTTGATTGGAAGATTACAATAAGAGACGCAGCGCTATGAGACAAGTTGACATCATTCCATGTTGTATTAGGCTTCATGTAATGAGAATAATTGAGTGAAGATCACCCCCAGTTGAACAACTTATGCCCAATTCATGATGTGTGTCCCGCTTTATTTCTGATCCGTTACAGATGTATTGCGCATACGAATTTTTTTCAATTTTGGATGCAGTAATTAAACAAATTTCCTTTCGGTCCAGGGGCCTCTTTCGGGCCAGGGCATCGGGGGGGGGGGGCGAGGTTGGGGACCGATATTTTCGGCCCCGGCCACCTCTTCAGAGCAGACCCTCACATGCATCAGGAGAACAATATTGTTCAGTGTGCCCCTGGCTCCTACTGCAGCGACGCAACACTCCTCGTGCAAGTCACGACGCCTTGCACAATGGCCTCCTGCAAGACCGGCAGCCAACTCTTTGTCAATATGGTACGGCAAAGATTATTATTTTCTTATATGTCTTATATATATATACATTATATATATAACATATATATATAACTATATATTTTTGATATTTTTCTTGGCATTATAATCTTAGGATCGCATACAAATTCTATTTCATCTCCCAGGCCGGCGGCACTGCGACTGCAGTCTCCGAAGCAGGCCTCGTATGTAACGCAGCCTTGATGTCCTTTCAAGATGTCAACGCACCTGCGACCACCTTCCCGCTCCCAGCGACTGTCTACTGCCAGAAGAGTGCGCAAAAACAATACTTCATATATTTCATAAGTTTTTCATTTCATAAAGCAAAAAAATAACGAAGATCGCAACGCCCTGTTTTCGCCTCACAATCAGTGAGAATGATTGAGTTTGCCAGAGAAGAGCAAAACCTCGGAGTTAGTGTGCATCTTGACTAGCATTCGACATGATTTAAAATCAGACAGTGAGCTTGTATTCATGGTAATAAATTTCATAACTTAATCCAACTTTCACAAAGCATAGCTCAAACTTTCATCAGATACTTCCTTAAAAGTAGTCCGAAAATCAAGTTAAATATATTTGTATTTTGGTGTTTATTGTAGACGCGTCTCTCAAAATCATCGTCTCACTTGCTCTTGTGTCAGGCAAAAAGGCTCGAATTATACCTTGAGTTTTTTTTGCTCCTTTAAAGAGGGCTTTTCTAAAACGGCGGCCGTCTTTAGTGGCAATGTGCGACGCGTGCACCGCCGCCAATCCTTTCATGGGCACTGGCGAAATGCCGATCGAGAGCCCCCAGAAGAGCACACTCGCGTGTCCCGTCTTCATCTGCAATCCAACAACTTCGATCATGGCCGATACAGCAACAGTATGCACTAGAATGATCTATGATCATTGATCTTTGTTCCTCACTCCCTATTCCCAAGAATCGTTGTTTAGTATTTAATTATAAGCTAAATCAGTCAATTACCAGAAACTGATCAAATTCGCCGGCTACACCTGCGACAGTCGAGACATGTCGTGGAAGACGCCCGATTTCATGATGACGGTTGCGAGTGTCGAATGTGGTCAGGATGCCATTTGTATTTTTTTTCCTTTGAATAGGATTTTAACGAATATATTCTTGATTGTTTCACATTTTTGTGTTTAAACACCATTTTTATATTCATTAACCTATTCTTATCCCTATCTAAATTCCAAATTGAAATGTAGGTGTTTTACATTAGTGTCGTGTATATGTCCGCCCGCTCAACCGTCCAGTGGGAATGGCATCTGCCCCCTTGGCTCCTTCTGCTATAAGCCCACAATCACCGCGTGCCAGATTCTGTGCGTCGGCACTGACACTCTGATCGATTACGTCTGGACTTCTTTTTCCATCTGTTTCTTCTTGATCGAATATTGGAAGTCCATGTTTGTAAAAGGGGATATATATACTTTAAATATATTCTTTTCTAATCATTATCAATGACTTTTTACGCTTTAGACGACCTCGATGACTTGGCCGAACAACGTTGCGGGGGGGCTTCCGGCGTGCGGGCTGAACATGATGTGGTCCCCAGCGACCACTGGCGTCCATCTCTTATGCGTCACTCCAGGTTTGTCGTGAAAGAACAAACTGCTATTGAGCATATACGTTTGAGGTTTGGAGACAAATTCTATTTCAACGTACATGTAGCAGGCTATATGAACGACAAAATATAATTGCCAAAGTTCGAATATTCATTTTCAGCAACGACTTTCACGACCGTGCCAATGCCTCCGATCCCGGAATGCCAAAGGATACCAGAGCTGATGGGCGTGACAGGCGGCAGCTTCGCGGACATTCGCTACTTCTACAACCCCAATACAAAGGTCTACACCGCTACATGCGACAAGGGCATCCTCTTCACAAATGTTAGCGATTCAACGAAGTATTTTTTTATTATTATGATTTATATTTAAATTCTTGAACTTGAAAGTCGCAAGGTGCATAGTTCGAAGGACAGCTCGTCGCTTTCTAAATTGAACTATGATAGTTCGAAATTTGATAAACCTATATGCTTCTTTTGTTTCAGAACGGAATGGCGCAGTCGCCTAACAAACCGGCGCTAGGCTTTGCGCCTTGCAGTGCTACGCGTCCGTGGATGAACGACGATTCGCCCACTCCCGAGGCTGCCGTTACGGTTCCTTAAAAAGTCGTTAAAGATGGACTTTTCATGTTTCAAAAATTAAAAACCATAGAAATTTGCCAACTTTTATGGAGATATGCACATACACAAATAGCTATTATGCATGCATCAAAGGTTAGGCTTAAATTTACTTTGAAGTATAGAAGCGTCAATAAAACACTTACTGTAAAGGAGAGCACGAAACTCAACCGTAATCTAATTCAGTTTTCCCGACTACGCAAGTAATGTCTTTCTAAATCATATGCTCTCTCGCCCTTGTGTCCTTAGGCAAAAATGTTAAGATTTTGGCACCTTAAATCCTAGGCAACATGCTCGACCGACGTTGACTTCGCGTGTGGCGCTTGCCGCGCCGCTGGCATAGGATTTGGCTCAACACCGCTCGATGCCACAGTCTTCAAGTTTGTCATTTCTGCCGGCGCCTGCTACGCGCAATGCGTCGACGCCGCGAAGTCCATCTCGTACACTCTGGTACGGAATAATCCATTTCTAAGCACTTCATTATTTCTCCACCCCTCCTTCCTTGCGAATTCAGCTACTCAGGGGTTCTAATGAAGCATGATAGAAAAAATCGTGCTGTTTTTATTTGAATGAAAAGTCAACAGCAGTCTTTTGTGATGGTTTGTAGCCATAATTATCAGGCAATGCTAATTGTAGGTTATTTAAAGTGCTTACATTCCTTCTTTTCAGACCAACGGGAATGCTGGAAAGGCAAAGTCGATCAGATGCCACGAACGGAACTTTTTGGCGGGGCCAACCGAGTTAAATTCGTACCTCAGAATACTGTCCATGACGTGCGTCGCATAACCCTTTTATGACGCGATTTGCGAGAGTATCAAAGTATTGTAAAGGTACTTCTGTATAGCTTCTAATTGCCTAACTATATGTACGTATGTACATATGTATGTATGTGCTTCCTCTTGTTATTCGGCCTATGCGGCCAATGCCCTTTCTCTCTCCGTGTATCCGTCTCTCTCTCGTCCAGCATATAAACCCCAGTAATGACGCGTAAGATAGCTTTGTCACTGGGAGCGACCGGCCTTCTGCTGGGTCGCTACATATCTCTCCTTCCTCCCGACCCCTTCCACCTCAACGACCACCACGCATCGGGCCCGTGCCCTTTCCTGACGCCAGAGGAACCCTCTCCTCTCTCCTTGTCGTCTCTCTCCTCCTGTCGAATAACACGTGTTCGATAAACCTGTCTCTTCCGAAAGTCCTGTCGCTGGGGAACACAACTAAGAGTATGTGTAGAGGGACGCATACCTACTGGTAGCAGCGAGTGGTTTCCAGCCGACACGACAACATGAATAACATATCCAGATGAAAAGGGCGGCGCCCATAGAGAACGTTGCGAAGAGAATGGAGAGAGAGGGAGACAGAAAGAGGAAAGAGACAGAGTAAAAGAGAGACAGAGAGAGAGAGAGAGAGAAATCTACGAACTCGGTCTCTCCATCTGTGCCAATTTGGTTGTAAGAGCCAAAAGATTTTTTCGAGAGTTTTACTGCTCAACGTGACTTATGTTGCGTCTCTCTCTATCCTACATTGTTCTACAGAAAAAGGCGATTCTTTTGAGCTATTTAATGTTGTATAAAAGAAATTCTGAACCTCATCCGAGGTCTGAGAACTTATATGTGAACATATAAGTTCGTGATGTCAGGATATTCTGGGCAGAATGTAATGACATAGAGAGAGAGTCACTTTTCGGTCTCTTTGTACACACAGAAAAGGGAGTTACGTGGAGCGTAACTTTCGACCTTAACTTATAAGCGGTTCGAAACAATTTATGTGGTTCTGGACGTTACTTACAATGTGCATGCTCACAAGATACGTGGGGCGTAACATAAAAGTTATGTTCTCGCCATTGCGACGGCAGGGTGCGCAGGCCCACAAGATTCGTGGGGCGTAACTTATTCGCTGATGCAAAAAAGTTACGTTCTCACTGCAATGGCCAGGCGGTTAGAATTATGGACAAAATGAATTTTATGTATATTCTTTGTATGTATATTTATCTAATAAAACACATTATTATTCTAAAATATGAATGAAAACCTAATTATAATATGGCAAAAGTGCATAGAACTGACCTGTGATCGTCCGATGTCGCTGTGCCGTCGTCTTGGGATCTGGAAGTAGAAGGAGAGAGACAGAGAAAGATATTTTCACCCGACCGGCACCGAACCACCACCCCGCGCACCCAACACCCAAGACACTACCACAACACTACCCGCCCTAGCGAACTGAATGTTGAAGAACATATCCAGATGAAAAGGGCGGCGCCCATAGAGAACGTTGCGAAGAGAATAGAGAGAGAGAGAGACAGAAAGAGGAAAGTGGCTTATGTTGCGTCTCTCTCTATCCTACATTGTTCTACAGAAAAAGGCGGTTCTTTTGAGATGTTTAATGTTGTGTAAAATTTTGTTTGAACGATTACACTTTCAAAAGAAGTTTCCTCATCCGAGTTCTGAGAGGAGAAATGCCCCAGTTTTGGTGTTTCATTTGAGAAAATAACTTAGAGAGAGCCCATAAGTTGCGTCTCTCTCTATCCTACATTGTTCTACAGAAAAAGGCGGTTCTTTTGAGCTATTTAATGTTTATAAAAGCAAGTCTGAACGATTTCCGCACTCGAGGTCTGATCGTGAGAACAAAAAAATTTGGCCCCGCTGTCTAACGCTGCGAAATAGAAATTGAGTTGTACATGCTTTCTCATGTTCTCTCCCTCTCTTTCCTTCTTTCTTTCATTATTGTTAGAGAGAGAGAGAGAGAGTGTGAGGGAGAGAGAGAGAGAGAGATGTCCTAACATGAAAGGCATAAAGCATCCTATTCTCTTTCACTTCTGATTCATCTGTTAATCGATTTTCATGTGTATATTCTTCAACACTTTAGAACAGCATCATTATTTCATTACGCAAGTAATCTGAAGCAACTTTGACAGTCTAAACGGGCCTTTCAAGATATGTAACAAGTAAAGTCGACAGATAGGAAAATTTTACCTATAATAAGGAGAATGAAATAATGCACAAGAAATTCCAATTCAGAAATATATATAAAAAGATAATTCACAAGAAAAATCGAGTAACTAATTAGCAAGAAAGGAAAAAAAAAGATTTCAATCACACAGTTCCACACTTTAGAACAGCGCCATTATTTCATCTGGCAACTAATCTGAAGCAACTTTAACAGTTTAAACGGGCCTTTCAATATATGTAACAAGTAAAGTCTATAAATTGGAAAGTTTTACCTATAATAAGGAGAATGAAATAATTCACAAGAAATTCCACTTCAGAAATATATATAAAAAGATAACTTCCATCTAAATCGGAAAACATTCACAAGAAAAATCGAGTATACTAATTAGAAACCAAAGGAAAACAAAAAGGTATAAATCGCATAGAATATTCAAAGTAATCTATTTAGAATAAATCTAATCTTGAAAAAGAATGGAGCACTACTCCAAATTGAGCTCCCTGAAGATTCTTGCAGCATCATTCGTCAGCTTGTTGTTGCTGGTGACTCCAACCATGTGCGAGAGGAGTCCGAGGGCCGGGGCAACCGGAGCCGGAAACTTGAGGTTGAACAGCCAGTATGAAGCGATGAGAGTTAGTAGTCCTTGTACGAATCCACCTCGGACCTTGAAAAGGGCCTTGTTCGATACAATAAAATGAAA
Organism: Allodiplogaster sudhausi; assembly: GCA_945643635.1. NCBI lineage: Eukaryota > Metazoa > Nematoda > Chromadorea > Rhabditida > Diplogasteridae > Allodiplogaster > Allodiplogaster sudhausi. Next base: position 3,548,465 of record CALZFC010000349.1, read on the forward strand.
GAAAAAAAATCTTTTCTTGAATTTGCTTTCCACCTGAAGCCAGTCTGTTTTGACAGTACTCTCTCTCTCTCTCTCCCTCTCTTACTCTCACTTGCTTTCGCTTCCCCCTCTCTTGCTCTCCCGCGCTTTCTCTCTCTCTCTTTCTCTCTCTCTCTCTCTCTCTCTTTTCTTCTCCGCACACATGCTCTCCTATCCCCGAATAAACTGGCGACTTTGCATACCGTAACATCGACATCCTCGATGATGACAGAGAAGTCTCGGTTGGAGTCGCCATACGCTACCAGCACGGGTTGAGTTACACCAGAAGACGCTAGGCGAGTCATGACTCCCGTGACGGTGTGCTCATCCTGGGCAAAAAAAAATTAAATTGAATTTTCATCAAAAACTTTTAGAATAAAGATTAAGTAATAAATAGAGAATGATATTAATACCTCGAATTGCACGAAGATTAGTGTCGAGCGGCTGAGCTGTCGATACTTTGCCTTCGAAAAGAGCTGAAGGAGGCAGAGCATAGCGAGGAGAGAGGAACCGTCTGAAATACAAGGGGAGATTACGGTAGTCGACGTTCTAGATACGGTATACGCAGAGCTAACTATACAGCAAGGCGAATACCAAAGATCTTAACCCAAATTGAATTTCTCGTGGGCATTTTTTGATGATACATAATTGGAAAACCAAAGACACGAAACAAACTTGATTCTAAAATGAACGTAAATGATAATAACCATGAGTTCCAGCAAGAGTGTTGCACTGTTCTGCCTCCTTGAACTGCTCTTCCGTTAACTCGCTCTCAGCAAAGGACATGATCGACGGCTCAAAGCTCGTCTTCCACTTTTCACAGAAGGCAGAAAAAAAATCAATGATAAAGAACTACTAGAATCAAACTATACTTAAGGAAATTAAATAGCATAAACACAGACTAAATGCGCCGCTGTTAACTGCAGAGAGTAACGGGAGGGAATATTTCGAATATTTCTATTTTCGATACCCGTGCATTTCATAGAACTAAAAATTGCGGATGTTCTCTACTTAACAATAGCATTCGATCCGGCTCAAAATAAACCTAGTCGTCAAAGCATCATGTAAGGCAACGATCGTGTTAGAAATAATGTATGTTCGCAGCAATCTACCAAACTGTTATGTCCAACACAGTTTGGCATTGACAACAACAATTAAAGATGCCATGGTTCGTAATGCATCTATTAGCACTCAACTTTTGGCAGAAAGACGCTAGGAGTGTAGAAACTAACTCATAACATGATATTCAAATATAATGTTTCATTTTAAGCGTTAAAACCATTCCAATCAAAATATTCACAACATAGCGTTATAACTATTACTACCTGATCTGCCGGCAACGGCGGTGCTCCCACCGAGAGTCCAATTGATCCGCTTCACCGATGGTACCGGAACCTTAAGAAAGAAATGAATAATGTTGCAATGAAAAATGAAAGAGCTAATCACTTGGAAAACTAAATAGAATCAAACAAGTGAGAAAAAACATTTTCGCCCGCTTGCACCGCATTAATAGTGTGATGCCTGATGTGTATTTGCAATCACCCTAGCGAATTCACGGCCGAGGCTGCGTTTGCGATTAAAACGCGACTGACGGACGCTTTTTTTCAAGACAATTACAATCGTAGAGAAAGAAACAGATGAAAAAAAATACGGAATAATGTACATTATATTATGTTGCACGAAAACAAATTAATGTAAAATATGTAAAAGTGCACAAAAACTTTTTTCAAGCACTATTGCGCGCATGTGAATGTGAACCCGAAGTGTCGCCGCTCGACGTTGCCTAACTTGTAAGATCGGACGAGATCGCTACTTCGTGATGAGAGCGTAACTTATCTTTAATGCAGATAAGTTACGCTCCACGTATCTTGCTTTTCTTTGTCTAGTGGAGCGATTCGGTAGAGCATAACTTATTTTGTGTTGGTTCATTTTAAGTATATCCCCACGTATCTTTCAGGGGTTCACTTAAAAAGTTACGTTTTGACTCTTAGGAGACGACGACGTCGTAGCGAGCAAACACTTTACATGTTTTGCTCCACGTAACTTGTCCACGCTACTTTGCTAGCATAACTTATTAAGAGCATAACTTTTTTTCTGTGTGTAGTATTAACAGCAAAAGAAACACAAAACACACAAATTTTGGCAGCGTGTCAAACAGATTTTTGAGTTGTACATGCTTTCTCCTGTTTTCTCCCTCTCTTTCTTTCTTTCTTTCATTCTTGTTTCTTTCCCTCTCACTCTCCTCTCTCTCTCTCTCCTTTCTCTCTCTCTCTCTCTCTCTCTCTCCACATATACTTGCCTGTATATATGCATTTGCGTGCAGAGTCTGCAGACGATATCTGTGTGTCTGAATGTCTGACTCCTGTTTGCCTACATGCAGTTCTAGAGACAACAAAAGCATGCAACAAAATGTAAGGCCGGCTGTTCGCGCTGCTTCCCCTCAACCGCAACGCGACCGCAACGCGTACAGCTTCCTCGCCAGTGCTCGTACACATTTATGGTCTTTCTTTTATGTGTGCATCCAGAGACAAACATCCATATATTCTCTCTCTCTCTATCTCTCTCTCTCTTTCTTTCTCTCTCTCTCTCTCTGTCTCTCTCTCTCTCTGTCTCGCTCTCTCTGTCTCTCTGTTTCTGTCTCTCTCTTTCTCTCTTTCTCTCTTTCTCAGTTTTTCTAGCTCTCTCTTTCTCACACTTGGACTTACAACTTTCTCTAAATGCGACCGGATGATGAACATCCGTTATAGGATTAACTTCTTAAAACGTGCAAAAAAAGGGAACAGTCACAGGAAAGGGTTAAAATGCACAACAAATGGGTGCATTCGCCTCAACAACGGGGACTTTCAGAATAACAACGGTAAATTTACAGCAAATTTCTAAAATTACTTTTCAGAATTAGTTTTATTCAACATTTCTCTAAAAAAAGAAGTTGCACTTAAAACGTGACTGACGGATGCTTTAATTTAAAGACAATTACAATCGTAGAGAAACAGCTGAAAAAAAATTACGGAATAATGTATATTTTATTATGTGGCACGAAAACAAAAAAAAAGGAAAAATATATAAAAGTGCACAAAAAGTCTTTCCGAGCACTTTTGCTCGCATGTGAATGTGAGCCCCATAGTGTCGCAGCTCGACGTTGCCTAACTTGCCAGATCAGACGAGATCGCTACTTCGTGATGAGATCGTAACTTTTCTTTCATTCAGATAAGTTACGCTCCACGTATCTTGCCTTTCTTTGAGGAGTGCAGCCATTCGGTCGAGCATAACTTATTTTGTGTTGCTTCATATTAAGTATAGCCTCACGTATCTTACAGGGGTTCACTTAAAAAGTTACGTTTTGACTCTTAGGAGACGACGACGTCGTAGAGGGCAAACACTTGGCATGTTTTGCTCCACGTAACTTGTCCACGCTACTTTGCTAGCATAACTTTTTTCTGTGTGTAGTATTAACAGCAAAAGAAACACAAAACACACAAATTTTGGCAGCGTGTCAAACAGACTATTTGAGTTGTACATGCTTTCTCCTGTTTTCTCCCTCTCTTTCTTTCTTTCTTTCATTCTTGTTTCTTTCCCTCTCACTCTCCTCTCTCTCTCTCTCCTTTCTCTCTCTCTCTCCTTTCTCTCTCTCTCTCTCCATGTAGTAGCCTCAGCTACTCTTCTTCTACCACTTGCGATGTCGGAGACGAGGACGAGGGTTCAAACGGCAGACTTTATTAGTTCAAAGTCTGGCCAAGGCGCAACACAAACAAGAAGAGACCGCTCACTATGAGCTCAGAACACTAGACTGCCTAGATTGGCTACCGTCGAGCCAACATTAACACATTAGACGTAGGCATAAAATGCAAATATATAAGCCGTAGAATATATATAGGGACTAGACCGTAGTCTTGGTACTTGAAATGGCACTAAATAAGAGTGCCTCATAAAATGATGACATGGGAAATTATGGTATGAAATGAAAGAGGTTGAATGAGGGCAGGGGATGGGTCATTCCTGTGACATCCCCCTCCTTCTCAGAGCGGGCGTCCCCGACCGCCGCTTGACTGTCTGCCGTGTCCGTAACGATAGTTGTCTCGCATGCTGCTGCCTCCTGCCCGTGCCACGATTGAGAGGAGTCGATCTGCCGTTGAATCGTCCTCGCATGAGAGTTGAGTTGCCGTTGACTGGTCTGCCGAAGTTCCGCTGTATTCCGCCCGTAGTCGCTGCCTCGTTGATGAACTCGATCGGTCGTCCTCGCAACTTGTTGATTCGCTTGACATAAGCGATCATCTCGCTCTCTCCGAATCGCTCAGTCTTCCCCACTATACCATCTGCTAGGTATGTTCGGCTGATACCGTCTTGCAGCTTCTCGCTCAGTTCAATGATGTCTACCAGATCACTTCCTTCTCCAACTGCCAAAGCTTGAAGGACCTCAGACATACCTTCCATGCTCTCCTTATCCGTGTCTTCTCTGATCTTCTCAGGCATGATGATGAGCTGCTTCCACTGCTTGCCAGTTAGCTCCTTGATGTAATTGGCAGCCTCTTCCCACTCCTCCACTAAAATGTCCCACTTATCTCTGCTTCTCCAGGGCAAGATGACAATGGTGAGTGGTGCGGTGATTGTCTTGACATCTGTCAGTGCTGAGATCCACTCCTTTCCTCCGACTGGATTGAGCACGGTTTCTTCTTTTCGTCCCTTCAGTGCTGTTGCGTATGACGTGGGCACCAACCACGTCAATCTTCCACTCCACGTTGTACTGGCCCGTCTCCTGCAAACAGAATGTACATTTCTCTGTACTCTCTTCTTACCTTTGTCTTCTATTTCACACCCTTCAGCAACTTTTCTCAGCTGATCAAATGGGATAATTAGTTCCTCTTTTGTCCCTTCTCTCTTCACTCTTGCTGAGTTCTCGCTTACATCTATCACTCGGAAAGGGCCACTCCACTCAGATGTTAGTTTGGGCACCGTATCTCCTCTACCAACCGGCACTTTCACCAAAACTTTTTCTCCCTTCCTAGGATACTCTTTCCCTTCTACTCGATTCTTTCTATCGTAATGTCCCTTCATTTTCTCGATTTGTCTTCGCGCATTCTCTTTCGCCTCTTCTCTTGCCATTCGCATCCCTTCTACCAACTCTCTACCGTAATCTTCTACTTCCTTAGGTTGTTCACCCAGTTCTTCCAACTTCTCTCCTAGCGGCCTAGGCTCCCTCCCGTATACCAATCGATACGGGCTCATTCCCGTGGTCGCATGAGGACTCGTGTTGTAAGTGTACACGCAAAATGGCAAAATCTCGTCCCACTTTTCCTTTTCTTTCACCTTCTTCTGCAAGAGTCTGATCAGAGTTCCGTTAAATCTCTCGCACATTCCATTCTCCCTGGGGACGTATCCTTTGGTCAAGATGTGTTTGACTTCCAAAGTGTCCAGAATGAAACCTAGCACTCTATTCACGAACTCGCCACCTCTATCAGACACAAGGTTCTGCGGCAATCTGCCTTCTGCAATCCATCCATTACAGAACTTCTCCGCTACTTCTTTTGCCCCCTTCGTCTGCATTGGGAATGCTGCTCCCAACTTCGAGAATGCGTCCACTACAGTCAGAATGTATCTGTTTCCAGACAGGGAAGTTCCGATCTCCATGACATCAATGGCTACCGTCTCGAAAGGTTCCCCGACTAGCATAGGCTTCAAAGGTGGGACAAGAGGCTCTCGCACATTGAACAAGGTACACTCCGGGCAGTTCTCCACGTACTTCTGTACGTCTTCTTTCATGCCTGGCCAGAAGTATTCCCTTAATTTCTTCACTGTCTTGTTTGCCCCCCAATGCCCGCCTAGCTTCCTGTCATGAAACTGATGCAATACTTCCTCTCGCAATGATTCTGGGACGTAAAATCTGCGTCCTCCTCGTGCTCCTTCTACCATCAGAATTCCATTCTGTTCTGACCACCGGAAACCCTTTTCCCTGATCCGCCTCTCAGTCACTCCGTCCAACTTTTCTCTCATCTCGGTGGCAAAGGCATCCTTTGCTAGCCTTTCCTTCCACTTTTCTCTCGTCCCTCCCAACGACACACTATTCACTACCCGCTCAATTTCTGGTTTCTCTTCTGGCGCTGTCTCGCTAGTCTCTCTCCCGTGACTAGTTCACCCCTACTCAGCGCGTCTGCCACCTTGTTCGCCTTCCCCTTCACGTACTCGATTGTCACATCACAAGACTGTAACTCCAGTGCCCATCTCATGATTCTCGCCGATGTTGTTTTGTTACTAAACAACGCGCGCAAAGGCATGTGGTCCGTGCGAACCACTACTTTCGTGCCAAAGTAGATCGGCTTGAATCTTCTGAGTGCGAACATCACGGCTAGCGCCTCACTATCAGTCACATGGTAGCCGCGCTCTGCTGGAGAACATCTCTTTGATGCAAAGTAAAGTGGATGAAATAACCCGTCTTCCCCTTCCTGAGTCAGTACTGCACCCACCGCCTTCTGACTAGCATCGCAATAAATGATGAAAGGTCTTTCACCACTGAGCGCTGCTTGTACATCTGGTTGTGCCAGGACTGGAGAAGAAATCAGCATTTTCTTCAACTCTTCAAATGCTCGCTGCTCTTCTAATCCCCATTTCCATTCCACTTTCTCACTCGTCAGCCTATTCAAGGCACTCGCCTTCTCTGCGAACTTGTGGACGAATTTTCTGTAGAATGATGCCATTCCCAGAAAGCGTCTCAATTCCTTCACGTCCAGTGGTGCCTTTAACTCTACAATTTTCTGCACCTTCGCCCCGTCCATTTTCACACCCTCCCGTGTCACCAAATGGCCCAGGTACTCCACTTCCTTCTGTGCCATCTTGCACTTCTGTGCTTTCAGCTTCAGACCGTGACTCGAGAATGCTTCTAGCACCCTTCCCAGCATTTCTGCATGCTCGTCTTCCGTCTCAGTGGCGATGAGTACATCGTCAATGTACACAGCCACCTGATCCCCTAGCAGATTCTCCAAAATGCGCTCCATCAATCGCTGAAATGTTGCTGGAGAAGTGCTGAGACCAAATGGAAGGACATTGAATTCATACAACCCGCCCATTGTACAGAAAGCAGTCTTTTCCTTTGATCCCTCCTCCATCTCCACTTGCCAGTACCCCGCGATAAGGTCCAAAGTGGAGAACCACTTCTTTCCTTTCAACTTTTGAATTGTCAGGTCAATTCTCGGCAAAGGGTATGCATCCTCCTTGATGACAGAATTCAGCTTACGGTAGTCGACACACAACCGTAAGCTTCCGTCCTTCTTCTGCGCAATGACCAGTGGGGAAGCCCAAGGGGAATTGCTATCCCTAATGATGCCCCTTCGCTTCATGTCACCTAACATTTCCCGCACTTTCGCTTGTACTCCCAGTGGTACTGGTCTTCCCTTCTGCCTGATCGGCCTTGCTTCTCCCGTCTCGATGATATGCTTCACTAACTGAGATCTTCCCATCACCTCTTCTGAGATGGCGAATGCATGCGAGTATTCTGCGATTGCCTTTTTGCACTTCTCGCTCTCGATGCTCCTCTGCTTCTCAATTAGACTCAACAACAGTTCTTTTCTCGCCTCCGATTCGCCCTGCTTCTCTATTCTATCACCTACTTGACTCTGCTCTTCACATCCCATTAGCACGTACTCGGCTTTCTTCCACTCTCCCACTTTTTCGTTTTTCTCCAGAATGAGTGGAGACTGTTGCAGGTTCCAAACCTGCACCCTTCTATTCCCCCTAGTCCTCTCGACTACTCCTTCACTCATTCCACCGATGTCACTGGAAAGGAAACCGCGTTGGTTATCCTCAGGCGCCTTCAACTCGACCTGCTTGCAGTCCATCGGTGCGAGAAAAACTCTTTCTGCCATGACTGCTGGCTCTCCTTTCTCTTCTCTCTCACTCCAGCACCCATCATTAAACATCTCCACCGTATTCTGTCCTAGCAGAATCTCCGTCCCATTCTCGACAACGTATACACCCACCTTCTTCTCGTTCCCCTTGATTTTCATATGCACTAATGCGCGCCCCACTACTTTCAAGGTGCTGGCTGCAGCATCTAGTAACTCGGCTCCGCCTTCCTTCCACTCGATGGTTGCTCCATAGTCTTCCACTCTTTTCATCACTTCTTCTGGAATGGTGGTTACCTCTGCACCTGAATCCAGTATGGCCATCTCTGCGACTCCATTTATTTCTACTCTCGTTCTCTCCAAGGGACCCCAGAAGACCCCTTCTTCACTCTCACTCTCAACTGCAGCTACCGTACTACCCATCTGCACCTTGTTGCTCACCGCCCTCTTTGGTGATACACACTGAGCGCTGAAATGCCCAAAACCCCCACAGTTGTAACATTTCATCGGTCCGGCCGCTCTGCCGTTCCCGACCCCTCCACTGCTACTCTGCCTCCAACTCAGGTTGTTATCCGCCGGTGCACTCCTATCCGCCGGTGCACTCGTATTCCCTTCTGGCTGTACAGTATGCGGCTCGTAGGGTTGTGCATTCGGGTTGAATGCTCTCCCTTGTCCGCCTCCTGTTGTAACTGGACTACCGTACTTGCCATGTGCAGTCCCTGCTGCACCGTGACTACCGTATCCTCGGCTGTGCATCGGCTTGCCCCTTCTATCTACCCTTCTCTCCTCTCTCGCCCCCTTGCTACTTGACCCGAGCCCCTTACTATGCGTTGCTAGTCTGGTGCCCCTTTTCTCCATCACTTCCATTCTACCCGGCTGCTTTCTCAATTCTTCGTACTCATCCCCTGGCCGTGCCCTCTCCATCACTTCCAGCAACTCTCGATACTGCGCCCAATTCGACAACTGAGCGAGCAGCTTCTTCGCCTTGATCGGTGAGAGATGCTCTTCTGGAATCGGTGAGAATGCTCTCTCCGCCAACTCTTCCAGACGCATAGAAAAGGAATCTAGACTCTCACTCTCTCCCTTCCTAACATCGTCCCAATCCCGAGTGGCTTCGTACTCTCGCAGGGTCTTGTCCCCCTTCATCTTCTCCCTCATTTTCTCCTTCATGCTAGCATAGCTCAAAATCCGCTTTCTATTCAGAGACTTAAACAGCAAGCTTGGTTGTCCATCCAAATGGGTCATTAACAAGTTCATCATCTCCATATCCGAGGATGAATGAAGGTATTTCATCTCTAGTCGCGCAAGGAAATCGTCGAACTTCCCTAGTCCCCCTCCCTTGAACTTCTCTACCTCCGGGTATTTCATGGCTCCCAGGGTATCCGTTAATTTCTCTAACACCAGGGCTGTCGCAGACTCCGGGGTGCTCCCACACCAACTACCATTCCTACTACCACCACCCACATTGCCACCTACTCTTACATTTTCCATCTCTCTCTCTTCCAACCCCTCTGCAAAATCGGACTGACTGTCCACTCGGGGCGAGTCGCGGTGTCTTCCTTGCTGATCCGGTCTCTCCCGTCTTCTCGTCTGATCCGCTTCTCGCGCGCTTGCCTCCTGCAATGATAATCTGACTGCTTCCTTTTTTCCTCTTTCTTCTTTTTCTCTCAACAACTTCTCCATTCCTTTCTCCACCAGTTTTTGCACTCTTTCTTCTTCTTTCTTCCTTCTCGATTTCTTATTGCTGTCAAGTTTATAACTCCATGTTGAAATATCCGCCTCCTCACCGGATGAATGTTCAACGTTATCGCCTGTCTTCTCCGGCGCCGTCTCAGACTCCTCGGACGGCTTTTTCTTCTCCTTCATTTGTTCGAGCTCTCTTTTGCGATTCTGCAACGGCAAATCATCAACAATATCTTCCAGCATAGATTCAACTTGTGCACAGAAAGTAATTATTTCCTCGATATCTTTCTTTCTTTCTTCGACTAATTCCTTCGCCATTTCAAGTGCATCTGTACACCACTCTGCTTTTGATCCTCTCGCATTTCTCAACTTTCCATTATTGAAATGTTTTTTCCAATTCTCACTAACCGCAATCTCTTTGGTTAGTTCCTCCAGAGCCAGTCGCTTGTCTCGGATGATCGCATCCGTCCTCTTGACCAGATCCACTTGATACTCCGAAAGTCCTTCTTTGTCTTTCTTCTTCTGTTCGGCCGCTGCCCGCTTCGCTTGTTCTTGAGCCTTCTTCATGGCCTCCTCTTCCTTCTTTTCGTCTGTTGACATTCTGCAACAACAGATTCTTCAATATAACGTATTCCGCTGCAAAACACGCTCCGCACCGATACGCGACAAAACACTTTCAACACGACTAAGCGCCAATCGATTCTACTCGCCACACGCCAATCGATACGCTTACGTCACTCAAAACAACAATCACGCCACGCCACGCTCAACGACACACGCCACGTCAAATCACAACAACCCGCGCCACACGCCACGCCACACAAGAATAACACACCCAACGCCACACAAAACCACCCGCTAGAACACACAGTTCCTAGCTAACAACCCTCCAACACTCGGCAGCAACAACATCAATGCCCCCCTCTTCCACAGCAAAGCCCCCTCGCTTTTGAAGAACACCAGCTTTCGACCACCAGCCAAAGGAAAGACCCCACTCTTCCTTGTCTTAAGCCCCCTCGCTTATTTGATGATCACCAGATGACGAACTCCAGCCACGACACCAGCTTTACACGCAGACCCCCCTCTGCCACCACCAACTTCTCGCCTCAGCACACAGCTACGGAGACCCCCCTCTCCTCCTTCCTGCAAGGCGAAACTAACACGTCCCTTCGCAAGAAGCCGCTGCTTACTCGAGGTTCCACGTCGACTCGTTTGGTTCGGCCCCCATGTAGTAGCCTCAGCTACTCTTCTTCTACCACTTGCGATGTCGGAGACGAGGACGAGGGTTCAAACGGCAGACTTTATTAGTTCAAAGTCTGGCCAAGGCGCAACACAAACAAGAAGAGACCGCTCACTATGAGCTCAGAACACTAGACTGCCTAGATTGGCTACCGTCGAGCCAACATTAACACATTACACGTAGGCATAAAATGCAAATATATAAGCCGTAGAATATATATAGGGACTAGACCGTAGTCTTGGTACTTGAAATGGCACTAAATAAGAGTGCCTCATAAAATGATGACATGGGAAATTATGGTATGAAATGAAAGAGGTTGAATGAGGGCAGGGGATGGGTCATTCCTGTGACATCCACATATACATGCCTGTATATATGCATTTGCGTGCAGAGTCTGCAGACGATATCTGTGTGTCTGAATGTCTGACTCCTGTTTGCCTACATGCAGTTCTAGAGACAACAAAAGCATGCAACAAAATGTAAGGCCGGCTGTTCGCGCTGCTTCCCCTCAACCGCAACGCGACCGCAACGCGTACAGCTTCCTCGCCAGTGCTCGTACACATTTATGGTCTTTCTTTTATGTGTGCATCCAGAGACAAACATCCATATATTCTCTCTCTCTCTATCTCTCTCTCTCTTTCTTTCTCTCTCTCTCTCTCTGTCTCTCTCTCTCTCTCTGTCTCGCTCTCTCTGTCTCTCTGTCTCTGTCTCTCTCTTTCTCTCTTTCTCTCTTTCTCAGTTTTTCTCGCTCTCTCTTTCTCACACTTGGACTTACAACTTTCTCTAAATGCGACCGGATGATGAACATCCGTTATAGGATTAACTTCTTAAAACGTGCAAAAAAAGGGAACAGTCACAGGAAAGGGTTAAAATGCACAACAAATGGGTGCATTCGCCTCAACAACGGGGACTTTCAGAATAACAACGGTAAATTTACAGCAAATTTCTAAAATTACTTTTCAGAATTAGTTTTATTCAACATTTCTCTAAAAAAAGAAGTTGCACTTAAAACGTGACTGACGGATGCTTTAATTTAAAGACGATTACAATCGTAGAGAAACAGCTGAAAAAAAATTACGGAATAATGTATATTTTATTATGTGGCACGAAAACAAAAAAAAGGAAAAATATATAAAAGTGCACAAAAAGTCTTTCCGAGCACTTTTGCTCGCATGTGAATGTGAGCCCCATAGTGTCGCAGCTCGACGTTGCCTAACTTGCCAGATCGGACGAGATCGCTACTTCGTGATGAGATCGTAACTTTTCTTTCATTCAGATAAGTTACGCTCCACGTATCTTGCCTTTCTTTGAGGAGTGCAGCCATTCGGTCGAGCATAACTTATTTTGTGTTGCTTCATATTAAGTATAGCCTCACGTATCTTACAGGGGTTCACTTAAAAAGTTACGTTTTGACTCTTAGGAGACGACGACGTCGTAGAGGGCAAACACTTGGCATGTTTTGCTCCACGTAACTTGTCCACGCTACTTTGCTAGCATAACTTATTAAGAGCATAACTTATTTTTCTGTGTGTAGAATGGGTCCGGGAGTCTGAAAATGAACTAGTTTTGGCGAGCTGTGGAAGATTTGAAATTCGTGAGCGCGTTGAGATTAGCTGAGATGGGCGCACATTCGCGCTCGCGTTTCTGCAATAGTTGTGAAACGTTTATCATAAATAGGTATATAGAAAAGATTATGCTTCAGGTAGCTGCGCAAGCAGTATTTTAAAATATTCAGTTTTAGAGTCGCAGTGGCCTCTAGACTTTGAAGAGGCTTCGTTATCTTACCTGGCCTTTTATCATGGATTTTCTGTCTCATGCTGTAGGGCTGATAATTCTCTTCCCAGTGAGCTATAGCAAGCCAGATATCTACGAGCTTTTTGATATTTCCCAGTCGTTAAACTGTTGAAATATGCGCGGATCAGCGCATTTTTTCGGGCTCGTCATAAGAAATGTATCTTCAGGCTTCAGCATGATTGACGCAGGTTTGGCTTGAATCGTGATGTCCCGGGATAGCAATCTCGTTTTACCCGCTGATGAAAATCGTTCTTTTACTTTTAAACTATTAAAAAAAGCCTTTCGGCGGATTATTAATTGAATTGCACTTTCGGCTTCTGCAACGCCCACACATCGCTGCGCCGGTGCTGTTCCGCACGTACATATTTGAACAGTCTAATGACTGGGGAACATTAAAGAGCTCGTCGATATCTGGCTGCATATAGCAGACTGTAAAGAGAATTTTCAGCACTAAAACACGAGATAGAAAATTCTTCTTAAAATGCCATATTAGAGAACCACGCCTCTCCAAAGTATAGACGCCACTGCTACTCTGAAAGATAAAATTTTAAAATTCTACTTATTCTACTTGTTTTCCTTACTTTCGGAGTGAGCTAAAAGGGGCACAAATTTTGTCTATTAAGTTTACAACCCTGATCGAATAAAAGTAGCGAAATCAGTAGAGGCACTAGGAGTTGTCAATTTGTATTCTAGGTTTTGTTCGAGGATTCTTGGTGCTACTTGTGATATGGAAATGCAAATTTGTATGCAATTGATAAATTTAGTTTGCAAGTAGAATTCATTTACTAAAACTTCACAAAAAAAATATATGAAATTTTTCTGCCTATTGTGGATGTTTATGCCTATGTCCAAAACTATTGGAGTTAAGCTTCAGCAAGAAGAAACGGCAATTGAACAAAGATCAAAGTTACGATTATCAGCGCATTGTAGAAGTGTTGTGGTAATGCCGTTCTTATCTGCCAGGAAACAAAACGGCCATCTGTTTAGGGAATTAATAATTCCCTGTGCATTCTTGGGTGTTTTAATTGGTCTTCTCTTTTCTCCCAAAGTCTGCTCTGTATTCTTCGTCTGTATCTCTCACCATTTCTTTCTATCTCTCTATTTCTCTTCATATCTGTCATCTCTCACTCTATCTCTGTCTCTCTCCCCTCTCTTCTCGTCGCAGGAGACAACAACGAGGACGGGCTATTTGGGGTCGAGGACGCCGCTGGCCGGGTCGACACCGAGACGCTTCATGTTCGTGGTCTTGAAGGCCCAGCCGATGCGGCGCGCAGAGGTGTTGACCACCTGAATTATAGTTTAGGATTAATTTAAAGGAACAAGAATATAGATAAAGAATGAAGACATCATTTTGGAGAGACCAATATGCTGAATAAAACGAACTTTGATGTGGTAGGTGTGCTTGTCGTCGTAGGGCGCGTTGAAGACTACCTTGGCGTTGGGCTGAGTGACGATGTCGCCAGGAGGAACGGACTGAGCCATGGCTTGGAGTAGAATTGGAGAGGAGAGCAGAGAAGCGCAGTCGACGACTGATGGAAGTGGCTCTGAAAGCACCCTTTTATATGAATTTCTCTGCTTTTACATTTTCCTCTAAAGTGCAGCAAATGTATTAGCCAAATTTATGATTGTTTCTCAAAAACAAGTATCAAAGATCAAAGTTCAAAACTTTTGGTGCGTTGTTTTTTGTTTATTTTGCACTTTAGTTTAAATTAAAATTTCACGGCTGGAAGAGCTGTCACGGCCTGGCTGGGCCTCGCTGCCACCTCGGAGACTAATCTTCTTCACGACGGCGACGACAGGCGGGTCACGGCCTCGAAATTATGATATCACTATATCACTACATTAACTATCTCTCTCTGACTCTCTTTTTTCTCTCTCCCTCTCTCTCACTCTCTTCCTCTGAATATTCCTGAAACAAGCACTAAACGTTTTGCAGCCGCCAGGATGTTCTGTCGGAGGGTCGCTTCATCGAAAGTCTGCCTGCAATTATTAGTTATATAAGTGTCGATAAGCAGGCACAAATGTTGTTCTTCGTCAGAAAAACAAGACACTATTTATTCGCATTAAATCTCCTTTAAGAGAGCCTAGCTGTTAGATTCGAGGAGCGCCTGCCGCGAGTATTTTTTTTATACTTATTTTTACTTTGAAAATATTGGGGATGCATCTAGTGTTAATTACGAAATATTAATAATTAAAAATTTGAATTTGTTCCAATAAATGTAAACACAATATTTTACGTTATACATAATACTTCTCAATAATGTTTTCCGCTTTCGATTCGATGTTCAAAACTATACAAAAAGTCCCTAACGAACATTTTCGAAAATTTACACTTTTATGACTTTTCCAGGGAATTTTTGAAATATTGTTTTTACTTAATAACTTTTTTCTACCTCTACTTTCCAAAAACTGCATCTTGGGTAAGAAAGAGGAAGAAAACTAGAGGAAAACTACACATAATACGTACCAACGAAGGAAATCTCCGGTCAAGATTCATATACAGGTTTTGCTCTTCCATATGAAGTTGTATTGTGCACAATTCTCACAAGCAGTTAATTCGAATGGTTACAATCCGGCTCGCAAATGATTTTACAGTAGGCTTCGAATTAGTTGTAGTAAATTTTTTTAAACCATCTTTGCTCGTAAGAAGGTAATTTTTTTTAACTTTTGGAGTACCTTTGAGTAGCATATCTACATAGTAAAAGAGCTTCAAAGAATTCACGAACACCCATTTATTGGGTGCTAGATCTTTTAAATGCGACAATATTGAAAATAAAAATTTCTTTCTCGTGTAAAGAATTATTATTTTAATACCAGAAATTTTTACATCAAATGAACTATTTTGTTTAACAATTGATTAAATTTAAATGAGCTTATGGTTTTAACCCAAAACGGAAATTTGTTTAGGAACCCATATTCAGATGCAGATAATAGTCCAAGGCCTGAAAACTTTAGTTTGGTTTGACTTTTATGATCATGCGGAAGCTGTTTCATGTTTCCTGCTCTCCCTTATCATCGTTCAGGCAGATCAATCTTCAAGGAGCATGAAACTCAACCGTAATCTATTAGAATTTTCCAGACTATTGTAGTCGCGTCTCTCCAAATCACATGCTCTCTCGCCCTTGTGATAGGCAAAGAGGCGCGAATTCAAAAATGAGTTTTTGTTTCCTTTAAAAGATATATTTACCTCCCTCTCTCTTTGCCGAAAATTTGTGTAACTTATGGTGCTATAAGTCTAGCTAAAATCTGAGGTTTAACGAAAAGATGACATTTCAACACTGAAATGAGAAGACATACAAGTCAAGGTCAAATCAAGGAAGAAACGAATTTGAACTTGAATTTTTGCATGGAACTTTTTTCGAGTAGAACTTGTCTCAGATAAGTGAATCGATACTGAAAAAAGCGTTTAGGCCCATCTTTCAGTTTTCCACACTAATCTTCTTGTTTCAGTTTTCAAGTTCAATCTTTTTCGCATAATAAATGTGCTCAACTGTGGCCCCTTTTCCTGCTACTTTAATTGCACTACTGAATTAGTATGCAAAAAAGATGTGCTTAAACTCGTTATTTAACTGCAAGATTATAAAAATTGTGAAAATGAAAAGGAAGCTACGAATCCTTTGCCTCATCCTCATGCCAACTAATTCTTGTCTTTTTTCCCGCTTCTTCCTCTTTTATTCAACAGCAAACAGACCAAGGTGGTGTCCCTGATCAGCAGAGCGTATTCAGCCTCGGTCAGCTTCTGAATCACGCGTCCGAGATTCCCGAGTTGGCAGAGTTGCGTGGCCACAAGGAGATCGCAGTGTTATGGAAGACCTTATACTCGATGATGTTCGGGCCACCACGTAGCTGAAATGCAAGTGAATCAAACTTTCAAATGGATGTCTGTATCTACATCTCCACGTCCAATGTGTATACGCGACATTTGTGCCTAATCTTTTTTTAAAGTTTCTGCAGTACTTTTTCACTTGGCTTGCCACACAGAAAGTTAAAAAGAAACATCGATAATATAAAAAGTATTCGTGAGAATGTGCACAAACCATCGTGAGAATACAAATCTCTCGCCGAACGTCGTCATCCGTGTCCTCCATGTCAGCGATCTCGAGCTTGGAGTGATGCGGCAAAGGGAGTACCTTCGCGGCAACCAGTTCGTTCGTGCTAAGAAGCTTAGCCTGGAAAATGTGCATTTGGTTAATTGTAAGTTTAACCGTTTATCTTTTTGTTTATTTTTTGTTCTCATGTTATTAAAATGAACTCAGGCGAGAAAGCAATGTTTTGTTCTTTCCAGTCGATTTAGAGCCGGAGAAGACACATGCTATCAACCATCTTCACACTGTTGCTCCCCTGCCAGTCCGCTTTCTCTCCCTCACTCTCTCATTTACTGAATTCTCGATAATTAGTTTATTAGTCAAACCAATAATCTGCTAATTGAAGTCTGACAGTATAAAGAAGTAAACCTGAAAATTTCATTAAAGTTATCCCACCTTTAAAACGTTATGTTCAAAAGCATGAATTCCCAGTTTTTATGATGGCTACTGTACATAGCATAGAATGTCTCGATCCAAGCCCCGGGGCAGCCCCCCCCCCGAAGGATGGAGAGAGAGGGTGCGCAAGAAACTGAGAGACCACGAGAGAAGGTGACAAATCTAGTTCTAAAGCAGATTTGTTTTTCTTATTCATAAGTTTGGCACGTGGACCTTTTATGCCGTAGCATTTTAAACTAATCATTCTCTAGCCTGGAATTTGGGTGCGGTGGATTCATTTGCATTTGGATGTTTTGGGGAAATCATTTTCACTTCGTCATTTCTTCTGCTTTCTGGCCGGTCCGCTTTGCTTTCTCTCCTTTGACGAAGGCGTTTTTCACTCCGTCGTTGTAGTTCATCCCTTCTTTGCACAAGTGATAAACTTGTTTCTCTTTGCCCTTGAAAGGCTCATATATTTATTGTGTTCGTTCTTTGGAACATTCACCAACAGTTTGGTAATATTCTCCGGATGAAGGAGCTGTTCAGGATTGAGACTTCCTCGAGAGAATATATTGGAATTATCTGTGAATCTTGCTGTTGGGTCCTTCGTTCAGATAACTTTTGAGTGAGAATTAAGGAGATCACCCCTTTCAGGAGACCCTTTGTGATCCTCTCACTCCCTTCTCTTTCCCTTCTCCTCGAACTCTCATCAGATTTTTCTTCTTACTTATTCCGTTGTGAATCTCTCCGCCTCCCTCTTCTTCTTCCGTTTTATTTCTAAGTGTCTCGAGGATTTCAATGATTTATTCAACTTCTAATTCCGAGAGCTTTTGGTGTGTCGCCTCACGAATCGGAAGCTAATATTTTTATTCAGGTAGCTTTGCGAAGATAAATTCCCTTTCGATCCTGTTGAAAGTTGAAAAATAATGGTTTCTCCTTTGTTATTAGATCATTTTGTGTTCAGCCCTCTAGCACCGGGACTGATCTCATATAAATGCCAAACTATAGTTTAAAAAAACTTTTGATCAAAAAGTCGGGAGACATGAGAGACCTCTGAATCTCGGACAGTTGATATCGCAGAAGGTCGGCATTTATTTTTATAATAACTTTTATAACAAACTCCTAAATTCTCAAATCGAAATCTTAAAAAATACCGTCAGTTAAAACATCTTCAAAAACAAGAACAACCTTTCAAGCATATAAAAAGGCCTTTAGGTACCAATTGAAAATAACCTGACAATGAGGCTTCTTAAAAATATTAGAATTTCTTTTTCTTTTTTCAGGGCCATCCTCTTTTCCTCGTCTTCTCTCTTCCGAGTTCCAAGTACAAGCCGGGTGCTCTCGTGCTTGCGAATCGCGAGCCCCTCTACACCGAGGCAGACGCGATGTCGGCCTTCTGCGAGGTGTGCCTTGTTTCTTTTGAGCCTTTCTCGTTTTTTCAACCTAATAAACAATTCAAAGAATGGAACAAATGCTCCTTAATAAGGAGATGAAACCGCTGCGCAAACGCGAACTCCGCCGCTACGAGGTGCCCGACACGAAGAAAGTGCAAGAGACGCGACAGTTCGCGCACTTTATGCCGACCAGCAGCGGCTACGAGAAGAGTGGCCTCATGAAGACGCCTGTAAAAAAATTACGTATATTTGTTTAAATATATTGGTTCATCGATTAAATATATTAGATACTAGCGTGACTTTGTCACGCTACGGGCCTTTGGCCCGGTCAATGGCCACCGGGGCTATCGCCCCGGAGGCCATTTCCCGATAAAAAGATAGTAAGTTGGGTCGTTAGTTGGCTCTAAGGGTTGTTATTTGGCTCTAAAAGGTCAAAAGTCTGTTCTAGCGGCGCTACTGGACTATCTGGGCCTATGAATTTAAGCTCATTAGAAAGCTTGGAGTCTTTACTAAAGGATAACACTCTTCTAACATACTCAGGAGTCATACAAAAGCACGCAAAAGAGTTTGCGCGCGCGCGGATTCGAACCATGACCCATGAGTTTCGATGTGCTGAGAAAATAGCCCAAAAAGCCACAAAATAATTCATATCTCGAATATGCCTATATCAAATGTGAAGTTTGACCTACCATTCGATAGCTAATTTTTGGCTCTACAATAAAAAAAATATGCGCCAAGTGATAGCTAAGGCCGAAATAGTGGCCTGAACATTCTGACCCCGAAAGTAGATCAAAAATGTCAAAATTGGAAAACGATTTGTATTATAAAGTTGTTCGCCTTCTCGATAGCTACCGATTGGTATATAACATGTGGCAAGACCTTTAAGTATCGCGAAGAAACGGAGGCCCAAAATGCGTTCCAAAAATATGCCACTTCACGGCCTGGCAGGGCACTTTAGTGATAACCCAGCCTAACCTATGTATTCTCATATTGAAGCTCTCGTGAAACTCTGCATGATTCTGAAACTCACATCCCTCTAACTTCCCTATTCATAAAGATATGAATTTCAGAAGGTTCGCCCCTAACAAAAACATTTGACCCTTCAATCGATAATATCTCATACACCCAGTGTCCAAAAGTGGATAATTATGGTATTAAAACATGCGCCGTCAAAAACTCTAAAATCGAATTCAGTTAGATCAAAAGCGGAATGGAGGGATCTAGGAGAGAAGGGGCAAATACCCTCTCAAAAAGTACCCCAAAAACGTATGGTTTACGCGCCGACCTCCCACTGATCTACCAAAGCTCGAAATAATCTAAACTCCAGGAATCATATTCATTTTTGAACGATCTATCCACCAGTATGTTTTTAAACCCCATATATCAACCAGAAAAAAAGATACAACCTCTCAAATTCTGCAAAGTGCCCAAATCAGAGTCGCCTCCGACCAAAGTTTGGGCGAACGCGCCGGCGCCAATATCGAACCCAATTTTTTGAATCCCATATATTCTTGTAGTCCGGAAACTTTTACATGTTCCCCAAAAAACCGCTCCCCGATATCTCAACCCCCGCGCCCGCTACACCGCTCCACGCGATACCCGTAAATAAATAACAGTCGACTTTTATATAACTCTAGACTAGCGTGACTTTGTCACGCTACGGGCCTTTGGCCCGGTCAATGGCCACCGGGGCTATCGCCCCGGAGGCCATTTCCCGATAAAAAATTTATCCAAGGGTTCTAAGTTGGCTCTAATGGTTAAAATTTGGCTCTAAAGGGTCAAAAGTCTGTTCTAGCGGCGCTACTGGACTATCTGGGCCTTTGAATTTAAGCTCATTAGAAAGATTAGAGTCTTTTCTACATGATAGCACTCTTATAATTTCATCAGGACTCATATAAAAGCGCACAAAAGAGTTTGCGCGCGCGGGGATTCGAACCTGCGACCCATGAGTTTCGACGTGCACTGAAAATGTACCAAAAAGCCACATAATAATTCATATCTCGAATATGCCTGGATCAAATCCCATGATCTACCTATCATTCGATAGCTAATTTTAGGCTCTACAATAAATAAAATATGCGCCAGAAAGTGTCAGTGATAGCTAAGGCCGAAATAGAGGCCTGAACCTTCTGACCCCAAAAGTAGATCAAAAATGACAAAATATGAAAACGTTTTGTATGAGAAAGTTGTTCTCCTTCTCGAGAGCTACAGAATGGTATATAATATGTGGCATAAGCTTTAACTACCGAGAAGAAACGTAGGTCCAAAATGCGTTCCAAAAATTTTCCATTTTATGGCCCTGGCAGGGCACTTTAATGATAAGCCAGCCTAACCTATGTATACTCTTATTGAAGCTCTCGTGAAACTCTGAATGATTCTGAAACTCTCATCCCGCTACAATCCCTATTCATAAAGATATGGATTTTAGAAGGTTCGCTCCTAACAAAAAAATTTGACCCTTGAATCGATAATATCTCATAGACCAAGTGCCCAAAAGTGGATAATTATGGTATTAAAAGATGCGCCGTCAAAAACTCTAAAATCGGATTCAGTTATATCAAAAGCGGAATGGAGGGATCTAGGAGAAAAGGGGCAAATACCCTCTCAAAAAGTACCCCAAAAACGTATGGTTTGCGCGCCGACCTCCCACTGATCTACCAAAGCTCGAAATGATCTCAACTCCAGGAATCATATTCATTTTTGAACGATCTATCTACCAGTATTTTTTTCATCCTCATATCTCTACCCGAAAAAAAGATACAGTCCCTCAAAATCACCAAAGTGCCCAAATCGAAGTCACCTCGGACCAAAGTTTGGGCGCCGGCGCCGGCGCCAATATGGAACCCAATTTTTTGAAACCCACATATTCTTGTAGTCCGGAAACTTTTGCATGTTCCCCAAAAAACCGCTTCCCGATATCTCAATCCCCCCGCCCGCTACACCGCTCCGCGCTATACCCGTAAATAAATTACAGTCGACTTTTAGATAACTCTAGACTAGCGTGACTTTGTCACGCTACGGGCCTTTGGCCCGCTCAATGGCCACCGGGGCTATCGCCCCGGAGGCCATTTCCCGATATAAAATTGGCTCTAAGGGAAGGTTAGTTTGCTCTAAGGGTTAAAATTTGGCTCTAAAGGGTCAAAAGTCTGTTCTAGCGGCGCTACTGGACTATCTGGGCCTTTGAGTTTAAGCTCATTAGAAAGCATGGAGTCTTTACTATATGATATCACACTTTTAACAAACTCAGGAGTCATACAAAAACGCGCAAAAATGTTTGCGCGCGCGCGACTCCGAACCTGCGACCCATGACTTTCGACGTGCACTGAAAATTAGCCAAAAAGCCACAACATAATTCATATCTCGAATATGCCTGGATCAAATCCCATGATCTACCTATTGTTCGATAGCTAATTTTAGGCTCTACAATAAAAAAAAATATGCGCCAAAAAGTGTCAGTGATAGCTAAGGCCGAAATAGTGGCCTGAACATTCTGACCCCAAAAGTAGATCAAAAATGACAAAATATCAAAATGTTTTGTATGAGAAAGTTGTTCGCCATCCCGAGAGCTACAGAATGGTATATCATATGTGGCACAACCTTTAACTACGGAGAAGAAACGGAGGCCCAAAATGCGTTCCAAAAATTTCACACTTTACGGCCCTGGCATTGCACTTTAATGAAAAGCCATACAAACGCGAGTATACTCATATTGAAGCTCTTTCAAAACACTTCAATAGTCTCGAAGTCGCATCCCTCTACCTTCCCTATTCATAAAGATATGAATTTTAGAAAGTTCGCTCCTAACAAAACATTTTGACCATTCAATCGATAATATCTACAACTTCTAGTGTCCAAAAGTTGATAATTCTACTATTAGAAGATGCGCCGTCAAAAACTCTACAATAGCAGTCAGTTTAATCAAAAGCGGACTTTGTAGATTCCGAGAAAAGGGGCAAATACCCTCTCAAAAAGTACCCCAAAAAGGTATGGTTTGCACGGAGGCCTCCCACTGATCTACCAAAACTTGAAATGATCTCAACTCCAGGAATCATATTCATTTTTGAACGGGCTACCCGATACTATTTTTTTCATCGCCGTAGCTTTCCTACAAAAAAAGTTGCAACCCCTCAAAATCGCCAAAGTGTCCAAATCCAACTCGCCTCCGCGCCAACTTCCGACGCCGGCGCCAACGCTAATTTTTTGAAACCTATATATTCCTGTAGTCCGGAAACTTTTACATGTTCCCCAAAAAACCGCATCCCCGTATCTCAACCCCCGCGCCCACAGCACCTCTCCGCGCTATCCCCGTAAATAAATAACAGTCGACATTTAGATAACTCTAGACTGGCGTGCCTTCGGCACGCTACGGGCCTTCGGCCCGGTCAACGACCACCGGGGCTATCGCCCCGGTGGTCGTTTCCCGATAAAAATATAGTAAGTTGGGTCGTTAGTTGGCTCTAAGGGTTAAAATTTGGCTCTAAAGGGTCAAAAGTCTATTCTAGCGGCGCTACTGGACTATTTCGGCCATTGAATTTAAGCTCATTAGAAAGCTTGGAGTCTTTACTATATGATATCACTCTTTTACCATACTCAGGAGTCATACAAAAGCGCGCAAAAGAGTTTGCGCGCTTTTGTATGACTCCTGAGTTCGAACCATGACCCATGAGTTTCGATGTGCAGAGAAAATAGCCCAAAAAGCCACAAAATAATTCATATCTCGAATATGCCTGGATCAAATCCCATGATCTACCTACCATTCGATAGCTAATTTTAGGCTCTACAATAAAAAAAATATGCGCCAAAAAGTGTCAGTGATAGCTAAGGCCGAAATAATGGCCTGAACATTCTGACCCCAAAAGTAGATCAAAAATGACAAAATATGAAAACATTTTGTATGAGAAAGTTGTTCGCCTTCTCGAGAGCAACAGAATGGTATATAATAGGTGGCAAAACCTTTAACTACCGAGAAGAAACGGAGGTCCAAAGTGCGTTCCAAAAATTTCCCATTTTACGGCCCTGGCAGGGCACTTTAATGAAAAGCCAGACAAACGCGAGTATACTCATATTGAAGCTCTCCTGAGACTCTGCATGATTCTGAAACTCTCATCCCTCTACCTTCTAATATTCATAAAGATATGTATTTTAGAAGGTTCGCTCCTAACAAAAAATGTTCACGCTTCAATCGATAATATCTACAACTTCTAGTGTCCAAAAGTTGATAATTCTACTATTAAAAGATGCGCCGTCAAAAACTCTACAATCGCAGTCAGTTTAATCAAAAGCGGACTTTGTAGATTTCGAGAAACGTTCAAACTACATGCCGAAAAACAGCCAAAAAATGGGGTCAAAACGCGCCACGCTGCCACTGATCTACCAAACATCGAAATGATCTCAACTCCAGGAATCATATTCATTTTTGAACTGGCTATCTTCCAGTATTTTTTTCATCGCCATATCTCTACCCAAAAAAAAGATACAGCCCCTCAAAGTCGCCAAAGAGCCAAAATGGAAGTCGCCTCGGACCAAAGTTTGGGCGCCCGCGCCGGCGCCGGCGCCAAGCCTAATTTTTTGAAACCCACATATTCTGGTAGCCCAGGGGATATTTTAGAAAACCCCGAAAACCGCTTCCCCGTATCTCACTCCCACCGCCCGTAATACCTCTCGGCGCTATCCCAGTGAATAAATAACAGTCGACTTTTATATAATAATAGACTAGCGTGACTTTGTCACGCTACGGGCCTTTGGCCTGGGGGTTAGTTCGGGTTGTTGTTATTTCGCTCTAAGGGTTGTTAGTTGGGGTCTGAGGGTTGTTAGTTGGGGTCTGAGGGTTGTTTGTTGGCTCTAAAGGTGGAAAAGTCTGCTCTAGCGGTGATTACGGGACGATCTGGGGCTTTTAAATTCAGCCTATAAGAAAGCTTGGAGTCTTCTATCCATTCTAACATACTTTTTATTTAATGAGAAGTCATATTAAAACGCGCAAAAGAGTTTGCACGCGCGCGGGTTCGAACCTGGGTCGGTAGAATAAGCTGGACGCACAGAAAATGTACCAAAAAGCCACAAAACAATTTTTTTCTCGAATATGCCTGAACTCATTTTGAAGGTTGACATACCATTCGATAGCTAATTTTAGGCTCTACAATAAAAAAAATATGCGCCAAAAAGTGTCAGTGATAGCTAAGGCCGAAATAGTGGCCTGAACCTTCTGACCCCAAAAGTAGATCAAAAATGACAAAATATGAAAACGTTTTGTATGAGAAAGTTATTCACATTCACGAGAGCTACCGAATGGTATATAATATGTCGCAAAAGCATTCACCACCGAGGAAAAACGGAGGTTCAAAATGGCTTCCAAACATTTTCCACTTCATAGCACCCTCAGGGCACTTTATTGATCACCTATCGGAATGAATGTATAATCATATTGAAGCTTACTCCATGCCCTTCAATATTCTGCAAGTCCCATCGCTCTAAGATCCCTACAATTAAATAGCTGAATTTTTGAAAATTGCTCCTAACAAAAAAATTTGAACATTCAATCGATAATATCTACAATGCGCAGTGCCCAAAACTTGATAAGAATAGTATTAAAAGATGCGCCGTCAAAAACTCTACAATCTGAGTCAGACAACCAAAAAGCGGAATTTGTAGATTTCGAGAAAAAGAGATGAATGGGCCTAAAAAAGTACCCCAAAACAGGGGTCAAAACGCGCCGGCCTCCCACTGATCTACCAAAGCTCCAATCGATCTCAACTCCAGGAATCATATTCATTTGTTTACGGGCTATCTCTCAGTATTTTTGTCATCCCCATATCTTTATCCAAAAAAGAGATATTCCCCCTCAAAATCGCCAAAGAGCCCAAATCGCAGTCGCCTCGGACCAAAGTTTGGACGCCCGCGCCGGCGCCAATACCGACCCCAATTTTTTGATTCCCACATATTCTTGTAGTCCGGAAACTTTTACATGTTCCCCAAAAAACCGCTTCCCCATATCTCACCCCCACCGCCCACAGCACCTCTCCGCGCTATACCGGTCAATAAATAACAGTCGACTTGTATATAATAATAGACTAGCGTGACAAAGTCCGCTAGTCTATTATTATATACAAGTCGACTGTTATTTATTGACCTAAGCCTACGGGCCTTTGGCCTGGGGGTTAGTTCGGGTTGTTGTTATTTCGCTCTAAGGGTTGTTAGTTGGGGTCTGAGGGTTGTTAGTTGGGGTCTGAGGGTTGTTAGTTGGGGTCTGAGGGTTGTTTGTTGGCTCTAAAGGTGGAAAAGTCTGCTCTAGCGGTGATTACGGGACGATCTGGGGCTTTTAAATTCAGCCTATAAGAAAGCTTGGAGTCTTCTATCCATTCTAACATACTTTTTATTTAATGAGAAGTCATATTAAAATACGCAAAAGAGTTTGCACGCGCGCGGGTTCGAACCTGGGTCGGTAGAATAAGCAGGACGCACAGAAAATGTACCAAAAAGCCACAAAACAATTTTTTTCTCGAATATGCCTGAACCGATGTTGAAGGTTGACACACCATTCGATAGCTAATTTTTGGCTCTACAATAAAAAAAATAAGCGCCAAAAAGTGTCAGTGATAGCTAAGGCCGAAATAGTGGCCTGAACTTTCTGACCCAAGGAAGTAGATCAAAACGTCGAAATATCAAAATGTTTCGTATGAGAAAGTTGTTCACCTTCTTGAGAGCAAATTATATATAACTTGTGGCAAAACCTTTAACTACCGAGGAAAAACGGAGGCCCAAAGTGCGTTCCAAAAATTTTCCAATTCACGGCCCTGGTAGGGCACTTTAATGATAACCCAGCCTAACCTTTGTATACTCAAATTGAAGCTCTCGTGAAACTCTGCATGATTCTGAAACTTTCATCCCTCTACCTTCCCTATTCATAAAGATATGAATTTTAGAAGGTTCGCTCCTAACAAAACATTTTGACCCTTCAATCGATAATATCTACAACTTCTAGTGTCCAAAAGTTAATAATTCTACTATTAAAAGATGCACCGTCAAAAACTCTACAATCGCAGTCAGTTTAATCAAAAGCGGACTTTGTAGATTCCGAGAAAAGGGGCAAATACCCTCTCAAAAAGTACCCCAAAAAGGTATGGTTTGCACGGCGGCCTCCCACTGATCTACCAAAACTCGAAATGATCTCAACTCCAGGAATCATATTCATTTTTGAACGGGCTACCCGATACTATTTTTTTCATCGCCGTAGCTTTCCTACAAAAAAAGTTGCAACCCCTCAAAGTCGCCAAAGTGTCCAAATCCAACTCGCCTCCGCGCCAACTTCCGACGCCAACGCTAATTTTTTGAAACCTATATATTCTTGTAGTCCGGAAACTTTTACATGTTCCCCAAAAAACCGCATCCCCGTATCTCAACCCCCGCGCCCACAGCACCTCTCCGCGCTATCCCCGTAAATAAATAACAGTCGACATTTAGATAACTCTAGATAATATTTCTCAATAATCTTTTCCTCTTTCGATTCGATGTTCAAAACTATACAAAAAAGTCCCTGACGAACATTTTCGAAAATTTACATTTCTATGACTTTTCCAGGGAATTTTTGAAATGTTGTTCTTAGTTAATAACTTTTTTTCTACCTCTACTTTCCAAAAACTGCCTCTTCGTAAGATGGTAATTTTTTTTACTTTTGGAGTACGTTTGAGTAGCATATGTACATAGTAAAAGAGCTTCAAAGAATTCTCGAACACCCATTTATTGGGTGCTAGATCTTTTAATTGCGACAATGTTGAAAAAAAAATTTCTTTCTCGTCTAAAAAAATATTATTTTAATACCAGAAATTTTTACATCAAATGAACTATTTTGTTTAACAATTGATTAAATTTAAATGAGCTTATGGTTTTAACCCAAAACGGAAATTTGTTTAGGAACCCATATTCAGATGCAGATAACCAAAAAATGGACCGAGATTTTTCTCTTAGAAATATATTATATGCTGTTTTTCTGTCATACGGCCGATTCAGTTTTTTGGAAGTCATAATGAAAAAAGTTATTGCCTGAAATTCACATTTCAAAAAAGTGCATTGGACAAAAGTCATATGAACTTAATTTTTTCGAAAACGGTCAGACATGAATTTACATGTCTTGTTTTGAACAAGGAATCGAAGAGTTTATTTAACAACTATAAACATTAAAACAATCCTAATAAAAATTTATTTAATAAAAAAATGCTCCCAGCTGCGAAATATTTAAAAATGCTACCCTGCTGAGCCTCCGCTCTTCTTTGCTGTCAACGACCTCAAACAAGATTCATGAATAATTAATTGTTTTGCTCGTGTACAAGTTGTTTGTAAATTTGGAAGCTTCAGTTATTTATCATTTATGATTCATCGTCATTTATCTAATTTTTCTTTCTATAAAAAATATAACATTGAATATTTCGCATGCGGAATGATATTCTCTTCGTTCTACATGTTTTACCTACCTACTACAAACAAATACCATCCGGAGCTCTTTAAAATAAAAAAAAATTTGATATCTAAATATAGAATCAAATTCAAAATGTTTTCCGCACTTCTCAGCGTCTTCGCCGTCCTTTCTCTTCATATTTCCTGCTTGTTGCTGAAATAAAATCAAAAAGTGAATCTTTTAATTTTGAATTTAAAATAACTTTAAACGATGTGTCGAATGAAAATATCATAAGGATTTTTTTGTTAAGAACAAAATATAATGAGCAGCACAACTGGGATTTAATCCAGTTGATCAGAGTGGCGAAGGAATCCACCAACCGTTGTGGAAGTTGATGAGATGAATGATGGTTGTGTTTGCTCGAGCTGCTTTTACACAACTTATATTTGCATCTGATAAAGGTCATGTTTTTTCTTCAAAAATGTCACATCTGCTTGTTCTATGTATCATTCTCAATTTTATTATTACATATTCCTATGAGCAAACTTTCAAATGATATTTCCATGTTAACAGAAATTTGCTTTGGACATGTTTGTAAAGTGGGACATCGCAATCTACATACATATATTCCAATAATCTTCACGTTTTTTTAAAATTTATTTACGTACATCAGTTCATTAGTCGCATTCATACCAGAATATCAGTGTAAATAAGATTGCACTATGGCATTACGAAAGGAGTCATAAAGGTAGCGTAACCCCTGCATAGAGCAACGCATATTTGTAAAATAAATTATTGCTATTTCCGAAGTTCGAATTAAAGCCAACGCATTTATATTCCTCTTTAAATTAAGAGTGAAGGGAGGTTTTTGCTATGTCCTGCATGTTTTCAACCTTTATCAAGAACAGCACAAGATAAATACATATGTACATATGTTTGTAAGTCCACACACACTTGCAGAATCACCATGGTGCAGCGCGAGGTTCGCGTCTTCTTCGGCTCCGTCAAGTACGCGCCGATGGCGAGCCATCTCATGTTGGCGCATTCGCCCAAAGACGAGCTGGCTCTACATGCTGGTCAGCAAGCAAAGTCAACGTGTTTGTGCATGTTCATGTGCGGTGTGCATTGATCAATAAGTCTTTAGGTCGAGCTCACCACCGGACACCTGCCCTGGAAGAACATGGAGGAGGTGAAACGGTTCGGCGAGTACAAGTATCGCTGCCTCCAGCCACATTACATCTGCGAACTCTTTGCCGGCTGCCCGCCCGAGTACCAGCAGTACATGACGTCAGTTTGTAGTAACAACATATTCATTATTTCGTATTAAAAATGAAGAGTCTATTTTGAGAGAATAATCAATCAGATAAAGATCACGCTGCTTTTCAGTCTTATCGATGCGTGCAACTTCTCGGAGACGCCGGACTACGAGCAGCTCTATGCACCAGGCCATCGACAACCATCTCTGCCCGGATGCGTGGACCGTCGCCGTCTCTACTCCGGCGCCCTCCTGTGTGCCCAAGTCGGTCGCCCCTCCACCGCGCGTCAAGCTCAACCAGTGGATCGGCGACCCTTGGCCGACGCTGCTCGTCAAGTGCATTATTCTATTTATTTTTTAAAGCTGCTAAAAGAAAAGAAAGGAACAATGCTGCAATAAAATTCTTCTACAATTTGGAACAAAGATAATTTAATTCAGGGCTCTGGACAAGACGCTCGATACGATTGCCGGCCAGAATCCGGACCAGAACGCGGCACTCTGGTACTTGCAGGGAGAGCCCGTATTTGGCCGCGTCTGGAACGAGGGCGGAAAGGTCCGAGCTCTTCTTTCCATTGATCATTCCATATTCTTTGATCATCTTTCTCTGATCTCTGATCTCAGCGCTCTATTCTCTTCAGGTCGCAGCGAACTTCGCGTGGTTCAACCGCGAGTAACGTCGGTACGATCCAGCTTCTCGCTCACATGTCCGAGCACGTCCGCGGATTTGACAACCACTGGAAGCCATTCTCGGTCTGGCAGCTTTCCTTATAAACGCGCGATACAGTAACCCGTCCTTTCGCTGCAGGAGGTCTTCGTCTTCGGCAAGGAGTATGTGCCCGTCCACGTCAACCATCACAAGGGAGACATCGCCCCCGCCGTCATCACATTCAATGGCAAGCAAATCCTCAACAAGGTCAGATGGAAAGATTTATCAGCATTAATTAAGAAATATAAAAGGTATTTCTATTAAAATGAAAATGTTTTCAGTGCGACCTCCGCAATGAGACGGCGTTCGCCGGCTTCGGCGGCAAGAAAAACATCGTCAACGGCCCTTCCGTCCACCCTGTCACAATGGTCCTCATGCGAAAGGCCCGCACCGGCTACAGCTTCGACTAGAGAGCAAAGCCCTGACCACCCGTCCACTCCCCGCTTTTCCGAGCAGACAAATGTACATATGTGTGTTTTAAACTGTGATGAATTCATCAGTAAGCTTTCGTGGCATACAGCGAATCGTCTGTATTATAACCATATGAAAATGAAAAGCAAGGAAAGAGCTTGCAGATTTGACTAAGCAATGTTAGTGCCCCAATATCTTCTTGAGACGACTTTGCGGATTCCAAATAATTTAGATTACTTTGCCAATCAATAGAATTTTGGGTGATATTATGATTCTTTTATGGACTATTGATAACTGAAATGAATAGCCTCACAATCAGTGAAGTGATCTGGATGCGACGCGTGCGTATTGTCCATATTTATCCAGTGGACTACTTTGACATGTCAAGATTGGAGGAAACGCAAAACGTCTGGACCACCGCGCACTTAAAGCCAAATAACACTCCCAACACCGGAGTATGTATTTCTAATATCATTATAGAGGAGTACAACGCGCGTCGGCCGGGTATCGAACTCGCGCCTCCCGCGAGGCAGGCGAGCATTCTACCACCGAACCACCTACGCTTGTTCAACGATTTAATCGTGAGCCTTATCTGCGAAAGAAAAAAATATCAGAGATTTTTACAAGCCCATGAGGCGGTAGTAGAGGGAGGTAAGAGAGAGAGAGAGAGAGAAGGAGAGAGATAGAGAGAGATTAAAGAGTGATGCAGTCGGCAGTAGAGAGTAGACGTTGAAGAAGATAGAGATGGGCGGAAGTGGTGTTAGAGAATAATCTGCAGTTGAACTATGCTTGAGAAATATACAAAGTTTAAAGAGGGATGATCTCTGAAATAGAGACAAAGACATTGAAGAAGATTGAGATGGGTGAAAGGGGTGTAAGAGAAAAATCCGACGTTGCTAGACAGACAATGCGGAGAGGAGAGAGTTGATAAAGAAGGAGACGCAGTCAAATTTGAACGGTGCAGATGACTAATCGCTAAACACGAAGAGAAGGCGAGGATGCTCAGAGAAAGAAAGGGTGCCAGGACAGGCAAAAGCGATGAAGAAGCCTCATTATTGACTGCTTCACCCACCCGCACCTTTCTCTTAAGATTTGTATACATGAATAAACACTTTTTCATTTCAGATATCTTGTCGCCGTATATGCGACTTCACCATCTGCCGCCATACACGTGAACAATAGTTATTTTGCCTCCCTAGCGCACCTTTTCGACAATCTTCAATTTTAACAATTTTTGGGTATCTACCTTTTTTAAGCATCTTCTTTAAATTATTATAATCATAATAATAATAAAAATTATTATTATTTTCTTTTATGAGCATAGCTCATTAGATTCATTGTCTGTGGTGATCTGGTGCGTTTGGATTTTCTGTCGATTCAGGGGGCCCTCATTCTCCTCTTGTTTCTTGGAGTGGCGACGGCATTCAAGTACATGGTACAGTACCGCCTAACATTTCTGGTACATATATTAATTATATTAATATAAATAATTTCAATTGATTTTTCAGCGCTCGTGGCGCACTTGACCGTAGTTTTCTGTTCAAACTAGACTAATTCGATGCAGATAAATACGTTGGTAACATAAGTTTCTCAAAGAAGTAGACGCTGACGAGAAAATTCATCTTTTAGCCAGAAATTATTTGAAATATGCTGCGCAGCACTCTATGCGGTAGTCCTTTCATCTCTTCTTCAGGAGTGCACAAATGGAAGGAAACTACAGGATGTGCGCACCTCTGCTACACCGCTGGACGCAAAGGAACCTACATTGTTCTCGGTGACAATGCCGGATCACAGCTGCATGCGGATCAGCGGATCCCCCTACTGAAAGCCAAGATGGAGGTAATAATGAAATGGCTGAGATATATATATATATATATAGATGTTATTCACAAGTCCCGATTACTTCTTGTGCAGGGCGCCGTTCAGGTTCCAGTCTCTCGGCCTCCCCTTGCTAGCCATTTTAATTTAGAGTGTCTAGGCGAAAATACAACACAACATTCATGTCAATTTGCAAGTCAGCATGATAAATTTGGCGACTGTGCTTATATATATAAAGAAGGTGATTTTGCAGCACTTCCGAACATCCGATCGGTGCTGAAATTCCGGAATTCGGACCACCGTGCAGCAAGGAGGACGGGTGCCTCAAGTATCTTTTGATGCAGTATAATAAATGATTTTATCGTCTCTCTCGTTCTCGATCGATCAATCTTCTGTCGGACTCTAAAAAATAATGAGTTCCGTTCAAAGTTGCTCAAAATCGGTCGTATTGTGTTCCCGTCCCCTCTCCTCCCCCCGTCCACTGGTCTTTTTATGCTGATCAAAGAAAATAAGAATAATTTAAAGTAGCCGATAAATTCCGGATTGTTCAGTGCTGTACATCAATCAACTGAAAGCTCTCTGATTCTTAAATAGATGTAAAGACTTGTGGTGTCTTTCGAAGAAGAAGAAGAATGAAATGAGAAGAGTTATTGTGTCATTCGAGGATGAACTTTATCGAAAGCGAAAGGGAAACTTTTCGAGAACAAAAAAAAAAGATGCATTCAGCATTTGAGCTTCGGTCTGGCACCGCCAGGGCCAGCGCCTCGTAGTATATGCTCGGCGAACTCCGCGTAGTCCTTGTCATAATACGAGCTGGCCGTGTTGCAACACAAGCTCGTCTTTGTGCACATCTCTCCAGGTGCGACGCCGTCGTTCACGATCGTGAATGTATTCACAGGATGTTGACGCTGCAAAACATTCATTCTCTTTTTCTTTTTCACTCTGCTTCCTCTCTCTTCTCTACTCTCATTTTTCTTGCATAACCTTTATGCGTTTGATAAGGTCTGCTTCTGCTTCGTCTTGATTAAGAAATGGAAAATACCTTAAACAGGCTCCCTGAAATTGTGCTGATATTACAAATTGATGTCGTCGCCCTCTCACTAGTCATTGTGAATGCAAAAAGTGGTGCCACCTCGAAGTGATATTGCATTTTTCCTAAGTTGTTTACGTTCCCTATAAGCTTGACTCTCTCACTCTTCTTACTAGTTGGTGTGCTCGCTCCAGGGTCTCGGAAGGCTTGCAATCCGCTCCTTCTCCAACCCACACGCATCGAATGTTAACACAGTGGGAAGCATCCATCAATACATGCAGTAATGCAAGCGAAGACGACGAAGAAGAAGCAAGAAGCAGCAAGATCACGACTGTATGCATCTCTTGCACTCAACTGACTGTTTCCCGGCGAATTATAGCGAGCCGCGCCAATTTCCATATCAACGATTGGCCTACTTTTGTCTCTCTCTCTCTCTCTCTCTCTCTCTTACACTTTCTTTCTCCGTCTATCTAAATCTTGCTCTCCCGATAACTCTTGATCCACAATGGGATGCCTCTCACGAGGTGCATTAGGCCGAAGGGGGATGATGTATTGCAATGATAAGAAAAGACGGACTGTGCATTTGACCGAGAATAACTTTCCCATTTTAATGAAAATTTCCGTGTTTTAAATTCTCGAAGGTTTTGGACTCCCCTCGAGTGAGAGGGATATAGATCTGATAACTAGGACCAGCTAATTGATAAACCAGATATTGACAAATCTAGATAGAATGAAAGGAAAAAAGTCTGAAACATGTTTAGAACGAAAAAAAAGCTAGTTTTTTAAACATTATTTTGGTAGGAAAGCCTGAAACGATTACGTCGGCCAAGAATCGAATCGGAAGGCCCGGGATCGATTTCTCCACTGATTCTACCACTGAACCACCGACGCGTGATGGTATTGACCGGGCATCGAACACAGGCCGCTCGCGTGGCAGGCGGGCATTATACCACTGAACCACCGCCGCTTATTCAAAGGTTTAATAGTGATTATGATGGTGGGAAACATAAAGGATTGCGTCGGCCTGGATTCGAACCCGGGCTGTCCACCTGACAAGCATTCTATT
The DNA here is from genome assembly GCA_945643635.1 of Allodiplogaster sudhausi. NCBI lineage: Eukaryota > Metazoa > Nematoda > Chromadorea > Rhabditida > Diplogasteridae > Allodiplogaster > Allodiplogaster sudhausi. The sequence continues at coordinate 3,582,560 of CALZFC010000349.1, forward strand.
ACTTTTTTTACTTGCTTCATTTGTATGTATTTTATCTGAAAGAATACCTTTTATTAGAGACTACACAAGGCCTATGCATGTAGCTTTACAACCCTCGATTATCCACTTGACAAAGAAGGAAAAGTTCATTGTCATCGCACAACAAGACCTCGTCTAGGATAGAACGAAAAGAACAAATAAGTGAGTGAGCTCGAGGAACATTTTCTCGATTATTCCAGATAGTCGTCCGCAGACTTGTACAATTCCATCTGCAGTTTGGAATCGATTAGTTTTCTTTTTTAATTAATAAAAAGTTCGTTTAAGTTCAAAAGTTCAAAGATCAAACATTCTTTGTCTTGAAATTCAAATAGTTTTTATAAGGAATGTTTTGCTTACCAGGGCGTTCAAGTCGTCAACTGCAGATATTTCGCTCCGCTTGAAAGGGTTTAAATTGCAGAAGGAGACAGAAGGAAAATCGCTCGACGGAAACATTTCTTCCTATAAAGTCATTATTTTTTTGCACTATTTACTTGCGCATGATTTAAAAAATGAGTATTTTGTTTAATTATCAAAACAACGTGTCATAAAAATGTGACCAAATTGGCAAAATTACCAAAAAAATATTACATTCATATAAGAGAGAGAGAGAGAGAGAGTGATAGAACAGAGCGAGCGTACACAAACCCTTAGATTTATAATGACACTGAAGGCAAGGTATTGCCTGATGGTTGTCGTCACGAGATAAACGAATGCGATGGCACAGCAAATGATTATTACCTACAAAGTATTCTATTGTTGCTGTAAGGCACTCCTAACATACTTTTTGCAATAAAGCGCCTAGCAACTCGTGCAAGGACTTTATTTTTAACGAAATTTAGAATACACCACTGTTTTCCTAAAGGATAGTTTGATAATAGTATTTTGAGAACATGCTTCTTCTTTTTTTTTTTTTTTAGATATTCCAAAAATATGTTTTAGTCCATATTTTTCTGACAGTCCAAACGAGAGCGGCGAAAATGGTCGCGACTGCTGTGAGATGAGGAATTCCGTGACAGGAGCAATGGGCCGACCACTCGGCGATCTCTCGTCTGATGAACCTTAAAGGAGCTCGAAAAGCTTAACCGAAATCTGCTTTTCTTTGTTTTCTCTTTTGAAATAGTTTTATCTGACACATTGTAGTCAGCGTCGCTCTGAATCCCATGCCCTCTCGCTGTTGCGTAAAGTAAAAAGGATTCGATAGCAGAAACTATTTTCTAACTCTAATGTAGAATATCGCCCATTCTGGACAGTTAGAGAGGGGGCGGGGGGCAGCGTATGCTTACCCCAAATGGAGGAATAATCGTTCAAACTTTCTAGAAACTTTTTTTAACCCCTTCATTAGCCGATACCTCGCTGAAAACATATAGTATACACGGTTTTCCCCTGATAGCTACAATTTAACTTGTTTTGTTCTCTCATAAAATTCAGAACGGTTTTTAGCGCGAGCACACACGAGCATGACGAACCCTGCGCGTGTGGTCGGCCCTCGATACTCGACCGCCTTGCGCTCCTTCTCAATGTCTCTGATGATGTCCTTCATCTCGGGATGATGCTCCGAGTCAATGTCGCTGCCCTAACAAGAAAAGAAGAGATGTCATTATGAAACTGCAAACGATCTACCTCTCTATGGCCTTGTACTCTCCATATTTGACCAAGTATACCACAGTGTGCTTTAGCGAATGCTATTTTTGTTTCGTCAAGTATTTGATATTTGTTCAATTCGAAGTAAACATAGCCCCAACCACGCTGTCTTTCCGCTTGCCAACAACCGGTGGTCTCAAGGAGGCGGCCGCTGCAGCTGGCAGTGCCTAAATGAATGTTTAGAATATACTAAATATAGTTCGCCTAATTGAATATTAGAATAAACTAAATAAGGTTCTTTTACAAATTTTTAGAACAGATAATGATTAGAATGTCATCTTTACTTTTTTTAATCCCTAAAAGTACTAAAACTCATTTCCATTTCTAACTTTCGAGGCAGCTTTCGTTTCTGGCGGTGGCAGGGATGCGTCGTCGTCCTGCAAATGAATAAGAGAGCCGCTTGCGCTATCGATCAATGTTTGTATCCATAAGATTAAACGTTCCGTGAGTTTCTCAATTCAATTCCTTTCCGTAATACTCCATCCTTAATGTCTGAATGATCATAAGATGGATGCTAACACTTAGACTGTCTTTCCTTGTCGGCCTGTACGGAGGTGGCGAATCAGACGTGCCCGCTCCTGCCGGCGCAGCCTGCAGACATGTTCATCCTTCCAAATCACCTTATTTGGAAAAAGCTAACCTTAGAAGCCTTATTTCCACTGTCGCCATCCTTCATAGACCCAGAGTCGTCATCCTGTTAATAAAGGCTTGATTTTGGAAAGTTACTTTTACTTACTTGGGGTATAATTAAGAATAAACTTCCTTTGGTTGTTTTTGTTTTGCCTGTACAACATTTGTCCTATCAATTCAAAATAAATCCCGATTAAAAGACCAAACTGAAATCAAAATAAAATACCGAACTGACACTCAGGCTATCCTTGCGCGGCAATGGCATCTCTCCTCATCTACAGAGCTCTTGCCGGTGTTCGAAAGTTGAGAATGCCTTATACCTCTGCCTCGCAGATTGTCGGATGCTTGAGGAGATGACGATGAAGAATTAGGAATGGATAAAGGCAAGAAGGGAAGAAGCCCAGCGACTTCTTCACCGTCCCCTTTGCTCGCGTTGCCAGGAGTCGCCTCGAGCTTCGCGGACAATGGAAGGTGAGAGTGCGCCCCTCCACATGGCGCGAGAAAAGTCTGTATCTTTATCTCTAAATCTCTTCACTCTCCTCACTCTCTCTCTGTAACTCTCTCTTTCTCTCTTTCTCTCTCTCTCCCTATTTTCCCCTCTCCTTATTTGCTTCTACCTTGTTGTTCTACCTTCTTTCTTTGTCTATATTCATCCCCAGCCTGCTCTCATATTCGAGAAACTTTCATCACTTGCAAAACAGTCATGCGAAAGGGCTCAACGGGTTAATTTTTTTTCTTAGCTTGCACCTTTACAGTAGTAATGTTTGCACCAAAGCCGATGAAGACTTCTCTCTCTCTTCATCGCTCTCTCTCCCTCTCTTTTCTCTCTTTCTCGTTCTCTCTCTCTCTCTCTCTTTTTTACCCTCTCTTTATCTTTTTTCTATCTCTCTTTATCGTCCTCTTTCTTTTCTCTCTCTCTCTTTCTCTCTCTTTCAATCTTTCTCTCTTATTCGCTCTCTCTCTCTCTCTCTCTCTCTCTCTCTTTCTCCCTTTTCTTTCCAAAGGTTATCCTCCAAACAAGTCTTTTCTGCCGCTAGTCCTAACTCTTCCTAACGACAACACCGCGCGCCCCTTCGCTTCCTTGTCTACTGAGCAAATGAACCGAGAACAGGAGCCACTATTAGAATATTCGAGAGTTCTTTCTATCCTGCATTTAGTGTAGTTTGTGACGGTTTGCGCAAGGCCTAAATTTGCAAAATATCCCTTACTTTCCAGCCGCGTTCTGAGAGACCATACAAAATTGGTGAATTATTTGATTCCTGAGTTTATCTGTAAAAACGCATCTTTCATATTAGCATATTCGTTCAAACTTGTCATCAGGTTTGTACAAGGCATTGAAACATCTATGTAATAAAAAGATGTTTCTAGTTTGCCTCTGTTTCGTAGGCCTTGACAATGAGTTCTCCTATCTAAGACAATGGCTTCTTCTCTTCTTCTCCTGTCTCGCATCACTGATCAATCTAAAAAGGCCAGTTTCGTTCTCGCTCAGGAGACAATGAATTCCGCGGTGCTAGCCGAGTGCTTCGTAGGAAACGAGTGGGCAGATGGCGATGCCAGAAATAAGTTCTTTTGTATAAAGAAAAGGTAAAAAAAAAGGTAAAGGGAAAGAAATGTTCAGAGATTATTAGAAAATACAAAATCGAATTCGTGCGACCATGTCCCACGTAAGACTTTACCAATTTTTACCAGAAATGAGTTTGAAGTGATTTTGAAGCAAAATAATCATTGCAATACCCTTTATAACATAGCATTATACGCAAAACAAGCATTTTCCGCTCTTTGCTTTGTAGTCTGTTTCAAACAACGGATAATCTAAAATGGTTCTACTCTGCAAAATTTCTTTTCATTTCTAGCTTATGCTTGCTCTCTGACAAATGAATAAGGTTTGGACCGAGCGTTCGGGCTATTCGAAATTCTGCTATTCTGCTGCTGCTCTCTTTTCTTTTTCGTGACTCACTTCTTGGCGAAAGATCGCCTCATGAACTAGCCTTGCTACCTCTCCCCTGTTGGTTGAAGAAATCACCTAGCGACAGCCACACATATTGGACGAGGTTATGACTAGAAGACCTTCGAGAAGAAAAGTAAAAGGAAATAATAGAAGAAACACCGAAACATTTCTAACTGTCTTCATCAAAATTCCAAGATTTCTTTCATACTGGTCAATGAAGCTGTGGTTCTGGAGTTTCTCCTTTTATTGAATTTAAAAACTGCATTGTGCGCAAAGTAAATTGCACTCCATACTAATCTTATAAATCTAATATTTAAATTATAGCACAAAACAATAACAACTAGTTTGAATATTTGAATACTGCAGGAGAAATTATTCATGAACAATTCGTACAACAAACTTTCTTTAGCTTTGCGACAGAATCAGCTGGAAAATGAGGGAGAAGCGCTGCATTGAAGAACAGATAGACAGAGGTTTTATGTTGCCGGGCGCCATAAAGGTTCCCTCCAAGCACCATAGCGACTTCTTGAGCAGAAAGAAAAAGGAAGTCAAGATTGTCGCTCGATATCTAAATTATTTTCTGAGCTTATTGGGTTTTCTGAATTAATTTTTGTATAAGCTGTTATTAGGATCCATTTATAACTCTTATTATTATTGCAGTTGCCAGTCATTATAAATTTTTTTATCTTTTTTATCCGAATAACTGATAATGGATGAAATATGTATGTACACGCAACATCGAGTACATTTATATCTTCAAGCTCTATGGTTGTCGAGAGAATCGACACTCGTATTACAGTATGACATGATATTCTAGTTCATCAAAGGGGACAGAAGCACATTTGTCACAAATGTCAAAGAGAAAAATTTTTTTTCATTACAAAGTAAAAGTTTAGAAAAAAAGACATTACCTCGTAACAATGTTAACACCCGATAGAATGGGGAAAGATTAGGATTTAACAATGATATTGGTGCAGGGAAGTTTATGAATTTGAGTCATGCTAAAGAAAAAAGAAGAAGAAGGACAATAAAGAAACAAAACTGGACAGGCGAAGACAGGCCGTAAATACACTTCGTATTGATGGACCCGAATTCGGAGATGGGTAATTGGATGAGAAAGTGAAGAGCACATAACGCAGCCATTGGTCGTCAGTTAAAATATGATCATTTTTGAGCAGATAATGGAGTTTGGTTTGGAGTAATGATAATAAAAAATGGATGTTTGTTTGGGAGTGAAACGGCAGGTTGCAGCCCTAGAGGCGACGCTTTCTTTCGAATATGTTAGAACCTTCCAGGTTTGACAAAACATGATAGAAGACGTTCTTAGCCATCCAAGTGCAATCGATACAAGACGGCTAGCAAGAGAGCGATGAGCACGGTGGAAGATCGCCTTTTCGATGTCGGCGCTGCCGACGCAGAGTATGCTTGGCTGTCAGGCTCTGAAGATAAATTGTTTCTGTGTTTTGTTTTTAGAGTTAAAAAGTTAATAATGTTAATTATAATAATTAAGATTATTATTCTTATCATTGTTATTGTTATTATTTAATAAAATTTGGCCACAAACCTTCGCCAATCTCATGTATCTGAAACTCGATTTCGCCGTCGCTCTGCAGACCGGCCGCCTCGTATGTGTCGGCCATCTTGTAGGCGGACGGCTCGGAATCGAGCGCAATTCGCTCGGCGCGAGAGGGCGCCGCGCCGTGGCGGGAATTAGACGCGACCGCCGCCGCCTGCCATTGCGACCCGGACTGTGTCCAGATCTGCAATAGAATCAAACACATACACCTGTTTCGTTTTGTTGCGTTAAATTATACTGAAATTATCCTAAACAAATTCATTCGCCCTAAAGTGCTCCTATACACTAATGTCCTTCCTTAGATCCTTTACACTAAAGATCTCCTTTGCCATAAAGACCTCCCTTCACCCCAAAGTAATCCTTTTACCCAAAAAGAGCTCCCTTTGCCCGAAGGTGACTTCATTTATCCTGAACTGCACATTTTACCCGAAAATTCTCCCTTTACCCAAATGTACATCATTCGAGAGAATGAAACAAAGGTTGTCCGTTTACCCGAATTCCTTTCTTCCAAGCCCACCTTATCGTAGAAGTCCTTCCAGAGCGGCTTCTGCACCTCCGGCAGCGCGGGGAAGATGCGCGGCCGTGGCGTGACTGCTGCAGGCCAGTGAGAGGGAGAGGAGGAGGCGAAGGAGGAAGCAGCGCCGCTATCCGAATTACCGCCATGATGCACGTGGTGATGGCGATGCTTGTGAGGGCAGGCGCCTAGAACATTAGTATTTTTGAATAAACTAATAAAATCAATCGTATATTCCACTAAAATCGTATATTCCAATTTTAGTATTTTTGAATAAACTAATAAAATCAATCGTATATTCCACTAAACTCGTATATTCTAATTTTTCGGATTTCTTCCTTTACTGTATTTCTTTCACTGAGTTTTTCTCTAACCGTAAAAAAAACTATGTTTACTAATCTGAACAATATCAATAAGCATATGGCTTTATGGCATAGCTTCTTGCCGGATGGAAGAGTTTCTCAAAAATTTGAAAATTAAAATTTCCCGCCAAACCTTCTTTCGACATGACGTGAATGCGCATCTTGAGAGCGCGCGTCGTGCAGAGCCCGCCTCTTCTCTCCTCCAAGCCATCCGGCCGACCGGTCGATGTCGCTGAAATATGTATGGCATGATAGATCTTTTCAACAACAAAAGAAAGAACCTCTCATGAGCGATCTCTGTGTCACAGGCAGTCTGGCATTTCACTTCTTTCTCTTTTTCTCTAGTGCTCTCTCTCTCTCTTATTCACTGCTCTCTCTCTCTCTCAACCTCTGCTCGCTTTCTTTCTACTCTATCTTGGCGCTCAATTTCCCTCTTTCTCTCTACTCACTCTCTGCTACTCATTGTCTCTCCCATGTCTAGTCTCTATGGAATTCCATGGCGATGAAAGAGTCAGACAGTGCTGCAAAGAAAGAATTAGGCGAAAGAGACATTCTACCCTATTAAAAAAAGTATTATTTTTCCGTAAAGTGACTAACAGATAAAGTAGTACGTAGTGTCCGGCTTATATTCAAGCGCGAATGGAACTGGATGGAAACGACGAAAGGCGACCTGAGAATGAGAAGAGTTACAGGTTTTTTTTTGGATATTCCATTTTAATAAATGTTTTAATTATTTTTTATTTAAATTATTTAAGTAATATTTCTTTAAAAAAACATACATTAGAATATTCTTGAAAGTGTAATTATAAAGAAAAAGCTCTCTCACATTGAGATTGCTTCTGTCATGTGGCTGATTGCATCTGCCAACTTCGCGTGCTTTCTCGCCAAGATGGCACACGTTGAAGTCGTCTTTTGGCACCTCGAATATTCGAATGATTAAAAATTAAAATTGATAAAAACTAGATTAATTTGGAATACTCTAAGAACAGAGATGAGACATGAACAACCTCCTCCTAGAAAGCTCCACGTCCCCCTCACACTTTCAAAGTACTGTTCAAATATCGACTTATGCGAGGTAATTCTCTCGTGTATATACAAGCTTATAAATATTCCAAACATAGTATAATTGGAATATTCCAAATATTTTTGGAATTTTATGAATATGAAAAAAGACACACGCACTCTGTAGATGATGCTCGTTTCGACGAGGCTCTCCTTGGTGTCCGCAGGGTAGAACGGACAGAAGATGTCGACGGTGTCGCCGATCACCGCGCACATCTCCATGCTAAAAAAATTGTGTTAATTATACGTAGTCAATATTGATTACTTGAACTTCATAGATTATTCTTATATTGACTGATAGCTTTAACATTATAGAATATTCTAATATTGACTGATTGCTTGAACTTTATAGAATATTCTATACTGACTGATTGCTTGTATCTTTCATGATTTATATTCTTGTATCACACAAAATGTCCTTCATATAGTGACAAGCGGTAAAGATGAAAGAATCCGTTCTCTTTCCCCGGACACATTGCGTGTTCGCAGATATGGAAGAGGATGACGGAGTGATGAGGAAACCATGTGAGAGAGTGGCAGTAAACGAAGAGAGATAGAGAGAGAGAAAGAGAGAAAGATCGAGGAAGAGAGAAATAATGAAGGATCTACTCTTTGGAATTGAGTGGCTAACTCTAGAGAGGGCCAGAAATAATGCGAATCCGACAGCTTCTCATCTGCATCACAAATTGCTTATAAAATAAGAGGAGCTTAGGAGGGGTGGGGAAGCTTGGTCTGCTAAATTTGCTCGTGTAGAAGCAACAAGGGCATTGTCCTCTCAATTAGAATTAGCCGGGTCTATTTGGATGTTTATTTGTGTGTTTTGCGTCTTTGTGTGCCTGTGTGTCTCTGTCCACCACCCCAATCAAGTGCATCTTCACCACTCATCTCTGATTCTCTTCCTCTCTTTCTCTCTCTCGCTCTCTCTCACTCTCTCGCTCTTTCTCTGTCTGTCTCTCTTTGTCTCTCTCTCGCCCTCCTCTCTTCGCCTAGTGCTAAACGGCTAATCTCTGTCGTTGTGCCTGCTTCACCTCCCAATTTCCACTCCATACCCTCCCGCACTAATGGTAAGTGTGATTTCATTGGTCAAACAATGCACAATGAACTTCATGAGGACACAACACTCTAACAATTCAAAGTGTGTGGGTCCCAGCAGGAAAGTGGGCTAACAAAATTAAATCCCCCCAACATCCGTCTATACGAATAATTTAGCAACTAGCTCTCACGCGACAGACGCAATTGCAATTGCCACAGTTGTTTGTGTGTTTATATAAGAAAAGAGAGAGTGAGAGAAAGATGGAGAAGTATAAGGAGAGTATAAGTGATGCAGACAAAATATAGGAGGGAAAAAGTTGAGACGAAACGTTCGCCATGTATCATGTTACGGTCTGCCGTGTCTTGGACGACGCAATAAGAGAAGTGCAAAAAAATTGGAGAAGCAATTTTGAGAGTCTCGATCGTGAAATTGGCGATGGTGTGTACACTCAACAGAGAGTAAAAGTACACGGCAAAGAGGCAGAGAGGGAGATAGAGATAGAGAGTGAGATAGAGATAGAGATAGAGAGAGAGAGAGTGAGCGAGAGAGAGACAGAGAGAGAGAGAGAGCGAGCGAGAGAGATGATTGAGCGCAAAGTCCATAAAGTGCTGTTTGTCACAAGAAAGAAAATATGGCACAAAAGCTATAATTGCGGCTGAAGCTCATTGAGCGATTGCGCTAACCAGACTAGATCCGGTGAATTTAGGGATAGAATGATGACGTAAGAGCCTTTCGACTAAATCCGCCAGCCCTTCCCAGAAAATGATCTGCTCTAGAAAATTGCTTCTGTCCGCTAAACAGTTGCACATCCTTGTGGTCACAAAGATGACTTTTTTAATTAAAAAAAATTGAAGTGAATAGTAAATGCAAGAGCTTTGAGCTTCATGAGAAACGTTTGCTTTAGAGGCATCTCGCTTGTTTCTCTGTCAACAATTCAAATGTTTGTGCCATCTAGAATAAACAAGAAAAAAGATGAAGAGAGAGAAAAAAAGAGCGAGAATTAATATCTCTCTCCATTCTAATTGCTCTAATTGGAATATGCGACTCTCTGCCGACATCTAGCTGTAGAGCGAGTGAAATATGAGTAGTCGTAAGGGTTAGGCAATCTTCTTCTTCTTCCTTGCCTTGGCTTGTCCTGTCATCAATCTGCTCCGTCTGCCTGCCTGCCGTTACGACAGGTGACAACAGAAGACATTCCTGGGCTATTCCTAGAGCCAATTAGTTTCTAACCTATAAGTCCACCCCCCCCCCAGTCGAATTAGAGAGAACTGAACATCTCTCTTATTTTGCACAGGTGCACAAGGTTAGATGGCAGAGGCATTCTAATAGAGAGACTTGTGTTTTTCTTCGTGTCCATATAATATAATGGCTGTGTGGACAGTGGCCGTTTAGCGATATGGTTCGACAGAGGTTATAGAGGGAAGGGGGGGGGGGGGCAGGGGACGAAGAAATTGGGTGGGGGGGGGGGAGAGACGAGAGAACATTATGCCAGATGGCTCTGCTACTGTGTCTGTGCATGTGCCAAGATCATGCTCCTGTAGCCTACTTATAGTTACTCAACAAAGTTACAAAGATAAGTAGAAGATGATCGAGACAGGCTTTCAACCATTTTCTCCCTTTCTTTCAAGCCACGCACTTGATCCACCATATTTGGAATATACTAACTTTTAGCTATTAGTATATTCCAAACTCTCACTGATCGTTACTTACTGTAAGCTGAAATGGAATCACATATGGTGGGAGACCTTCAGGAATAATAAAAATTAAATAAAAAATAACAACAGTGGAACAGCAGCTAACAATAAGGATAGATACAAAGGATAATTCGGCTGTTAGTTTTGTTCGTCTCTCAACCTTGACCACGTTCTCCTCCCCCCCTTCCCAAGTCATAGACAGACTCTTGCCCCCCTCCCTCATTTTATAGCCAATGGCGCCCCGTCCTTTCGGCGCCAGTCCTCCAGTATGTTTATGACATAATGGCGGTGTGTGGATGAGTCGGCCATGGAATGACTGAAAATGGCAACACCGCGAATCGCAAGGAATTTCCGTTCATCTTCGGGATATCTCTTTCTCTCTCTATCTCTCTTTGCCCCCTCTTTCTCGTGCTCTCTCACTATTTCTTACTCTCTTTCGATCTCTTTCTCTCTATGCAAACTCCCTCGGATTATCTTCTCTTCTAATCAACTTCTCTCATCTCTATCAATCTCTCTCTCGTTCTTTCTGAATAGCACCTCCCGGAAGTGACATCGGAAGTGTTCGCGGATTGGAAAGAGGTCGAGAGGTTCGCCTCCTCTGCCACAGGCGGATACTGCATCAAGAGTTTTGGTCATAAAGAGGAGATAGAGAGAGAGAGTGTGTGTGTGTGTGAGCGTGAAAGAGAGGAGAGAGAGAGAGAGAGAGAGAGAGAGAAAGAGATAGGAGAGAGAGAGAGAATACAAGGACACAACCATAAATTGCCGAATGTAAACGAACCAGAGAACAATGCTCTTGCAATTCCTTTTTTGTCCACCTAAGGAACAGAATCAGCTCGCGTGCACTTTCCCTTTTCTCTTTTCATTCAGACATTCTTTATGGCTGCAAAGAATACACAAATTGCCACTGTCCTCAATATTATCTTTCTTCTTCTTCTGAGTCTCGCGCGCGTTAATTTGGCCCAAAGTTCAGGGAGAGTGAGATTTATTCATTTCGGTGTCGCCCTCTTCTGTCATATTGTACATCTGTGTCCATTCATATGGCTCGCTCAATTTGCACCTGGGAGAACGCAGAACTAGCAGCAGAGCCGGTAGCATAGGAAGGGAAGGGACAAGTTGAGGTGACAAGTGTGTGTGAGAGTGAGTATTACGAGCGTGTGGCCAACACAAGCAATTCAGACTTTCCCCACCCGCCCCCCTCTCCTCGGACACTCCAACAACGCTATACAATAGCCGAAACGAGCGATGAATTTTGGCGTCTCTTCTTTGTCTCTCTCTCTCTCTCTCTCTCTCTCTAATTCTCTCTCTCTCTCTCTTTCGCTCCCACAGTTACTATACAGCGGCCGAACCGGATATTACTCCGTGCGCCATAGTAGCCACTTGCAAGATACAAATTGTGATCTCCGACACCTTCAGATCAGTTGCCCCCCCCCTCTCGCCTTCCAGATTATGCATAGCTTGAGATTATGGAGAAGCCCTTCACTCAAGCATGCAGAGCGTCGACATGGCGATTATGGAAAACACGGTATGAGGCTGGAGGACATGTCAAATTAGAGAACTCCAGTGGTTTTGTAGAGCCAGAGGCTTCTTACTCTCACTTTTTTCAGGCCCCTTCTTCGGGGCGGAGAATAGAGAGAGGCCTCTCGAGGCACAAAAGGCTTCTCTCATTTGCATATGATGGCCTCGGCCTCCCTCGCACTCAATCTATCCTGGCTCTCCACCACCGGAATCTCATATCCGGCTTATAAGCGACTTCGGCGTCTGCGTACAATAGACGAACCGCGTTGTCTCTTGACCTTAGTATATTCCATATCCCTCTAGTATATTCCAATGTGATCTCACGAGAGGCGAATAATCTAAATCTTTCTCTCTCTCTCTCTCTATCTTTCCGCATCAAATATGCCATTTCTCACCAGCTACTCGTATAAATTAATTACTCATTAAAGGATAAAAAAAACTATATCAGATATAAAGCTCGCTCGCTGTTTCTGCCACCAACAAAAAGTTGCACCTATTTTATCTTTCTCCTCATGCTGCTCCCATTTTACAAGATAAAAGAAAAACTACTAAAGGGTCTTTTCAACAAGGGATGATGTACAGATGGCAAGGGAGGCGGCGATGCAGAGAGAAAGAGGGAGAAGAGTGAGAAAGGGAGTGATGGAGAGAGAGAGAGAGCGAGAGAAAGAGAGGGTGAAGTGAGAAAGAGAGTGAATATTAACTCTCTGAGAAAGGACGCATAAAAGATGCGCGCACACATGCTTTGCCGTTGATCAGGCGGGAAATTCAAAGGGCTATTTCTTCTCGCTCTCTATCTCTCTCTCTCTCTCTATATGACGGATCATCCAATCATCCGCTTTCTCCACTGTGGTCTATAACAAATGTTCTCCCGACTCTATTCCACGAGACTTTGAGAGAGAGAGAGAGAGAGAGTGACAGACTTTGGACGGAATCCGAATGAAGAAAACATCTGGCAGCAGAGAGACAGATCAAGGGAGTCGGTGTCCTTCGTCTCTTGACAAGTGACCCCCAGAACCCCACTCGCCCTCCTCCCGGGCCCCTCCAACCCCCCCCCCCTTCCTAGGTGACATCCCCACAAAGATTAAAAGGCTCCCGATATCACCGCAAGGTGGATTTTGGGAGGCAAAGGCGTCAGCGGCACGCTCTTGAGGAATCAATCCAAAGGCAGGCTACCACAGACCAAGATCAGCGGCCACCTGAGTGACAGGCAATTATAGCAAAGTGTACCAGCACGACTCTCCCTATCTTATCTGAATATACGTACACTTTTCAAATCTCTCTCTAACTCTTATCTCTAGCCACGATCTCGCCCAAGATTGTAGCCACGGATTTATCAAAATAGCGAGACTTCCGACGGAATTATTGCTGCAAGTTTAGCTTCGTGCGCAATCAGTCTTGAGCTTAGATTAATCCGTAAATTGTCCGAGGGCAGAGAAGCAGAGAAGAGAGAGGGAGAGAGAGAGGGAGAGTGAGAGAGAGAAAGAGAGAGAGAGAGAGAGAAAGAGAAGGAGAGAGAAGCATGAGAGATTAGAGAAAAGGAGCTGTCGAGGCCGACGCAATTACGCAAGCTGCGGAACGCATGGCAGCTGATCAAAGGAAGTGACTTCTCCATCTCTCTCTCTCTCTCTTTCTCTCTCTCTCTCTTTCTCTCTCTCCCTCTCTTTCTCTCGCTCTCTCTCTCCCTCTCTCTTTCTCTCTCTCGCCCTCTCGCGCTCTCTCTCCCTCACTCTTTCTCTTACTCCTTACTTTTTGTCACATGTCTGCAAAGCGCCACCTTACTGTATAATAGTTTCTTTTCTTAATCCGTCTGCCTCTTCCTCTTCTTTTTCGAACAATACCTTTTTGACATCGCCTCTCTGTAATTAGAGAGGTTTATTGGTCGGCGAACAAGCTGTTGGAGACGAAGAGTGAAACTTGAGAAGAGTAGACACAAATGTTCCGGCATGCGCAAGCCAGCCATAGCTGATTTGATGGGTCAGCCTTTGGTGAGAGCACGGCGGTCTGACAATAACAGTCAGAAATGACTGTGAGTGAGACTCCTTGGGTTGGGGGGGATGGTAGGTGATGGTGGATCCCATTACCCAAGGCTCTGGATGATGAGACAAAGGAATGGAGCCGCGGAGAGAAGTCAAACGTTATCCAACGCACTCGCCTTTGCCCAACAGATCCATCTCGTCCTTTGTCTTCAGCCATATTCCTTTCTTTCTTTCTCTCTGTTCTCTCTCTCTTTTCTTTGTCTCTCTATTTTATCTCCCTCTTTCTCTCTCTTTCCCTCTCTCTCTGTCTCTCACACTCTCTTTCTCTCTCTCCACCCACGTGTATGCGTGAATCGGTCATTACAAAGATGGTCTCTTGTTCCTCATTCCAAGCCCAAGCAGGGAGTGGCATAGAATGAGGCAGAAAAAAGAAGAGAACTTTCTCTCTCACTCAGCCTTTTCAAACTGTTGCTCTGTGTTATTGCCGTGTTTAGGCACAACAAGGTAAGGGCGTAGTGGGAAGAATAACAGGGCAGCTAGTTAGAGAGAGAGAGAGACAGAGAGAGAGAGAGAGAGAGAGAGAGAGAGAGAGGAATAGGGAGGGACTGCGAGAGCGAAAGACGAAGAGAGGGCGAGAGATAGAGAGAGCGAAAGAGAGAGAGAGAGAGAGAGAGAGAGAGAGAGAGAGAGAGAGAAAGCGAGATGAAGGAATGATGAGAGCCATCATACATAGCTAGCCCCCTCTCATCTCCCCCCACCAATCACATCGTCCTCTCCCCTTTTGTTGTGTACTCTTTCCCTGCCACGGGCAGAGCACCGAACATGTTTAACCAGACACTCCAACAAAATTCGAGTAGTGCATAGTGTGCATCGTGCTCTTTGGCGCACCCAAAACAGAGAGAGAGAGAACGAGTAAGAGAGAGAGAGAGAGAGATCCAGTGAAAAGAGAGAGAGTAAAGTGGTTTGCGGATGTAAATATGAATTGAGAGTAAAAGTAAGCATACATTCAGGAGGCTCTCTTATTCGATATCTCTGCCTCTTTCTCTATTTCTCTCTTTTTCTCTCTGTCTATCTTTATTTCTCTCTCTCTCTCGCTGTTCCTCTCTCTCTTTCCCTCTCTCTCTCTCTATCTGCGTTCCCCCTGTTCGGCAGTAAGAAGAAGCTTGATGCTCCATGGCTCACTGCCTTCGCCGGCTACGGATATCCCGTTCCCGGAGTGCCACTTACCGCCAAGGCCGCCGAGAGAAAGCGAATTCACGCCACACACACCTGACGTGGTCTCAATGGGAGTCCTTTCTTCTCTCCCTTTCTTTATCTCTCTCTCTATCTCGCTCTCTCTCCATCTCTCCCTCACTCCCTCTTTCTCTATCTCTCTCTTTATCTCTCTCTCTCTCTCTCTCTCTCTCTCTCGTTCTCTTTCTCATAACAGAAAGCCGAACGCATTCTCATCGCCATTATGATCTCTCGACAATATTTCCTCTCTCACGCACTGATATATGTACAGTACCGTCGGAAAGTCTATGAACTTTTGGTTTTTCATTCATAATTTCCTTCAAAGTGTATGAAAGTTGATGAAATTTTCAGGGTTGCTCTTTTGTAATAATAGATCTTCAGTAGCCGAATATTGGATTCATTGATCCACTACAAAACGAAATAAAAATCAATAACTCAAATTACAAGAGTTGCATATTTAGACGTGCTGGATAAAATGGTTTATTTCCTTGGTATTCGGTAAGTTTTTATCGGACAAATGGTTTAGCTTCATGCTAGAACATCTCTGCGATAACTTTTTGGTCTAGTCGATATTTAATCACATGTTTTTACATGCGGCCAGACTCCAGTGCCAGATCCATGCAGTCGGCCTGAGATGCAGAAGGTTCAGGAGGACAAAATCGATCATTTACTACAATATCTATAATAATCATGATGTCCATTTATTCGGAGGTGATCATTGAATTTATTCACATCGTTATTATAGCAGTAGAAATTACATGTTGACTGTTTATGCACGCTATAACCACTGTGGACAACTTTCGTCCGCAGTCTGGACCAACTTAAAGTGATGCTATGCGGGAGTCTGATTTTCTAAAACGGGTTTACCAATCTCAAATCATAGTTAATTGCCTTCTTCATGATAGATAGCCTTAGTTCTTTCCTGGCTTTAAGAGACCACCAGATAAAGTAAATCGTTTGAATGCACTCTGGCATAGTGTAGTTCGGTGTCTTTAAAGGCAGGAAACTAAACCCGAAGTTTTTTTAGATCGAGTCGAAAATCACTATAATCTATACATCAGAGTGTTCTGCAATTGTTTTAATCTCAATTAGCCAGTTTAATGTTGTGATTGTTTTAAAACACACAGCTGTCAAATACATCGTACCACTCTATGCAAGGGTGCCGTCAAACGATCTACTGTCCTAGTGGCCTCATGAAGACAGTGAATAAATAAAGATTCTGAACGTGGAAAAACCTATTAACTATCGTTATAGATAGGCAATAGAGTTTTTGAAATACGGACTCCTGCACAAGATCACTTTTAGCAAGTTTGCACTGCGGACGAAAGTTGACCGCGGTGTCCAAAGTGTGCATAAATAGTTAGCATCTAATTTCTACAGATCACGTAAGCGCCTTAATTAGTTCAATGATCACCTCCAAATAAATGGGCATAATTATTATAGATATTGTATTAAATGATCGATTTTGTCCTCCTGAACCTTCTGCATCTTAGGCCGACTGCATGGATCTGGCACTGGAGGCTGGCCGCATGTAAAAACATGTGATGAAATATCGACTAGACCAAAAAGTTATCGCAGAGATGTTCTAGCATGCAGCTAAACCATTTGTCCGATAAAAACTTACCGAATACCAAGGAAATAAACCATTTTATCCAGCAAGTCTAAATATGCAACACTTGTAATTTGAGTTATTGATTTTTATTTCGCTTTGTAGTGGATCAATGAATCAATATTCGGCTACTGAAGATCTATTATTACAAAAGAGCAACCCTGAAAATTTCATTAACTTTCATACACTTTGAAGGAAATTATGAATGAAAAACCAAAAGTTCATAGACTTTCCGACGGTACTGTATGTATGTGCATAAACGCTCTCCAATATCCACGACGAAGCTTAAAGCATAAAGCGAAATTATTCGTCCTCTCTCACTGTCTCTCTCTCTCTTTCTCTCCCTCTCCCACTCTCACTCTCCCTCTGTATATTTATTTTTCTTGTTCGATGGCAAGAAAAGCTTCTAATAATCAACAGCCAAGAGAAAAGTAATATTACTATTATTGTTATTATTCGAGAAAGAAAAAATGAAAATATTTTCTGCTTCCTAATCGAAGAAAAGCTGCTGACCTCCATTATAGAGTTATTTATAATGAAGCTTATATGTAATTTCGTGCTTTTCCTGCAGGCAGCAGAAAAACTGACTATTTTAGTTCCTTCTCTTCTCTCTCTCTCTCTCACTCTCTGCCTCTCGTTCTCTAATTCTCTAAGCTCTCTTCCATCTGCATACATATGCCCATCCATTTCTGCACAGGCACAATTGCCAGCGAGTAAATGCCTAGTTAGGTTGGCGAGAGGAGAACGCAAGAGACAGAGGAGAGAGAGAGAGAGAGAGAGAGAGAGAGAGAGAAAGAGAGAGAAAGAGAGAGAGAGAGAGAGGGGGAGAGAGAGAGTAGAAGAGAGGAGATGAGCTCTAGAATAATTAGAAGCTGCCAGAACTGAGGGGCATCACCGCTCAAGCGAGACGTATCAGAATAAGAATAATCAGCCCCTCGCAGTTTCCATAGCAATTCTAAATAGCCACAACTTACGGAAGCCATAATTTTCATTCCACCCGCACCTTGGTTCTAATTCGGAATTTGGATCCGAGACAACGAAGAGGAAACAGAAGAGTGATAGATCTCAGATAAGGCTTCATGTCTTTCTTCCTCAGAAAGAGGCTTATGGTTAGGCCCGGATAAGTAGATCAGCTAAAGGTGTACAGGCTTTTGTTTTGCCAAAATCCCTGGGAAAATGTCGGGCATTGTGAAAAGAATAGAGATATGAACTGTGAGATTGAGAGAGGGGGCGAGACAGAGAAAGAGAGAGAGACAGACTGGGAGAGAGAGAGAAGAGAGAACGAGAAAGATTGGGGAGAGAGAGGAGAGAAAGAGGGATACACATTATCCCATTTACCAACATCACCACAGATCGGCCTTTTTTCTTAGATAATCAGTCAATATATAGGAGAGATAATGAAGGAAATCTTGATTGATGCAGTTTTCTTGTTTCTCATTTTTCTTAGGGGATACATGTAAGCATCTCGCAGTAAAGAGAGGTACATTCCAAAATGGTATATTCCAAAAATAGATATTCCACTCGAGATTATCACGGCGGCATTTGATGTTGTCTGACCCTCTTTTATCTCGGCCAATTCGTTTCCTTCAACACGAGCGGTCATAAATTTGAGCCTTTCAATCCCGCACGGGCCTTCTTATTGCCGCCATCACCAATCTGCTTCTGAACATTTGCTATTTCTTCTTCTACCCCTCGGGCAAGAACGTGTCAAGAGAGAGAGAGAGAGAGAGAGAGAGAGAGAGAGAGAGGCAGAGAGAGAGAGGCAGAGGTAGAGAGAAATATGGAGAGGGAGAAAGAGAGAAGGGGAACTTGTAAAACAGAGTGGCTATAAGACAAGGCAGGGGGTCGTCTTCTCCTGGAGCGACAAGACACGACTATGTTACACCTCGTATGTACAAGCAGCCACCGCTGATCTCCCTCTGTTTCTCTCTCTCTATCTCTCTCTAACTCTCTCTCTCTATCTCTCTCTTTTCATATCCATCTCTTTCTGTCTCTCGCTCTCTCTCACCCCTGCCATAACCCTGACCGCCGACGACCGCTTTTCTATGCAACTCTCACAACACTCTAGCTCTCCTTTGCTTCTCTGCCCTCTCTCTTGATCCGAATAGTCTCTCTTCTCTTGCATCTTCCCATCACTCACCACCATCTCCCTTCAGAGACAGGTGCACCATTTCACTAGTATGTACCTCTTTGAACTCTTGAGTTTTCTCTCACTCTCTATCTCTCATTCCCTCTTACACACTATCTCTCACTCTCTCTCTCTCTCTCTCTCTCTCTCTCTCTCTCTTTCTCGCTCTCTCTACATCCTTAACCTCTCGCATATCCTAATTCTTGAGAGCTTCTCATCCGAAGGCCAAATTTCGATATGTCTCGCTTGTTCACGTACTAAATTTGAATGGGCGAAAGGACGAAAGAACCAGCTAAGGAAAAAAGAAATCTACCGGAAAATAAGCGGTCTCTGCAGAGAAGCTCGGAAGATTTATTGGACTCAATAAGAGAGAAGCAAAGAAGAAGAAGAAGACCTAGAATTGTCTTCCACACACATAATTATTAAATTTCGACTGATACAGTAGAATGCGAGAAGCCTCTTGTCTGCTAACATGTGAATAGTGGTGTCAAATAACAAACACAGAGAGCCTACTCATCTCCTCATTATCTCTTGCTGCCCCTGCCCCTTGCACCCGATGTCCAGCGGGGCCAAGAAACAGTTGTTCATCTCTCTTGTAATGTTTTGTGAACATGATATACGGGGCAGAGGGTGGGAGGGTGGGGGGGGGGCGTTGAGTTGGGTGTAAAAGAATTAGTAGCGACTCCTCCATTTGCTACTCTCTGGAATGATTGCGCCAGAGGTCGGAGAGGAAATGATGAATGAGCTTGAGCAGAGAGAAGAATATGAAGAAGAAGAAAGTATCTTCCAGGTCGCGGACCTGTCACCGACCGGAGAGGCCAGCCGGTGATACAGAGAAAGAGCGAGAGAGAGAGAGAGAGAGAAAGTGAGACAAGAGAGAGAGAGATAGAGAGAGAGAGAGAAAGAGAGAGGAAAAAGCGACAGTGAGCGAGAACGGTCCAGCAGGCATGTTATCAATCACTTCGCTCCTTCTCTTTCTCTATCTTCTCTCTCTCTCTCTCTTTCTCCCTCCCTCTCTCTCTCTCTCTCTCTCTCTCTGATTTCCACTCCCTTTATGGTGCCTCCCTACACCCTTCTGGCTGATCCGCCATTTCAGGACGAGAGATCGTAAAACACTAAGAGAGCACAGACAGCTCAGACGAGAAAGCAGAAGCGCATCAATCGCAACATGACGGACGTCCAAAAACAGCTCTCGCTCTGGGGTCGGTCATCCCCTTCCTCCACCAGGTTCGGGCTCAACCATGGCCCCGAACCCCAAAACGACATCTGGCACCGTCAGCTGTTTCGAATTTGCATATACAAAAGCAGCACGAAAAGGATGGATAGAGAGGAGATAAGGAGGAGAAAATCTCGGATTTCTCTCTCTCTCATAAGGCGCTCTGGAGGATATCGGAGGGCCGATTTAATAAGTAATCCTGATATGTTGCGGGAGGGAGGGGGGAAGATGCTGGCAAACAGAGGAGATTAAGTAGAAGTTCGCATGATACAGCCATCGATCTCGTGGGAGAATAATGAAGAAGCAGATTCTATCAAGTGCATCATGTGGTAAGGTGATAGTCGGGCAGATGATCATCTTCCCCGATCTACATATTTACTCGATTTAAAATAAGTATGATTTAAAATAAGTATAGAGAGAGAGAGAGAGAGAGAAAGCGAGAAAAGGGTGTGATCGATAAGGCAATTAACGAGAAGAAAACCTGTAATTTATTTCTGTATATTATGGAACACTAATCTGTTAATGTCATATTTTGAATCGGAAAACTAGTACTTGTTCAAAATGGAATGCACAACTATTACTCTGCTATCGTTCATGCTCGGATACTTGCAATATAGCAACTGGTTAGAATGAGAATCAGATAGGAAGTGACTGGTTTGAAAGGGGAACAAGAAGTGTTGCAAAATGGAAGAGAGAGAGAGAGAGAGCGATAGAGAGAGAGACCGAGAATGAGCAAAGTAAGATGAGGATGAATCCTACATGTCAGTGCGCGTAACTAAAGGGCACTGTGAAAGGCGTTTGAAGGGGTGGAAGGAGAGGGTTGAGAAGTGAGAATCACCATAGGCATTGTTACAGTTCTCTTCACTCCCTCTCTTTCTTCCTCTCTCTCTCACTCCCTTTCTATCTCTCTCTCTCTCTCTTTCTCTTTCTTTTCTCTCTTTCCCCTCTCTCTCACACACTCTCGCTCCCCTCGCATCCTACAACCACCTTCTATGGTGCTCTCCCGAGCCTACAACATTCCACATTTGTCATGTATGATTCATCATAATGGCAGCATACCAGTTAGTCGTAAAACAAAAAGAAATCTCCAGAAAAAAATTTTTTTTTGTCATCCGTTCAAATGCTGTCTAAATTGTCACCGTTCATGATATGAGAAAAATAAATATATTAAAATGGGCGCAATCCCCTCGACTCTTCTAGTATTTAACTCTTTCTTTCTCTCTTTCTCTCTCTCTCTCTTTCTCTCTCTCTCTCTCTTTCTCTCTCTCTTTCTCTCATTTACGCACTCTCTCTCCCTCTCTCTCTCTCGGTCTCTTTCATCCTCTCCTTCTCCATTTCACGGAAGCATGCGCAATTGCTTCAAGAATGGCGCCGATTTGGTGTCACGCGAAGAAAGGCGCAATCACGCGTGAGCTTCTGCTTGTTGCGCGATTTATCTTCTTCTTCTCTCTCTCCCTCTCTCTTTCACTTTCTCTCTCTCTCTCTCTCTCTCTTTATCTCTCTTAAGCCCCTATTCCTCTCTCCCTCTTTCTCTAATTCTCTTATCCCTAAAGCGTATCCGTATATCGTGAATCCCTACCCGGTCACTGTATTCCCCCATCCCTCCTTGATGAAAGAGATCCGACTCCCGCAGGTGTGCGCTAACTAACCATAAGGCTCAGCGCGTTCTCCTCTTATTCTAGTGAGGTAAGAGGGGGAATAGTAGAATCAATGGCTTGCCAAATCCCGCCTAATACAAGAACAAAAGTATCCTTTAGCCAGTCAGCTGTGAATGGACACAATCAATCATTCGGATAGTGTGTTGACGAAAACAATAAAAGGAGATAAACGAGAGAGAGAGAGAGAGAGAGAGAGAGAGATATGGAATGGACGAGACAGAGGGAGAGAGATAAAGAGAAAGTGAGAGAGCAAGCTGAATTGAGAGAGAAAAGAAGAGAAGAGAGAATTAGAGAAAAGAAAACTAGAAAGAAGCTCCAGCATAATCATGATCGATGTCATTGCTTCTTTGATGTTTGCGCTAGCTCTTTTTTGCCCGGCGGCGTACTCTCCACGAAGATTTTCTCTCTCTCTCTCTCTCTCTCTCTCTCTCTCTCTGCCTGTCTCTTCTCTCTCTCTCTCCCTCTCTCTGCCTGTCTCTCTCTCTCTCTCTCTGCCTGTCTCTTCTCTCTCTCTCTCTCTCTCTGCCTGTCTCTCTCTTCTCTCTCTCTCTCTCTCTCTCTCTCTCTCTCTCTCTTCTGACGTCGAATTAAGCGAGAGCGTCAGACCTTGCATTAAACGTCTCGAGTGGAGGAATAGCATATGTGTTTGCAAAGGAGACGAGAGAGCGTGTGAGAGCGAGAGAGTGTAGAAAGAAAGAGGAGAGAGAGAGAGAGCGCGAAAAAAAACTAGATGAAATAAGAGACAGCTACACACATGCCATTAATTAAGCCCGGTCTCTCTCGCTCTGCTGTACCTTTCATTCAATTGTGTGTATGAAGGAGACAAACTATGCAGAAGATGAATTAGTATATACAAAACGTACGTTGACGTTAAGAAATACTAGAGTTGCGCAAAAAGGTCGATGAATAAGTAGAATGCAAAATAATATATGCCTATAGGCATCATTTGTATGTACATTGATAGCATTCCACAGAGATGGAATGTAGTATGAACGTATGTAATGAGTGTCTATGCGGAAAGACAATTAATTTTTTTCGATTTTTTTTTCAGAAAAAAGTGTGCTAATATGACTGTGAATGTAGAGAGAGGGTTGACAAGAAGAGAGCGTGAGAAAGAGAGAGAGAGAGAGAGAGAGAGAGAGAGAGGGAGAGAGAGCGAATGAGAGAGAGAGAGAGGGAGAGAGAGCGAATGAGAGAAAATACGAGTGGGAATAAACGACATGTTATGTACTCGTCCCAGCTTCTTCATAAGCGACCCGCCGGTATGCTAAATCCGCGTGTCTCTTGCTGGCGGCATGGCTAACGATGCGGGAGAGGGCGACAGTTTATTTGCGCAGGTTGGGAAAGAGATAGAAAGAGAAAGAGATAAAAAGAGGAAGAGAGAGCGAGAAAGAGAAAGAGAGAGAAAGAGAGAGAGAGAAAGGGAGAGAGAAAGATGAAGAGAAAGAGAAACAAGAGAGAAAAAGAGGGAGAGAAAAAGATAATTTCTGCCTTTTCCCTAACGATCAACTAAGTACACGTGCAGGTTGATTGAGAGAAGAGACGCAGAGAGATCGCTAATAGAGCGAGAGAATCAGAGAAGCCGAAAGCGGCTGCCTTTTTAGTCCGGTTGAGCTCTATGTATGAAGAGGATAAGCCGTGTAGCGCGGCAGAGAAAAGACAAGTAGGAAATGAGAGAGAGAGAAATAGAGAGAGAGAATAAGATAGAGAGAGAGAGAACAAGAGAGAGAGAGAGAGAGTGCGCAAAACATAAAGAGGAGCAAGATGAAGAAGAAAAAGAAGAAGAACATGTGTTCTCATCAAGCTCGCCTTCTCATGGCAAGGGCAGCCTAATGACAGACGCGAGGATCAGAGAGCGGATTTGGAAAAAGAGAGAACTGGAAGAGAGCGGAGCAGATCTTATCTCTTATCTATACAGCACACATAAATAGTTTTATTTGAGCTCGAAATAAATTTTAGAATATTCCCTTTTGTTTCTAACGAAAATAGTGGAATATGCCAAAGTTATATTTGCATAATATTAATAATAACTGAAGTACATACGTGTAACAATGGCAGTATGAGACACGTGCGTATACCATCTAATTGCACTGCCACTGAAAACAGCCTGAACTGACTCATGGTTGTCCGTCGAGTTCCAATAGACATCCTTGAGCTTCTTACCATGGACGACCGAGGCGAAAAAAACGAGAATAAGAAGAAAAGTCGAAGAAGGCATTGACTTCTTTCGACTCATTAGACAGGGGGGTGCAACTGGAAAGGGTGAAAAATTGTAGGTTACGGAAAATGGAATATTCTAAAAACAAATTGGAATATTCCAAAAATCGAGCAATATTTTTAAAAAAAAAGCTATTTTATGCGTACAGAAGAAAATATATTGCCGACACGTACAAACTCGATTACGGCATGCGAGTCCGTAATGAGTACAGGAGTATCATCATCACAGGGTGAAACTGGCAGAGTAGAGAGAGAGAGAGAGAGAGAGAGAGAGAGAGATAGAGAGAGAGAGAGTCAGAGAGAAAGAGAGGGAGAGAAAGAGATGGAGAGAAAGAGAGAGAGAGAGAGAGAGAGAGAAACTGGAAGGCATCTCTCTTGCATGCATTTCTCTCGTCAAAAGTCAACCGACCGACGACATGAATTTACATGCATGAGTGGATGAGTGAGCTATGCAAGGGGAGAAGCTGAGCTTAGAGAGAGAAAGACAGTGAGGAGATAGAGAAAAAGAGAGTAGAAAAAATAAAACAGAAGAGTAGAGAGACACAGAGAAAAAGTAGAAATAGAGCTAAATAAAAAGGTCTTGAAAGAAATCTAAAGAAAGGATGAAGACTTGGCAACAGAAAAGCAAGCAGCATTCATTGAAATGGAACGGAAGGCAAGCTCGTTATTCATAGGCATTCGTATGTATATTCGAAAGGTTGCTTGGGGGGATGAGCAAAGCGGTGGACTCAGTGGCATTTGGTTGTTAACGGAGGGGAGGAGTACTAGTCAGAAGATGGTATTTGATATTTGGTATTTGGGTGCCAACCTTAAAAGAGCCAGACGGGGGGAGGGGGTTACAAGAAAAAGGGCACGTTCCGAATTGTGAGAGCTATCAGAAAGAGCGCAGCAGATTGCAGAGGTATGTTTGAGGAAGGAAGACACTTGTCTCTTTCCCCCGCCCGCCCACTCTCCATCTCTCTATCTTCCTCTCTCTCTCTCTCTCACTACCCTCCCCCCTTATTCTCCTCCCTACTCGCAAACCCCCCCTATCCGATTAGACTCCGCCCACTTGCTCATCCCACCCCCTTCTATTGCGTCCGAAACCTGCGGGTGGTCCCTCTTCCTATTCAGCACGGCAAAAGGCAATAATTTACAGACACCGAGGCGATAATCGGAGAAGAGACTCTTCTTGTTGTGGCAGCAAATGGGGACAATTAGATAAACATGGGGGAGAGAATGGAAGGAGTAAAGGATTGAAACACGGGATTAAAGAAGTGACAAATAGAAGAAAAAAACGTTGAAAACGATTCGAAATGAATAAATATCCACTTTTTTCTTACTTTTCTTATTTAAACAAAGTCATTTTATTACAGATTTTTGGCATCGGGAAGTGTTCTAGAAGATTTCTTGATTCCAAAATTGTCAACCATCCGCTGTTTTCACTAGCTCGTTTAAGTTCGGAATTTTGCAGAGTGCATAGCAGCTGATATTCACATAAGAAGTTGATAGAAAAAAATTGGAATATTCTAATTTTTTTTCTCTTATCAAGAACCAATGTCCTCAGGTACGTTACCTTATAATGTTTTACTCTGTTTCTCTGTTCGTTGAGCACAAAATGACGAGTATTGGTGGCAAAAAGACCGGAAGCTTTAAATTAGAAATTCCACCTTCTTCTCTTTTTTTTGCTCATGCTCGTTCCAATTCTATTTGTCTCTTTTCTCAACGAGCTAACGGCGTTTCTCACGCATCGTTGCGCTTGTTAGGGCGCGAACGCGCACGAATATTCCGCTAGAATTACTCTCCACCCTCCCCCTATACTTCCCCGTCACCATACACCGGAGATGCTAGTACTCGATTCCAGTTAGTAGTTGCTAGTTCCTGTTCCTGGGTTAATTTTTTTTAAGAAACAAAAACTACATTGAAAAGAATTTCTATAAAACAAAAAAAACACAAACCAGAGTATTTCTTGAGGATCATCGACCAGAGCTGTTACTACATATAATGTTAGTCACTGTTTATTGAATTTATTTGTTCGTTCTTCCGTAAAATGCTAGCGTATGTATTTCGTTCCTTAAGCCGAAAACAGTTTGTTTGTATTTCTTGTTGCTTAGGGAAAATTTAAAGAAATTGAAGGACTTGTATCTGATCAAACTAAGCATACAACGGTTGGCTGTTCAGACACAGCAGAACAAATTAGCAAATTTGGCACGCCGTTCATCGGATGATGGCACAGCCGAGGATGGTCGGGATAGAGACTGGCAAGAGAGAGAAATTGGATCGGTGGAGGATAATGGACAGGCAATGTGGAAAAGGGAGAGATAGAGAGGGAGAGAGACAGATAGAGAAATAGAGAGAGATAAGATTGAGGCAGATATAGAGAGATAGAGAGAGAGAGAGAAAGAAAGAGAGAATAAAAGAGAGAGAGAGAGAGAGATGAGAAGGAGAGATGAGAAGAAAGAGTAAGAGAGAGGATAAAAGCTTCAGCAGGACGAGAGCATCAAATTTGCATAAGACTGTAAGTGATCTGGCCAGTCTGAGCTTGGACATCAACAAACACTTGAGAGGGAGGAAAAGGAATGGGAAAGAGAAACGAGTGGAAGGGAGGGGGAGAGGAGCTAATGAAGAGGACCAAGTAACACTCATTTTGAAAAGCTCGCGTTGTCAATGGGAAGAGAGAAAGAGAGAGAGAGAGAGAGAGAGAGAGAGAGAGAGTGAGAGAGAGAGAGAGAGGAGAGAGGGAGGGGGAGAGTGGAGAGAGATAAAATGGTGGGAGAGAAAGAGAAAGAGAAAGAAAGAGAGAGAAAGAGAAACAGAGAATCGCAAAACACAAGAAAAGTTGATGCACTCTCCTGTTAAAGGAGAAGGTCAGTGAGTAATCAAACAAATGATGCTAGCAACACTAGCGGTCGGTGAATGCTAGAAAAAATGAAGTTTGGTGACATAAATTTGTTTTAGTCCTTTGGTTTATTGTTTTGAATATACTAATCAAATTTGTTCTCTCGCTCTCTTTCTCATTCTCTCTCGCTCTCTCTCTCCCTCTCTATCCCATTCTCTCTCTCTCTCACTCTTTTTTGCAAATGCCGCAAGGAACGCTCCGTCTCTTTTCATCGCATTTCTCTTCATCACTTCATCTTCGCGCCACCAAACTTGACCGCCGTGCGGGAGGTCGCACCTCGCACACCTTGCCGCTAAGCATTTGTTAGAAGCGATGGTCAAAGCCATAGCCAGAGAGTTACTGGGCACTTTCCCATACGAGCATTTCTTTCCACTTTTCTCACTTCTTTATTTTCCATTTCTTTTCATTCTCTTCTTTTCATTTCTTTTCAATCTCTTCTTTTGATCGTATTTTCCTGAAAGGTATGATCAAAAGAAGTACAGAGTAACTATGGTATTTATACATGTGTAGTAGATGTACATAAATGCAGCTCTTATCTATTGAAAAGAGAAGCCGCCTCCATCTAAGCTTTGCTTTCTACTCCTTGTATACAATATCTTCTCATTCGAGAATCCAAGAGCAGCGTCCGCGAGTGGGGAGCGTGAGAACGCACGGCGTGCTTCTACTTATGAGAGATGTTTTTTTTCTTTCTCTCTCTCTCTTTCCCTCTCCCTCTCTCTCTCTCTCTCTCTGCAACAGAGAGTGAACTGGAAACAGAGAGCGAGAGAGAGATAGAGAAAGAGGGAGAGAATAAGAGAGAACGAAAGACATCGAAATATGAGACTGCCATCTAATGCAAGGAGCGAATGCGTTGCAAGGAGCAGCAAGAGGAGTGAGTAAACCAAGAAAAAAAAAGTTCAAGCCCTTGGCACTTTCTCAGCCAGCCATCACATCTCATTTGTTCTTTTATTTTTGTCTTAATCTCTCTATTTTCTCTTTTTCCCTCTCTTTCTCTCCCTCTCTCTTTTTCCCATCTCATTTTCAATCCCCTTTTCCCTCTTTCTCTCGCCTTCCTCTCTTTCTCACTCTTTCTATCTCTCCTTCTCTCTCTCTCCGCTTAACTCTCTCCACCTAACCGTTATAGTTCACCTCTTCCCTCGTGGCTTTCGGATATTGTCCTCAGCGAGGTGACAATATCCGAGACGGAGAATGCCTCGGATCATCCCAACACTGAGCTGACAATCTTTTAGTCTAAGCTGATCTCTCTTATTCTGGCACTCTCTCTCTCTCTATTTCTCTCTCTTTTTCTCTCTCTCTCTTTTTCTCTCTCTTCTTGCTCTCTCTCTCTCTCTCTTTCTCTCTCTCTTTCTCTCTCTCTCTCTTTTCTTACTTCCTTTCCTTGACTCGACATCCCAGCTGCGAGCACAGTCCCGAATTTAGGTCGCGCATCTGCCCTCGGGATATTTAGAGGAAAGCCCAGCTCACGAACCCTTTCCTGTCTCCGTAATACGCAGAATACTAGAGTACATTTAGTAATACCGGACTTATATCTACAAATAATGTAGTAAGCCTTAAAAATAAAAGCAAAAAATAAAAGCATGCTTGCAAAGTCCGGGGAAAGGAGAAACAGAGAGACAGAGACGACAGAATAGCAGAAGCAGAGAGAAAGGAAGAGAGAGAAAGCGACTGACAAGCAAAGAGAAAGCGAGTGAGAGAGAGTCAGAGAAGCAGAGAGTAAAAGAAATGGAGAGTGTGACAGTGAAGCAAAGAGAAAGGGAATAAGGAGAGATAGTCAAAGAAGCAGAGAGGTAAGAGAAAGGACGGCGAATGTATAATAATGACTGCATCTGTCACTGTCCGCCCAAGGCGATGAGATGAAAGGCGCTAGAAAGGTCTAATGGTCTGGCTGGCCAATTTCCAGAGTCGCTTGGTATGGACCAATGAGATGGGGTGGCTGTATTTATGACCGCGAAGAGCCTTTTGAAAATTTATGCAAGCCATGGCTTGCATTGAGGCCAAACAGTTCCTTCCACAATCCATGAATCACCACACGATTCCGGGACAAAGTCATCATAAACACGAGGCAGTGTCAGAGAAGCAGAGAAAGAGAGAGAGAGAGAAAGAGAGGGAGAGGGAGAGATGAGATAGAAAAGGAATGAGGGAAAGATAAGTAAGCGATGCTGGACAATGAAAGAAAGGGGCGAGAATTGAAAGGCAGGCGATTAAGAATGCGATATCAAAGGCGCAATGCTCGGATTATAATGGCAAAGTCATATTGAGAAGAAGTTGCGTGATGACGACAGTGAACGAGGACTCTTGAGAAAGGAGAGGAAATGTATAAACAAAAAGATTAGAATATACTAATTTTAGTATGTAGTGAAATATTGGAATATACTAATTTTAGAATATACAGAAAATATTCGTATATACTAATTTATTTTAGTATATACAGAAATATTCGAATACACCAAATTTAGCATATACGGAAATATTCGTATAAACAAATTCAGATTATTCTTATTGAATTCAAGCAAATTTTGGCGAATTCGAACATCAACAATAAAAGAAATATTCCCAAAAGATGGCAAGATGCAAGTGTAGTAGATAAAAAAATGAAGTTCCGAATAAAAATAATTGGGATATGCCATAACAACAACAATTACCCAAGGGAGATGAAAAGACTACAACACTATACGGCATGACTGGATTGAATTATGATGGAGACAACTAGATAAAAAGAAGGAAATAGAGAGATTGAGAGCGAGAGAGAGAGAGAGAGTCAAAGATAATCGAAAGAGAGAGGCTGTATGAGAGAAAGAGGGAAGTAATGCAACAGATAGATTGGGTTATGGTGAGAGAGAGAAAGAGAGAGAAAGAGGAAGTGTGAGAGATAAGGAAAAGAGAAAGCAAGAAAGAGGTCGTCTTGAGATGACTCTGCCCGGGTGCTAATCCCCTTGGGGTGCCGATAAGGTATCTTCTATAGAGAAGGAGTGAGCAGTCGATGAAGTCGCACACCGTTTGTTATCATTATTATCTCCTTTCTTTCCCTGTCTTACCCCCTCCCCTTCTCCTACTTTCTGATGGAAATCTTAGAACGTGGATACAATGCTGCTGACGAAGAATGACGGCTCTAACTCATACCCCAAGTAGGCCCCAATTCACATGATGGGAAGAAAAGGGGAGAGAGAGATAACAGAGAGAGGCAGAGAGAGAGAGAAGAGAGAGAAGGAGAAAGAGATAACTGAGAGAGAGAACAAGTGAGAGACTGAGAGGCAATGCTATAAGGCGATGAAACGAAACGGGCTAACGATATATTTGGAGAAAACGTCGCATCAAACCAAGCCAAGAAAGCGAACACAAAGAAAGTGAGCCCGTGATGGAGGAAGAGGAAGCGGGGGAAGGTCGAGGTTGAAGTGGCAGAAAAAAAAGAGAAAGGTGAAGAGAGAGAGAGAGGTAGAGCAAGAGAGAGAGAGAGTGAGGGAAAGAGAAAAAGAAAGAGAGCGAGAGAGAGAGAGAGATAAAGACAGAAAGAGTTGAGGAAGACACGCGAAAAAGTCGTTGAAACGAACATCCGGGCCATTCACGGCTATTTACCTGTTTTTTTCTTTCTCCTTTTCTTTCTTTATTCTCCTATCAATTGGTCACGATGAACATCAATAGAGGAAAAGTTTTATTTTGTAATAAAAAAGTATGGCAAACTTTCCGAATGAGGAAAGGGAGAAGGGAACGGAATAAATATTTTTTGTGCAGTGGAGATAAATTCTATCTCGAAGCAAGTACATAGAATTAGCTTCGATGAAAATGTCTTGAAAATTAAACGAGTGAAATTAATAGTGAAATTCTGGAATTATGAAAATCGAATAGAGGACGTCACAGTGGAAAGTCACAATGAACTCGTTCGTTGGCTCCTCTCTCTCACACTTGAGCTTTTTTGCGTTCAAGCTCAAGCTATTAGTTTCATTCCCACTTCCCTTGGCTCGCCCTTTCTCCACTCCCCTTCTCTCTCTATCTCTCTCTCTCTCTCTCTCTCTCTCTCTCTCTCTCTTTCTCGCGCGCGCTCTCTCTCTCTCTCTGATATTTTTTTTCTCTCTCTTCCCTCTTTTCCACAACAAAGCCGTTCGTTGGCGCATCTCGAGTTGCAAGCAGTGGATAGACAGAGTCATAGGAAAAAAAGAAAGTGATAGATTGAGAATGAAGGCTAGAGAGGTTTGAGAGAGAGAGCGATAGAAGGAGACAGACAGTAAGAGAGACAGAGAGAGGGAAAGAGAGAGAGAGAGAGAGAAAGAGAGAGAGAGTCATACTGCACATCTGTGGAAGTTCATATGATTCTCCGCGACATTCATGTTGTTCGGTGCCGAACGAAGAAGCTTTGCCTGTCACGCAGGCTGTTCATGGTTGTTGAGAGGAGAGAGAGAGAGAGAGAGAAAGCGAGAGAAACAGAGTAAGAGAGCGAGAGAAAGAAAGAGAGCAAGAGAGAGAGAGAAAGAGAGAGAGAGAGAGAGAGAGAGAGAGAGAGAAGGAGAGCTACGAAAACCTCTGTTCCGCGCTTCGGAAAGTGTGAAAGATGACAGGTCGTATTGGCCGAGGCGGAAAATAAGGAGTGTACGCGGAAACGAAGAAGACGCCGTAACTGGAATAGGCTAAAGGAGAAGCAGCTGGCGATTCGGGAGTGGCGCCAGAAATTGTAGAAGAGGAGAGAAGAGAGAGAGAGAGAGAGAGAGGAAGAGAGAGAGAGAGAGAGAGAGAGAGAGAGAGAGAGAGAGAGAGAGAGTAATAGAAAGCGATGAGGGAAGAGAAAGAGAGAAGGAGAGAGAAGAGAAAGATAGTGAAAATGAGAGAGAGACTGAGAAAGAGAGAAAAGGATTCAACTACTGCTTTCGGCGGCAGTTACACGAGCGAGTGAACGGGAGATGCAGTCAACCGTTCGCACCACCACTTCAGGGCTTCTGGCACACAAAAAAAAATCACCCTCTCTTTTTCTCACCTCTCTTCCCTCGCACTCTGTCTCTCTATCTCTTCGTCGCTTCTTAAATTTACTATCACTTCACCCATGATGACTTTGATTTCGCACAGCCTGTAGGGTTGTGATGAACGGAAGAAACGGACATAGGGATGGGAGAGCAGAAAGGTTCAGAGAAGAAGAAAGAGAGAGCGAGAGAGAAAGAGATAGAAGGAAAACCAAGGATGAGAAGCTGAGTCTCCCAAAGACAATAGACATCCGAGGATTTACGGCGACAATGATTCGAACTGAATCGCATGCACATCCACACAGCTGGCTGAAGGGATGGCTGGTGCTTTTTCTTTCTTTCACTTACCCACCCTCTCTCTCTTTCTCTTTTGCTCTCTTTCTCTTACCCACCTTCTCTCTCTCTGTCTCTCTCTCTCTCTCTTCCACTCTCTCTTTCCCTTTCCACTTTTCTCACGGCGCACACATGCCGCAATCTGCAAGAATGCTTGATACGACGACATCCTTTCTCTATTTCTATATCTCTAACAATAAGAATACATTGTATAATCTCTCTCTCTTTACACAATATATAAGTGCAAAAAGAGTACTTCAATTAATTGATCAGAGTTAATTAAACACAGTTGCTTCAACTAGTTTATAAGATGTAACTAAAGTAATACACAGATTTTCAGATTTTTCGAAAGTTCAAATATAGTTAGAAAAATGCATGATATTCGGACAAAATAGAATATAGAATATAGATATTAGAATATTCCAATATAACCCGAACTTTTTTCAATAAAGTACACTAAAAAGTAATTAATCTTGATACAGCACATTTGTAAGACTCTGTTTATTGTGTGAATATTATGGCAAACAAGTAAGTCGTGAGGAGAAAGTCAACCACTACACAAAACGATCGTGACAGCCGGCCATCTGCGATGGACGAGACACCAACCGATTGAAAGAGAGAGAGAGAGAGAGAGATAAAGAGAGTGAAAGAGAGTGAGAGAGAGAGAAAGATAGAGAGATTGAAAGAGGGCGAGAGAGGGAGAGAGAGAGGAAGAGTCAGTAACAATATCAAAGTCAGAGGAACAGAGGAAAAGAGATTTAGATTGCGAAAGACTGAAAATGCAAACCGTGCGTGCGTTTGCCTTCATCTTGATTCTCTGTCACTTTACATTTTTCTTTATCTAAAGCCTTGTGCTACGAGGCAATGTTTATGCAGAAGTTAGCGCTGCTGGTGGTCGAATTGCCTAATTCCTTCTTTGTTGCGCCATCTCTCTTGCTCTTTCTCTGACTCTTTATATCTCTCTTGTTCTCTCTCTCTCTTACATTCTCTCTTCTGATTCTTCAACTCTCATTCTATAGCCCGCGCATTGATTTTTCCCTTTTTGATTTCAACAATCATCTTTTTTTCTATCATTATCTTGAAGTTTGAATCTACCCCTTTAACTCGTTCCCTCTCTCTTTCTCTATACGATTTCTATTCTTCTTTGTTTCAATGTCTCTCTTAACTTTCTTTCTCTCTCTCTTCTTTCTCTCCCTCGCTCTCTCTGCCCCTCTCTCTCCCTCCCTCTTGAGCCCGTAAAAGTGAGCGGATGCTTGCTGTTCAATGATGCGCCAATGCCTCATGGAAATGTAGCGAAATGGTCGGCGGCGCCCTTCCGTTGCTGTGCTCATCAGCCGATTAGGGCAGAATGGGCAGCGGAAGTTAGAATGAGGGAGAGGGAGAGAGAGAGAGAGAGAGAGAGAGAGAGAGAGAGAGAGGGAGATAGCAGAGGAGACATAGAGCGAGAGAGTTCGAAAAATACGAGAGAGCGAGCCAGAGAGAGAGAGAAAGTGAGTGAGAGAGAGAAAGAGGAAATAGAGAGAAGGACAGAGAGACAGAGAGAGAGAGCGAGAGCGAGAGAGAAAGAGAGAGAAAGAGAGAGAGAGAGAGAGAGAGAGAGAGAGAGAGAGAGAGAGAAGACACGTGAGCTCTGGGGGTGGTGAAAGGGTCAAAGAGCCCGTTGATCATCTATAGAGAGGGCATATTTGGGCTAGAGGAATAAGACAAGGAAAATACGGAGCGAGAGACAGAGATAGGGAGAGAAGCGAGGGAAAGAGAGGGAGAAAGAGAGGAAGAGAGAGAGAGAGAGAGAGAGAGAGAATTCACTGCCCGCCGAGGTGGTAATTATCATGGTGATGAGCGGCATCTTGCCCCCCCCCCATGCTGCCCCCCATGTTTCGCACATTGCCGCACTCGGCCACAACACAGGGAATCGGCGAGCAGAGAGAGACAAGTTGTTGTGGTTTGGATAATTGCTGATGACATGCCATGATTTCTCTCGCACTCTCTCTGTCTCGCACTCTCTCTTCCTCTCGCACTCTCTCTCTCTCTTTCTCTCGCACTCTCTCTCTCTTTCTGTCGCACTCTCTCTCTCTTTCTCTGGCACTCTCTCTCTCTTTCTCTCGCACTCTCTCTCCATTCAAAGCACTTCACAGCTACACGAAGCCAAATTGCGCATCTCGAAACAGTCCTATTGAGTCTCCTGCTTCCATTCAAGATTGAAGGCGGCACTCTCTCTACCATCTCTGCATCAACAGCCACTTAGCCGTCATGTCTTTGGGTTCAAGGATGCCAAGAAGTTTTTATCAAGTTGTTTTTGCTTTAGATAATTCATATTTAGAATATTCGACATTTGGAATACTCTAATAAGAATAGCCTAGGCTAATCATTCTTCTTCTTTTAGAACAGGAAACAGTCCTCGCGAAAACACTTGGATATTCCATGCGCGGTAGCGGGCGTTCTCTTTGAAGTTTTCTCTTCGGCTCATTGGCAATTCTCCCTCACTGTCATGGTCCGTAACGTGTTAAGGGGAAAGAAGAAAGAAATGGACGGAAGGAAAAAGGCCGGAAAGTGGGGTTTAGCTGAGTGATATTGAAAGAAAGTATTGCTAGTGAGGGCTTTTTTCGAGGAAGAGGAAAAAGAGAGTGGGGAGAGAAGGAAATAGAGCGAAAGAAAGAGCGAGAGAAAGAGAGACAGAGAGAGAGAGACAGACAGAGTGACAGAGAGAAGAGAGACAGATACAGAGAGCGGTAGAGATGGATGAAAGAAAACATACAAGAAGGAAGAGCCCTTGTGAAGATGACCCATACGTTTCACGCCTGTGATATGGAAGACGCTAAATGTACACGCTCATTCAATTCGCAGGCGGCATTCTTCTTTGAAAACAAACAGCGCGAGGGAGTGAGAAATAGAGAGAGTGAGAGAGAGACAGATAAAGGAGAGAGAAAGAGAG
The DNA here is from genome assembly GCA_945643635.1 of Allodiplogaster sudhausi. Taxonomy (NCBI): domain Eukaryota; kingdom Metazoa; phylum Nematoda; class Chromadorea; order Rhabditida; family Diplogasteridae; genus Allodiplogaster; species Allodiplogaster sudhausi. The sequence continues at coordinate 3,617,679 of CALZFC010000349.1, forward strand.
AGAGAGATAGAGAGAGAGGAGAGAGAGTGAGCAAGAGAGAGATTAAAGGAAAAAAGAGGATGCCCAATGCTCATTCGATGTCCACGTTGTCGAAGCGCGTAATGTGAGAGGCAGTCTTGAGGACGATGTGGAACACAAGAAGGAAGACGTGTGGAATTAGAGAGAGAGAGAGAGGCAGAGAAAGAGAGGAGCGAGGGAGAGAGGGACAGAGAAAAAGAGGAACACAAAAACAACTGAAGAAAGAAAGAAACAACGAAGACGAGCAAAAAGGTGCACAGAAAAGTGTCATTCGGCCGAAGGGATCGAACTGAATTGAAGTTTCTTAACGACGAAGCGAGAGCTGGAAACTCTTCTTTTGACTGACGACTGGAACGAAAACGACTTTGGACAGAGTAGAGAGTTGAGAACACGCGGAGAGAGAGAAAGAGAGAGACAGAGAGAGAGAGAGAGAGAGAGAGAGAACACGGAAGTGTAAAGTATCCAGAAGCAGATTCAACCATCTGGCCACTTCCAACGTTGTAGATCCAAATGCAATTGGATATACTACATTGGAAGATCTACAGATCATCCTCCGTTCCACTGTCTCATTCATTCACCATAGGCAATAAATTATATATATGTCTCCTGTCAGGGAATACACCAAATATCCATAAGTCTACCCAATTCACCAGCTTGAATTTCAATCAGATACAAACATATATTTGGCAGCCAAACTGACATTCAAATACTTGAGGATTAAGAGAAGCCCTGGCGATTTGTCTCACATACCCTATATCTTTTGAATCAGATGTGAGAATAAAAATATATGTCAAATTGGCAATTTTTTCTACCTTTATAAGTGAAATATTCTTTTAAAAAAAGGCTAATCCCAAAAATGGAGAAAAAAAAACTTTTTTTTAAAGATAACATCGTCTTGACGGTATTCAGAATAAGGACATGAGTACTTACAATTTTACAATGAGTGTATATATCAGGGAAGTTTCAATTCACGACACTTCTATTGGAATGAGCAATTACAAATTCACTCTACATGCGTGAGATCTTGCCGAGAAAAGTTAAATCTAGCGGAACGAGCTTGCAACATCAAATTAGCCTTGTTGTGGCAAGGAAGGAGAGCGAGAGGAGAGACAACCGAGCGGGGTGGGTGGGTGGGGGGAGGAATGGCTGCTGCACCCTCTGATTTTTGGCCGTAGTGATGCGTTGCAGGAATGCTACAAGAAGAAATGCGGAGGAGAAAGAGAAAGCGAGTGAGATATAGAGAGAGATAGAGAACAAGTAACAAGGTTAGAGAGTACGAGAGGTAAAGAGAATGAGAGAGGAAGAGAGATGGGAAGTAGGAGTAAAAGAATCCTGGTCTTGTACTGCTGAAGCATCGCCATCCGACGAGACAACAAGGAGAGAAGTGGCCTGATTTGCGTATCTCTCTCTAGTACTACATATTACGAGCCTCTCACCGAAGGAGAGGACGTGTGTACCTTCTGGCTTCTGATTGCGAATACGAGAGAGGGAGAGGAGAATTGTGTAGAAGAAGAAGGAAGAGAAGGAAAAGCAAGCTCACACGCTGATTGCGCATGATCAGAGTGATGTGACGAAGTGTGGGAGATCTCATTCTCAGGAACCACAACCTATTCCAGACGGGTTTTGTACGAACTACAATGGGAAAGAATTTTTTAAAGTTCACATCATCTATATATATGACGGTGCCAACTAAAAAAACGGTCGTTTTTGCATTTTCGACTCCTTATGCACACTTTTTTTTAGAATATTCCACACGAATATGCCAAATTGGTCAAAAAGTACGCGTACTTTTTGGCAAATTTGGCATATTCGTGTGGAATATTCCAAAAAAGAGTGCACAACGAGTCGAAAATGCAAAAACGACCGTTTTTTTAGTTGGCACCGTCATATATGTATATGTACATACACTCGCAATGACATGAAATTTTTTGTAGGAGAAATACGCCTGCGAATTATACTCTTTATGTAGATATACAATCTTTTGTTCCCCCTGAATGAGGGAGGGGCTGGGGGCGCAATGGAATATTCTAAATTTGCATAGGCAGCGAGTCTTCGGTTCTTGTAGCTGACTCCGTCGGCGGACACCTGGACGGGCGCCTCCTTCTGTCGAGCGAACTCGACGGCCGGAGGCATGGCTGTCGACTTGGACGCCGTTGCCGCTGCGGGCGCCGTGTCTTCGTAGCCCTGGGATATCGGTTGGTTTGTTTATTTGAATTACTCTAAATTTAAATACTTTGGAATATTCTAAAATTTAAATATTTTGGAATATTCTAAATATTAAATTACGAATATTCTAATGCTTGATTAATTTATTCGATACCTGAGTGGGCAAGAAGGCAGCATCGACGAGGCCATGCGAACAATATTCGGCGTCGACTTCTTCGACTCTTCGCAAGGTGTGACCACTTTTCTCTTTCTATGTTCTATAGAGGTTCGTAGTATTCCTTTAGAATCCAGGGGATGAGTATTGTTTCCATAAACTCTTTTGTTTGTGTATCTTATCCTCTCTCCATATCTGACCTTGGAGTGCATGAGATGATGCCCGGGAATGAATGCAATAAGTGGAACAGGAGAGAGTGAAAGAGAGAGAGAGAGAGAGAGAGCGCTAGAAAGAGAGAGAAAGAAAGAGGAAGCGCTAGAGAGAATATGGATACCATATGAAGGGAAAAGTGTGCCCACGATTCTATCACCTTCTCAATGCCACCATTTGTGCCTATCAGTAGTCAACATATATGTACTGCCTCTCTCCATCGCCCCTGTTCCGCTTAAGAGAGCCTGTCTGTCCCTGTCCTTTTACAATTGGACATGGTCGAGTCTCTCAGATTGGCTCTCTTAAATATCCGTTGCCGTATCGTTGCTTAACTCTTGTTCAATAATGCACGCTACGCCGGCATAATCTCTTCTCATGTTGGTGGTCCTCCAGCTGCTGCTGCTCTTACCAATAGCCTCTGCGGTCGATGAGCACAAGCTCCCTTAACCTCCGGAGCACTCCCCTTTCGGTGAGCGAGGAATGAGGGTGACAAACATAACTGACTCCCTAGAAGAGTAATAGAAATTTGTGCTTTGTCTCTACATTATTTTCTCTTTCTGCGCCTCCTCTCTCTTCTCCTCTGTTTTCACTCTCCTTTACAATTAGAAGACAGAAAATGTCGCCGATGAATCACGACGGTTTTTCATGAATCAACAACGTTTTTTTCTTAAAAGGAGTGTCAATGGCTGAAAAGAATGGCTCTCATGAACGATAAAAGTTCCCTATTTCTTGTGTCTACTATCTCAGTGATTCTGGGCATTCAGGGAGCCACAGAGTCATGACTGTAAGTTTTATATGAAAATGTATTTAAACCTGCCAAAATATTTTGATCTAAAAATAGCTTAAATAAATGCGTGATTATTTTGCAGTCGATGTGTTTGTCCCCCCGCCCAACTGAAAGCCTACGACGTGGCTGGACACATACAAAGCAGCCTCATATGGTAGGTTGGTTTTGCAATGTAAAACCTAACTTTACCTCCCTCTCTCTCTCTCGCCTTCTCCCTCTCGCCCTCTCTCTGTCGCCGATCGCTCTCATTCTCTAGTACATAGTTGATGCTTACATTATCGTGAGCAGAATGAAATGAGAATTTGTTGCAAACGTTCCGGTGTACATACATATGTACTGTAGATGTATATGACAGCGCCGTCTTCAACGAAACCCCGTGGCAAACTATTGGATTGTTTCAGTGGCGGTGGTGGAAGTTGTCACCTCCACGCCTACGGTCAACGGAATTGGCTCATCACGTACCGAGAGATACGGCGATACAAAGGATCAACAAGTCCACTCCAACTGCGCACAGCGAAGGACCCCATGTTCCCATTCACGCGATACATCGTCGCGAGTAAGCAATTTCAAACAGAGACCCAAATATCTATGCTGTTCATGGAAGCTGCAACTAATTTTATTCACAAATATAACAGCAAGGTAGTATGATCATACAAATTATTTACTTATAGCTAGCTAACTGTAGAGTGTGTATCTACAATCTCCATATTTCTGTTTCATTCTTTCCCTATTGAGCGCCGGAGAACGGGCGTCTCTTAAACTGCATGGGCTTTGCGAAGAGGGATGGCGGAGTACCCACGGGAGCTCACCGATACGACGAGATGCCCCCAACCCTGATAGAAAAAATATACGAGTGGAGCCACCTGTCCCAAATGAAAATGCGAATTGAGGACACCGATTTTTAATGTGAGTTTGGAAGTTTCAGCAGTCCCAACTCTCGCGACTAACTACATATATGACGGTGCCAACTAAAAAAAAACGGTCGTTTTTGCATTTTCGACTCGTTGTGCACACTTTTTTGGAATATTCCACACGAATATGCCAAATTTGCCAAAAAGTACGCGTACGCGTACTTTTTGACAAATTTGGCATATTCGTGTTTAATATTCCAAAAAAGTGTGCACAACGAGTCGAAAATGCAAAAACGACCGTTTTTTTAGTTGGCACCGTCATATATGTATACCTTCTCCTCCTCCTCTTGGCACTGATATATCTAAGTGTTATGATAAAGTTTCCACATTCGCTCTTTCTTTTTTCTCTGCAGGCTATGGTCAAGAATATATAGACTCATTTTAGATTTCGCTTTCTGGAGATTTTGAAAGTTTGTTTAAATCAGAATTGAGAGAAGAATTCGAGAAAGAGAAATATAGACTTTTTTCTTAGAGAATTGAATTCAAACCATTCGATAAAAGAGCAACACGTTTATTAATAGTTAAACTCTGAAGGAGAAGGTATGACAGCTTTAAATAGTAAGAAGTATTTTGTTTGGTGTGACAAAAAAAAACAGAAAATGTCTGGTACATGAGTTCAAAAAAAGGAGAAATAGTGACATCTTGACCACAGAAAAATATTTAAGCAGCTTAGAAAAGAAAGAGTTGATTAATGGTGAGAACAAAGGATTCAGATTTCATGACAAGACTATGAAAATTTATGAACTAAATAAAATAGGTTTATCTCCTATCTATCCGAAAAGAGTTGTAATGGAATACGGAATTCCTATTAGAACGATTGCGGATTTATGAGAGCCATTAGTTTCTAATAGTTTCAAAAGAAATAAACAGTAATATCCATTGTGACGAGTGTTGAATTCTTGAATTTGAAATGTTGATAATTTTTTTTTCTTCACCTCATAAATAAGCACAAATATGTTTTGGTGGATCTAATCCGAATGAATCAAAGTAATAAATCTTATTATTTTGGAAAAAAAACAAACCCAATGGCAAATAGTGGAATATTCTAAAAATAACGGCTAACGCAAAAAAGGGAAAAACAACTATTTTTTTAGATGACGTCATGTTATACGAATGTATGCACGCATGTGCGTTTTCCTTGAAGATACCCAGAAGAAGGACACTATTACTTCTTTTTTTATAATGAGTATATATGTAAGTTGTATGCACTACGACACTTCTAGTTATTTATGGCCGACAAGACTTTACATACTATAGCTTGCGTGAGGTCTAGCCGATAGGTTAAATCTAGCGGAACGAGCTTGCAACATCAAATTAGACTTGTTGTGGCAAAGAAGGAGACGAGAGACGACCGAGCGGAGGGTTAGGAATGGCTGCACCCTCTGATTTTGGCCGACTTGAAGCGTTGCAGGAAGGCTACAAGAAGAAATGCAGTCGGGAAATAGAATGCTACAAGAAGAAAAATACAGGGTTAGAGAGAGAAAGAGAGAGAGAGAGAGAGAGAGAGAGAGAGAGAGAGATGGGAAGAAGGAGTAAAGGAATCTAGGCCTTGTAATACTATATCATCGCCATCCGACGAGATAACAAGGAGAGAAGTGGCTTGATTTGTGTATCTCTCTCTTGTACTATTACAATCCTCTCACCGAGGAGAGAGTCCTTAGACGTGTGTACCTTATGGCTTCTGATTGCGAGGAGGGAAGGAGAGAGGGGAGGTGGAGAATAATCTAGAATAAGAAGAAGAAGGAAAAGCAGGCTCACACGCTGATTGCGCAAGAATCTGTGAGTGTTGTGACGAAGTGTAGGATGAACAACAAAATATTCTATCTAGACCGTTTAGCACGAACTCTAACAATTAGGAAAAGTACTAAATGATCCAGAGCCTTTAGAGGCTAGGAAATGTTTTTTTTCTAATGAAATGCTATGTTCCAGTTTTCTAATGTGTCGGCTGAAACTTAGTCACGAAGTTTAGAATAATTCACTTTTTGCCCTTTGTGATGCAGTAGTAAATTGCCAAGACGCTGTTTCCTGTTTCAGGAGTTTCTTCAGTGAAGTGTCAAAACATCAAACAATTCAGTGAATTTTATGTTCTTTATATAGATACAGTCTTTTGCTACCAGTGGATCAAGAATGGGGAGGTGAATCCCTTTAGAGTCTTCGCTTCTTGTAGCTGACGCCAGCGGCGGCCACCTGGACGGGCGCCTCCTTCTGGCGAGCGAACTCGATGGCCGGAGGCATGGCTGTCGACTTGGACGCCGTTGCCGCAGCGGGCGCCGCGTCTTCGTAGCCCTGTAATAGCCGGTTTTCATTATTTGGATTATTCTAAATTTAAATAATTAGGAGTATTCCAACTTTAAATATACTAAATATTTTCGAATTATGAATACTCCAATTTTTTTCATTTTCAATTATAATTATTCAAGATTAGTATATTCGATACCTGAGTGGACGAGAAGGCAGCAGCGGCGAGGTCATGCGAACGAGGCGGGCACGGGCAGTACTCGGCATCGCCGCCAGGGATGCCGGCATCTCCCGCAGATCCGTCGACTCCGCTGTCGCCGGGAGCGCCGTCGTTTCCGGGCGCGCCCGGTGCTCCCTCGGTGCCATCCTGGCCCGGAGCGCCGTCCTGTCCGGGAGCGCCGTCGTTGCCGGGTGCTCCAGCAGCGCCATCGGGGCCGGGTGTGCCAGGCGTTCCTGTGAATTTTCGGAGGTTTCAGGACACGGTGTCTTTGCTTCCGAGAAGAAAATGGTTCGATAAATGAATATGTAGTTCAAAGATTCAAAGAATATGTACAAAACTGACCTTGTCCTCGCTGTCCGTTGGCGCCTGCCTCTCCGGGGTGGCCGACAGATCCGGGCTCGCCGTCAGAGCCAACGTCTCCGGCTTCGCCGTCCGCGCCAGGCTGCCCATCGGCGCCGGGTGCGCCAGGCTGGCCAGAAAGACCGTCGTCGCCGGGAGCGCCGGGAGCTCCGTCGGGACCAGCGGGGCCTGGCGCGCCGGCCGGGCACTTGATGCACTGCTTGGGGTCAACGGCAATCTCCCCCGCAGAGGCGATCTGGAAAAAAATATCGATCGATTTTCTCTCTGTTTATTTTCAATTTAGAATATTCCAAAATTCAATTAAGAATATTCCAATTTTCGATTTATAATATTCCTATTTTCAGTTCAGTATGTTCCAATTTTCTATTTTGAATATTACAATTTGTAGAACGTTTTGAGAATTCTAATGCAGTTTAGTCAACGAGAAAATTGGATAGAAGTGTGCCGCAAAAGGAACAACGGCTCAAACTGACTCCGCCGGCGTTTCCGTCCTGTCCAGGGTGGCCGTCCTCGCCGGCGTCTCCGGGCGCACCGGGGGGTCCAGGCGGGCCTGCGGGGCAGTTGTTGGGTGCCTCACCGCAGTTGCAAGAGCCGGCCTGGCGTTTGGAGCGGCCAAAGATGCGGCCGACGCCCGCGGTGGCAGAAGCAGCGGATGGCATCGAGATCATCATGTCAGACCAGGCTCCATTTGCGAGAATCTTAAAAGAGGAAAGATTAAGAATATTCCAGAATAGATGGAATTTAGAATATTCCAAAATATATGGTATTTAGAATTTTCCAAAATAAACTGGATTTAGAACATTCCAAAGTATATGAGATTTAGAATTTTCCAAATATATTTGAAGGAAATCAATGAACTCACGCTCTTTGCGTGAACATTCTGACAATGAGAGAAAAAGAAGACTACCCGACCTTGAACTCAGCGAGATCCGTAAGCGAGTCATCATGGAAGCTCGAGATGTCCTGGAAGAGGAGGCCGAGGCTGGCGATCACGCCAACCAGAGCGACGCCAGAGGCAGCAACAGAGCCGTAAAGGATAACCTCAAGAGATTTGAGAATTCGAATATTCCAATTATTTATTTAGAGTATTTTAATTTTTTGAATAATACCTGTGCAATAAATTTTTTTAAAGAAATATTATTGTATTCAAATAAGAAAGAGAGAGTTCGAGACCAACCTTAGACATTGTCGAAGAAAGCGCGTTTGCTCGCCGTTGTTGCTCTCGAGATTCGCAGCCATTTTATAGTCACGTATGACATCAATGAGTGTGAAGCGCTCTAGACGTTTCTTTGCCTAATGACCGGGAATGGTACTACGAGACGCCGCAGGGCATTCTTTTTCCCTCTCGTAATTCCTCACTATCTCTCTCTCTATCTCTCTCTCTTTTCCTTTCTCCTCTCTCTCTCTCTTTTCTTTTCTCCCATCTCTCTCTCTCTCTTTCTCTCTTCCTCTCTCTCGCTCCCTTTTCCTTTCTTTCCTTTAATCATTCTTGCTCTCTTCTTCCCTTCTCATCGTTGAACGCTGCATGTTTCTGTCGAGTAAGTGAAAAAGTGTAAAACGCGAAAGGAACGCAAAAATGGGAAAAAGAGGTTGAGAGTGAAATGGAAGAGAAAGCGAGAGAGAGAGAGAGAGAGATTGTGAGACGTAGAAAAGGTGTGGGCGAAAGAGATAGCATGGAGAAAAGGCGAAAGATTGAGTGGGCGAGAGGCAGAGAAGCAGAGGAGACAAGCGTCCCACTCCGCTACTACAACGGTGTCCTTGAGGTGTGTGGCGCGTGATCGTGATCGCGTAGTTGACAATGAGAGATCTCCTGCTGAGCAACCGTTGCCACTATTCTCTCTCTCTATCTCTCTCTGTAATATTCTCTCTCTCTCTCTCCCTCCCTCTCTCTGGTCTCTCTTCTTATCTATGTTCTCTCTTTCTCTCTCGACCACTTCTCTCCCCTCGGGCTGTTCGCTCAAAAGGGCAACATACCAGGCTGATAGGGCGTAGAAGAAGAAAAAAGAGCCGAGTGATTGCAAAGTGATAACAACGTTACGAAAACGTTACAAGCGACGGTTTGGACAAGTCGCTGGCATGATTTGAAACAGCCGTTTGCTCGGTGCTACAACGGGCCGTTATCTTTCTCGCAATTTGACTTTGTATTAGCGACATACTTTTCGGAGTTACATCCCGCTCTTTCGAGGGGAGTCCAAAAACTATGGAAACTCATAATTCCTCCTCTGCACGGAAATCTTTAGTAAAAGGCGAAAGATTTTCTCGGTCAAATGCAGAGGAGCCAGAGATGACATGAATTTGTCTGTGGTTAGCCTCGATAGAATGCGCATCCTACGTTGGCCGGCTTTGGTCACTATATCCGATTGTGTAACGAAAGGAATAATTTATCGTTGCCAGTCGTCTGTTCAAGTGTAGTCATTCTGGTCGAGCGGTCTAAGGCGCTGCGTTCAGGTCGCAGTCCTCTTCGGAGGGCGCAGGTTCGAATCCTGCGGATGACAAACGTTTTGAACTTCTTTTCTGCCGATTTTTTTTGGCAGGAAAAGAGAGATCTCTGCGCACACATCCCATAATTAAGCTCTAACAATAAGGCAGTGGAAAACCGGATATACATATCTTCTCTGATATTGTTCTCTTTCCCAGATAAGGCTCACAATTATATCAGTCAACAAGCGTCGGTGGTTCAGTGGTAGAATGCTCGCCTTCTACGCGGGCGGCCCGGTTTCGATTCCCGGCCGACGCAATCTTTTTTGTTATCCTTATTTAAGAGAGGATGTCAGTAAAGACTCGAGCAGGGCCCTATTAAGACCTGCCCTAGGAATTTGTTTTCGATTTTGTTCACCAAAATTGATTACAGTATACAACTTGACGTGGTGAACAAAATAGGCTGTCGTGAGCAAATTGTTGTGAGAAGTCAGAGAGGACATAAGTAATCAATTGCTTTGTTTACCTATCTTTTTTGGGATGACATTTGGTATGCAAACTATGTATTTTTCTATCCGCTTTCTGAGATTGAATTTTATGATATATTAGCGGCCGCAACGGGATCAAATAGTGGTATATTTATTTATTTCAAAAATCAGCTCTTCCTTCTAATCTCGTCGTAAATGATTCCTTCAAAGACATAAAGACATTAAAAGTCATCTTTATATTATTGTTACGTTATTGACTTCTCCTTTTTTTAACCAATATGATTTTCATTTCATATTTTCGTAAAAATAGCCACTCAGTAGAATCAAGTCCACACGAAATAGTTGTCAGAGTTGGATCTGATAATTCATCCCCGTGGCATGTTAGAAGGTATCTCCGTTTCGGCACTATAACACAAGCAGCCTATAATTGGTGGGGTTATCGCTACACTAGAGTTCTCTCAATGCGGACTTGGGAAAAAGGCAGGGTGTGAGGAGGGAAAGTTGTGTTCAGGAGAGCACGAGTTTGATATCTGTTTATTCCTTTTTCATTTATAAATTTTTCAAATTAAAAAGGATACATGCTATATGCGTCTAGCATCTTATCTATCTCCCGCCGGTCGAACGCAGCGAACTCATGGTCGGGCGGAGCAGATGTTGTGCGCCTCGCTCGGCACGAATGAGTCTTGGCTGTTGTCTTCTCCAAAGCGGTACGTCTTGCAACGAAAGAAGGTCCTGAACTATATACATATAAGACAGTGTGAATTAAAAAATTTGGTTTTTTCCTGCAATTTTCGAGTAAGCTGTTATTTTTGGCACGGATTTAGAATATTCCATTGTGGATTTAGAATATTCCACTGTTTGCCATTATTGACGATCGTTAAAATTGCCAGATCGGCGTTTTGACAATTTTAACGATCTTCAAAAATGGCAAGAAGTGGAATATTCTAAAAAAAAAAATAACAGCTTATTCGAAAATTGCAGAAAAAAAACCAAATTTTTTAATTCACACTGTCTTATATGTATGTATGTATGTTGAATCTTTCCGAAAAATGAACATTGTGGAAATCTTGTAATGAAACCGCAGCTTTTTTTTTAGTTCTTCGTCAAGAGTAACTTTGTCTAGTTGACTGGTGGCATGAAATAATTTTCATAAAAAAAACGTCTCGCAGGCAGAATTGAAATATGAATTCTATTTTTAATTGCGAATTGAGTGAAAACAGATATCAAAATGTGGCGAAAAGGGGGCAAAGACCGCTTCGTTCGAGGTAGAAGTCACGAAATTCAGGCACACGCAACATGCCCATTCCTTGTCATGCCTCCGAAATGCAGTATGTAAATACATACTTCAGCTAACCACACAAATGCCTTCAGAGCGAGACATATTTCGAGAATAAAAACGCCAAATAATTTTTACCGCATCTGGTCAAATGCTTTAGCATCTCCAAGAAAAAAGTTTAACCGCAACATTGGAGCTGAATATATAAGCCATGGCTTGTCCCTGAATAGCCACTGCAACTTCCATCGAAGAATGCAAGGGTTCCTGCTGATTTCAGTTACCTCACTTTTCGCAGGTAATTCAGAATTTCAATCTTGCATAACTTTAAATTGTACACTTTCTCGATAGTCTTTTCATTGCAGCATCGAAATAATTTTTTTCTTAATTTGGTTTCGCGAGATGGAAATAGCTGAGATTTTAGCTGTGGCACCGCAATCTTGCTCTGGTGGAGGAATTCCACCGTGGGAGGCGCAAGCGATTCTCGACAAACACAACAACCTACGCGACGCCATTTCCTCTGGCAGCTATGTCGCGAAGGGAGGCCAGAAGCTGCCGAAGGCGAGGAGTCCGATTAATCACTTGGTGGGTTCTAATGTATGTATGCTCGAATCAAAATAATTTAAATGAGCACAACACTGAATCTTGAATTTGTGGTTTTGCCAGGTACATGGGCTAGAGGGCATGCATTTAGCGAGACGTTATTGGAATGTTTAGGAAAATGTAAAAAAATATTATTGTTGAACGAAGAAGAGAGGCTTTGGCAAATATTTACTAATATCTAATTGACATATGCTAATTGCATTTTACACCTTCATTCAGACATGGGATTGCGACTTGGCCAAGAGGGGCAATGCTGATTCCTGCCTGAATAATATAGATCCTAAAACGAATAGGGAGATGAATCAGAATACCTACTTTGCCTGGGGCAAGAAGGTCAGCAAAGTTTTAGAATATTCGTATAATCCTCAAGTATAATCTCGTTTAAATAGACTTTCTTCGTCCCATTCTTTTTTTTTGTTCCATTCCTATATTCCGAGGTCCGAAAATAAATCGCTACTTAAACAGATGTTTCCTGGCGACATGAGCCGTGCGAGCGACGAATGGCAATACATGTATGGAAAGGGCCAGATGGCTTGTGACGCGTGGGAGAACGAGTTCCAGACGATTGGCTGGCCGAACGCTCCCAATCACACGATGATCTACAATGGAAACAATTACGCTGTATAGGTCCATCATTTTGTGCTATTTGAATATTCAAATATCTCTTGCTATGCACAATTAAGGAATATTCCAATTTCGAACTTTCTTAGATGGTTTGGAATGCGACGACAAAGATTGGATGTGGCATGAAATACTGCGGATACTACAGTGCACTCCATGGCATGCTTGTTGTCTGCCACTACAAGGAGGCGTAAGTTCCCTCTCGATGCAACTATTCACGGACCAATACACCAGGACATTTTCTAGGGTGGGAGACAAATGTCCCAGACACTAAGGAAAAGGCTTATGTTCATACACGGGTCTCGCATCTGTCTCTCATTTGGAAAAATATTATGTCCAAGACATCAAGAATGTCTGGGACAATGTCCAATCCTAAGAAGGCGAGAGAGTATGCAATTTGTAGAGAGGCGAAACAAACATGCCAAATGTCATTTTTTGTCTCCGAGACAAAAGTAATGACTTTGTCTTATTGAACGCGCAATCGTACTGTTTATTCGTACTGTAGCTGCTCCTTTTGGCAGGAGAAGCAGTTTTCAAAAAGTGTTTTTTTTACTTCGCATCCACTGTCGCTTTGATTACTGAATTCTGTGATTTGTTCTCATATACGTTTTGATGATTAAATAGATGAGCTATCCTTACTAGACCGGCGAATAGAAGATGCGCGTTACGTCTAGGCGTTCTTGGTGGCAAAGCATCTCCGTCCTCTTCCGACTTCAGAACATCCTCACATCAGTGCCGTTTTTTCATCCCATTTTTTTCGTGTAATTTTATTAATGTGGGCGACAAAATATTCTTGCAAGATATTCCTGTTATCCTAAGTTATAGTAAAGCAAGGAAATGTTTGTTAAGTTGTCATTTCCATTATTGTTGCTCTTTCGGGTTCTTTTTGCAATAATTCGCTTAATAACTTGGCTCGCAAAACACTCTTTTTTTCTCATTTTATTTATCCGATTGCTCCCTCATCCACACTATCTCAATATGTTATTGTTGTTAATAGTAAACAGCTTGCTGTGATTACAGCTGGGAGGTGACTTGTTTGGTGGGCAAGTGGCTGCCCGAACGGATTGCCGGGGCTCGAAGGGAGGCGCAGCCGCGGCTGCCTGCTGCTGCCGCAGCCGCGCCAGCCACCGCTCCCGAATAGAAGAAGACGGTGAAGAAGGAAGAGAAGGAGTAGTAAGACGGCGACATGAGATTCGGCCTCCTCGACTAAGTCTCTCACTCCCTGCCTCTTGTTTTGTTTGATAAACTTGTTTTTCATCGCTCTTCCGTATTGACATAATGAAGTAATGGAAGAAGATATCTGTGGGAGTTTACTTTTATCTGCGATTTGCTGCTGGATTAGAATTCAAAATATCTACAAGCATATTTTCGGCTCGAAAATATTCGGAATGCTGATTAGAAGAATGAATTCAAAAATGGGAAGTATTTACAAAATGCGTAATGTCTGATGCTGCTTTGTGCAATCTTCTTTTGTCTCCATTGTTAAAGATGAGTGTTCATAGTCTTTAGAAAAAAACATGCAACATGTGCATGTCATATAAAAAAAGCAAAGAAAAAATATATAAAAAAAGCATTAATTTGGGTGCCTACGTTTGGAAAATTCGTCCCTGACATGTCTACCAAGTGTCTCTGAAATGTCATGGACAATAAAACGTCCTTGACATATCAGAGACGCTGGTCTGTGTCCTCGAGGGAGAATAATCGTGCGGCAGATGTACATTATTCTGTTGTTAAGATATTATAAACACATACTATTTATGTATGTGTTTATCGAAAAGCTTCGAATACTGCTCAAAAAATCAAAGGAAGTTCACCTTGAAGTCATCCCATGCTAGGCAGCAACCGATGTTTGCCGGATTTAGACAAAAAAGGCAAATATCATTTGCAGTGTTAGGTCACCTCCGCCTAATGGAATAAATGATCGTCATGGGCAACACGCTGACGTTTTACAATTTCATAAACCTCATTTATCATTTATCCAAATCTTAACTTTCAGAACATTTTTTTAAATGAAAATTAATAATCTAGCATGTCGACAAATTTTGTGAAGACATCATAATGCGACAAGAATTGGAAGGATTCATGAATTCTTGTCATGGTAAGAACTAGTCCAGCACTTTACTTGCTTGGAAGGCCAGCACGTTGAACTCGGCACAAAAAACACTAGTTTCAATGGAGGCGACTGTAAAATTATTATGCTGAAAAGGAATAATCTTCTGTATTGCATTATGAAGTTTACTGTTTGATAATGATTTGTATGTATGTACGTAATTTGTGGACATGATGACGAAGAATTGTCCACAAGTTCTTTCAAATAGAAGGGCTCGTTGGCGTTTCTATCAGGAACTCACCTGCTGCAAGGGGAAGACGGTATTTGCGATCCGATTTTCTTGAACTACGCTCTAGAAATCCTTTCAAACCCTACTCAAGCACATTGCTTACTTGAACTATGCACAGAACAAAAATCACGAATTTTATGGGCGGTAAATGTAAGATTATTATACTGAAAGTGTCACTTTTAAAATAAATTCGCAAATTTTTTTTTCTTCTTTACATACGAATTAGTGTTGACTGTACCCAGGAAGTTACTCGTTTTCGTCAATTTTATCATCATGTTCCTGGATGTTACCCATCTCATCACTTTATGTTGTTACTCGATCTCTAAATAGTTCCTCGGGTGTCACCCCGCTCTCTCCGGGTGCTACTCATATCCTTTTCCTGCTTATCTATTTTTTTCGAGGACTTCATTCTCTGTATTTTCACTTGATTTAGTTGCCTTTTCTCTTCAATAATTTCTGTTTGCTTCTTCCTAATTAAAACTGCTAACTCCACTCGTATTCTTCTTTTCTTTCTCATTCTTTCTCTCTCTCTCTCCTTCTAGAGGGAAAGTGAGAGATTGAGAGAGAGGGGGATTGGACTGAACCAGTTGTAATAACGCAATTATGTGCAGATATTCATAATGAGTATATTGTTGTACAACAACCTTGTTTGAAAACTGTAAAACTACAAACTACTATTTCAATACATAAAGGAAAAGTTCTCATCCTGTTGTGTAATAGTGTCTTAATAGTATAAATTAGTTTTTCCAAAAGAGTCCTGCTCGAAGTGAGGCGAGAAATAAGATCAGCAAGGAGGCAGCACGATGTAGGCGGCATCAAAGTCAGCAACCTATACTCGTAGGATTGCTAAATACATGCGAGTCCTAACAATGAGTTGTGCAACACTCGAAAGGAGGTTGGAGGAGCAATAAAAAAAGAGTGACTGATGCGACCTAATCTCATCTCTGCATCCTCCATTTTTGCTTAACATAATTTACACATGATGTTGACAATCGTTGGCTTTTTTGCTTAATATTATTTTAAGCACTTTATTTAAAAAGTAAAACGAAAATGTATATGTATATAGGTTTCGAACCCGAGACCAAAAAACTTTCAGCCACAAACACTATCCACTTGGGTACACAACGCTGATGAAGCTTCCAGCTCTGCTACAAGCCATTTCAGAGACGGCAAATCTTTTGTGAAATTTTCGAGGGTTGTAACCATTTCTTGTATTTCGATTTCGTTGCAAAAATGGACGAGAACCACGCCTCTCGTCATTCTCCGGCGTGGGAAACTCGCTAACGTTATACAATTTCAACAACCTCATTTTTCATTTTTCAAAATCTTAAACTTTTTTAACATTTTCTTAATGAAAATTAATAATCTTTCATGTCGAAAAATTTTGTGAAGACATCATAATGCGACAAGAATTATAAGGATTCAATAATGCTTGTCACTGTAAGAACTATTCCAGCACTTTACTTGCTTGTAAAGCGAACACGCTGCATACTTAACTTTGGCAGAAAAAAACCACTAGTTTAAAATTATTATGCTGCAATCTTGTGAACTGCATATACATAGCTATTTGAGAATCATTTGTATGTACGTAATTTGTAGACATGGTGATGAAGTAGTGCCCACATGTTCTTACAATGAGAATGGCTCGTGGACGTTTTTATCAGGAACTCGCCTGCTGCAAGGAGAAGATCAAAAAGGACCTGAAAGGAACTTTTAAACAAAATCCTAGCTTATCCGTGGAATTTTCTTCTCTTTCTCAAGCTCTCTTGGACGTGCACTCATTGTCAGTTACCATAAAACAAAAATTACAACAGCATCAATACAACAGATGTACATTGTTCTGTTATTAAGATTTTATAAATACATACTATGTATGCATGTATTTTAGGGTCAGGAAAGCTACAAGAATCAAAGGAAAATCACCTTGAAATCATCATATGCTAGGCAGCAACCGATGTTTGCCGGATCTAGACAAGCAAAGAATATCATATGCAGTGTTAGGTCACCTCCGCCTTATGGAATAAATGCTCGTCATAGGAAACACGTTGACGTTTTATAATTTCAACAACCTCATTTATCATTCATCAAAATCTTAAGCTTTTTAAAAAGTTTGTTTTATGAAAACTAATAATCTATCATGTTGACAAATTTTGTGAAGACATCATAATGCGACAAGAATTGGAAGGATTCATGAATTCCTGTTACTCCAAGAGCTAGTCCAGCACTTTACTTGCTTGTAAAGCTAGTACGTTGCATTCTTATACTTGGTATAAAAAATAGTTTCAATGGAGGCGCATGTAAAATTATTATGCTGAAATATTGTGAACTGCCTAAAGTTTACTGTTTGATAATCATTTGTATGTACGTAATTTGTTGGCATGATGACGAAGAATTGCCCACAAGTTCTTACAATGAGAAGGGCTCGTAGGCGTTTTTATCAGGAATTCGCCTGCTGCAATGAGAAGACGGCATTTGCGATCCGAATTTCTTGAACTACGCATAATTCCGAGCTCAGATATCCTTCCAGATCCTGATCGAACAAGTTGCTTTTACGCCTCCTAACGCGGCGAGCCATCTGATTCAAGCCTTCATAGCAAGCGAACAAGGTATTTTCCGACTCCCAGACAAGCACCAATCGATTACTCGTATCAAAAAAAGACCTGAAAGGAACTTTTAAACAAAATCCAAGTTTGTCCGTGGCCTTTTCTTCTTTCTTTCTCAAGTGCTCCCTGTCGTGCAATCACTGTCAGGTTCGCTAATACAAAAGTTACAACAGCAACGACATAACAGATGTACATTGTTCTGTTGTTAAGATTTCATAAATACATACTATATATGTATGTATTTAACCAAAAGAAAAATGACGATGAAGCTGATCAAAGGAAAGACACCTTGAAAGCATCCCATCCTAGGCTGCAACCGATGTTTGCCGGATTTAGACGACAAAAAAGGCGAATATCATATGCAGTGCTAGGTCATCTCCGCCTCATGGAATAAATGATCGTCACAGGAAACACGTTGATGTTTAACAATTTCAACAACCACATTTATCATTTATCAAAATCTTAAACTTTTAGAAAATATTTTTTTATGAAAATTAATAATCTATCATGTCGACAAATTTTGTGAAGACATCATAATGCGACAAGAATTGGAAGGATTCATGAAGAATTGTCCACAAGTTCTTTCAAATAGAAGGGCTCGTTGGCAGTTCTATCAAAAACTCACCTACTGCAAGGAGAAGACGGTATTTGCGATCCGATTTTCTTGAACTACGCATAATTCCGAGCTCTAGAAATCCTTCCAGACCCTGATTGAGCACGTTGCTTACTTGTCCTATGCACACAAAAAAAACCAGAATTTTATGGGCGGTAAATGTAAGATTATTATTCTGAAAAGGACAATCTTGTCACCGTTAAAAATATATTCGCAATTTTTTTTCTTCTTTAGATACGAATAAGTGTTGACTGTACCCACGAAGTATCATCATATTCCTGGATTTTACCCATCTCATCACTTTATGTTGTTATTCGATCTCTAAATAGTTCCTCGGGTGTCACCCCCGCTCTCTCCGGGTGCTACTCATATCCTTTTCCTGCTTATCTATTTTTTTTTGAGGACTTCATTCTCTTTATTTTCACTTGATTTAGTTGCCTCCTCAATAATTTGTGTCTGCTTCTTCCTCTAATTCAAATTGCTAACTTCAATCTTATCCTTCTTTTCTCTCTCATTTGAGAGAGATTGAGGGAGAGGGGTAAGAGAGATTGAGAGAGAGGAAGAAAGAGAAAGATTGCGAGAGAAAGGGTGGGAGAGAGCGAGAGCGAAAGAGAGGAAGAGAAGGAGGGAGGCAGAGAGCGAGAAAAGAGATGAAGAGAAATAGACAGAGAGAGAAAGGATGAGAAAGCGGAAAGAGTAATGATTTCCAATAATATGAACCTACGGGTTCCAAGTTTGTGAGGTACACATTCGGTCTGGCTCACCAAAAGGGGTGGCGTAAATGTCGACGAGTTTGTATACGTTTTGATTGAAGACAGCGGCAAGATTGGCTAAATGACAGGTCTAAAAAAACTCATAATTGTATTACTTTCACTTCATATGGAGGAGAGTAACTGGGAGCGTTCGGCCAGCCAATCCTCTGGAACTCGCTCTCCCACGCGTCACAAGCCATAGCTCCCTTTCCATCCATGCTTAGCTTAAGTAAGGGTTTGCTTCAATCCAATTCGTTTCTTATGTAGTTCTAAATCCCGGAATGCATAAAAAAGAGAAAGTGATAAAAGAAAGGTTTGGCCAAAGACGAATTAATCATCCTTCGTCGTTCCAGGAGTATGCTTTGAACTGCAGGAATCAGCATTGACCTGCGCAATCTTGGCCAAGTCGCAATCCCATGTCTGAATGAGTACTTACGAGAGCCTGTCTGAGATATTCGACCACGGCCAGTGCAGAGGGTGGATGGGAACAAAAATATTTTTTGATTTTAATTTCCTTTGTAGGGCTTATGTAGCATCATGAGAGCTTCCAAAAAAACATTTTTTTCAAAAATTATTTTGAAGGTATAACTACAGTATGCCTTGATTTATCGAAAATATTCGATTGCCCATAAAGTTCGTAAAAGATAACCAAACTAAATTTTGAAAGTATCGTTAGATTCGTCATCAACAGGGGCACAAAAAAGCTATAGAAAGGACTTCATAAAAGTTTCATTAAAAGGTCGAAATGAGCACTTATATTATGGGAATGCGCCATTAGAGTGCCAGGCAATAAAAACTGCGCGATGAGACCATTTCCATTTGATAGAGCGTCATTTGTTACCCCTAGAAAACTGTCTCTCATGTGGATCCTCCTACGGGAACCTTACAATGTGCGGGGGTGAACACCTCGTAGAGTAATAACCCGCAGAACCAAAAAAGGCTATAAAATGCGTTTTGCTCGCTCATTTCAGAAACCAAAGATACCATTGTGTTTATAATTTAGAAATGCATAAAAATGTCATACATAATTTGTTCATACGATTACATTCTCAATCACTTTTTCGGCAAAAACTGTATATCTGGCTTGCTGGAGAGAGGTTAGCGCATGTAGTCAGAAAACAAAGAAAGACTGTGCCTAAATACGTATGCCACGTGAAAGCCCAGTCTTTTCTTCGTGTAATATACTATCTTCTTGCCGAATTCATCTACGGGAAAGTTTACATATGTATGCTTGAACCGCGCACTCACAGTGCGGCTTGCGCGGAAAATCCCCTTTAACCTAGCTATCTGGCTTCATCCGCGATATTTGAATTGAATTTCTTTATCGCATTGACTGGTATAGATCAAATATATAAGCAGTATGGGTCCAAATGAAAACGGAGTCAAGCAATTGGAAAATAATAAAGAAAGAGAAAAACAAAAATCAGATACGGAGATTGGCTCAGCTACTACGAAACGATGAAATTGAAAGGGAAGATACTTGCTGTTCTAATAAGGAGTTCCAATGGTGTACAATACGATAAGAGAGACAAGCATGTCTAGAGCGGAGAGATCGAAATGGGGGAAGAGAGAGCTTTAAAGAGTGACCTCGAAGATTGGAGGAATAACCGGAGGGCGGGTGGAAAAAGCGAGAGGGATCAATTGGGGTGAGTTTTCGCATTATCTTAAGTGTAGTAACTAGATCTGTTACTCGTCTGCGCCGTTCAAGAGCTAAGATTCCAAGAGATTTCAAACGCTGATGATAGGGTAATGGGCTACCTATTCTTCTGAAGATTGATTTAGTATAGCTACGTTGAACTTTTTCGAGCAAATTGATATACATTGTGGAAGAGGGGTTCCAAATCTCAGATGAAGCGTCTAATATAGGCAATACATAGATTTTATAAAGACGAGAAAGAATAGAGAGATTTCGAGTTTTGAAAGAGCGTAGAATATAAGCACATCTAGCTGACGCCTTTCTAACAATTGCACGGATATGATTATGCGGGGAGAGGTCAGAATCGTACGTAATACCGAGGTCTTTAAACGATGAAACGATTGGCAGAGATATACCTCGAATAGAGAATGAGTATTGGGGATGGTTTCCAATTGGCATTACGACAGTCTTATCGAGAGAGATGTTGAGGCCCCATTTACTTGCCCAGGAATCTACTGAGTCTAGAGCAGACTGCAAGAGAGATGGGTTATTGTAGGTGAAAAGTTTGACATCATCGGCGTAAATCGTATAATGACAACCAGAAGGGATGCAGTCATCAATATCATTGATATAAATCAGGAACAGTAGTGGGCCTAGGCATGTACCTTGATTAACACCGCTATTGATGGAATAAGAAGATGACACACTATCATTTACAATAACCGACTGCACTCTATTAGAGAGGAATGAATCGAAGAAGCGAAGTAGACTACCTGATATGCCAACTTTAGAAAGCTTAAAGAGGAGGTGCTGTCGAGGCACTGAATCAAAGGCCTTGCTAAAGTCTATGTACGCAACACTAATGTAGTTATTTGAATCTAGGATGGAGTGCCAATCGTTAAGAGTAGTGAGTAGAGCATTCGATACAGAATGTTTTGGCCGGAAGCCAAACTGGTAGGGAGAGAGGATCGCATTCTCTTTTAAATAACAAAATATTCTTCGAGCAATCAAGCGTTCCATAACCTTAGATAGAGAACATGTCAGAGATATGGGGCGATAATTGGTACAATCCTGACGAGAGCCTTTTCGTTTATAAACAGGGCGAATAAGGGTGTGAGACCAAATAGTGGGGAGAGTGCCATGCATCATCATGCGACTGAAGAGAATAGTGAGGGGACCACTGATGGAATCAGCAGCCATCTTAAGAAATATGTATGGGATGCGATCTGGAGAGGTAGAATTACGGCTTGGGAGCTTGGAAAGGGCTCTATGAATTTCGTTGGAAGCAAATTCAACATAATCTAGACTAGACAAACTATGTGTAGAAGTATCGATTGGAGGTGGAGGGAGAGAGGGAGAGACACAGAGAGAGTCAAAACACTGCTGAAAAAAATTAGCAAAAGCCTGAGCCTTATCAGAAGCATTCGTACAGAGACCGGAAGGAGTGCTAATTGGTCCAATCTGGGGATTATCCTTAATACATCCATTAGAATAACGGTAAAATAGTCGCATATTTCCCTTGGAAGAGATTCGATTCTCTAATTGTCTCCTATTGTTGTAAAGGGCCTTCTTAAATTTTCTAGAGGCTTGGAGAAAAGGAGAGAGACCTAGGGAATGCCTTTGACTGTAAAGACGGTCACAATTTCGCGCTAATCTTTGGACACAGGTGGGGAACTCGGGATGTGATCTAGTTATAATTCGAGATGGGACAAAGTTATCCATGGCGTAGTGAACTTTTTCTAAAAAGGCCGAATATAGAAGGTCAATATCGCTGATAGAGTTGAACAAAATGGACCAATTGATGGATGACAGAAATAGATTGACACGTTTCCAATCAGTGTTCTTAAAATCACGTACGACGAAAGATGAAGGAGTGGGGAGAGATGGAAAAGAAGCAGAGAAAGAGACAATCGAGTGGTCTAGAGAAGGGAGAGGGGGGAGGACATCGCAGTCACCGATAATAGAATTATCGGTCGAAAGAACTAGGTCAAGAAGCGATAACTGTCTTGTAGGTGAGGCCACATGTTGAGTGAGTGCGTGAGCATAACATAGAGAAAGCAGAGAATCAGAGGACGGAGAGAGAGCGGAAGAGGCAGAGGAGGAGAGAGAATTGTACGCGTTCCAGTCAATTTCAGGACAGTTAAGATCTCCTACAATGATATGATAAAAATTTCCCATATTCAAGATAGAGTTGTGAATAACATCTAAGCAGGCATCAAAGTCGCTTAAAGGGCATGAGGGGCTCCTATAAGTGCAGTGAAACACGGTAGTAAACGAGTCAAAAGTAATTGCAACAGAGACTAGTTGGCAGTAAATGTCAAAGGACATAGAGTGAACTAGATAAGATGCCAAGTAAGATTCTATTAGAATACAGACGCCACCCCCAAAATATATCATATTCTATCAGTTCGATAAACATTAAAATTTGAGTTGAGAGAAAGCATTGCGTCGGAAACAGAATCGGGGGTTGCCCAGGTTTCAGTAAGAAAAAGTACGTTAATCTTATGGCGAGCGCAAAAGTGATCTAGCAAGGGAATTTTTCTACCAACTGATCTAATATTGATAAGAGCACATGATAAGGAAGAACTTTTGGGAAAAGAAGAAGAGCGAAAAGAGGAGGCTGAATGGGGAGCTACCTAGTTAGATATAATGGGGATAGACTGTGGATTTGGCTGACTGCTTGACGGAGAGAGAGCACTCGGGTCTGCCATCTGCTGCTCTGACGGCGAGCCCGTGGTCGACTCGAGCGCGTTGAACCGGCCCAGCTTGAATCGCCCGTGCTGCTCTCGGCCGTCGTGGCTCCGCTTGCTGGTGCTGCTGCTGCCTCTGCTTCCACCACGCCGCCGGGTGACTGAGCGGCCACCTCGCGTCGAACTGGAAGCGGTAGGGGGGCGCGGCTGCCCCTCTTGCTGCTGGCGCCTCTCGAGTGCTGCTCTGCTGCGTGGCGGCAGCTCTCTCGGGTTGCGGAGACGGCAGATGCGTAGATCACGCACGATGAACTCGAGTCGACCAGCGACTGCATTGCGGCGACCGCAGTCTCGCCTCAGGTCCGCGTCGTACTCGAGCTGTTGTTGGGTGTAGTTCGGCCGGGCATAGATGTGAGGAGTGGTGGCGATGAGTGGAAGGCAGCGACTCTCTTTGACATGAGAGAGGAAGTGGTCTCGCATCTTCTGATCCGAGAATTGGATCTTCAGCGGCCGGGGACGTGAAGAGTTCGCCGGGCGAGTGGGCGGATGGCGGTGACACGTGACGCCGACGAGAGTCGAGGCGTCGGGCGAGAGGAGAGGACGGAGAGCTTCAGTCTGCGAGCAGCGCAGGCTGGAGACGAGAGTGGAGCGGTCACTCTCGGCTGTCTCCTCTTCGCTGTTCTTCTCGTCGAGTCCGATGATAACGGCGCGAGTGGCCTTGTCCCTGATGAGCGGCTCTGATTCCATTGTGCGTGCCACGGCCGATGCCACGGCGGCGTAGGAGAGAGGGCCAGTAGAGGACGGATGTGACTGGGGGGAGGAGACGATGTTCACCAAGCGCTCGGTCAGGCGGTCGAATGACTCGGTAAAGCGAGCCACGCGAAGGGAATTCTGCTCATTCAGCGAGAAGCGGAAGGCATCGAGCTTCTTGTCGAGAGTGGCGAGGACGGCTTCGGTGACTCGCTCGGCGATGACGCTGACGAGGTCGGGGGATAGAGTTGGGGAGGAGGGTTGATTCTTGGTTTTGCCCATTTGGTGAGAGAGGCGATGAGAGAGCAGCCACATCTCACCTGAGCTGGATGCCTTACATATGTATGCTTGAACCGCGCACTCACAGTGCGGCTTGCGCGGAAAATCCCCTTTAACCTAGCTATCTGGCTTCATTCGCGATATTGGTTGAAGTGGTTCATAGCATCTTATTCACCACGTCCTGACACACAAAAAGACGCCGTAGCTATTTTAAATTCTTATATATTCACTATTATTTTCGATACAAACTCTTTTTGCCTCTATGTGCAAGAGACAGAAATGTGGCTGTACTCAGAACAATATGGAAGGCTACACTCAAATGACCATTCTATGTGAAAGCCCAGACTTTTTTGTGCAGAATATACTTCTTTAAGACAGCCTGTCAGTTTCGCTACGAATCGAAAAGCAACACAAACTCGAGAAAACACAATGGATATTCACCAATTCACCGCGTTTACCGCGAATATTCACCGTGCGAATTGGAATATTCGAATGATGCTCAATTCAAATATTCCAATTCACCCGGCGAATTGGTGAATATCCATTGTGTTTTCTCGAGTTTGTGTTGCTTTTCGATTCGTAGCGAAACTGACAGGCTGTCTTAAAGAAGTATATTCTGCACAAAAAAGGTTTTTCTTCCATATTTTTCTGAGTACAGCCACATTTCTGTCTCTTGCACATAGAAGCAAAAAGAGTTTCTGATGAAAATAAAAGTGAAGATCCAAGAATTTAAAATAGCTACGGCGTCTTTTTGTGTGTCAGGACGTGGTGAATAAGATGCTATGAACCACTTCAACCAATATCGCGAATGAAGCCAGATAGCTAGGTTAAAGGGGATTTTCCGCGCAAGCCGCACTGTGAGTGCGCGGTTCAAGCATACATATGTAAACTTTCCCGTAGATGAATTCGGCAAGAAGATAGTATATTACACGAAGAAAAGACTGGGCTTTCACGTGGCATACGTATTTAGGCACAGTCTTTCTTTGTTTTCTGACTACATGCGCTAACCTCTCTCCAGCAGGCCAGAAATACAGTTTTTGCCGAAAAAGTGATTGAGAATGTAATCGTATGAACAAATTATGTATGACATTTTTATGCATTTCTAAATTATAAACACAATGGTATCTTTGGTTTCTGAAATGAGCGAGAAAAACGCATTTTATAGCCTTTTTTTGTTCTGCGGGTTATTACTCTACGAGGTGTATACCCCCGTACATTGTAAGGTTCCCGTAGGAGGGTCCACATGAGAGGCAGTTTTCTAAGGGTAACAAATGACGCTCTATCAAATGGAAATGGTCTCATCGCGCAGTTTTTACTGCCTGGCACTCTAATGGCGCATTCCCATAGTATAAGTGCTCATTTCACAGTTTTCATGAAACTTTTATGAAATCCTTCCTATGGTTTTTTTGTGCGCCTTTAGATAACGAATATAACCATACTTTCAAAATTTTGTTTAGTTAACTTTTACTAACTTTATGGCCAATCGAATATTTTCGATAAATCGAGGCATACTGTAGTTGTACCTTCAAAATAATTTTTGAAAAAATGTTTTTTTGGAAGCTCTCATGATGCTACATAAGCCCTACAAAGGAAATTAAAATCAAAAAATATTTTTGTTCCCATCCACATGGTTGAGTATCTCAGACAGGCTCTCTTACAATTCGTATCTGTGAATGAGATAGCAAGCGATCTTTCAAGAGAAAACGATCTTTCAAGTGCACTTCGGGTGGAACTCACCTAGTGATTAATCGGTGTCTTCGACTTCGGCATCTCCTTGCCTCCCTTCGCGACATAGTTGCGGAAAAGTCGTCTCGCAACTTGTTGTGCGCAGCGAGAATTGCTTGCGCCTCCGACGTTGGGATTCCACCAGGGCAAGTCTGCGCCGCCGCAGCTAATATCTCGTCTATTTCGGTATTGCGAAATCAACTTAAGAAGAACACTATTTCAATGCAATAATGACTGTCGAAATGGTCTACAATCTAAAAGTTTTATTAGATTAATGTTCTGAAAAATTAACCTGCGAAAAGTGAGCCGACGGAAATGAGCAGGTAACCTTGCATTATTCAACGGAGGCTGCAGTGACTATTTAGGAACAAGGCATGGCTTAAATATTCAGCTCCAATGTTGCGGTTTAGCTATTTTTGGAGACGCTACAGCATTTGACCAGATGCGGAAAAATTTGGTTGGCAATTTTTTATTATCGAAGAATGCCTCGCTCGAAAGGGATATGTGTGCTTAGCTGAAGATTTCGCATGCAACATTTACATATGTGTATGGCAAATTGCGTGGACAGAATTTCATGACTTTCTGTCCTAATGAAACGGTCTTGGCACGATATCATCAATCCTTTCCACCACGTTTCTTAGCTTTGGGAAGCAATTCGGAGTTAAATATAGAAAACATTTTCATAATGTTTAGCACACACTTTTGCGATGACTAATATACATTTACACTTGTTCAAGCATATCAAGGTGAAATTCAGTTTCAAGGTCATTTACGTATCATCGAGAAAGCTCCTACCACGAAGTCCCTGACGGATTTGGACGGAATGATAAAAAGAACGGAGTAAAGAATCAACAGAAATGGTGTTTCTGCCCCTCGCCTCTCTCCCAGAAACTTGTGCTGTGCACCGCTGCCAGGTCAGCCTACGTGTTAATAAAAACCCGGACAATGTTGGTTGCGCGCACAATATGTATGCATTTCATGGGCATGACTCGTTATTCTTTTTTTTTAATGGCGGGACAATAAAAGTTTGGGGAATTCAAAGTAGAAAACAGTGCTAATTTCCTCAGGGCATGGAGGTTTTTGTGGCTTCGAGACACTTGCAATCGAAGTTTCTAGCACAACCTGACCAAATAAAAAAAAACAAGACACTATTTATTCGCGTCGGACCTCCTTTAAAAATTAGATTATTCCTATTTAATTTTCTTTAGAATATTCCACACTGTGAATGCTCGAGAATATTCCAAATGACGAGAATGCCAGACATTGCATAGCATAGCTGGCTTGGAATGCAATGTAGTCCAATAAACAAGCGTCGGTGGTTCAGTGGTGGTCTAATAATTTTGTCCACAAGTAACAAGTTTTCGCAGTTAGGGAGGCTCGTAGGCGTTTGATCCACCTGCTCGCCCGTTGAAAGGGAAGAAGCCACTAGAGGTCGGATACACATGCACAACGCTTCTCTTCTATCAATAATTTTATTGATGCATTTCAAATGTGCGAATTTATTTGTATATGAGAATTATAGTAATTCAACGAGTGCAAAAGGCCCTAATTGCATACTTATGCGCTAATTATATCATTAATTATATCATTGCAGATAACTTGGAACATACTGATTATGTTTGCATTGAAAAGTAGATGAAGCTTCACATATCAACAACACAAAGAATACTTCGCTCCAAATATTGGTTGGAAAGTAGTAAAAACATGACTTTGAAGTTTTTGTTTGGCGCCAGGCTCTAATCTTTCAGCTACATATATTTTAACCCTAAAAACACCTTACCCTCAATTATGTATAGTCTGGATGTGGAAAAACAGGACGATTCTAAATGCATAAGGATCTTTCCACATACATACATAGTTTCCATGCCGACGGGCTCGAAGATTGGAACATTGCGAGCGCGCGCTGCGTTCCAAATCGGCAATGTTGGCGGTATATCACTGTAATTACGGCAATGCATAGTGCAGTAGTGCCTTCACATCTTCTTGTCATTCATTCGCATCACTTCCTTTTTTGTTTGCTTCTTGTTTCTTAATCCATTAATCCGCCACTGCTTCAATTGCTCACTTTTACAAAATAATATGTACGAATTTCACATCAAAACTATCATTGTAGCAATCAAATTGTCTAAACACAATAGGCTGTATTTCAAAGTTGAAAAAAATTTTCCGCGCGAGACCCAGTACCGTAATCTTATAAATTCGATTGGTCATAAGTCGCTTCAAACTTATAATTAGACAACCATCGCGCTATCATTGGATAGCTGATTGAACGGGCTTTAATTTTGATCTTGGAAGATATTTTCGAAAAATTTGAATTTAGCCCTAAAACACGGCCCTAAACATTTTCGAAGACGGTTTTTAATCAAAATAAGTATGTTATGTTCATTTCGCTACAACCGCTCCTGGATAGGCTTAAAGTACGTGACATTTGCTACAACATATATCTCTTTCAATAGAATTGAAGGTCTCGCTCTTAGGTTCCCAAACGCTTGAACATGATCCTGTGTAAACTGCAACACCGTGCAAGCGCATTCTTCGATCCATAACTGCGCTCAATGTCAATATTACAAAATCGTAAGTTTATCATCTAAGAGGTCTCACGGAGATCTTTAAATGTTACATACATTATTTTATTGAAAAGTTTCAATTTATATGGAAATTTCGTTACGTACAATTAGAAGGTTTAAAAAACTACTTTAAAAACATTTTCGCCTGTCGAAACATACATCATAAGAAAGAGGATGAAATTTGCTACAAGATGAACCCCTTTCAATTGAATTCCATGTATACGATCTTTTGTAATAATAATAAATCATAAAAGTAGTGCCAGTAGCGTCGCTGTCATTTCGCACAAGAATTCACATTTTAGGTTATTCGAATTAGAATATTCCAATCCCTTTTTCTACAGTTTTTCCATAAGGCCTTGTTATCCTACTCTTATGGCTTATAACAAAAGATCTTAAGCATGGAATTCCATTGAAAGGGGTTCATCTTGCACCCAATTTGATCCTCTCTTATGATGCATGTTTCGACAGGCGAAAATGTTTTTAAAGTAGTCGTTTCAGCCTTCTAATTGTACATAACGAAGTTTCCCATATAAATTGAAAATTTTAAATAAAATAATGTATGTAACATTTGAAGATCTCCGTGAGAGCCCTTAGATGATATATTTACGATTTTGTAATATTGACATTGAGCGCAGTTATGGATCGAAGAATGCGCTTGCACGGTGTTACAGTTCACATATGATCATGTTTAAGCGTTTGGGAACCTAAGAGCGAGGCCTTCAATTCTTTTGAAAGAGATATATGTTGTAGCAAATTTCACGTACTTTAAGCCTATCCAGGAGCGGTTGTAGCGAAATGAACATAAAATACTTAATTTCGGTAAAAACCACCTTCGAAAATGTTTAGGGCCGTGTTTTAGGGCACAATTCAAATTTTTCGTAAATATCTTCCATGATCGAAATTAAAGCCCGTTCAATAAGCTATCCAATGATAGCTCGATGGTTGTCTAATAATAAGTTTGAAGCGACTTATGAGCAATCGAATTTATAAGATTACGGTACTGGGTCTCGCGCGGAAAATTTTTTTCACCTTTGAAATACAGCCTATTGTGTTCACCACGTCGAGTTGTATACTATAATCAATTTTGGTTAAGAAATTCGAAAAAAAATTCCTAGGGCAGGCCTTGATCGAACGATACTGACAGGCTCTCTTAATGCGACTAAGTGATAGGTTCCGCAACGAAGTCGTTGTTCGGCCATAAAACAAACTCGTCTGAGCCCTTTACATAATCGGCACGATAGAACGATACATCAATTGATTTA
This sequence comes from Allodiplogaster sudhausi, assembly GCA_945643635.1. NCBI lineage: Eukaryota > Metazoa > Nematoda > Chromadorea > Rhabditida > Diplogasteridae > Allodiplogaster > Allodiplogaster sudhausi. Next base: position 3,647,359 of record CALZFC010000349.1, read on the forward strand.
TCGAATGCTTTGAATTTTTGAGGAAAATGAAGCAAATTCACTATGAATTACATCCCTTCGATCCCGACTATTTATCGGCAGTAATACGAAATCTCATTTCCAAAGGAGCAGGCATCATGTGTGTCATCGGTCTATCTATCATGATGTTTCGCGAGCCGAATCTTTTCAGGAAGTACAAGGTATTTTTTTTAATTATATAATTTTCCCACCAGAAAAAAAGTATTATTGATTTTTCTATCATAATAAAGAATAGGCAAAATTATTGCCCTCATTTTAAAGTGCGTAAGATGGCCAAATTTAGATGTCAATCGTTTATTTGACGTACGGCGGCTTCGCTGTGACTTTGCCAACGCTTGCCTTCAACGCCTTCATGCTTATGGCGATCCTCTGGAAGCCGACGCCGATTCAAATTTCCGTTCTCTTGTGCTCGTCACTCAAGCATTTTGCCGATGTCACTCAACCTTGCCAGTCAGGCATATATGACGGTGCCAACTAAAAAAACGGTCGTTTTTTTAGTTGGCACCGTCATATATGCACAGTTTGTTTCTTTTTTCAACTTGGCTTCTTTTTGTCTATTTTTGGCGACACATAAAATGGTCGCACCGGCGATTTTACTTCGTGCATATCAGAAGAAAGTTTCCGCCATCCTAAATCTCTGATCTTGTCACGATGCTAAGAAGGTACTGTACTTGAGCGAGCACGCGAGAGCGCATGGAAAGAGTGCAAATTTTATTTTAATATGCACGCACATTCGCCGGAGCGATCCTTTAAACACTATTACTCTAATGTCTCAAAATTTTGAAGAAAAAAAAACAAAAGTAAGACTTTTTGAGGCAATGCCACTTATCCGTTATGTCAACATTATTCACAAAGTGAATGCGTCACTGAAGCAACAAATTCTGCTAACATTTCTTCTCTCATCGCCCATGGTTGAACTTTGAAATTGTTTACTTTATTCTTATTTGTGACAATTTGTCACAAACAAGTACAAGTTCATCAGTTGGCCTGCGGAGTGTTGTAGATTCTCGTGGGAACTGAAGCTCCTAGTGACGAGTGTCCTCTCTTCATTATCATAGAGTGGCCAGGATTGCTAATTGTTGGTATTTTATCTTTTATTAGAATATGTAAATATACATCATATATTAAAAAAAAACTCCTCCTACAAGTGAATTACAGATTTTCAATGGATATCCTATGGCGCAAGCTCTTATCGCGCTTTCATGCAATTCCAACGTACTCGTTTACTTGTTACATTCTCGAAGATCGTTCAAAAAGTCCAGTTAGTCATTGACACGTTTTACAGTACAGATAGAAGGAAAGTTTTCGCTTTCTTCTAAGAAGACAAACTATGATCACACAGGCGAAGGCTATCGTAGTCGACTTCAGCTTTCTATCGGCCTATTCGCTCAATCGATACTAGAAATAGTGCTATTTTCATTCAGTATGGCATTCAGCTTCTTGTTCAACTACGGTACGATGATAAGCATGATTATAATTAAAAATAAAATAATAAAAAAAGTTTTCTTTAGGAATCATGGTTCCGAATTGGCTATTGACTTTGTCTATTGGCATGGGTTCCCTGGCAAGCTTACTGAATCCGCTAGCTGCCGCAATTGGCATTCCAGCCTTCCGTCATCAAATTCTCAGGAATTAGTATAATAGCGTTTCATAGAAAGATTCTATCCGGTGTCGAATTACAGTAGAGAAATCACAAGTAGTACCGTTTATTCCCCCAGTTTACGAAATTTTTCTTCGCGCGGAGAGCATGAAGAAAGAATTATGTCTTATCCTCCGGAATCCAGGTGAAACAAGCGTTGATGGTATGTATAGCATTCTTGAATATTCATGCCAATTTATGAGGCAAATCAATGGCTTCGTGCGGTTCTTTGCTGTTGTAAATTCATTGTCAGCATCACATTAACGTAAATTAATATTATCATAGCTAATTGGGATAGTTTTCATCTGGACTAAATTTCAATGATTAATTTCAATGACAACTCTTACTTGCACTCTCATGGTCTCTTTCAGCTAATAATTTCTCTTACGCTAGCACGGCAAGACACAATAGAAGACGAGTCATTGGATATGCATTTCACAATTCGTGAGAGTTGGAAGTGGCCCGAATTCCCAGGAAAAAAGATAAACATGTCCTACATTTACTAGGCTTTATCCGTTCACACTTTGATAAACCAGCAGTGCTATTAATCTAGATAAAAGTCGATACAGTTTCACAAAAAGTTGATGAACATTTCAGCTAAAGTTGCTGCAGTTTCCTTTTTTTTCAGAAAGATCGTCTTGAGTGGTCAAGACAAGGCAATGTGTCTTTAGGCTTCCTCAAGATAATATTGACTGCTTCGACACTTTACATGCACAAGCTTTAGTGAAGTTTGAAAGTTCATACTGTATCTGTCTGAAGGGAATTTGAATCACATTTCCCATTTTTATACTAAAACGTATAAAAGATGCTCTCGACGTTCTGGTTTTTATTGGTTCAGATTTCAACAAAAGTTTGTTCTAGTTTTCTTCCAAGATTAATCGCACGGCAGATGCTCATGACAACGTCTCTCTGCAATATTTAGATACTGATTCAAGCTACCACGAATACCGGGTGGGAAAAATAAAAGCCTGATGTAGTAACCTTTACATCTTTACATATTCTATATTCTCTTTCATATATCATTCTACATGGCCATGGAGTGCAATCACTTTTCTTTTGCATTCTGTCTTGCTATTAATCTAGTAATCTAAAAGTGGATCCAGTTGTCAGTCAAATGAAAACTTGATACAAAAATTATACCGTCACTGTTTCAAATGCGCATCACTTTTGCGCGCAAGAATATCGGAACACAAAAATATATCCAGAGTGGTTGAGAAATCAGTGTGAAACTGGTTTGTGCCAACAAGATCTGATCGGGGGCAACGCAAGCATTGCCCAGTTAGTAGCAGCGGGCTCTGTCAGAGCATAAGTGTCGCAAGTTCAAACCGAGATCGGTGCGTTAATTTTGCACAATCATATTCCTCATGAATTGTCCACTTCATTATATAAACGTGCGCCATGTTTGGTCTCAAAATGAAAATTTACTTTTTTTTTTACGAAACTGGTGCCAGTGTTGTTCAGATTAATTGCACGACTGATGATTAAATAGAAGCTTTTGATGCCGGCATACATATATCTTTAAATTGAACTAAACACAAATGACATATTTAAAAAGAGGTTAATATCTGGATCGTCAATTAAACTAAATAAAAAAAATGACAATTAAAAAAAACAGTTAGTATCTGGACCGTCAACTAAACTAAACAAAAAAGACCTATTTAAAAAAAAACTGTAAATAACTGGAGCGTCAATTAAACTTTAAAAAAAATAAAGGTTTTTTTAAGTTTAGTGATTGTCAACTAAACTTAAAAAAGAAAGATTTATTTTCAAAAAAAGGTTAATATCTGGACTGTCAATTAAAGTGAAAAATTACATATTAAAAAAAGGTTAATGGCGACTGGATGCGACAGCGTCTTGCAGACAAATTGTGGGAGAGGTATTGATGGTGAAGGCCGAGGTGGCAAAGCTGCTCGTCTGGCGGAAGCCCACGTTCTTTTCGAGGAAACCGACGATGCTGCGGCGAATTGTTGGATTTAAGACGATGTAGATCACAGAAGGACAGCCTAAAGAATGGAAAAGAGATAGAAAGAGATATAAAGAGAGAGAAAGAGCAAGGGGGGGTATGGAGAGAATGAAGGAGGAAGTGGAGAGTGAGAGGCGAGAAAACATCGTTTGGCTATAAAAGAAGAGTCAAGCACAATTTTTAATGAGCGAGTAATTTGCATTTTCAAAAAAATGTCATTTGAAAGACTAAGACAGTGGAATTGATTGGTAGGATTTAAGAGAGCCTCTCTGTAATGATCAAGGAGCGTCTGCCCTGAGGAATTTTTGTTTTCTTTTACTTTGAAAACTTTATGAGGGATGTATCCCTTGTTCATAACGAAGTCTAGGCGGTCAGAAAGTTTAGAAAAATTTTTTCACTTAGATATAAGTCGTAATGTTCATAAACTTTGGATGAACATATCTAACGTTATACTTAATATTTCTCAATATTCTTTTCACTGTTCCATTCCTTGTCGAAAACTACACAAAAAATCCCGGATGACCATATTCGAAAAATTAAAATTTTTATAACTTTTGGTCAATTGAATTTTTTGAAAAGTGGTTTTCAGCCAATAACTTTTTTTTTTACTATTACTTTCCAAAAACTGAATCATCCACGTGAAAGAGGAGCGAAAACTACATATAATATGTTTCTACGACGAAAAATCTCGGACACTTTTTTGGGTATCTGCATTTGAATAAGCGTTCCTAAGCTAATTTCGGCTTTGGCTGCAAATAAAAATTTCTTTGAAACTTCATCAATTGTAAAATAGAATGTTCCATTCGATGTAATTTTTCATGCTCTTTCAAATGGTATACACTTTGTTTGCAAAAGAAATTAGTCTAAGGGCCTAAAATTGACTTTTTGTGTTTTTGGCCAATTTCTGATGTTAAAATACTCATTCTTTGGAACATGAATAGATCATGTAGACCGATTTTACACATAACATTTATTCTTCAAGAAAGAGCATTTAAAACTGAGTCGGATACAGCTTTATAATCAAAATCTGAGGACACATTTTTTGGGAATATGTATTTGAATGCAGATTGTTGAAGGCGATATTGCTGAATATTTTTTTAGCAAATATTTAAAATTTGTTCTTTTGAAACATCTAGCAACCAATAATGGGTATTCCAGAATTGTTCAAAGTTCTTTTATGATATACCACTCAAAAGTATTCAAAAAGTCAAGAAATTTCATTTTTACGAGAATTGCTGGTGAAATAAATGTATGAAAACCTATTCGGAGCCAACTATCAGGCCATATTTGAGCCGCAGTGCTAAAACGATCATAACCGTTCGAAAGAGCAGAGACTTTTGCATAATATATCCATAGATGAAAGAGGAATACTAGTTCATGTTTCTGAAATCTTGAAATTTCGAAAAAAAATCGACGACAGGATTCGACTATTTTGAGCTGTTCTGAGATAAATGGTACCACTGGAACTTATGTTCTGAAAACTGTGCCATAAGGTTTTTTGAGACGAGAAACATAAATTTGACGTTCATTTTCTACTTTTGAGTACCATCCATGGTATGCTTGATCGAAATGAAATTTTTTCGCATATTATATTTCATTCTTCAGGCAAAAGTACCATGGATGGTACTCAAAAGTAGAAAATGAACGTCAAATTTATGTTTCTCATCTCAAAAAACCTTTTGGCACAGTTTTCAGAACATAAGTTCCATTGGTACCATTTATCTCAGAACAGCTCAAAATAGTCGAATCCTGTCGTCGATTTTTTTTTCGAAATTTCAAGATTTCTGAAACATGAACTGGTATTGATCTTTCATCGGTGTATATATTATGCAAAAGTCTCTGTTCTTTCGAACGGTTATGACCGTTTTAGCACTGCGGCTCAAATATGGCCTGATAGTTGGCTCCGAATAGGTTTTCATACATTTATTTCACCAGCAATTCTCGTAAAATTGAAATTTCTTGACTTTTTGAATACTTTTGAGTGGTATATCATAAAAGAACTTCGAACAATTCTGGAATACCCATTATTGGGTGCTAGATGTTTCAAAAGAACAAATTTTAAATATTTGCTAAAAAATATTCAGCAATATCGCCTTCAACAGTCTGCATTCAAATACATATTCCCAAAAAAAGTGCCCTCAGATTTTGATTATAAAGCTGTATCCGACTCAGTTTTAAATGCTCTTTCTTCTAGAATAAATATTATGTGGAAAATCGGTCTACATGACCTATTCATGTTCCAAAGAATGAGTATTTTAACATCAGAAATTGGCCAAAAACACAAAAAGTAAATTTTAGGCCTTTAGACTAATTTCTTTTGCAAACAAAGTATATACCATTTGAAAGAGCATGAAAAATTACATCGAATGGAACATTCTATTTTACAATTGATGAAGTTTCAAAGAAATTTTTATTTGCAGCCAAAGCCGAAATTGGCTTAGGAACGCTTATTCAAATGCAGATACCCAAAAAAGTGTCCGAGATTTTTCATCGTAGAAACATATTATATGTAGTTTTCGCTCCTCTTTCACGTGGAAGATTCAGTTTTTGGAAAGTAATAGTTAAAAAAAAGTTATTGGCTGAAAACCACTTTTCAAAAAATTCATATGACCAAAAGTTATAAAAATTTTAATTTTTCGAATATGGTCATCCGGGACTTTTTTGTGTAGTTTTCGACAAGGAATCGAACAGTGAAAAGAATATTGAGAAATATTAAGTATAACGTTAGATATGTTCATCCAAAGTTTATGAACATTACGACTTATATCTAAGTGAAAAAAAATTTTCTAAACTTTCTGACAGCCTAGACTTCGTTATGAACAAGGGATACATCCCTCATAAAGTTTTCAAAGTTAAAGAAAACAAAAATTCCTCAGGGCAGGAGCCTATACAAGCCTCCTTGAGTCTTACAGAGAGGCTCTCTTAACTAGCCCGAACTACAAAACAGTCCACTAGGTTCCAGAAACTTGTTCAAATATCTCGTTAAAGAGTTAAACGTGTAAAGCATCGTGTATGAGTCAGCGTGGTAGGAATTTTCTTGTTCAATCCTCCTTTTTCTTGAAATATCAATTTATTTTTTTCGTTTAACTAAAACTTTTAAATGAACCAACCATGTCCAAGCTGCCATGCGACGTGTCCGATGCTGAGCAGAATTGGCGGAAAGGGAAAGAACTGGACGTACGCGTAGATCAGAGCAGCCACCAGGTTGAACGAGCAGATTATCGACGATTGCAGAAAGACCTTCAGTACTTACTCTTAGTCTCGTACTTACTCCTAAAGTTTTCCTAGCTCTTGAACTAGCACTTACTCTTGAACTTGTACTAACTCTTAAACTCTTAAAGTAGTACAAAACAGCTATTAACTCTTTAACTATAAAAGCTCTTAAAGTAGTACAAAACAACTATTAACTCTTAAACTATAAAAGAAGTCGTTAATTGAATAATTCGACAGTCTTCATGAAAACAGTTACCGTTGTATGAGCAGACATTTGTCGGCGGTCGATACTGACGATACTGTAAGAGAGAAATATTAATGAACGGCATAACTAAAACAAAGTAATGTGTAGTAAGCCGTCACAAAACGAACGAATTGTTGTGGCAGGCGAGCCAGATGCAGAGAACGGCGTAGAGGGCGCAAGTCAGCACCACGATCAGCAGGTTGTTCGAGGTATGGAAGAGGTTCTCGTACTGCAAAGAGACGGAGATACGCTACAGAGAGTAAGAGAGAGAGAAAGAGGTGAAGAGAGTGATAGAGAAAATAAAAGACATGGAGAGGGATAGCAAATGATTGAGAACATTTGCTCCGCAAATTCTGACATGGTCTGTAGTGCGAAAGGTCTACTTTCACTGACTTCTTATTTAAAGAAATATATATTTCATATATTGCGTGCATTCGTACTACTGAAGAAGACCAGCCGACCTCGACATGTGGAATGCCAATGAATGGATTGAAGAACCATCCCAGGGCCGTAGAATCAAAAGTGTGCGGCGGAGTAAAGAGCATGAAGAAGAGGCCGTAGCACAGGGGCAGCATCAGAATCAGCCATGTTCGTCTGCCCTTAATTAGATCTCTTTGCATTTTATTGTAAAGTTTATTATTTTATAATTTTTTTTTTTTACATTTTAGGTTGCTCCAATAAGTGACTACATGTCTTTCAATACTGTGAGATTTTCATGACTCAACAACTTCACTACTAGTTTATTTTTACATATCTACATACATATCCTTTCTTTCTCACACATTCTAAACGTTTTGTTGCGACTGAGAAAGTGACAGATTCTTATTTTGTATTTTTTTTCAAGCGGAAAAAAATGACAATATGAATGAACACGGCCTTTAGACACGCATGACTTTCTCTGGCGCAAATAGATGAAATGCCTTTGTCAACCTCGAAGATGACGTTGAGTCTGCCTCGGCTCAGCAAGTCGAGGAGGCGATTGAGAACGAGCAGAAGGCAAGTCATGCATGCACTCGTCCAAGCACCTAAAATGAAGACACTCTTTCATATCAATCATTCTTGGAATCAGAATAGTGCTTGTTTACACTATCACCTACTTCCTATTCATTCTCAAGCCCCGGAATCATTCGCTTCTTTTTCTCTCTTCATAAACAGAAAGTTGGACTAACAATAAAGGAATTCTTCTTGCATAATTTCTACTAAAACAACAATAGCATTTATTTATTTCCAGATAGTGTACTTTTTCTGTTAACCGGACCATGAGAACAAACATTTTAACTTTTTACTAATTGTCTTTTATTAAAATAAAAAAAAATTAGTTATTTTTCTGATTTAAATATTATATTCATTAACTGCAAACCGAGCGCAATGGCTCCAATGATGTAATTCTGCTTCGGCGCTCGGCAGTAAACCTCGCCGACGATAGAAAAGTAGCCGGTCACGAAGGAGTTGATGAAGAGAGCGACCATGTCGATAATGCCCAGCACGAACATGATCTGTGCCATGAATGGACCAGATTTGTATATTCGAAATAACCAGATTTGCATATTCGAAAGGACCGGAGGACAATAAATGTCCTGGGCATTTCAAAGACGCTTGTCTGTGTCTTCGAGGGAGAATAATCGTACGGCTGTTTCGCATATTAGATAATTGTTTTCCACGTGTATTACTTCTGATACTCTAATAAGTGAAAATGAAATATCAGCAAAAAAATCTTCCACCCCCTCCATTTCCATTCACTCTCACGTTGCTCACTCAAAGTACCGGAAATGTATGTACTTATTGTTAGCACCTAGGGAACAGTCGAGAGATAATGGAAAGAAGGGAGAAAATGAGGGTGGAAAAAGTTCTTCAAATGTGCACAGTTGCCGGAGCTGTCCTCTAAAGTGAATCCTTTCATTCATCTCATAAAGTATTTGTATTTATAATCAAATGGAGAATATATTTATAGCAATTAATTCGACTTTACGTTTAATGTTTGAACAAACATATTTTTATAGAAAGTTATTGATGAAAAAATTATTCTTCACGAAATCATATGGCACTACAAATAAAGAAGAATAATAAGAATTGTAAGAAACAATCACCTTGTAGCACGAAAGACGCATTTGCGCATAGATTGCAGGCATGCATACGACGTAGAGAAGCTCGGAGACGATGCCAAAGACAATGCAGTATATGCCCCATCCCGTGTGGATGTCGCCCTTCCACGAATCGCCCGGCGGCGCGATTACGCTGCAACTCTAATGTGTTACATACATACATACATATGTATTTCACTTTTACAAGCTTACAAGTTTCCACAATCAGAGACTAGGCCCGTTGCGTGAAGGTTTCATTTTAAAGCTGAGAAAACTCAAAAACTTCCTGAATTCATGACTTTTGCCAGACACTATGGCGAGAGAGCATGTGTGGTTTAGAGAGAGATGGTCATGAAAATTCAAATAGATCCCCGTTGAGTTCCGTGCTTCTTTAAGAATACTTTCCTTAATCTTAATATGTGTATTAATAGGGTCGAATTAAAAATAAACATTTCTGATTTCACCTGCAATTGTAGACGTATTCTTGGTCGGCGACCCATAGGAACTGCCACTGGCTGATGTATACCATTTGGAGTGCAAGGATGTTAGAAGATCGCTGAAATTTGGCTCAAACGTTTCACACTTCAAAACAAGACTTCGTCAGGAGACCGCATTTGATTTCTTTGAACAGTTTTAACACAATTATGCAAATACTTGAAAATGTAGCAGGAATAACTGACGTTATGATGAGTGTGGTCATGTTCTCAGGCTGTAGAAATTTTTCTAAGTCCAGAACTCCCGTTGAAATTTTCGACCGTTATTTTTCTAAGTCCAGAAGTCCCCGTTGAAATTTTCACCCGATATTTTTCTAAGTCCAGAACGTCCCGTTGAAATTTTTCCCGTTATTTTTCTAAGTCCAGGATTCATTCCACCATGTTCTTGGTCGATCGAAATATCACAAGTCCCGAACACTGAGAGGAATCGAACCTGGGTCGCTTGCGTAAGTCCCCTGCGTTACCAATCGGCCATTCGTCCATCATACCAACTGGCATGCGAAGATGTAGACATTCGTGTTGAATGTGATCATACATTAAAGATCACACATCATTCACCGGAGGGGGGATATTGCCATTCTGCTAGTCGAAATATCACAAGTCCCGAACACTGAGAGGAATCGAACCTGAGCCGCTTGCGTCGTATGTCGTGACGTTACCAATGGGATATTCGGTCATCATACCAACTTGCAAGTGAAGATGTAGACAATCGTGTGGAATGTGATCATAAATCACATGATCACAGATTATCCCCAGGGGGGATAATATTTTTCAGCCAATGGAAATATCACAAGTCCGGAATAAATAGAGCAATTGATATTACCCCGAGTAGGAATCGAACCAGGACCTTTCGATTTGAAAACGAACACACTAGCCAATCGGCCGTCATGACAACTCTCAACTGAATATGTAGACATGCAAACGTGTATGTGATAGTGATACATATTTTCCCAAGTCCAAAACCCCTCGTGAATAATTCACCCTTGTATTATTTCACAAAACATATTGACATGTCTAAATATTACAAGTCCAGTTATACATTTTATCATATTCAATATATAACAATCACGATGAGGCACAATTCTCGAGAACAGATTTTTCACGAATATTATTGAGGGTGACATTGTGAAACACTGCAGATTGGATTCTCTGGTTGGCGACGATACAAGAATTGCAGAGACGAATATTCGTCATGTTGTTCGTCGTAGTGTCATTAGGCCTTGCACAAACATTGCAAACGGCAATGACGATGAATCTGTGGCTTTTCAAGAGGTGTCCGTGGTTGCTTACATGAGATGGACGTTGGAAGGCATCAACGAGTTCCTTGAAGCTCTTCTGCAAATTTATAACAAATGGTGAAATTGCAAGAGCACGAGTAAAGTATACCTTTGCCTTAGGTTCATCCTTTGTAGTCGCATTAAACCTTCGTTTGCGTTCACGAAGCTGAAAATGAATGATATATAGAAAATATTCAAAAACACGCAATTTTAAACAAAACCTTTTCTTTACGCGAAGTCTTGGACTGCGAGGAAATGGAAGACGAAGAAGATGAAGATGAAGAAGACTGGGAACGAACCATTTGACATGATTGAATTGTTCAAGTAATGACTGCCTCAGTCGTCAAAGGGGCGGAACTGGACATAGACATTATCAGATTCGTCTGTGAGAAGTTGAATAGTACCAAGGGGTCGAATGTAACGTGCATGACGTGGCTGATAAATTTCCTCACCACTGTGAGCACGCTTAATGTGTCGACGCAGATTAAAACCAGTCGAGAATACATTTCCGCAATCTTCACAGTTAAAAGCCTTTTTCTCGATATTGGATTCTACAGAAGGAACAGGCATAGTTTCAGCAATGTTCTTTCCTTTAGATTCAATAGTTGTACTAGTTGCAGAAGGTGCAGAAGCAGGAGAGGCTGCCTTACGATCACCAGCAGTCATCGTGTCAAAGTGAAACAATGACTTTGGAAAGGGGGGCTTTTATACACTGCCTAAGGTGAGTCATAAACCAGCGAATAACTATTTCGTCATTCATGACATAATGACGTGTACTAAAATATTTCGCAATAGTGCCCATTTTATTTCCACGACAACGTAAATAAAGAAAGAATAGACAGTAGTGACCACAAACTACACTAGTTGTACTTTGAACCCTATGAGGAAAATATTGAACATGTGAAAATTGTTCAAGCCATTTGGCAAGCAGTTCTGGGGGCTTACTTGCTGTTGAATCATAGTATTCAGCAGAATTAGTAGCGTTTACATATACGGCAACCCAGTGTTCACCTGTACTATTAGAATCTCCTGTATTCCAAACAATACACAACGGTCTACGTTCTGGTAGGACAAGTTTTGTATCACAAGGGAAACTACCAAGATAATAGACACGTGTTGTATAACAAGTTTCCAAGAAATTATTTATTTCTACATTTGTTAATGGGAAAATATTCATTGCGCTAGAATATGATATATAATCAAATTTCAACTGCAAGCAGCTCAATTGGAAAAAGATTTCCGTTGGATGCCGATACCAGCGGCAGCTTCATCGCGCGCACTTGGACACCATGTTGGCACGAAAAATAATCCCGAACAATATTTATAATTATCAGATAAATGATAAATAAATATTCTAACCTTTAGCCAAACCTTGACAGGTCTCACACCCAATGTACTGTGATGACCTTCCACTGTCAATCTGACAGTGATTCGAGTAGAAGCGTTGGTGCCGGGGACAATGCGAGCACGCTCCAAAAGGAAATTGTTGAGGCCAAGATGAGAGGTAAATATGTGGTGTCTTCGTAGTGTGCTATCAATGGTGTCAATTTCCGCGGCGGACAAAACGGTATCCTCCTCGATTCGAATTCCACAAGTAAAGTAGATGAAGACGGAGAGTGGAACGCGACTCGGAAGAACCATTATGCCTGTTGATCATTAAAAACGTTACGAAAGTGATCAATTTGGTAAAGACCATCATATTCTGCATAAATCACGAGTTGAAGACCATTGTCGGGTGTTTTATCGGAAAAACGCATCGATAATTGTGTTGTACCACTACGCACTAGTTCAAAGTCTGCGTTAGTGTCCGTTGATGAAAGATTAAATGCAAATAAAGAAAAGCCTTTCTTGTACATTTTGTATCCTATTGCCAAGTCACGATTTTCACCAACAGCACCAATGTTCTCGTAAAACATGACAAATGCTTCAGCAAAAGAATTAGTTTTGAAATTTATCTTTTGTGGTTGTGCAGGAAAAGTTACACCACCAGCATCTATACATACTTCCGAAATGTTAAAGCTTTGGAAATTAAAGGGGGAATGTGAAACACTACCCTCATAGGCATGTTGGTCTATACAGCCAATAATAATTCGGCGAGGAATTAAATCTGTAAAGATTGTAGAGAAGGGAAAATCAAAGCGACCACCCGGTACCGAGACAACGCGTACTCTGGTACGTCGATAAGGATATCGTGCAGGATAGGATAGGAGGGTTTGTTCAAGGGCAAGATTAACAGAACTGATCACATCAACAGCACGAATAAGAAGTTTCATAGAGACGACCTCAATTTTTGCACCATTAGGCGCTGCATCATGACTTTCAAGAACAAAAGCATCGCTATTGCGATGGAAGGTAAACTGAACGTTTAAATGTGGTAATAGCAGTCGGTAAGTTGTGAATTGGTCAATATGAACAGGAGAAACAATGTCCAACTCGCCCGTTGAAGAAATTGCGTCTAATCGACTCTTATATCCCTTATTATCTGCACTGTCAAGACCAACATCATTGTCTTCAAAGTAACCAGCCGCTTGAAGTATTCCAAACGGAACTGATAGATTATCCCCAGGGGGGGGGGTAATATTTTTCAGCCAGTGGAAATATCACAAGTCCGGAATAAATACAACAATTGATATTGACCCAAGAAGGAATCGAACCTGGACCTTAAGATTTGAAAACAAACTCACTACCAATGAGCCAATACTATTGTATGTTATATGTAATGCTATTGTATGTTATAAAGTCATTGGTAATATCTTTCTTAGTTGTAAGGTTGTATGAGGTGGCTACTTCCACATTAATCAAAGAAATTAAATCGTCAACCTTTTCGTATGAATTCGGGGGGATGGTTACGACTGTACGAATACTTCCCCCTTGTTTGTCTTATCAAAATACTCTAGAATAATATTGTTCTCGTTAAAGTCGTCCTTTTCTTGTTTTGTAGTAATTCTGTCATATGTATTGGGGTAAATAATTTCGGTCATTGCAACCTCATAGTCTGATTTAAAATGCAAAGGTGCAGGAAGACGAATACGAAAATCACCAATTTTATCACCTTCATGTGTATTGCTAATCAAGTAAACATAAAAGTCATCATTGTTATTCATTTTTTAGACAGGTGGATGTGTGTTATAACGTCGGCTTGGAATGGTCGGAGAAGGAAGAAGATATCCAATACAAGAGGAAAGTGTTACAATCCAAAGTTTATTGTCGTCGTTACGTGTGCCAAAAGTTAGATTATATATCGACACTAGAACAACTGTATAAATAAGTATTACTTGTGCAATGTAGACAAACAGTGCACGTGAACACGACACTTCACCACAATGCCACGAAGCACTTCTCGTTTCCTCAGGGGCGGGTGACAACTTTTCTAGCATGTTTTGCATCGATCCAAGAATCAAATGACGGTGGGTAACCAAGCCAACGTACTAATATTTCCTTCTTGACCGAGCGTGTTCTTCTTGCAAGTACACGTTCAATTTTATACTCGTCGTCGGGCGAAGAAACGTGTGATACGAGTTCACGCTCGTAGACAATAATATCAATTTCCTCACCGTTCAAATCTTCAATAATGTACGCGGGTGGGTCCTTGAACAGACACTTTTTTATGCGGAATATTTCCAGTGTAAAAGTATTCTTATATCCCTTTGTAAAAGCACCGCGAAGACGAGAAAGACGCACAGTATCGCCTGGTGCATAGCGATGCTTGGCCATGAGTTGTTTTTCCTCTGCATAAAGGGTTTGCCAAACAAATTCTGCATTTATTGCATTTACGGACGAGGGTGCAATGCCACCAATAGAAGAAATTGGTGAATCGTTTAGTGCTTTGGTAGCATCTTGTAAAACATCCAACCAGCGATATGTATTATGTTCGGAAAAATAACGGCATAGTCTTGTCTTTAGTCTACGTATTGTATTTTCTGCAAGTGCACACTTTACATTATGATTCTTTGGAATACGATGTTCAATTTCGTTTTGTGCTAACAAACGTTTAAAGTTGGAATTTAAAAATTCTTTCCCTGCATCAGTATAAAGACGAAAAGGGGACCGTCCAGAAGTTTTAATTATACGTTCGTAAGCCTTTGTTGTTTCAGCACCACTTTTATTTAAAAGAGGTTCGCACATTACAAATCGAGATAGGACATCAACTACAACAAGAATGCAAGTATAGCCAGAATTGTACGCTTAAGGTGGCCATTATGGCAAGATCTGCTTGGTGGTCGCTATCAATCCATGTACACTGTGTCTTACTTGTTTTTATTCGATTCAATCTGGGAAAATTTGTAGTATATGTAGACTGTTTATGTAGAAACGCTTTAACGTCTCCAAGTTTAACTTTTAATCCTTTCGTTCGGGCAGCTTCATAAAGACGACGAACACCACTGTATCCGCCATAGCTACTAATGTCGGTATAAATTTTTTCTAGTTCTTCCATTGTATTGCGTTGGCCAAAGGGTAACTGCAAAGTTGGTGCCACGAAACTCGACAAGATCCGCACGGGCACTATTACCCAACATTAAAGGTGAAAACTTGGTTCTTTTTAGGGCTGCCCCAAATTCTTTCGCGCCTTGAACCGGATCAGAACGTGTACACCACTGACTGGAAAAGTCTTCAATCAGTGAAGCTATTTCGTACTCGTTTTGTCCAAGTGTAATCTTGTGTTTAACAACTGGGAATTCTGTGGAATTTGCAATTAAATGATTGACAAGTGTTGCAGCCTTTCTCTTAAGTGTATCATTTGAAAATTGAAGTGTCTTTAAGAAATTTTGTTCTGGTTGCGATGTCTGAGCTATTGAAGTCGTCTGTGGTTGAACATTTTGAGTTCCATTTGGTTGAACAACTTGTTTTACAGGCTGCACAGGAACAGAAGGTTGAGGAACGTCTATAGATTTTTTTACAATGGGAATGGCAGTTTGAAAACTATGTTCTGAACTAGCTTTATCATCTTCACCTTGCCATGCAACATTTGTTTCAGGTCCTTCAGTATTTCCATGCACGTATTGTGTAAGACGCTGTAGCAAAGCACGATTTCTATGCATCTTTTCTTCAGCATCAAGAATACATGAAGGTGCAAGAAGTATATTCAATTCATTTTCAATACGTTGAATAAAGTTTGGTTGTTGTTGTTGTTGTTGCATCATATTTGCAAGACGATCTTCCGAAACGAGCAATAATTTGTTAAATGAAGGCATTGGATAGAAAGTTTGCGGCAACACCAGCAATTACAGAAATTAAAGGTGCAAAAAATCCTGTGCCCGCCTGAATTATATGCTGTTTTGCCAAGGGGACCGTTCGGGTATATGCAATACGTCGAATGTGTGCCACGTAAGGCTTTAACTTCTTCTTTTGTGTCTTGGGTATATAGGCCGCACCGTGAAGAATATTACAAAGTGCCTCGACAATACAAATGATTGTGTTAGCATCCACCTCATTAACATGACTTTCAAAATCTTTTGTTGATGCAAGAGAAGAAATCTTTTTTTAAACGTCCTTGTCCCACACAGCTTTTGCAGGATTCATTTTGCTGTATAGCAATAAACACGTTCCGTGTCGGGAAAGATACTTGTACGTAGACGAAATGCTACCTCTGTCGTCTTATGTAGGTCGACAAAGAGGTAACTGTGTGCACTAGAAGTGGCGTCAGTGTAGGCGTCAATAAAAAATTGTCGGTTTGTTGGAAAAAGTTGGCTAGCAAGATTACGAATCATCAACTGATCAGCATTGTTCTTAAATAGACAAAGGTAGCTAGAGTATATGCGTAGTGTTCGAATAGTTTTCCCAAAGAATACTGAATGAACTACACAAATTACAGACATGTCAAAGTGATGTGAGGCAACCGTAAAAAGTTTTTCGGCATCAGACCAACGTTCAAGCTTTACCATTAGATCGTCAAGAATAAGTAGTGCTTTTTCATTCTTCTTTTCCCTCAACATTTCAATGTCAGGGATGTCTTCATGCATTGTGACATGTGCAAGATTGGCAAACTCGTTATAGCCAGTTTGGTATTCATTGTAACAGAATATAACATGTCCAGGCTTTACAGTTTCATACACTTGTTCCCTTGTTGTTATAATTCTATGAATTAATGTGCTTTTTCCACATCCCGAAGGTCCACATAGAAGCATACACGAAGGCCAAGCAAGATACATTTATCACAAGTTTCAAAAGTATTGGACAAACTGTAATTTGACTTCTTTTTTTTTCCAAGAACAACAACTGACATCAGACAATTCACAACAAGTGACAATGAAACTTTTCTAGCAAAGCTTCACAATAAAAGACAGACAGTGATTGATGCAATATGTGCCTCGATACCCGTATGGGAACGTTCCGTACGTCCCAAAGGGAATGCGCCTCTTGTTGAACACGGGCTGAAAGAGTTTCTCGAAGGTCACGGTCTCGATACCGTGATCGCCGTCGATGGCGAAGCGCTCGTACGGGATGGGAATCTTCTTCCATCCCGTTCGTACAGATTTAATTCCTCGCCGAATTATTATTGGCTGTATAGACCAACATGCCTATGAGGGTAGTGTTTCACATTCCCCATTTAATTTCCAAAGCTTTAACATTTCGGAAGTATGTATAGATGCTGGTGGTGTAACTTTTCCTGCACAACCACAAAAGATAAATTTCAAAACTAATTCTTTTGCTGAAGCTTTCGTCATGTTTTACGAGAACATTGGTGCTGTTGGTGAAAATCGTGACTTGGCAATAGGATACAAAATGTACAAGAAAGGCTTTTCTTTATTTGCATTTAATCTTTCATCAACGGACACTAACGCAGACTTTGAACTAGTGCGTAGTGGTACAACACAATTATCGATGCGTTTTTCCGAGAAAACACCCGACAATGGTCTTCAACTCGTGATTTATGCTGAATATGATGGTCTTTACCAAATTGATCACTTTCGTAACGTTTTTAATGATCAACAGGCATAATGGTTCTTCCGAGTCGCGTTCCACTCTCCGTCTTCATCTACTTTACTTGTGGAATTCGAATCGAGGAGGATACCGTTTTGTCCGCCGCAGAAATTGACAACATCGATAGCACACTACGAAGACGCCGCATATTTACCTCTCATCTTGGCCCCAACAATTTCCTGTTGGAGCGTGCTCACATCGTCCCCGGCACCAACGCTTCTACTCGAATCACTGTCAGATTGACAGTGGAAGGTCGTCACAGTACATTGGGTGTTAGACCTGTCAAGGTTTGGCTAAAGGTTAGAATATTTATTTATCATTTATCTTATAATTATAAATATTGTTCAGGATTATATGTCGTGCCAACATGGTGTACAATTGCGCGCGATGAAGCTGCCGCTGGTATCGGCATCCAACGGAAATCTTTTTCCAATTGAGCTGCTTGCTGTTGAAATTTGATTGTATATCATATTCTGTTCACGCGCAATGAATATTTTTCCTTTAACAAATGTAGAAATAAATAATTTCTTGGAAACTTGTTCTACAACACGTGTCTATTATCTTGGTAGTTTCCCTTGTGATACAAAACTTGTCCTACCAGAACGCAGACCCTTGTGTATTGTTTGGAATACAGGAGATTCTCATAGTACAGGTGAACACTGGGTTGCCGTATATGTAAACGCTACTAATTCTGCTGAATACTATGATTCAACAGCAAATAAGCCCCCAGAATTGCTTGCCAAATGGCTTGAACAATTTTCACATGTTCAATATTTTCCTCATAGGGTTCAAAGTACAACTAGTGTAGTTTGTGGTCACTACTGTCTATTCTTTCTTTATTTACGTTGTCGTGGAAATAAAATGAATACTATTGCGAAATATTTTAGTACACGTCATTATGTCATGAATGACGAAATAGTTATTCGCTGGTTTATGACTCACCTCAGGCAGTGTATAAAAGCCCCCCTTTCCAAAGTCATTGTTTCACTTTGACACGATGACTGCTGGTGATCGTAAGGCAGCCTCTCCTGCTTCTGCACCTTCTGCAACTAGTACAACTATTGAATCTAAAGGAAAGAACATTGCTGAAACTATGCCTGTTCCTTCTGTAGAATCCAATATTGAAAAGAAAGCTTTTAATTGTGAAGATTGCGGAAATGTATTCTCGACTGGTTTTAATCTGCGCCGACACATTAAGCGTGCTCACAGTGGTGAGGAAATTTATCAGCCACGTCATGCACGTTACATTCGACCCCTTGGTACTATTCAACTTCTCACAGACGAATCTGATAATGTCTATGTCCAGTTCCGCCCCTTTGACGACTGAGGCAGTCATTATTTGAACATTTCAATCAGGTCAAATGGTTCGTTCCCAGTCTTCTTCATCTTCATCTTCTTCGTCTTCCATTTCCTCGCGACACAAGCAGTGACAGCAGCAGCGGTAGCGGCAGCAGCAGCAGCGCCAGCAGCAGCAACGAAGAATACGTATGTACATATCTTTCTATTCTATTTTAAACTTTGATGTAATCCACGAAGTATTTTTAAAGATTATTTTTCTAGATATTTTTTTCTTCAATTTTACTCATTGATATGTTCCACTTGGACCATATATTTTTTATTATTACAAAGGTGTAATTATTATAACAGTCTGAAGACGAAATGTACGTCGACAATGAAACGGCAAGCGACAGTGGCAGCTCGTCGGAGGATGACGACAGTGTCTATGAAGACAGTGACGAAGAGGAAATGGATGATGAAGAGGAAGTCGAGGAAGAAGAAGAAGAAGTGGAGGTATTCAATTTGTTATATTTCTGTTGTTTTTAAAGGATTATTTTTTATTTCAAATGTTAAATATCATAGACCCCTCTCCACGTTGATGGTGTGCTGCATGAGGTCAAAGACTTTTACAAAGTGGAAGACCTCTCGAGAAGCCGAAACAAGAGGTTCAGAGTGGAACAAGAAGACATTTCCATCCGCTTCCGCAAGCTTGCAAAGAGAACGAATGATCTCGATGGACTCTTCGACCTGGTCAGTTTGTTTTTACAGCACTGTCCAATCTGCTAGTTTACAATCATACGTTGGGAAATTTCTGTATAACCATATTATTAGTTCATAATAATTTTTAGGTAATGCTAGACGTGCTCGAGAAGAGCAAACCGGCACAACACGGAAGTGACCTCCGTGTTTCTGTTGCCATTAACCAAGAAGGCCAAGCAAGGGCCTATTACATGAAGCCTTCAGTATACTCGGACAACATTCCGAATATACTGCGCAAAGAGATCTCCTTTGCGAACACATCCACGGGGGTGGCAACACCGCTTCTCCTCAGCGAGGTATGTACATTCTTTCAAAGTTTTATTTTCAATTTTTTATTATCCATTTATCATGTTATTTAATTTTTAGCTTCATGTACGAATATCGTGGATTGATGTTCCCACTGGTTCCGGTAATCGTTCATTCGCGAAAAAGAACGATTGGAGGAACATCACCAAGGCCAAAGGTTCCTAAATTATTTCATTTAAAATAAATTGGAATTTAAACATTATCATTTTATTAAACGAAAATAATTTCAGGGAAGAAGGACTGCCTCGCAAAGGCCATTGCAATTGGCATGGCCTATCTGGACCGTAACAATGACGTTTCCTGGTGGGAATCGATTCGCCGATACGAAGGCAGACAGCAGGAGGTCGCAGATCTCTACCACAGAGAATTTGGCATCCCGAAGAAGAGTACATACAGCATTGACGACGTGAAGCTCTTCCAAGAGAACATGCCCGGCGTTCAACTTGTCTTATTTTATGGTGACAAACCAGGAAAGGCAGTATTCTCTGGGGAATACATTGACGACAACAGCGTGATTGGGCTTCGTCTGCGTCGAGGCCACTTTGACCACATTAAAAGAGTCGCCAAGTTCTTCAGTTAGTCATTTTAATTATATTTTTAGTAAACTTACAATATTTATTTCAATTTAAGATCGCCAGTTCTACTGCCCAATGTGTGACGTCCTCGTTGACAGTTCGAATGCACACTACTCATGCCCTGTCAACTGTGACAAGTGTGGCACTCGCCAGAAGAACATGTGCAATGGGCAAGGCGCACACAAGTGTGAGGCATGTGGTGTCGTCTGCCACAATGAAGAGTGTCTGAGTCGTCATCAAGAGAAAGGTTATTCATTACTATTAAATATTTCTAATTATATATTTTTTTTCTTAGGAATTCGAGGAGGTCGTTCCTTCTGTGAGACTCTCGACCGTTGCCCAAACTGCCACCACTCCAAAGCCGAGAAGAGGAAGGGTCGTCCTCACCAATGTGGCTACTCATACTGTGCGACGTGTTGTGAGGACCGTCCGGAAGGCCACAAGACGTGCTACGTCTCAACGCTGCCGCCCTTGTCAAAGACGTTCAAGAAGAAGACGATCGTATTTGATATCGAAGTAAGAATTTTATTAATTTTTTAAAATAAATATTTATAGTTTATAAAATTCCTCGCTTTCCTCAGACTCACATTGTGAAGAATAAGAGGGGGGCAAAGATGCACGTGCCCAATCTGATCATTGCCCTTCGCTCGTGCGGAAAATGCGAAGGAGAGCTGCCCAAGGACGTTTACGATGTCACATGCAGTTGTGAATACTGTGGAGGGAGGAGGCTCTGGCAGTGGCAGGCGCTGGACAACCCCAAGAAGAGGATCATCGAAGACTTCTGCGACTGGGTGTTCGGCGACGAACACAAAGGCTTCACCGTTGTCGCCCACAACCTCCGCGCGTTAGTATTTATCCTTTTATATAATTTTTAATTATAAATTGGATTATTTATCATTTTATTTATTAATATGCTATCAAGGTTTGTTATTTTAGCTACGATGGCCAGTTTATTCTGCGCCATCTGTGCAGCGACAGAAGCCCTGTCTCGCCGTCCGAGTTGATCATGGCCGGAAGAAAAATCATGAAACTCGAGGTCAACAAAGTCCGAATGGTTGACTCTCTGAGCTTCCTCGCCATGCCTCTCGCCTCGTTCCCCAAGGCATTCGGACTAAAGGAATTGAAGAAGGTATCTTAAATATTTAATTTAGAAATACTTCAAGTGAAAATATTTAGGGGTACTTTCCGCACCGCTTCAATCGCCCTGCCAACTACCAATACGTTGGCAAGATCCCGGACAAGAAGTACTTTGGGTACAAGTCGATGCGGGATGAGGCGAGGGCCGCATTCGATGATTGGCACGACAAGCACGAGCAGAATGAATTTACATTCGACTTCCGTCTGGAGATTGAAGCTTATTGCTTCTCCGATGTCGTCCTCCTGCATGAGGGGATTCGCACCTTCGATGTTGAATGCTTTGGCGCCACGGGTGTTCATGTCTTTCACGAGAGCGTGACAGCGGCCAGTGCGGCCATGCGTGTCTTCCGCCGCAAGTTCCTCAAGAAGGACCTCCTGGCTGTCGAGAAGCCCATCACCGCTGAGGACAAACAGAGTCGTCTGGCACTCAAGATGCTCGCGTAAGTATTAATATAAAAGTTTTTTATTTATCAAATAATATTCCACTTTTAGATACCTGAGGAAGACAAAGGGAGTGCAAATCCGTGACGCACAACACGGTGGCGAGAAGAGGATCAAGGGAACTCGCTACCGTGTTGACGGATTCATCAAGAGGCCGAGCAAGAGGGATCTCATCATTGAGGTACATTTGCAATTTTGATAAATCAATTATATTAAACATTTATTGTTTGTTTTGTATATGTTTCTAATTCCTTTGCTACGACATATATTTTAGATCCACGGCTGCTACTGGCATGCCTGTCGGTGCCGCTACTCGGACCACACGATGGTGCGTGGCCGACGTGCAGCCCTCATCCGCCAAGAAGATGAGGCGCGACTCCAGCATCTCAGACGCAAGCACAAGGTCGTTGTCATCCGAGAGTGCCAGATCGAGAAGAGACTCAAGAAGGACGACAAGATGCGGCAATTCTTTGCCGACTACGAGATTGGGGTTTGAAATTGTTTACATATTTCAAGTTTTAGAAATAAATGTTCATTTACAGGAGCCTCTCAATCTCTACGATGCCTTCTTTGGCGGGAGATGCGAGGTATTCCGCATGTACGCGAAACCTGAGCCCGGCTACACCATCCGCTACCTAGACGTGTGCAGTTAGTATTTTTAAGAATAAACATGAATTCAATCTTATTTAAATAATTTATTGAATTTTTTTTTTTAGGCTTGTACCCGTACACGAACAAGTACAGACCGTACCCGGTGGGTAGAGGCAAGATGGTGGACGTCTCAAGGATCCAAACGCACATCACGAAGCCGGAAGAGCTAACGATTCAAGGCTTCGTCAAGTGCACCGTAAGTTTAGAATTAATTCAAATAAGAAATTTAATAATGTATGCAATCAGGTCCTGCCACCGACACGTCTCTTCGTTCCTGTTCTGGCGCTTCGTTCTGGCGGCAAGAATGTAATGCCTCTGTGTGCCGCATGCGCCGAGAGGATGGATCCTTACACTCTCGGCTGCCAGCACAGCAAGAAGGAGAGGCAGTTCGTCGGCACCTTCGCCACCGTCGAACTCATCGAGGCGCTCAAGTGTGGATACCAGATCCTGAAGATCCACTCGGTTCGTTTTAAATAAATTTTGGTAGTAGTAAATTTTATTTATTAAACAAAGCAGTACATTTTATTTAGGCGCGTCACTACAATAAGTGGTCGCTCTATGAGCGGAACGTGGCCAATGGTGAAGTCACCCACGGCGTCCTGTCCGAATACATGGACACGTGGGTCGGCAAAAAGACGGTATATTTTATTTTGTTTGATTATTTGCCTCTTGCAATATTTATATTTTATAGGAGGCATCCGGGTGGCCTGCTTCCGCGGACACTGAAGAGAAGAAGAGTGTGTTCATCACGCGCTTCGAGGAGAGAGAAGGCATCCGCTTGAAAGCGGAATCTATTGCCCACAACCCCGCGGCCAGACAAGTCTCCAAGCTAATGGCCAATTCGCTTGTCAGTTTAAATTATTTAATTATTTTAAATTATTTATTTTTACATTTTGAATGCACTTTTTTTAATTGAATTACTTTATTTTCTTTTTATATGAACACATATTTACAGTGGGGCAAGTTGGGAGAGCGCAACGACAGACTGAAGACGGAGATTGTCGACGATCCGAGCCGCTTCTTCCGCCTCATGAATGATGCGGACGTGGACGTGCGCGACTACTGTCTGCTGGGGGACAGAAAGCTGCAAGTCACGTTCCGGCCGTCGACTTCTGCAACACTGAAGCCTCTCCCGACAACGAGTCTGGCGTCGGCAGTTTTGACAACTGCCTACGCCAGATGCACCCTGCTCAACATCATCCAGAGGATCCCCCACCCTGAAGAGAGGCTCCTCTACGTTGGTAAGTATAAATTTATTACCATTAGTGTTTCTCACTATTTTCCATGTTTTTTGAACTTACTTTCAGACACCGACTCGGTCCTCTACCTGCACAAGGAGGACGAAGTCGACCCCTTGGCCGAGCTGGAAGGCGACTTCCTCGGCGACCTCACGGATGAGCTGGGAGGCGGTCGCGGCGTGGAATTCGTCGCCCAGGGATCCAAGGCGTATGCCTATCGATGGCAGACGCCCGATGGCAAGAGGCACGAAAAGGCCAAGTGCAGAGGCTTCCCCGTCACGAGGGACTCTGCAGCGTCGATCCATTTCAGATCGATGCATCGCTTTGTGCGGCGCCTCAAGAATCGTACGGGATGGAAGAAGATTCCCATCCCGTACGAGCGCTTCGCCATCGACGGCGATCACGGTATCGAGACCGTGACATTCGAGAAGCTCTTTCAGCCCGTGTTCAACAAGAGGCGCATTCCATTTGGGACGTACGGGACGTTCCCATACGGGTATCGAGGCACATAGTGCACCAATCACTGTCTGTCTATTCTTGTGAAGCTTTGCTAGAAACATCATTGTCAGTAGTTGTGAATTGCCAAGAAGTTCAGTTTTCCGATTGTGTTGAATTGTGAACAGTACTTTGAATAATTTTGATTTCAGTTGTTGAAGTCAAATTACAGTTTGTCCAATACTTTTGAAACTTCAAATTACAGTTTGTCCAATACTTTTGAAACTTGCGATAAATGTATCTTGCTTGGCCTTCGTGTATGCTTGTATGTGGTCCTTCGGGATGTGGAAAAAGCACATTAATTCATAGAATTATAACAACAAGGGAACAAGTGTATGAAAATGTAAAGCCTGGACATGTTATTTTCTGTTACAATGAATACCAAGCTGGCTATAACGAGTTTGCCAATCTTGCACATGTCACAATGCACGAAGGCATCCCTGACATTGAAATGTTGAGGGAAAAGAAGAATGAAAAAGCACTACTTGTTCTTGACGATCTAATGGTAAAGCTTGAACGATGGTCTGATGCCGAAAAACTTTTTACTGTTGCCTCACATCACTTTGACATGTCTGTAATTTGTGTAGTTCATTCACTATTCTTTGGGAAAACTATTCGAACACTACGCATAAACTCTAGCTACCTTTGTCTATTTAAGAACAATGCTGATCAGTTGATGATTCGTAATCTTGCTTGCCAACTTTTTCCAACAAACCGACAATTTTTTATTGACACATACACTGACGCCACTTCTAGTGCACACAGTTACCTCTTTGTCGACCTACATAAGACGACAGAGGTAGCATTTCGTCTTCGTACAAGTATCTTTCCCGACACGGAACGTGTTTATTGCTATACAGCAAAATGAATCCTGCAAAAGCAGTGTGGGACAAGGACGTTTTAAAAAAGATTTCTTCTCTTGCATCAACAAAAGATTTTGAAAGTCATGTTAATGAGGCGGATGCTAACACAGTCATTTGTATTGTCGAGGCACTTTGTAATATTCTTCACGGTACGGCCTATATACCCAAGGCACAAAAGAAGAAGTTAAAGCCTTACGTGGCGCACATTCGACGTATTGCGTATAACCGAACGGTCCCCTTGGCAAAACAGCATATAATTCAGGCGGGCACAGGATTTTTTGCACCTTTAATTCCTGTAATTGCTGGTGTTGCCGCAAACTTTCTATCCAATGCCTTCATTTAACAAATTATTGCTCGTTTCTGAAGATCGTCTTGCAAATATGATGCAACAACAACAACCAAACTTTATTCAACGTATTGAAAATGAATTGAATACACTTCTTGCACCATCATGTATTCTTGATTCTGAAGAAAAGATGCATAGATATCGTGCTTTGCTACAGCGTCTTACACAGCACATACATGGAAACACTAAAGGACCTGACACAAATGTTGCATGGCAAGGAAGGGCAGATCGTATTCCATATCGAGAAGGGCAGCAAAGTCACTTTCAATATTACTATTGCATAGAGAAAGCGTCGTAACTGTCCGCATCTTGTAGCTTTTGTGATCAATGCACTGTTTGTGATTTGACTCTCCTTTTTTATGCACTATTTCTCACTTATCCCCCTTGGCGCTGGCAGCATCCTCTCTAGATCCTGAACGCTGATAAGACATGCATCATATCCTATATGACATATTTCGTAACTTTTCTTTCTTTCTCTAACTTGTATGTACATAAATCATATGCTATTTTCATTATTGCGTGGGCGTTATTTATTTCATAATAGATTCCATTACCAACAGTACTGATATAAATAGAATTCGTGGGCATTATATCACGTAACATAAAGTGAAAGTACAGAGAATGACTTGGTCATCACTTAAGAGAGCACATGTACAGTGGTGTAATATTCAACGGGGGGTTTCGGACTTGGAAAATATTCCTGTATCTGAATAATTCACGAGGGTTTTTGGACTTGTGGAAAATATGTATCACTTCCACATACACGTTTGCATGTCTACATATTCAGTTGAGAGTTGGTATGACGGTCGATTGGCTCATTGGTAGTGAGTTTGTTTTCAAATCAAAAGGTTCTGGTTCGACCCCCCTCGGGCCAAACTCAATTGTTGTATTTATTCCGGACTTGTGATATTTCCACTAGCTGAAAAATATTATCCCCTTGGGCATAATCTGTGATCATGTGATGTATGATCACATCCCACACGAATGTCTACATCTTCACTTGCTAGTTGTCATGATGGACGATTGGCCGATTGGTAGCGCTGGGACTTACGACACAAGCGGCTCAGGTTCGGATCCGGTCTGGATCCTGGACTTGTGATATTTCGACTAGCATAAATGGCAATACCCCCCCTCCGGTGAATGATGTGTGATCTCTGATGTATGATCACTTCCACTCGAATGTCTACATCTTCGCATGCTAGTTGGTATGATGGACGATTGACCGATTGGTAACGCGGGGAACATACGACACCAGCGACCCAGGTTCAGATCCTGTCAAGATCCTGGACTTGTAATATTTCCACAGGTCAAGAACGAGGTGGAATGAATCCTGGACTTAGAAAAATAACGGGAAAAATTTCAACGGGACTTTCCGGACTTAGAAAAATACCGTGTGAAAATTTCAACGGGGACTTCTGGACTTAGAAAAATAACGGCCGAAAATTTCAACGGGAGTTCTGGACTTAGAAAAATTTCGATAGGTTAAGAACATGACCACACTCATCATGACGTTTTAAAGTAACGAATGTTATTGAAAAAAAACATCTTTTCTACAAGTCTATTTACCTATTCTTTTGCGTAATTTTGTTGACTTCAAGTACTAATTCCAAAGCTGGAAAAAATATTTGGATTTTCGCAAATAAAACAGAGCCATGTCTGAATCAGAGAGAAAGTCATGCCGTCTGCTATGTATAACAAAGTCGCACGCCACTACACAAGTGAGACAAGTTTTATATAAACATAAATTCTTTCTAGAATTCTTGGAACATATTATGTACGCATATATAGGCACGGATGACTAATAAATGGGCGGAATGGACATCCTGTATTAAATAAAGGATAATTTATTAAAAGTGCGAAAGAACTGTTCATTATTGGAAAGTAAATAATGCCTTGATGAAAAGACTCATGACATGGAATTCAGAGAAAAGAAGAGTGCGAAGACAATGCTAAATTCTTGCAGCAAATCTCAAAGAGCGCGTTTAGCAGAGTGCATATGGCAAATAAAGAATGAATACATTGGTTGGACAGCATTTCCAGCCATACCTTCAAATTAAAAAAAAAACATAATAGTAATGCGGGTGAAGATGATGATGATCGTAGGGCGGGAATGTTGAAATACCTTTCGGATTAATCTTCATTTTGAGATTTAAAACTATATTTCTTTAAATGTATAAAAAGAAATGGGTTTCACAATTGCCTGCATTCACACGTCAGGAGACTTCACTAGAATAAAAGATAACAACGGCTTCTATTATTCACACATTGAGCCGGTTGAGTGATCAAATAAATATTATTATGTTGTGCACATAAAGATGACAATCACGTAACTATAAATACCATTCTTGACATCAAAAGAAGTTGAATGATCATCAGAGAATAATGGCAGCGGGTGCAGATAAAAAGTTAGCAAACAGTTACAGGAGAATTGAAAGGAGAAAATGGAAAGAGGCGGTGGCTAAAATTAATTAAAGCTTTTGCATTTAACTTTTTGCATCCTTTTGGAAACATCAGCGAGAGTGCCCTATTCAATGGTGAATTATAGATAAAGCACATATATGAATATTATTACTAATGTAAACAATAAGTGCTTGAGGAGGAATAGTGCCTTATTTTGTTTCGTTTTTGTAATGCATTTATGTGATAGGTAGTAGCGGACCTAATTTCGCTCTTTGTTCATTTGTGAACATGATAACAGCGGTGTCAAGGGCACATCACCAAATTCATGAAGTGGAAATTTAAGCAGAATGACAAGTAATTTGGAAATATTCTACTTCAGACAACCGTTTCGATTGTTGCGACAGCTGGAAGTTGCCGTGAAAAGGAGGCGCGCGAAAGTTCCGCATCAGCGGCTGGGGTCTAAACAATTAGATAAGCGCTAATTTTAAGGAATACAAAGGTGATCCTCATCGTATAAACGTCTTGATCATTGTTCGTTTAAACTTATTGTTAGTTGAAAAGAAAATCTTTCTTCTCACCGAAATCAATTGCTGGTACAATTTGGAAAATATAATTTACCTTTGAAAAAGCGAAGTTTCCGTTTTCTTCCATTATGTCCCATGTAGAATAAGCTTCAGACTATTACAAACGAATCTATAGTTTAAAAAGTTATTGAGCCTTAATTTTTTCTCTATCTTGAGAAGTGATGAGCAACATACTACACTCCCGCTCAACATTATTGGGTCCAAATTAATAATATAAATATAAATAATATAAAAAGTAAAAAAGAATTCAACATTTTCACGAGCACTTAAAAAGCAGATCAAACTGAAAGGGAAAAATAGGAGGAGAGATAGAGAAGTTGAAAATGCACCTGATGAAACTCCTGAAAAAATATATTTCACGTTATTGAAACAATACTGTAAAATAGCATAAGATTATTTAGAAATTTCTCATTATGCTGGGTGCAAAGCTCACCAAAATTCAAGTTAACCTTTGTCAAGTCGCATAAAATATTTTC
Source organism: Allodiplogaster sudhausi (assembly GCA_945643635.1). NCBI lineage: Eukaryota > Metazoa > Nematoda > Chromadorea > Rhabditida > Diplogasteridae > Allodiplogaster > Allodiplogaster sudhausi. The sequence continues at coordinate 3,676,758 of CALZFC010000349.1, forward strand.
ACTTCCTCCTCTTTCGAGGTTGCCGCATGACTTGCTTCTTCGCTTTCTTTCATCTCATTTCCTTCGATTGCCGGGTCGTCGCGTGGTTGGCTCTTTCCTCGCTCTCCTCTCCGCTGGGCTCACGCATCCGCATTGAATGCTCGTCGCCTTTCTGGCCACCCTCGCATTTGTCCATCTTTTCTTCTTCTTTTTTCTGTCGTCTAATTGCTTCCCAACCGAAAAAGGAACATTGCCACAGCTTAGGTTTTTTGTTAAGTTTTCCAATTCATTTGGTTGTTTCGGATAATTTCGCAACCTGTTCGCCACTGCTTGTTATCCACTGCTTTGTGATTAACACTTAGATTAGGCGAACTGCGCAATCTGGCAGACGCCGGGGAATTGGTTGTCTAGATCAATGCGAATAGGGATCTTGATCGGTCTTGTTACGGTTAAGGGAACAAGAGTGGGCGAGGAGCGGTGGATAGTTGACGGGAAGGGGCAGCGGGAGAAAGGAATACGCCTTCTGGCTAGAACCTGTAGATGACTCATAGCCATCACTTAAATACAGGAAAGTGGCGAGAGGCAGCTAGGGCACGCTGCATACTTTCTGAAATACGCCTTCTGGCTAGAACCTCTAGATGACTCTTAGCCATCACATAAATACAGGAAGGAGGGGATGGTGGGCAGCTACGGCACCCTACAAACTTTCGGCGTGGGCACAGCAAGAGGTACACAAGGATCTCTTGAAAACGCTGTGGTCCCGCATATGACCACAACGTTGCCCTCTGCTACCTCTGAATAATCTACACCCTATGAACTAGGAGACAGAGGTCTGAACCCTTTTCCTCTTTTCTCTCTACCTCTGACCTCTCTGATCATCTGATCTCTTACTTTCTTCATATGTTCGTGCTTCCTAAACTCTTTTATCTCGTTCTAGTGCTTTCTTTCTCACTTCCTTTATGTTCATCTAGATTTTCACCCTCTCGATTCCGCTGCATATACAGAGATGTTCTTTACCCTAGATTATACTTCTATGCAGTTTCGCCTTATACTCTCTTAATTCCTCATGCCCGATAAACTACTTGAATAACGGTGTGAATTTCATACGGCAATCAGTATCTGCATCATGTTCGCACGATAAATAATAAATAAATAAAGTTTTATGTTTCTCCAAATTGGAAACAGCCTGCAGGAACATCATAAAGATATGAGATTCATGTGATGCATTGGAATACCATAGAAATATTCGGTAAGTAATTGTGTCCACCTTCTTCCTTGTCTCCTTACACACAATTCAAGTAAACATTGTTTATTGCTGGAATCCATCTACATCGAGGTTTTTGGTTGGAGGAAGAATATTTAAGACACGGCGGCGTTAAGAAGAGCGACAAAAAGACATGGGAAGGAAGATGTTGGTGGCGGCGCCAAGAAGAGCAACATTCAAGTGTTCTAAATGACGAAGTAAGATAAAAGTCACTAACTAATGTGGGGGTTGCGATAAGAATAAAAATTTTTTAACTGGGGTCAGAAAAGAAAAGAATCGACCGATTAGGAAAAAAGGGACAGTAAAAAATGAGATATTCCTCTTGAGTCCCTCCCCCTGTTACTTCTATCGACTGAATGGGTACCATAACCCATAAATGGGTCATAAAAAGCGCTCAACAGAAGATTGGCCCTTGCATTTTTTTCCGCTCCAGCATTTTACGATAGAGCCGAATAAAGAAGAAGAAAGAGAACATATGTATATTGTTAAGGACCTCTTTTTATCCCGGCACAAGCTCTGTGAAGTCGAGGTGCTTGAAGGTCGCAATGGCCGTGATGAGAATGGAGGCGAACTCGTTGCTGCGCACTCGCAGCGCCTTCTCCTTCTGCTCCTTCGTCATCAGCAGCTCATTTGCGTAATCCCTTAAAAGGGAAAAACTCTAGATTTATTTATAAATTTCCTTGTTGTTAAATAGAATGTTTACATGGGAGAATAAACAATTCGAGTCCTAAAAATCAAATGAACAAGCTATAAAATATGCACTATAGCTTATTTACGTCTATTATTTATGTACATATAAAAAATTACTTTAATATTTCTATTAGTTATTGTAGTATTGTTAGACTCTTTTGCTGATTACGGCATGATTAATTTACTGACACTGTTTATTCCACGTATTCCGTGTGACGACACAACCAGCCAGGGCTAATCTTCTCCACGGACTCGAAGGGCTCCTCAACGACCAAAAGTGTCAACAATCGAGAGTAAGATAAATGAAAATATTCAATAATCTTTTTGTAGATGTCAACAATTTGAGCAATCATATTTTAAAAATCAAGATTAATTTGCGCCGAACAAATATTAAAATGATAGCTATAACAATTATCCCAATCTGTCCACTACGCGCATGTCAAAAGGAGAAGACGAAATAATTGCTCGCCTTGAACACTTTCTGCAGATGTCTCAAGGCAACGACTCCGATTCCGCTGAAGTCCGCTTCGCGCACTATTCCGGGACTCATGAACTGCAGCACCCTAGAACAGGCGACTTGCACATCCCACAATGTGGGGACATTGACCGGGATGTCTGGAAGCAGCTGATGCAGCACTGCGAGAGAGAGCACGGAGATTGAGCCAAGCTGACCAGTGATCACCTGTAAGCTTTTCGAAAATAATTAAATAAATAAATAAATAAATATATTACCTATATTACATAAATGCTCCTAGATTCATAAAAAAAGAAATACAGGAGTACCAAGATTTCAGTGAAAAATGCTATGCAAATCAGGTGGTTGGTTCGGTTAGCGATGAAAAGAGGAGATATATATGTACGTTGACGTCATAATTCAAATAACATGATCTGCAGTTCGGCAGGCGAGGCGGAATGAAGAAAGATCATCGAGAGTGAGGAAGGAGGTGATGGAGAACAAAACGAGTGCTGGCAGAGAGAAGAGTCCTTCTGAGATGGGCGCACGAGTCGGGGAGGCCGCAGCCAGCGACTCCAAGTCTGAAGGAAAAAATTCCAAAAGAAGAGAAAAAAATCAATACCAACAAAGTGTTATGTACATGATTTGAAGGTCCAAAAATGGCGCAATAGAAGCCCGGAGAAAGTGCCCTTCAATATTCGCGGACTAACCTGAAGCTGTCTGGGCGCTGGAGGCGCAGTCATCCATGGCCGCTTCGCCGCCCTGCAAACAACAAAATTGTTATTTCGAAACACACAGACAAAATATGTTAATGAGGAAGAGAAGAACTGTCAAAGACGACTCTCTGTTAGGAAGATTTACTGACCTCGAGAAGATCACAATCCAATGAGGAGGACTCTCCCGCAACACTGCGGTGGTCGAAGAACAGTGACGTCTCCAGTTGAGGGTCACTTAAGATAAGGTTTAAAAATAATAACTTTAAAAAACCTTTTCTAAAGCATTTATATCTTGATGTTAGTCTTAGAAAATAGCTTCCAGGCTTCATGGAGTTAGAATTCCTTAGTAGAGTATTCATATGAATTGCGAAAGGGCCCCGTACGCATGGGGAAGAGCGAGTTGATGTATGGCAGAAGGCGGATCGTAGAGGCTTGTGATCTTCGAAGCCCATCCCGGAAACTGCCGGAAGATCCGAATGAGCAGCGAACGAGCATGCGAGCGCGAGAGGTCAGGGTCCAGCTCCAGCAGAATCAAGAGAACTCCTGCAGAAAAGAGATAACTTTCTAGTGAACAGGGGGGGGGGAGTCGCAGGTAGCTTGCTAGCTCTAACAATAAGGCTCATAAATATTCTCGTTACCCATCGTTCGCCATTCGCTTTTCATTCTTACACTCTATCTCACGCTCTCTCACTCCCTCAATCGCTCTCTTTCTCTGCTATCTGCTTCTCCAGTTCTGTAAAAAAAAGGAGAAAACAGAGTGGGAGTCAAGAACGAGCCGTTTCCGAGCAGATCCCATATTCTTTCCCGCCGTTTTGCCTCCTTCAACAAGCGTACGAAGAAGCGCGCTGCTTTCTTCTTTAGATCTTCTTCGTTCCTGCAGAAGACTGCACCGCGAACCGCCTCCGGCAGATCGTCGTGCTCAAGTGAGGAGAAAACAATATTATATGGTTTTCAATCACTTGTGACTCGCTTTATAGGATATTTATTATTTGCGTGTTTTTTTTTTATCATTTGAGCTGGATTGGCCTCGTACTAGAGACTTGGCGACTTGAGAAGTGAGAAAGGAAAAGGCAGCCGACTGACATTAGAGATGTCGATGAAAGTGGCGGGGGTCACGAGTCGTTTGAGAGTAAATAGACCGTCGTCGATGACACAAACATTGGCACAATCATCGCGGTAAATGCAATCCTACAACGACAGAGAGTTCAACTTAACCTCGAGTTTAATTGTTATAGCCATAACTAAATGAGTTACGATCATTTAGGTTGCATACGGAATTGCACCGGCAACGAACACACCGAAGGTTCCTGCTTGATGTAACGTCGGAAAAAGACAACGATGCCGTTGACAAGTGCCATGTGTGAGTTCTTGCCAATGAAGAGGTCTCTGGCCCAGTCGGATTGAAAGGCGGAAGCGAGGCTATCCATGATGAATCTATTTTTAATTTATTTATCATACATGAAATTAATATTTCACTGTGACATGCTTGTTCTTAACATTATTAACGGACCAATATGGGCACTTTTTAATGATTAGTAATGTAATATATATGCTGGAGAAGCATGGTGGGGAAAGCAAAAAATTAAACAATTCGACGTGAAAAGCGCAAATTGGGTGTGAAATTGAACGGGATATTTGTGTTGCCCAAGGCACACTTTTATGCTTTGGTGACATCAAAATTATTTTCAATTATTGCTTCCAGAACATATGTATGTTCATAAAAAAGCAGTGAACGTACGAAGCGACGCAAGAGTGTTCGCGGAAGAGAGCCTCGGAGTAGAAGAGCGTGATCTTCTTGTCCGAGAAGAGCGAGCCCAGAAGATGGCGTGCGAAGAGGATTCCGTTATCATCCTTCAAGTAGTTGCATCAGTTATCTATTATCACACGCCTACGCCACTGTTATTGTATATGCTCATAACAGCACAAATAGTCTATGTATGTATTTTGGTTCATCGCATAGAAGAAGCAACCAGATTTCCGTCGGCAACCTCTGCGGCACATTTGATGACTGACGCCAGGGCCAGCAGATGGTTATAATGCGTCGAGTTCGAATCAATGCATTTGTAGAAGCCTTTGCAGAAGGCGCTCGTTACCTGTTCAGGCGTTTGTCTAATTGTACTATTAATGTTTTTGAGACTTATTTGCACAAATGTTTAATTAATTAATCAATTCATTTTTTTAGTTAATCTGTGCACGCAAACATTTTCGTATGCATTGTCTTGCGGATTGATCTTAAAGTGGCAATTGATGAGAGAGAGCGCAGCGTGGACGTCTTCGCTCAAACAGTATGGCAGTTTGTCCATGCTCTCGAAGCGGCGGACGGTCGCGCCGTTGATACGAGGCAGCACTTTCTCCTACTCGGGTCATTGAGAGTTAGAATGTCAATAGGCTAGGAAAGTGTATGTAACTGTGCTCCTGATAATGCGCATTTGAATATATGTATATATGTATATATGCTGTAAAACCTTGACGTATCTGCCGTGGCCGTCCGACTCGGCGAACTTCATCAGAATCTTTGCACAGTGCTCGAGCATGAACATGCAGCCAATCCAGTCGCACTCACAATCTTCGTGCTCCTGAACGGCGTCGATATACTGTTTCCAAATATATTAAGTTAATAGCGATGAGCAATAAGCCGAGAGTTTAGGTCTCAGATTTAAAGGGGACGAATTACGTTAGTACTACAGTTGGAATTACTACAGAGTATACGGGTTGACTGGGCGGAGCTATGGTATTGGTGGGCGGAGCTATGGTATGAGTGGACGGAGCTATGGTACGAGTGGACGGAGCTATGGTACGAGTGGACGGAGCTATGGTATGAGTGGGCAGAGCAATGGTATGAGTGGACGGAGCTATGGTATGAGTGGACGGAGCTATGGTACGAGTGGGCATAGCTATGGTATGAGTAGGCGGAGCTAAAGTATGAGTGGGCGGAGCTACGCAAGGAGTAGGAGTTTACGTATTCGAGGCGTCCCAGCACGAGTCTGATTGCGTTGATGATTTCAATAGGGAAGTCTCGACCGGACTCTTTTTCCACGAGGGTCCACAGAGTATTAATCATGCCGCTGCAAAAGAATATGTATACAAAATAATACACATATGTATCTATAATAATAATAGTAAACATATAAATAAAAACCCGGCAACGCAGTCGTTCATATGGTGAATCGCGTTCTGGATAAAGATTTGTGCATGAGGGTCTGAGAGAACCGACTCGTTCTATAAAATAGCAGGCTGATTGTGAGTAAGTTGTGAGAGAGCGAGAAGGAGAGAGATAGAGAGATAGAGAGATAGAGAGAGAGATCCGAAAACCATGAACGAACTCGTCCAGGCGTAAACTGGATGAATTGTTTCATCATCGTTATCGTAGTGTCATTCACAATGGCAAAGAAGTGCCGACTGGCCAAGAAGATTGCTTGCGCCAGCTGAAAGAGCAGAATGGCCACAGGTGTTGGATTCGATTTACATATGTCGACCCTTTACTGAATTTCCTCCACCCCCGGCCAGAAATTATACCTGAATTTGTTTTACGAAATGTCGTCGATTTGAACACAGAGATTTATTAAATTTAAATTATATTAATTTTCATACGTTATGATTATTATATTTTAAATATCATATGTCAATCAAAGTCTCTTCTTTCTCACGGGACGCCCGTGGATCTGGAAGTGGTTGATGTCGAGAAGAATGAGAAGAGCGTCAAGGGAGGCCTTCTGTGTCGATGGCGGGTGCGTCTTCCCAGCTACCACACGAAGGAAGGCCGTGGCCTACATATGCTCACAATCAGGAACATTTCAAACAATTATTAAGTAACTCGAATATTCCATCTTTATTTGTGTGTTGAAACGAAATAATCTTATGCAATTAATTTGTATACACAAGTGTTCATTCTCAATTCTCTTTTTGAGTAATTATGCTGCTGTGAGCATAATAGTGCTTTCGCACTTTTAAAATGGTGCTGATTTGCAAATATAAACATTTTGCACCGACTGAATTGTGGTCAGTCGAAAAGTTAAAGTGGGAGTCATGAGAAGGACAAAGAGAACAGAGCGGGGAAATCGCACCAGAGTGCATGTGTCAAAGTGATCCGCGAGATCTCCTCTGCCATCAATGACTTGACGGCTGACGTACGCTAGGGCAGTCTGCTCCTTCAGCGGGTACTTGTGAGTCCTGAAAAGTGGTGCAGAGAAACAAGAAATATTTTTTTTGCAGATTAACAACGATGATATTGTTTCAGCGAACCACTATCCTCCAAAGAGCGAAGTTGATCCGAGCTTCTCGATTATTCTGTAGTAGGATCTGAACAAAAAAAATTATTATTATATTTAATATTTCCAATGTTTATCGTAAAAACCACTTAATTTAAATGAAGTTGGAAAATATGTCGCGTTTGTAAATATAACAGGAGTTTTAGAACTTCAGTACAGCAATTTATTCACAGGACCTCTGTCGAGTTGGCGAAATGGCGGAGTCGTCCGCTCTCAAAGACTGTAGCATGATGGAATGACAAGTAATCTTCCGGAGGCATCCTGATTTCCTCATAACTTGATTGTTAATACACTTAAGTTCTCAGCAACTTTGAAAATGCACTTTAGCAGTGCTAGAGAACTTGAAGGAAGTCACGCGAACAGGAACAAAAGATGACCCTTGTTTCCTCTGCTTTCCGGCGAATCAGAAGGGATCTTTCTTTCGCGCAACCGCCCAAATATAAATGTCGTCTATTTCGCTTCGGCATGGGTCGTCCTAATGAAAGTAGCGAAAGGCGAGTAGTTCAAAGAAATGTTTTTTTCGATTTTGTTCCAGCATTCTTAGCTGCGACTTCTCCACTTTTATGCGACTCCGGCCGAAATTATATTATTCACGTGGGAGCGACACCAAAAATCCTCCTATATGGAAGCCGGCCTGTTCGGATGAATGCAATAAGAAAGCACAGCCACTCGCTTTCCTTCTCATTGAGCTGCGGCAGGCAGTCCGCTCATCCCTAATGCGACTAGATCACTACAGCTTCTAGATCTGCTTTGTCGATGCATTTCAACGGCAGATATTATAAAGCTTTTCGGCTTATTTTTGTCTGTTTATCGAAACTTTCCTGGCACATTTTTTTGTTATCAAAATTTTCTTGGCATAAAATATCAAGTTATTTCCACCAATCTTTACCGGCCTAATGACAGCGAGGCCGAGTTCGAGGATCATATTCGAGACGGAGAATGCGATCAGCAGAAGCCGATAGTTGCCGATGCTCGTGCGCACCAGTGGCTGGAAAGCAAGCAGGCTGTTCGTGCAGATTGCAAGAAATATCGCCGTCAGAGAGGTAATGCCACCTCTATCTCATAAGACAGGCGATAAAATTGATTATAATGTTGACATAATCAGTGAGATAGTCATCCATGGGAATAGCAAAAAATTTCCACATACAATTATCGCAATCTTCTTCGGAATAACCGCACTTTTTGTTTCAATTGACTTATCTCGTATTACGGTCGGAATAAAATGCTTGAAATATGACCAAAAGGCTCTAAAACAAATTTCTTAACAAAAAACCACGTTAGTTAGGTCAATAAAAACAAATAGAATCTGTTTACGTGATCTACACATGTTGTATGTGTAATTCTGGAACGATAGAGCATTAACATAAAGGATAGAGCTGGCGTACGCAAGCATTTATATTTCACATGACGTGCTCAAAGCATGTTTCATTCTCTACTATCCCAAGATTGTTTTGAAAAGACATGGCTCGCTTATTTGGTGCGTATCAGTATTTATCTTAATGGATACAATAGTAGAGTGGGAAATTGCGAACATATAGTAAAAACAAGCGAAATATCGACAGCACATGCATTATCAAAATGGGAATATAGTTCAAAAGCAAGAATATAAATAAATATATATAATATAATATTAAAAATAAATAATTAGTCAAGAACAACAATAATTATAATTATGAGGCATGAATAATACTCGAAGTTGAGAACGCTGACGCAGGTGCTAGCATCGACTCCTCTGTACTCTTCAGACCACTGAAGTGCTAGAAAAGGAACGACAAGCGGGCGGCGACCTGATGCTATGCATACGATTTTAGCTTGCGAAAGTACTAAAAATATTGATCTGTTTAATATATATATATATATATATATATATATATATATATATATATATATATATATATATATATATATATATATATATGACGCGATTTGCGAGAGAATCAAAATTTGGCAATAGGGATGGGGCCCTAGAAAAATCATCATCTCCGATTTTGCTTAAAAGTTTGTTTATTGGTTAATTCAGACATGGAGAATCGATTGGGATGGGTCTTGAAGCTTAAGAATGTCGTTTTGAAAAGTTATGAAGAGTTGAAAAACTGCGCATCTTTTTGAGGTAGTCGAGTAGGGCGCACGTTTATGAACATTTCTCCTCGCGCAGTAAAGTAATTAGCGTAAAAATTTTAACATAGATAAACAAGATATTGCTTAAACTAAAAGTCAAAACAGATTTCGAAAATGTTTTAATATCGATTTTTTACGTGTTCTCAAATTCAATGCCGAATGAACGTGTTAGAATGTAAAATCGGCGTACCATTTTGTATGCATCGCATAGATTAGCTTTCGTATGATGTATAGGATGTTCGATTTTAAGGAACTCTTCGACTTGTTTATGCGAATATGCCATGCACGACTGCGAAAACCAGCGAAGAATCGAGGCGCAACACGATATTGGCCGCATTTGAATATTGTTTTTCTATGCATCTAATGATATTCTGTTTTTCATATCTCTTTATTACTTTATTAAGACAATTGAGCTCATTTTTGAAGAAAAAATACAATTTTCAGCCAAATATTTACGAATTCACTCATCTCCACAAAAAGAGACCTAGTTGTCGTGAAAGTACGTTAAATTTACTACAAAATAACATTCTTGAAATGGAAATTAAAGGTATCTATTTCACTCTACAAGTCGAAAAGCGACTCATAGTATATACATACACCAATTCACCACATTCGCTTCCGAATTTCATTGTGTGAATTGGAATATTCCAACTGAAATCCGTGGTGAACCTGGTGAATTGGTGAATAAAAATAATGTTATAGCCGGTTTGCGTCGCTTTTCGACTTGTAGCGTGAAATAGATACCTTTAATTTCCGTTTCAAGAATGTTACTTTGTAGCAAATTTAACGTACTTTCACGACAACTAGGTCTCTTTTTGTGGAGATGAGTGAATTCGTAAATATTTGGCTGAAAATTGTATTTTTTCTTCAAAAATGAGCTCAATTGTCTTAATAAAGTAATAAAGAGATATGAAAAACAGAATATCATTAGATGCATAGAAAAACAATATTCAAATGCGGCCAATATCGTGTTGCGCCGCGATTCTTCGCTGGTTTTCGCAGTCGTGCATGGCATATTCGCATAAACAAGTCGAAGAGTTTCTTAAAATCGAACATCCTATACATCATACGAAAGCTAATTTTATGCTCTATGCGATGCATACAAAATGGTACGCCGATTTTACATTCTAACACGTTCATTCGGCATTGAATTTGAGAACACGTAAAAAATCGATATTAAAACATTTTCGAATTCTGTTTTGACTTTTAGTTTAAGCAATATCTTGTTTATCTATGTTAAAATTTTCACGCTAATTACTTTACTGCGCGAGGAGAAATGTTCATAAACGTGCGCCCTACTCGACCACCTCAAAAAGATGCGCAGTTTTTCAACTCTTCATAACTTTTCAAAACGACATTTTTAAGCTTCAAGACCCATCCCAATCGATTCTCCGGGTCTGAGTTAACCAATAAACAACTTTTGAGCGAAATTGGAGATGATGATTTTTCTAGGGCCCCAGGCATTTTGATTCTCTCGCAAATCGCGTCATATATATATATATATATATATATATATATATATATATATATATATATATATATATATTGTTAAAAATGGCGAGCAGATCGGCTTGCCTGAACTCGAAGGCATCTGACAAAGAAGATGACTATAACGGGGTCGGTGATTGGGAAGATAACGGTGAGCCGGACTAGTAGAGTGCCCGTATTGCCAAGATTTACGCCTGCATCGAGGCCTTTATTTAGTAGCTAGTTGCATTCCAGAATATTCTCTTATTGCTAGAAATTCTACAGTAAGAGTACGTACTAGCTGAAACATTCATAGTCTCGAAACAATTATACTCCAACCTGTTAAAGGCGCCCATATAATCACTACTAATGGGAGATATGAAAAGATGGTCGGAATGAGTGTCTGAAAAGTTAATTGTGATGCGCTAAGTTAATTTCGATGCGTTATTAATTACGTTTTGTTAGAGGCGAGGGCATGCGTTGACTCTTTTTTTATGTGATTACCTGAATGAGGAGCGCCGTCAAGAGCTGCCGATGCAGCTCGCGCGTCCGCTCCGACATTTGGATCGTTTTGAAAGCGCGCCGAATTCGGATGATGCAAAATATGACGACGAATCCACTGGTGACTGAGTGTAGAAAACAGAGTGAAAGAGGAGAACGACCAAAAAAGACAAACCCATCACGATTAAGCTACTCATTGTGAGTACTGCCAAGTTCGTCAGATTCAGCACAAGGCGTCTCCGTTAGCGTTCCGCATCTTGAAACCAGAAGACAGAATATGTGAAAGATATTTTAATTGGAAAACCAAGATATATGAACTAACTTTTACAAGGATGGCAATATAAGTGTGGCGAGCAACGTCCAAGCCGTAATGCTCTTTTAGTGGAAGTTTGGCGAATATCTAAACGGTGCGTGACTTCAATCTGTTCCCCGTTCTCACGTAGTATACATACTTGCAATCTAAGCTTTATGTAAATGTGTCCGTGACATGTCCATGACGTGTCCATGACATGGCTACGGGCAAGAAAGGTCACGACCGATTGTCTATCATGACATGTCCCGGACAAAAGGAAAGATTAATACCACGGCTGCACTCTAACATAGCCAAGACTTATGCGCTGGAGCTATGAAAGAGAATGCATGTTTTTTGCAAATATACTACGGTGAGGAACAACCTCTTCAGCATAAGGCGGCTTCTCGCATACGACATTTACTACGAGTACAAAGAGTGCATTGAATACGAGCGAGCAGCCACCAACGAGCGCGCAAGTCTTCCAGAGGCGAACACCGCTTGTCCATCGTAGCCAGGTAGGTCAGCATGAAAAATAAAGTGAAAATACATATGTTTATATCAAGTTTCTTCTATTTTCACCAAACACCTTAATAATTAACAAAATTCGACAAAAACAGAAAGCAATCGGCACCCGCAAATGGCGTTGTATCTGTAGAGAAAGTGGAGAGCGAGCAGAATGAACGTCTGGTAGAAAAGAACAATGAAGATCGTGCATGTGACTTTACCGCCAGCATACGGTAGCCGAGGAGCGAGTTCGGAGAAGAAGATGAGACTGTACTCGGCCAGGTTTATTACCTGCGAACGTTCACAAAGGCATTGGGTTAAAAAAGAGCTTGAATAGTTGACGATCGTATATCAATGCATGTAGTATGTGCTTAAATATATTTGATTTAAAAAAAACTTTAAAAATTACTCAAGCAAAAGAGCAAATGTGTTCTATATATATATATATATATATATATATATATATATATATATATATATATATATATGTTTGTATTTAATAATCTTACCGGCCTTACGATAGCATGCCCGAGTGCGAGAATCATGTTCGAGATGGAGAATGCGAGCAAGAGCAGCCGATAGTTGCCTATGCTCGCGCCTGCTCGAGCCTGGAGAGTCAGGAAGGCCAGAAGGCCATTTGTGCAGATTGCTAGAGCGGTCGCCATGAACGTCAAGGCCTCTACTAACGGATGCAGCATCGAGCACCTATGTATGAAATACCCCTACTTACATCGCATGAATAAAAATGTTTAGAGACCCAAGCTTGAGAATGGGACGCCGTGATGCCGCCTCTGCCATATGTAATAACATTGGAAACAATGTCCACGTAGTCGGTGTGAAAATCATTCATGGGAATAATAGAAAAAAATGTGGTTCTAAAAGGCTCAAACACGATTTCCTTAAGCAAGCAGCGATGTTAGTAAGATTCAGAAAAAAAACAGATAGCGTAAGTGCGTTTTATCTATGAAGTATAATGCAAGGACAACAGAGCATAAACATAAAAGACAATGTCATGCGTACATACACAAAATATATTCAACGTCTAACCATAAGTACATACATGCATAAGATGCGATTTGCGAGAAAATCATCACATCCGATTTTGCTTAAAAGTTGTTTATAGGTAAATTCATACCCCGAAGAATCGAATGGGTTGGGTCTCGAAAACCCAGCCCATTTGATTCTCCGGGTCTGAATTTTTCCTATAAACAACTTTCCTTGAAGCCATTAAATGTCTTTTTAAAAAGTTGAGAAGAGTTTTAAAAAACTGCACATCTTTTTGAGGTAATCGACACATGTTTATGAACATATATACCCACAGTAAAGCAATGAAGTTGAAATGTTATAAAAATAGCTTTTGAATGACATATAGCATGTTTAATTTCGACGAACAGTGCAGCTTTTGAATGCGATTATGTCAACTGTGAAAACACGCTCCGAATCTTGGCGCTACACGACATTGGTTTCATTCCAAAATCGATTTTCAATGCATCACGAAGCAAAACAGTTACGGCAGTCTGGGGTTGACTTTTAGGTAAACCAGAGAAGTGCCTACTATGTGCCCAAGCCGAAACATAATATAGCCTCAGCGCGCTGCGCACGCTGCCGCCAATTGTGAGGCTTGAGTTATACTCGAAGTTGAGAACGCTGGCGTAGGCGCTACAATCGACTTCTCTTTATTCTTCAGACTTCTGACGAATTCGGAAAGGAACGAGATACGTGCGGAGACCTGAAGATATGCAAATCTTTTCGCTAAAAGTACCACAAAATTGATCTGTTTAAAAAAAGTATCATTCAAAAATAGCTATAATATCGGCTTGCCTGCACGCGCAGACATTTGACAAAGAAGATGACGATAACTGGGTCGGTGATTGGGAATATTACGGTGAGCCGGACGAGGAGAGTGCCCGTGTTGCCAAGATCTACACCTGGAAGGAAGTTTTTTTAGTTTGTTGTATTCTAGAAAGATTCTCGTAAAAAATTATACAGTGGTGTTCGTATGTACATACATATATGACGGTGCAAACTAACAAACGGTCGTTTTTGCGTTCTCGACCCGTTATGCACATATTCGCACCAATGTACGCGTACTTTTTAACCAATTTGGCATATTCGTGTGTAATATTTCAAAAAATTGAGCATAACGGGTCGAAAACGCAAAAACGACCTTTTTTTAGTTTGTACATACCTACATACATATGTGTGCTAGCTTTGTCTCGAGACAATTATACTTTAACCTGCTAAAGGCGCCCAGATTATCACAAATAATGGGAGATAGAAAAAGACGGTCGGAATGAGTGTCTGAAAAGTTCGAACGATGCGCTATTAATATGTTTTGTGTGGTTGATTACCTGAATGAGGAGCGCCGTGAAGAGCTGCCGATGCAGCTCGCGCGTCCGCTCCAACATTTGGATCGTTTTGAAAGCGCGCCGAATTCGGATGATGCAAAAGATGATGAAGCCGCTGGTGACTGTGTGCAGAAAGCAGGGTGTAAGGAGAAGAAGGACCATAAAAAGAAATAGGCAAATGAAAACAAACCCATTATGATTAAGCAACTGAATGTGAGAACTGACAAGTGCGGCAGGTTCAGCTCAAGGTTTCCGTTAGCATTCGGCACCTGGAATACGTGAAGTATGGCTTAATAGGAAAAACTAAATGTACTAACTTTTACAAGGATGGCAATATAAGTGTGGCGAACAATGTCCAAGCCGTAGTGCTCTTTTAGCGGAAGTTTGGAGAATATACGAGCAAGCACGTTCCAATCAGCGCGCAACTCTCGCTGCCGTTCTTCTGTGCGGCCGGTCCTCCTTAGCGCTCCTTCCCTCCTCTCCTGAGCCCGGCTACACAGTGCAGCTCAAGCTTCAGCCAGTGTGCCTCTGGCTTACTCTCTTTTAAAGGCACCCAATCAGGTTACGACATCCCGTATGACGTCTTCTCTTTCCGACCTCTCCTAGCTGATATCCCTTGGGCCGGGGAACGTTTCGATTGATCTACTGGCCCCTATACAGTTATGACATCGGAAAATGCTTCTTCTTCCTCTCTCCTGCCTAAGCCCCTCTCGCCTCTTCCCTCGTTTGCCGAGCTCTTACAGAGACGGCCGAAGCGGCTCCGTCCCGATTCCGATCCTGACACCGATGACGCACTCGACGATGACCTCGTCTCTCGCATGGCCCACAAGCTCGACGCTCTCATTGCCGCTTTCAACGACAAGGACAACCAGATCGCTAGCCTGACCTCTCTCATCCACGAGAAGGAGAAGCGACTTTCTTCCCTGGAGGCAGCCAATTCTGACTTAAATGCTCGTGTTGATTCTCTCTCTGCTTTGCTTGATTCTTATCCTCCTCCGCGGGTTTCCGATGTTGCCGACACCATCATGTCATCCCCCATTTCCTCGCAGGCTGCCTCCAATGCCCCACCAAAGCCGATTCCTTCCGCTCCCACTACCTCTGCCCCTCCTCCTCCCCCCTCCTCCTCTCTCCCTTCCGCGCCCACTTGGGATTTCAATCATGAGACGGAGGAGGAAAAGTCTGACCGCACCGAGCGGCGTCGGTCAGTAGTTGTTGCTGGTGTTGACTATGGCGTTGGTTCAGCAAGCCAAAAGGCCCTCTTCTACTATGACGTTATCTGTCGCATCCTTTCCTATCTTGACATCTGTGCTCTCCCCCTTGCCGTCTATCCTCTTCCCTCTCGTGGCTCCCCGACCGCCCTTCTCAAGGTCGTCCTCCCCAACTCCGCTGTTCAGCAGCAAATGATTAAGTTTGCCTATCGCCTTGGCCACTCGAATTATTTCTACCATTGCTCTGTCCGTCCGTCGCTTACCCTCGCCCAGAGAGGCATCAAGCCTTCCTCCCCTCGCTCCCAACCCGACTACTCCAAGTTCTATCGCTCTCCTCAACCCACTCGCGAATCTTCTCGCCCTCATTCCAGACCAACTCGTCATCCCCAATCGAATCCTCACTCTAACCGTCAAGCCCTCTCTCGCCCACGTTATCTCTCCTCTTCCTCCAACGTCCCTCGCCTCTCCTCGCTATCGTTCCCTCTTCCGCCCTCTCAATCTTTCTATCCCGGCCATCGCAATGCCGGCCCCTACTCCCCGGCCCCTTTCAACCACTGGCCTCCTCTCAACCACTACTAAATAGCACCTCTCGTAGGCCATCGAACACTCTTACTCCTTTGTCGCCCTCACACACGCGTTCATGTTCGGTGCTGCTCTTCAATGCTAGGTCAATTGTTAATAAGTCTGCAGAATTAGCGAATATCTTAAAGAATTCTAATAGTATTATCGTTATCGTAGAGACTTGGCTATCTGCTAAGATACCAGACTCGTTCCTCTTAAATGGTAATTCCAATTTCTCTCTCTACCGTTGCGACCGTCCCCGCCGCAAGGGGGGAGGCGTGGCAATGATCATTCACTCTGCTATTTCATGCAAAGTTATCTCCTCCCTTTCTAACGCCGGTTCATTCGAGTTATTAGCATTGGATTGCTCATTTAACGGCAACCTTGTACGATTTATTACTGTTTATCGCTCTCCTTCTGTCTCTGTCGAAGGGAACTCTATTTTAATCAATTCTCTCCGGGATCTCTCAACTTGCCCGCATCCTTCCATCTTGTTAGGCGACTTTAATTACTCTGATCTCTACTGGTCTCTCCCCCATCCTTCCCAGGTCGGCAGTCCTTCCACCCAATCCAAACTTTTTCTTGACTTTACCAGCACTTCCTTCTTGGCCCAGTTGACACCTTCTACAACCCATAACAGTCACATTTTAGATCTCGTCTTAAGTAACGCCCCAAATTTAGTCTCCACTGTTCAAGTATGTCCTCCTTTTGCCTCCTCTGATCATAATTCTGTATCTTTTTCAATCTCACTTACCTACACTGCCCCATCTTTTACATATGTTAGAGACTATTCTCATTGTGATTATGTCCAAGCCAACACTTTTCTTCTTTCTTTCGGTTTCCCTGCTCCGTTCACTTTAATGTCAAATATAGACTCTATGTTTTCAATGCTCTCTTCAGCCCTTCGTTCTACGGAATCTCTTTTTGTCCCCTACAAACGAGTTAGCTTACATGGTGAACGCCTTCCTAGTCATATCCTTCGTCTGCAACGTAAACGCTATCAGCTTTGGCTCTCTTCCCTATCCAACTCTTCTCATAGTGCAGAATTCGAAGCTATTAACGCCCGCTATAATAAGTCCGTTGAAAAATATGCCCGCAACGTCGAAAAACATATCATCAGTTTTCAGAATAATTCTCTGTTCTTTCGCTATATCCGCAATAGAACATCCTCTAAACCCCGTGGAATTGACACTCTTTCTAGCCCTTCTGGTAAGGATTGTTATGACGACATAGATAAAGCCGAGCTACTCGCCCAAACTTTTAGCACTAGCTTTACCTTAGATAATGGCTCTCTCCCGGCCCTTAACCCTTCTCCCCCTCGCTCTCCATTTAATTTTGTCTTTGCTAGACATGTGATTTGTCGTGCTATCGAAATATGGCCTAATAGTTCGTGTGTTACTCCTGATCACTTTAATCTCAGATTTATTAAAAATTTGGCCATACCTTTAAGTGAAGCGTTGGAATATATTTTTAATTTCTCTCTAAACTCCGCCACCGTCCCTTCCAGTTGGAAACATTCAATTGTCGTTCCCATAAAGAAGAAGCCTCCCTTTTCAGACCCAGTTAATTACCGTCCTATTTCCATAACTTCAATGTTTTCTAGGCTCTTTGAGAAACTTCTATGTCGTAGCTTAACCAAATGGTGTGATGATAATTGTATTTTGCCTGACGAGCAATTCGGGTTTCGACCAAAGCGATCTATAGAATTTCAGTTGCTAGACTGTTTAGAAACTTGGACCCATTCTATGCATCTTGGCCATTGCACTGATGTTGTATATTTTGATCATTCTAAGGCATTTGACAGAGTTAGTCATTCCAAACTGATCCATAAGCTTATTAGCTTCGCATTTCCTAGAACTTTTATTAATTGGCTAACCGACTTCTTATCCAATCGTTCCTTCTCTGTACGCGTAGGCAAATCCCTCTCTTCCCCTCGTCCTGTCATTAGCGGAATTCCACAAGGAACTGTCATCGGTCCTCTCCTTTTCATCATCTATACTGCCGACCTCCCTCCCCTTATATCCTCAATTGGTGCAACCGCTCGGTGTTTCGCAGATGATCTCAAAATATTCCACTCATTCCATCCTAAAAATTCCCCTCTTGTTCTACAACATGCAATAGACGCTGTTTCCTCTTGGGCTGACAACTGGCAGTTACCTCTAGCCATTGATAAATGCTCTGTTTTACATCTCGGTAGGGCAAATCCCCTCACTACATACTCTCTCACCGGTCATCCTTTGTCTTCTGTCAACTCTGTCCGCGATCTAGGAATAATGTTAGATTCTAAGCTTTCTTTCTCTTCCCATTGTTACAAAATTGCTTCATCTGCCCTCTCTAAAGCCTATGTTATTCTACGCTCCCTCCGCACAAGGAATAAGGATGTATTATTGTCAGCCTATACTATCTATATTAGGTCGATTCTTGAAAATTGTACAACCGTCTATTCACCTTCTCTTCTTAAAGATATCCGTATTCTAGAAAAAGTTCAAAATTATTTTACAAGAATAGTATTTCGTCGATGTCTAGGATATGCTTCCGATTCTCTACCCCCTAGTGAGGAACGTAATCGCCTTTTACAAATTCCATCTCTTAAGTCGCGAAGAGACGATAATGACTTCACTTTAGCGCGTCGATTCATCTTTGGTCATAGGAAGCTATGCAATCGTTCTCCGCATCATTTCCACTTTCGTAACTCTCGGACGCGGGGGCTCTCCTTCCAACTTGCCATTCCTACCACCCGCATCAAAGCGCGATCCCATTCCTTCTTTATCCGTTCCGCGAAGTTGTTTAATTCTATCGCCAAATCTATTTCTTTACCCCCCTCTCTTATCTCTGCTTACCGTGCTGTCCCGCGTTGATTTGCGTTTTATATCCTCCACATTTGTCGCATTCAGTATTAGCCTCTTACATTCTATTCATCTTCTTCTATATTTTACCTTCTATATATCTATTATTTTACATTTTCGCTAATTTCACAACCACGTGTCACTCCGGTGCCGTAAATAAAGTAAGTAAGTAAATCTTCCAGAGGCGAACGTCGCTTGTCCATCGTAGCCAGGCGGGTCTGCATGAACAGGAATGAGAAAATACATGTGCTCTGTTTATATAATTTTTGTCGACAAATATGTTTTTTTAATTAGCAGCAACAGAAAGGAATCGGCACCCGCAAATGGAGTTGTATCGGTAGAGAAAGTGGAGCCCAAGCAGAATGAACGTCGGGTAGGAATCATCACTGTTGCACCTTGTGATACAGAAAAGCTTGAAGAAAAATTCAGAAGAAAAGCCGCTTTCATTCATTGCTTCATTGCTACTACGCAACTAACAGTAAAGCAATAAACTTGAAATGTTTAACATAGATAGACAAGAAATTGTTCAAAAAAATTGTCAAGACGGAATTTGAAAATTGTTTTACGTGTTCTCAAATCCGCTGCCGAATGAACGCATTGAATTGCAAAATCCGCAAACATGATATATAGCATGTTTAATGTCGACGAACAGTGCGGCTTTTGTATGCGATTATATCAATTGTGAATACCCGTATCGAATCGCGGCGCTACAGACATTGGTCTCATTCCAATATCGATTTTCTATGCATCCCGGAGCTAAAAGTTACTGTACTCTGGGGTTGACTTTTAGGTAAACCAGAGAAGTGCCTACTATGTGCCCAAGCCGAAACCCAAAATAGCGTCAGCGCGCTGCGCACGCTGCCGCCAATTGTGAGGCTTGAGTTATACTCGAAGTTGAGAACGCTGGCGTAGGCGCTACAATCGACTTCTCTTTAGTCTTCAGACTTCTGACGAATTCGGAAAGGAACGAGATACGTGCGGAGACCTGAAGTTATGCAAATCTTTTCGCGATAAGTATCACAAAAATTGATCTGTTTAAAAAAAGTATTGTTTAAATATAGCGGGCATATCGGCTTGCCTGGACGCGCAGACATTTGACAAAGAAGATGACGATAATTGGGTCGGTGATTGGGAATATGACGGTGAGCCGGACGAGGAGAGTGCCCGTGTTGCCAAGATCTACGCCTGGATCGAGGCCTTTATTTAGCTAGTTGTATTCCAGAAAGATTCTCTAAGGAATTCTTCAGTATGCGTTCGTGCTCGTTGGAACATTAATTGTTACGAGACAATTATACTCTAACCTGTTAAAAGCGCCCATATTATCACTATTAATGGGAGATAGAAAAAGACGGTCGGAATGAGTGTCTGAAAAGTTCGAACGATGCGCTATTAATATGTTTTGTGTGGTTGGTTACCTGAACGAGAAGTGCTTTGAAGAGCTGCCGATGCAGCTCGCGAGTCCGCTCCGACATTTGGATCGTTTTGAAAGCGCGCCGGATTCGGATGATGCAAAAGATGATGAAGCCGCTGGTGACCGTGTGCAGAAAGCAGAGTGTAAGTAGAAGAAAAGACCATAAAAAGAAATAGCCAAATGAAAACAAACCCATCATGATAAAGCTGCTCAATGTGAGAAATGCCAGGTGCGGCAGGTTCAGCTCAAATTTTCCGTTAGCATTCGGTATCTTGAATACGGGAAGTACGGCTTAATAGGAAAAAACTAAATATACTAACTTTTACTAGGATGGCAATATAAGTGTGGCGAACAACGTCCAAGTCGTAGTGCTCTTTAAGTGGAAGTTTGGATAATATCTTAACGGTGCTTGACTGCATACATACATTCTCTTCCGTTCAACTGGTTCGATACTTTAAGCTTTGATCTTAAAGGCTACAAAAAAAGTAGCGATGTAATAGTTAATGCGATGCATGTTGATTGCATATACCGTATTTTCTCTATTAGTGCCCCTCCCTCAAATAGAACCCCCCCCCCTCCAATAGTGCCCCCCCCCCTAATTTTCTAATAGAGACGTACCTGGAATCTATCCTTGAGGTATGGGATGCTCTTCCCAATGAACAGATTGCAAATTCTTTCAAAATCTATTATAAAACGGATATTCCAGTGATGATTCCATTGAAGTAGTGCTATAATTCTTCGTTTTTGAGATTAAAACGTTGTTATCAAACTTTTAGTAAATCACATTGAAAAATAGTACCCCTCCCTCTAATAGAGCTCCCCTCTAATAGTGTCCCCCTCTCTCAGGGGTATTGAAAAATAGTACCCCCGGATGCACTAATAGAGAAAATACGGTACATATCTATGTTATGGGAGAGCATACGGCGTCTTCTCGCCGAAGACATTGACCAGGAGTGCAAAAAGTGCACTGAATACGAGCGAGCACATTCCAATCAGCGCGCAAATCGCCCAGAGGCGAACGTCGCTTGCCCATCGTAGCCAGGCGGGACTGAATGGAAAAGAATGAGAAAATGCATATATGTTCTTTTCATATAATTTTTATCTACAAGACACGTTTTTTTTTTAAATTAACAACATTCATCAACAACAGAAAAGAATAGGCTCCTGCAAATTGCGTTGTATCGGTAGAGAAAGTGGAGCGCAAGCAGAATGAACGTCGGGAAGAAGAGAAAGTGGAAGATCGTGCATGTTATTTTACCGCCAGAATACGGTAGTCGAAGAGCGAGTTCGGAGAAGAAGACGAGACTGTACTCTGCCAGGTTTACTACCTAGGATAAGTTGAACGACATTGATTTATAAGAGTATAAAATGTCGACTATCGTTAAGTATGTGAATAACTATACTTGTTAATAAAATAAACAAAAAATATAAATGAAGCAAATGAGTGTACATGTATGTATGTGAACATGTAAATATGAATATGAAATTTTTAAAAGATCATCAAGAAGATACGAAGTATTCATAACATCAGCACAGGTAGTGTATTGGTAACGTTCTCGGTACCAGAACTAATACCTTTGCTGCGCGGGCGGGAGAGATCGAATCCCGGAGATAGCACAGGACTCTTTGCTGCAGATTCGGGACGTGAAGCGGAGGAAGTACGACGTCGTCGCTCGCTCGCTCGAGGCCAAGGGGTACAAGGTCGTCTGCGACGCCTACGTCATCGGCTCGCTTGGCGCCTTCTGCCCGCTCAACGGCACGGCCACCGCGTCTCTCGGCATCTCGAGGAAGTACGCCGCGCTCATGAAGCGCCTCGCGGTCTCTGACGTCATCCGAGCGAGTCAAGAGATCTACACCGAGCACATCCGCGGTCGAGCCCTTCCCCCTCCCTCCTCCTCTTCCTTTACACAGTGGTTAGACCCCATATAAAAATCTGCAAGATTTGGAATCACACTAAAAACCAGTAACTACCCCGCTGCAACAAGTTATCAGTTTTCCGCTCAGGACCCCTACAGTATCACGAAAGCAAAACCATCCCTTTTGCAACCCGTGTGATACTTTAAAGTGCTGCTTTCGACCGGTTGTAAATTGTCAAGGGTGGACAAAAAAACACCCTTAGTTAGGGATATTCATCCGTTAACTTGACCCACACTATATACATACATATGACAATTTCTGGACAGGTGTTGCCCCTGTGTATTTATAGTCTTACCGGCCTAACGATTGCATGCCCGAGTGCGAGGATCATGTTCGAGATGGCAAACATGAGCATCAGCAGCCGGTAGTTGCCGATGCTCGCGCGTACTGGAGACTGAAGAGTCAGGAAGGCCAGAAGGCCATTTGTGCAGATTGCTAGAGCGGTAGCCGTGAGCGTCAAGGCCCCTTCCATCCGTTATAACGGAGGCAGCATTCACCACCTATGAAATGTTATGTGCATACATACATATATCCCTACTTATGGTCGCTGTGAGGGCTGTTACTTCCGGTACGACACGCGATAACATTGCAAGTAACATTCACATATGTACATATGTAGTCGATGTGAAAGTCATTCATGGGAATAAGTAAGAACTTCCTTGGTTTAAAAAGGGGCAAACACGTTTTCCTTAAACAAACGGCGACGTTACACGCGATAACATTGCAAACAATGTCCACATAGTCAGTGTGAAAGTCACATTTATGGGAATAATATCCACTTTTTGTAGTTCTAAAAGGCTCAAACATGATGTCCTTATACAAACAGCGACGTTAAGTACAATTCAGGGACAAGAGCATACACATAAAGGACAAAGGTTTACGTACATACATACATATTCACGCATGTAGATAGGGCTTATTTGAAAGAAAAATGATATGCCGAGGGCATGTGTTTCATTCTCTTCTATCCTGATATTGGGCAAACAAAAGCTCGATGGGTTAGAAGAGTTAATCCTAATTGTAAGATGCTCAAAAATAGTTTTTAGTTAATAATTTAGTTTTCCGAATTTTCATGTCCCATTCCGCCTGCCTTGAAAGGTTGATCACGATTGATGTGATTAGACAGAGTATGTATGTATATATATTCCGTTACCCCTTGGCCATCTGATAGTTTTGGCATTTAAGGACAGAGGTCTGTGAGTTATAACTAACTGTCTTGCACAATTTAAAATGTACTTATCTGTTTTGGGATGTGTTTTGGTGTATTCGAGGCACTTTGTACACTACCACTCACGAGTCAGGAAAAAGCTAGAGCGGCTCCGATACGAGCATCTGAATGTTTCCGGGATATTGATAACTCAGCAACTATACAGTAGTTTCAACATTCTTTTTTTTTATTTATTTCAACCGATACTAAGGAGTATGCAAAGTCAAAAATACTTACAGCATAAAATGATTATTTGTTTCCAATTTTTAATTTGACTTGGCGAGTACGGATCGAGTCGCTGTCAATACATATCTGGTAGATAAGTATGTATGTACATACATACATATGTGTGGGTGTGTGTTTATTAAGTTCTGTTGCACCTTGTGATACAGAAAAGCTTCAAGAAAAATTCAGAAGAAAAGTGCATAGCTGCTACGCAACGAAGCAATTTGGACAAGGATGGGAGTGTGAAAAGAAAGGCGAAAGCACTAACGGATGGGCAAGTCGTCCAGAATTGCACCTCTGGGAGAGAATCCGTGAGCCTGACGTGGAAGGATTCTCATTCAACAGAGAGAAAATGCAGTGCGCAACCTTTCTCGCATGCCTTCTTTTTTCAACGACGGTTCGATATTCTGTCAGCATGTGCCCACGTTTGTTTTAATGAGGAATGTACTTACATATGCACAAAATCGCTTATAATTTCTTTACAACTTCAACTCGATTCCAACGGGTTGATAAGTCGGGTCATAGCATCAAAACAAGCGAAGATCTTCTGTCTTGCTTTAAAAACTGTATGGGGTACCCGGTAAGTGCTCATTACATCACTAGAATAACACAAGTGAGGACATCGAACATCGACTAAGCTAATAACACAGCTAGTAATAATAAATAATAAGAAAAAGGCTTTACATTGTATATACGGTATAACTGTTCTTTGAATGTTCAGGCAAATGAGTGCGTGGGCGTCGCAGTCGATGTCGACGGGGCGTGTTCTCTCATTTCCTCGCAGGAAGTCCCGCCAAGCTCGGCCTTCTTTCAGCGCCAAGAAGGCGATTCTTGCATGGCAGGGTCAAGAGAAGTTTTCAGCTTCCGTACGGACGATCCAACAGCAACCACAATGACCACTCCGCTAACCACGGTAAGTTATTCGATTGCAGAGAGGCTCTATCAAATATCTGCATATACTTACACCTATTATTAACTTGTAGACTCGTTTTAGCAAACATGGACGGAATGGACAGAATGGACAGAATGCACCGCCACCTGCGGCAGGTGCGGAAGTCAGCAGCGACAACGGTCGTGTCCAGTTGCTGGCGCGTGCGGGTCGATCAATCGACATTCTTTTTTTGTCTTTTTTTCCTTTTTCTCCATACTAAAGTCCACCTTTAGTCTTCAAGATAATTTTCCAAAATACTTTTATTCTCAGGAGCGAATACGCCAACGAAAACGAAATATCGAGATGTCCCGAGCCGCAGTGTCCCGATCCTGGCCCACCTTGCTGTGAGGGCTCAAACACGTGGGGCGCCATATTATGTGTCCCGGACCCAAACGCCTAGAATAAATGTTCCTAAACATCGGAAAAAAGTGACGCTTATATAAGGATTTGTGTCATTTGTGATAGTTTGTAGTTTTTTCTAGTCGCATGGTTACATAAAAAAAAACGAAGTCGACATCATTAACCCAGTCATGTTATTTAGTACTTTACCCTTGTCACGTCACCTGGCTCCCAATCTTTCCCAAAATAAACTTGACCAGCATTAAGAATTTATCGGGATGTTGAATCAGCCAGTATACAGTATTTTCAGTAGTTTTTGCTTTAAAGGAGGTCCGAGGCGAATAAATAGTGTCTTGCTTTTTTCGCCTTATTTGGTCGGGTTGTGCTAGAAACTTCGATTGCAAGTGTCCCGAAGTCACGAAAACCTTCATGCCCTGAGGAAATTAACACTGCTTTCTACTTTGAATTCACAAATATTTTATTTTCCCGCCATTTTCAAACATTTTTAACAAAGCAACACCACGGCCGCTGGGGCCAACCGCGTCATGCCCATTAATTGCAAAATGATGGTGCGCGCAACCAACATTTTCCGGGTTTTTCTTAACACGTAGGCTCACCTGGCAGTGGTGCAAACCACAAGTTTCTGGGGAGAGAGGCAAGGGGCAGTAGCACCATTTCTGTTCATTCTTTACTCCGTTCCTTTTATCATTCCGTCCAAATCCGTCAGGGACTTCGTGGTAGGAGTTTTTCCCTTAAGGCCTCCTTTAAAGCGATACGAACGAGTATGCTTAAGACGTATCCGTTGGCACGTGGGCAATACTGTTCAAAGTATGTATATGCATGCTGAAAAGAGTTTCAATAATATTGTGTTGTGTACATTTTCATTTTGGATGCTTTCCCTTTATAATGATAGATGTGGGGGGGGGGGGTTGCAACGGTTTTGTCTTTCTTATGTTAGCAATTTGGTAGGTACATACAATATTTAAAAGTGCTTTGATGTTTGATATAGAAACGGTCGAAGAAAAATTCTGGTGAAAAGCACTTTGCTACTACGCAACAAACCATCAAGGAGTGGAAAAGGAAAGTCGAGATAGCATTTACGGATGGGCAAGTAGTCCGGAATCGGCTTCTCTGTGAGCAGTTTGTGCCTGACCTGGAAGGATCCTCACTCTAGAGAAAGAAAATGCATTGCGTGATCCTTCTCACTTGCCTCCTTTTCTCAACGATGGTTCGATATTCTGTCAGATTTTATCCACTTATTTTTATAACTACTGTCGTACAAAACCGATTATTCTTTTTTGTATAGACCGCAGCAACTTCCATTCGATTCCATCGGATGGACAAGTCGGGCCGAAGCATCGAAACAAGCGCATATCAGTATGGCTTTCAAAACTACATGTTGTACCCGGTAAATGTTCATGTATACTAGATGTCCTATTTATTACGCAAGAATTGCTCAAGTGAGAAAGGAATGTTGAACAATATGACTAGACTAATAAAAGAGCTAGTCAGAATGAATAATATTTTTTTAAAGGTGTCACATTTTATTTATGTCTATACGTAACTGTTTTTGTCACGAATCTTCTTCGCAATTGTCACAGGACGACGAGTGCGTGGGCGTCGCAGTGGCTGTTGACGGCGCATGCTATCTCATCTTTGCGCCACCGGGAGTCGCGCCAAGCTGGGTGTTCTAAGTGCCAAGAAGGAAATGCTAGCTTCGCGGGCTCAGGCGAGGTCATCAGCTTCTTCGCGGACGATCCAACAACCACATCGACAACCACGACGACCAGTCCACTTTCCCCAGTAAGACATTCGATTGCAGAGAGGCTCTCGATCAAATACTATACAAATCAAATACTATTCATTATTTGTCCACTCGTTCTATAGCCGACATCGACTGATTGGACAGCTTGGACAGAATGCTCGGCTACCTGCGGCATGTGCGGAACTCAGCAGAGAACACGGTCGTGCCCAGTTGCTGATGCGTGCGGGTCGATAAATCAATATTCCTTTTTTCTCTTTTTCTCTCTCGTAGCAATGCCACAATAAAGTCCACCTAAAGTCTTCAAGATAATTTTCCCAATCCTTTTAGTTTTCGGTTAGCTTAAATAGTGAACAATATGAGAAAGAGAAATTGTCCATCTTCAGGAGTGAGCCCGCTGTCGAAACGGCGAGCTGTCCTGGAAGGCTTTGTCCGAATCCAGGCACAACTTGCTGGGCCGGCCACTCAATCTCCGGCTCCATATGTGTCTAATATCAAATCCGAAATAAGAGACTTGTAATCGGTCGGACTACAAGTGCGTGGAATAAATGCTCCTAGACAACGGAACAGTGTTGCGCTTACGCATTTCAATCCTTTTGAGATTTTTTGTAATGTTAATTTGTCGCATGGCTATAAAAAAAGCCTAACAATAAGTCAAAAAAGTCCTTTAACCGAGTCATATTATTGTACACTCTCAAGATAAACTTAACCGGCATTTAGTCGAGTGGCCATTTATTCGTTCACAATTCATTCACAGTTCGCACACACTGGAATCAGAGCGATCGTTTGGTCGCCATTGGTAGGCTTTGTTGAACGAATAGTTTATCAGCTAACAGCTAAAAAGGAGTGAGGAAAGATGCCTGCGAAGCGGGTCAGTTTATAAAGGCCAGTTAAGTCCTGAGCTTAGACTTCAAAAACATCGGCTTCAAGAACATCGTTGCGACCTCCTGAAAAAAAAAACATAATTACGAGAGGCATCATGCCAGTTTTTATCGGAATCTTTCACTCTCTATCTGCCTCTCTCTCACGCACTCTGACACTTTTTTGGCTTTCCCTCATTCTCTCTCTCCCACTCTCCCCCTCTCTCTCTATCTCTCTCTCCCTTCAACTCCCCAACCCTGGTCGGCAGGTTGCGTCGGCTGGAACATCGTGACGCTGCAGCGCATGTCGCCCTTGACGATGAGCACGGCAGCCCTGTTGTTGTGGACGCCCATAAAGTGGGGAGCGGAGACGAGAGTCAACTGAAACGAGGAGGCGAAATTAAGCCCCGTCCACCCGTCCACCACCCCAACCAGTCGATTGTCAAAGTAGAACTCGTGACCGTCCTGCACGAGCAAGTTGCCGCGGACAACCTGGTATAGAGAAGTTTAATTTCAAATTCGTTTGTATTGTTGCATTATTTGTTCCAAACGACTCTTATTATAAAAGATGAACAAGTAAAATATATTTAAAAAAACTAGCAAAATCAAGGTCGAGCTTCTCGATCACATTTGCGAGCGCCACGCTGTAAGCAAAGCCGTTTGAACCGCTCAGGAAGTTCTCCTGAAATAATGTAGGTAATCTAAATTGTAAGGCGGCTTATCTTCCTGAACGGGTATTCTTCGCGCTACAGTATGATGGAGACGAGAATTCAAAATTCGCAACATCGGTGTGTGCGTTTGCATTTTTATGCATTTCGATGTTATTGTGATCATTGACCATTGATCATTCAACCTTATCCGACCGCGA
Source organism: Allodiplogaster sudhausi (assembly GCA_945643635.1). Classification (NCBI taxonomy): domain Eukaryota; kingdom Metazoa; phylum Nematoda; class Chromadorea; order Rhabditida; family Diplogasteridae; genus Allodiplogaster; species Allodiplogaster sudhausi. The sequence goes on from CALZFC010000349.1 coordinate 3,705,494, forward strand.
AAAAACTGAACCGGTTCCGACAAGACAATGTCGTGGGCGATCTCCGTGAGGCGCTTCAGATTCCCGTCGATCAGACTGCTAATTTCGGATGGAGTTTGCGGGATCATCGGGCTGAAAAGAGCAGCTTAGAGAGCGAGAGAAAGAGAGAGAAAGAGAGAGAGAGAGAGAGAGAGGGGAACGGTAGAGAACTAGAGGACAGAGAGAGGGATAGAGAGAGAGAGAGACAGAGAGAGTGTGAGGGGGATAGGGAATTGGAGGGAGCCAGAATCAAAAAAAGTGAGAAGCAACTATCGACCAAGGCTACAGTAAGGCACACAGAGACCGTGGAATGTCGAGAAGGTCCTGAAGCGAGTCGAGCTTGGGCGAAATGCCACCGTGGACACAGAGAATACGGCCGCCGATCAGAGCCGAGAGTTGCATGACGTTGAATTCTTCCTGGAGATATTCCAACAAATTATTTCTATTTCAACTACCTATGATTAACTATTATGATTATAATTCATACATATTTATATATACAATATATATATATATATATATATATATATATATATATATATATATATATTAAAAGCATTTTCATGTTGATCACCTGAAACGCCATGAAAACGCGGAAGCTGCCGAAATGATCGAGGCAGATGTATTTGAATTGAAGCTGCTGAAATAAGAATGATAACATTTAGCTTTTTTTGTTTGTCTTTTTTAATACTCATTAAAAAATTCTGGTCAAAATGTAAAAAAGGCATTAAGCGATTATTTAATGTAGTTATATATTTGGAATATATTAAAAAAAGAAGCTTCATTCACTCGATTCACGAGCACATTCTCGTGATGGCCGCGAAGGAGGAAGAAGCTTTCCGGGTAGAGAAGCTTGAAAAAAAGAGATAACAAAGCAGGGAGTTTGGACGGGTGGGTGGAGCCTATGCGACCTTGCAGGTAAGCAGCAGCATGATGTTCTCGACGCTGTGCCTGCCGTGGTCGACGTAATTGCCGAGGAAGAGATAGTTCGATTCCGGCGGAAAGCCACACTGGAAGCAGGTAATACAGTCGAGTACAAGCGGGAAGGGTGGGCGGAGCCTAATTTCAAGGCACGCCCACTGACCTTGTTGAAGATGCGAAGGGTGTCGGAGTAGTGGCCGTGCGTGTCGCCCAGAACGTGCAGCGGCGGCTGTAGCTCGAGCATCGCTGGCTGTGAGAGGAAGAGCTTCTGGGCTTCAACTGAAAATGGAAAAGGAAGGGTAGATACCATAATCCGTTATTATTCCTAGAATAATCTTAAAGTAATCTATCCAAGACAAAGATAAGTATACAACTTACTTTTACACGCCAACAGTTACAGCAACAAAAAAAAAGCCAAAAATCAACATTGCATTTCAAAAATGACGAAGCGCCATTTTAGTATGAACTTTCACGTACTTTATTATTATCGGAGAGACAAGGTTATTGTATATTGCACTCTTCCCGCGAGCATATAGAGGTGCAAAACACCATTTTGAATTTCCCGCCTTTACTGACTGCATATGAAGATGACTTCTTCCTTGGAGATGAAATTGCCGACTCGCACGCCGGGGTTGCTCATAAGTCTCCCAAACACATCAGAGATACTGATTTGAGAGGGCGCGAGTGCGGGCTCGGATTCACGGTCTGAAAAGAAAGACAGAGTGAGACAGAGAGACAGAGAGACAGAGAGAGAGAGAGGGATATGGTTGAGAGGGAAAGAGATAAGAGCTAGAGGAAGAGAGAGTGAGAGAGAGAGAGGAGAAAGAGGGTAGAGATAAAGTAGTGAAAAGAGTGGGAGGAGACGGAGCTAGTAGACGGAGTGGCGCTAGACAGAAATGGTAAGTCTGCGCCAGCTACATCTTTTTCAAATCAACATGCAAACCATCTTGCTCCTCGGGCGTCCAATTGATGACCGTCCTGAGCGAAATTGGCGAACGATTTTCGACCGGGTCGAGCGGTCGGCCCGCCGGGGTCATGAAGGGTCTGTCATCATTCGTCAACTTTCTGTAAAAACCATAATCATTATTCACATTAAAATTATATTCCTTTATAAGAGTTCATCTTCCTTTCTTAAGCTATAAAAGTATTTGTATCAGAAAAATTGAAAAGCAACAATAAAAGGGAAGGCAGTAGTAAAAGTTCAAAGTAGGATGTAGTCTATAAAAAATATTTTATATAGGACAAAAAAGGAAAAAAAAATCAAATAATTTGGAAGGTACCTTTTCTTGACGGGCGGAGCGCTCATCTTGCTCAGCCGTTGTCTCTGCCCGTTTAGTCGTGAAATGAGAAGGAAGGCAGAGCGAGTGTTGCGAGAGTGATTATTATTAGTGAGAATGCAAATTATGTTTTTCAAATGATTCGAAATTTTTTTGCACACTCTGGAAAAACAACGCGATTAGTTAGAAGCTCGAAAAATTAATGCATAATCAATACTTAAAATGTTGCATATACATATCTCCTCACCTGATCTTCCCTCTCCGTTTAACATTTCTGAATCCAGGGGGCTCAACGCGTTCGAACTTATAACTCTGCGCACACTGGTTCGAATTGTACGGCTCAAAGACTATTGACCTGGCAACAAACTGCCTTTTCTGCACATATTGCAGCTGCAAGATTATTATCCACTTAATAGTGACTCTTTTCCACGGCGACAGACTTGTAGACAGAGACATTTCAATAAAATCTGAATCGCACATTGAAACTGTTGCCGAATCACTCCCTTTCTTTATACATGACAAGCATATTCCCATTAACAAAATCGATCTCTATGCCACATCATGCACGGAAATGTCTCTTATCAGAAAGCGAATCTACATGAAAGATGAGCAGTATATCCTTAATGTTTCTACTCAATCCTTCTTCTTAAATACTTAACGCTTTTGCGGAAATCTTTTATTTATCAACAATGTTGGAGTGATCAGTCTCTGCTACTTATTTTGTCATTTTCTTCAATGATTGAACATAAGAACTCGACCTTTTCACAAGCTCTCAGCCTTCTTTCTCTACTACTGCCCTTCCATTGCAGTTGCACTAGTATCATATTTATATCTTGTGAAACAAATCAAGCTGATCATCAAAGTTTTTTTAACGTCTTTTTCTCTGTTGTGGCGATTACCGTCTGAAGGCCTTGACGATAGCGCAAAACACAGTGGCTAGTACCACCAGCGAAAGGACAACCATAAAGAAAATGATCATCATAAAAATGAAGATGGGAGTAGCGATGCAGATGGCCTAAAGAAGTGTTAAGACCACTGTTGAAAAGTAGAGCTCAATCTGTAGACAAAAAGCATGTTTAATCGGACCGTACTTTAGTAGGATCTGTCGTCGTAGGAGTTGCGGTCGTATGGCCTGTGGACGGAGGAGCCGTGGTCGTTGGAGCTGTGTTTGTAGGATCAGTGGTCGTAGGAGCCGTGTTAGTTGAAGCTGTGGCTGTCGGAGCTGTGGTGCTCGGAGCAGTGATCGTCGTGGTGGTCGGGGAGAGATCCATGCAGCAGCTATATTGAATCGGAGTATCGCATACAGACAGGCCGTTCTTATGATATGCAATGATGCTGTATGGAAGATATTCCCAATTCGAAGAATTTTTACTCATTCTCATGCCAAAGCGTATCCGGAATCGAGCCAACTTCTTCGCCCTCGAGCACCCATTGGAAACGGCTTCGTCTGACTGTCACGTTGTTCGGGTCCTCACCAGGCCGAAGAGTCGGACTGCCTGCGAAGCCACTCGATACCACACACGTACCAAACGTGACGAACTTCTGAACAAATGTGAGTTACTCTTTAGTTCATTATATTGGGGATACTCTTAGCGATACTTGCATTCAGATTATTCTCATTCTACTGGGCAAAAATTCACCTGTGAAGGGATTATCGCAGCCTTGTGGCGACTCGGACAATGCGATTGACACGGACTCCACCTTTCTTCCGTATAAAAATAATAGGGAACATCCTTGTATTCGCGTCCTTTGATTGTTATGTCATTTCGGCCGGCGCTGATGACGGGAAACAGTGGATAGGAAGGAGTTGGAGGGAAAGGAAGGCCTGAGGATTTGGAGGGCAGACGCATGCAGCAGACAGCATCTATATCACTCGTCGGTACAGCCGTGATACTTCCATATCCGATCTGGACATTGTAAGCCAGCTGACGTACTTTGGTCATGCTAATCACGTCGGAAAAACGCACAGATCTAACGTTTACTTCCCCGACACGTTGTCCATCCATGTACCTTAAAAGAGTCGGTTTTAAGCCATCGCTGGGAGCCAAATAAATTTTTTTTTTCGACTTTTCGTGTTTTTCGAATCATTGCCATGCGTGTTCAAATGCACTTTACTCTTTGTCCATTATTGGACACGACGGAAAATTACACTGTGACTTCATCTATATCATATAAAAACCTAGTTGGACAAAACCACGAATGAGATTCTCAGAACCAAGCTGGTGCGGATACAGGGTGATACAAAATTTTTGGATCACTACACAACAAGGACACTAGTGCCACAGATTCTACGCTCTGCCAGTTCCCTCTCCTATTCATTTCTTTCTTCTATATAACATCTTATTCGCTCTTTTTTGATCTTCCAAATTTCTCCGCTTACGAACCAATGAAAGTCGAGATTGCTGAATTCCTTCTCAAAAAATTCGTCATTCAGTGCTTGAGCGACGGTCAACAGCTTCGCATTTGGATTGGCTTCGTATCTCGCTCCGACAAAGCATACAGGATCTGCAAAGCATTGGATGGGCCCAATAATGCTTAATATTAGCTGACAACGCATAATAATTCCCAAACATTTTAAGAATCTATATTCACAGAAGCTTTAACATCGTAAGAAAAAACACCAGCCTCTGAATGTCATTGGTTCGTATAAGCTCCACAATGGTTCGAATCCAGTGGGTAACTTCTGTAAATCCAGGCTGGGCAACACTGCAAGGACAAGTCCGTGCTGGCATCCATCGCTGGGATCTCCCATCGTTGTGTTGTAAACGTATTCGACATTCTAGGGAAAATATATATTTATAAATTCGCTGATTAATGGAGGACGATCTTCCAAAAAACAATTACAGTTAGGAAATGCTGCTTTGACCCTTGTAGGCGCTCTCATACTCGCGTGCTATTTCGCAGATTCGCAGAAATAGCGCACGCAAAGGAATGTGCAAAATTTTTTAACTATTTGAAATGTTAAATAATTTATCGGTGGCCGCCCACTTTAAAGCAGGGAGCATGAAGAAACTCGAATTTAATCGATTAGAATTTATCTGACTATTTTAATTCTCATCTATATAAAAGATTTTGTCAGTTGAAATGGCGTGAATTCAAGAGATAATGGATCCAAGTTCAATTGAACTTTGGTCAAATAATTTGTCCTCAATTCTCTCACCTCGTAGAAAGTGCTGCCGATTGTCAGATTAGCGAAGCCAAGAGAGGACATGCCGTATTCGAAGTTGTCGAAATTCGTCGCCAAACACGAATGTTTTTCCAATTTTATCTACTGGTTTCAAAAAAACCTCTTTGTGCTTCATTGCCTTATGTAGTTGATGTAAAATTATTTTAGAGTCAGAGAAGAGATGCAGGGATGATATTCCAGTTGGCATCACTTTCTCCACTAAAAAAATTTTGCCGTAAAAAAAACAGTGGTGCAGGAATATCACAATTCATAGTGTGTCAATGTGTAATAGTTTCAGTGCAATTTATGAAGGCAGTTGTACGAACAGAATTACTTTAAATTACAGTTGCAGATGTCATTTAGCATCCTTTTGTCTTATCTAATTTGATCGGACATTTTGGAACTTTCCGAAAGTTCCTGCACTCCTGGTTGTTGGGCGGTACTGTGCATTCATATCTGCGACCTACTCTTTTCGAGTTACCAAGAGCGGTCCACTTTCTAAACATGTTATTCAAATTCATATTCGAAAAAGATTTTATAAACCAAAAACCTCTTAATATTAAATGAATTTATCATTAAAAACTGCACATTCATCACCACACAAAAACAAATTTTTTTATTAGTTTCATCAGATATTATTTGATTTATGCGATATGACTCAAAAATTTAACACACACACCTCAATTTCTTGATCAAGTTGAAATTTCCATAATGGCTAGGACAACAAATTCGTTGAATATTAAGGTAAGGGATATTCATTCAATGAAATGAATGAAAATATTTCTTCCTCAATTCATTCTGACGAGAAAGGCTCGTGTTGCGTTTGCTTTAGTGCTTTGGGATCTTCGAGAACTGGAGATTCGTTGGGGTCAGGAGAAGCGGAGGGCCGACCATGAGTACGAAGAGGCCAAAAGGGGAGCATCTTAGCTTTCGATCCTTGAATGGTTGAATGCTTAGTTATACAAGTGCATGTATGCATAAATAACAATAGCATGAAATTCCGCGATTGAATTGTCAGGGCATTCTGCTAAGGATAACTACATAGTAGTACAACTATGAGCAATCAAGAGAATAAGAGAAGGAGAAAGAAAGTGCGACGGAAAGAAGCATTATGGGATGTAGCAAGTGTGTTATGTGACTGCCGCCCAGACTCTCTTCATGTTGCTGCAGTACATGAGGGAGGACAGAGAGAGAGAAAGAGTGCTCATGCGAGAGATACTAGCAGGGCTATCAATGGACTCTCTCCCTCCTTTCACTGGTAAAGGAGATTTTGGCGCGTTTGTGGAGAGGTTTAAGGCAAAGTACAGTCGCTTGCTGTCTGTGGAGCAGTGCGCGAACCAGTTGGTCATTCTTCTGGAAGGCGACGCGAGGAAGGCGTACGAAGTTCTTCCCGAAGACATTAAGCGCGCGGGGTTTTATGAAGTGATGAATGCTTTGGAGAGGAGGTTCCACGGCGACCCTTAACTGTCCGCCTTCGAAGCCGACCAGAAGCTTAGGAAGCTGACGATGAGAAGCGATCAGTCGGTTGCAGACTTCTGCCTCGAGATTAAGTTGTTGAGTAAGCAGGCTTTCCCTGGCGCGCCAGAAGAGATTCTAGCGATGCTGCGCAGGTCCGGAGAAGCAGT